>CM038674.1:243209872-244409872 GCA_021605145.1 Aegilops bicornis
AGGCCGCCTCACATGATCTTTCAGATGAGTGGGCATCGGGACCCAAGCCAGCTATGCACCAAGGAGATGCCTCACGCAGAGGTAGCTCATATGGGAACTACCTTGTGAACTGCAAGCTCACGGAAGAGTGGCTGTTTGGCAAGGAGCCGTATTCTCGCGCTGACCCCCAGCCTTTGGTAAATTATCTTTCCTTCTCTATCTCTTTCTTATTGCCGCGCTCTGCTTGTCCAACCCGACCAATCGGCTTTTTGAACAGAGCCCCCTCCTCCAGCCGGCAGCCGGCACCGCGGGGCCAGAGCGTCAATTTCTCCCCGACCGGGCGGAGAGCGACGTGGATGACCCCGAATTGGGGGCGGCGGCCTTGGAGGACGACACCGAGGGAGGGGGCGGCAAAGCAGGCGGCTCAGGGCTCAGAGCCGGCCTCGAGGACTGGCCAGACGACGACGCGGGGGAAGTCGCCCCGCGCCGCTAGCCGGGGTCCGACCAGCAGGGCACGAGCTGCTCACGTATCGTAGCCCGAGGAAAGCGCAAAGCGCAGGGTCAGCGCTGAAGTCTGCTCAAAGAACCGGGCCAAGAAGCCCAAGGGCTCGGTCGCGGCGACAAAGCGGGGTGAAGCGCCCGCGAAAGCCATCCGCTTCCGCAAGGCGGTGAAGGAGCCACAGTTGGTTTCCGCGTAAGTACTGTCTTCCTCTCGTACTTCCTCCTTCCTTGCTGATCTTGTCTGAGTTTCTTCGCTTTGCTTTCCTTCATCTAGGCCCCCGCTCTCACTTGAGAAATCGGCTGCCGCCTCCATTGTGGGGTCGGCGGAGACTTCCACCACCACCCGACGAATCGATTTGGCCGCCGACCTCCGGGGGGCGACGGAGTGGAACGCGCGGGAGGCGCGCGAGGAGCAGGAAGCCGCCCGCCTGGAGAAAGCGGAGGCGGACAGGGCGGAGGCTGCCGCTTTGAAGAAGCTGGCGGAGGTCGAGGCCGCCACCGCGGCGAAGAAACATGCCGAGGAAGCCGCACGCCGTCAGTTGGCGATATTTGTCACCCCCCTGAACTCTGCGCCGCCACCACCGGAGTTCGTGGCGCAGACCGGGGGGGGCCGGTGTTGAGCACCCAATCATGGAGAGGGACAGCGGCAATGTCGCCATGCCGGACGTAATCGTGCCCCCGCCACCACCTTTTGAGGACGCCATGAGACAAGTAGCCGTCCGACCACGGGCGCCACCAGCCGGAGACGAGATGGTGACAGGCCCGACTCCCGGGGTCCGCACACCCTTACGCCGCCGGATCGCGAAGGCTGCCTCGGCGCCACGCCCGCTGGAGATCGGCACCGCCAGCTCTTCGATCCCGGACGCCGAGACGACCAGCGCCGCGCCCACTGGGTGGGTGCGACTAGGTGGGACGGGCCCTCTGAACAAGGCGATCCTGGACGTTCAAGCCAAACCGCGCCGAGGCAGATGCTCTCAAGCACTGCAACAAGGCGCACCTGGAATCGCGGGAGGCCATCCGAGTATGCTTCTTGCTTCTTTGTTTTTTCTAATTCTTGTATCGCTTCGTGAGGGCGTGCCAGCACACCCACTGGGTGTAGTCCCCGAGTTTCGGGCCGGCTGCTGAGCAGGCGGCTCGGAACATTAACTAGCGAGCTCCGAGAACTAATATCTTTGCTGCAGGACTATCATAACCTCCGTGCGGCCGCCTTCAACTCCAAAGTCCAGGAGTTGGATCAACGTGCCGTGGACTTGTTGGAGAGCCGGAGTAAGTCTTCTACTTTCTCTGCGGGGGCGCGCTGGCGCACCCGCGGGCTGTAGTCCCCGAGATTCGGGCCGAATCCTGAGTAGTCGGGCCGGATCTTTGTGGCGACTTCATCTTTCTTTGCTGATTGTTGATGTTCCTTCCTTCTTCTTCTCTTGCAGAAGCCAACGCCACCCTGCAGCAGCAGCTGGGAGAAGCCAACACCGTGTTGCACGCCAAGGAGGTGGACCTCAACAAGCTGGCCGAGGAGCGTGACCGGCTGGTCGCACAGCTGGCGCAGCAGGTGGAGCTTCTCAAGAAAACCCAGAAGGAGGCGGAGGACAAGGAGACCGGCCTCCTTGCTGAGTTCGCGGCCGAATGCTTCGCCTGGACCGACAAGGAGGCAATGCTGACTGCCAGCCTCAGCGAGGTTGAAGACATGGTTGACGGTAAGCTGCCTTCTTCACTATTTCATCAAAACTGCCGGC
The DNA here is from genome assembly GCA_021605145.1 of Aegilops bicornis. Classification (NCBI taxonomy): domain Eukaryota; kingdom Viridiplantae; phylum Streptophyta; class Magnoliopsida; order Poales; family Poaceae; genus Aegilops; species Aegilops bicornis. The sequence goes on from CM038674.1 coordinate 243,212,083, forward strand.
CTCTGATCAAGCCGACTTCTTGTTTCTGATCTGACTCTTTGCTTTTTTGTCCGAGCAGACTTCTTCCCCGGTCACTCTGGTACTGCCAACCAGGCTATTGAGGCCGACGCCCCCCGCACTTTTGGCGAGAAACTTCTTAGCATCCAGACTCGTCTTTGGCCTGCTCATCGGATGCTGCGCCGCCTTCAGCATGTCGGTGCCCAGGTGATCGCCACCCTGTGGCCAGACATGCCGGCTCCGCGCACACCCAGCTGAACTGCCGACTGGCTGGAGGTGGCGGCCGGCCGCCTTGAGGCGTGGAAGGGCTCCTCGGCCCGGGCCGGAGCACGCCGGGCCTTGGAGTTTGTCAAGGCGTGGTACCCTGGGCTAGATCTAGCCCAGTTGACCATGTTTTGACTGGAAGCCCAGGAGGAGCTGGTGGCGGTGGAGGATGATCTTGTCAAGCGAGCGGCGGCGATCGCCGAGTACACCAACACCATCATCTTCGTCCCGGAGCTGGCCGAGAATGGTGCCGAGGCGCCACCAGAGTGGCTTGGGCTGAACCCGGAGGATGGCGAGGACTCGGCCGAGGTGATCGACTCTAGCGATGAGGGAGAAGACGAAGAGGAGGAAGATGAAGAGGAGGCACCAGAGGTAGGAGCGGACGACCAGCCTCAACTTGACCGGGCCTCCAGCAATGAGTCGCGCCTGAGCGGGCCGGCTGCTGCTGAAGGCGATCAACCGGAGACCGACCAGCCGGCCGCCCAACCAGCCGGCACCATCGACTCCACCATTCCGCCGACTCTGTCTGCTGCTTCCTAGGCTACCATTTACCTTTGTTTCTTCCTGCTTATCGGTCTCGACAAACTTTGTTAATATCGCACAATTCCAACCGTGGGGTGTATTTTAAACTTTTGTTGGATGTCGGCCAGGGGCCTTTTGATGTGTAAATATCTCAGCCGAATTCTATCTTTCCTTGCTTTCTGCTCTTTTGGCTTTTTTCATTTGCCGCCTTCCCTTGGTTGCCGTCTTGCCAGCCGAACAGCCGCTCTGCGGACTATGGCTGGGTCAAGTACTTAGCCACTTTCGGGAAGGAAAGTACTTAGCTGACTAGAGTTTTCTAGCAAGTTAAGTAGAAGCCGGCTGGCCGGCTGCTCGACAGCCGGTCGGTGAGGCGAGAAGCCGGCTTGGACTATGTGTATGCTTTAGGTCCTTAGCCATTTTTCATGTAGACACCCTTTTCGCCTTAGCTCCTGCCGACCGAACAGTCGCTCTGCGAGCAGTGGCCTCTGGTAGGAGAAAGCTTAAGTGCCAACACATTAATTGTCCGGCCGCAGGAAGCATTTCATAGTACAAAGCGGCAAGTCCCCGGGTCGACGGATCGAGCCCGGTGCCAGACGGACTAATGGGAAAACACAAATGTCAGGCGTAATACTTATCGTATAGATGAAATAGGGCAGTCCCCGAGCTCTTCTCGGGGGACCCGGAGTCTTCGTACTTAATACAAAAGTTGGCGTGGTACATACTACTTTTAACTGTAAAAACTTCGAAGGAGATTCGCATTCCATGGTCGCTCCGTCTCCTTGCTGGAGTCATCCCTCTTGCACGCTCGAGGCTTCTGAGTGTCGATCAGGTAGTAGGAGTTGTTGCCCAACACCTTGCTGATGATGAAGGGGCCTTCCCAAGGCACTGAGAGCTCGTGCTGACCGGCTGTTTGCTGGATCAGCCGAAGCACAAGGTCTCCCTCTTGGAAGGATCTCGGCTTGACCTTCCGGTTGTAGTTTCGGTGCAGGCTCTGCTGGTAGATGCTGGACCGGCTCAGTGCCAACAGCCGTCCCTCTTCCAGCAGATCGACGCTGTCTTCGCGTGCTTCTTTGGCTCCTCTTCGGTGTACATGGTGACTCGAGGGGAGTCGAATTCTATGTCCGTCGGGATGCCGGCTTCGGCACCGTAGATGAGGAAGAAAGGAGTGAAGCCGGTTGAGTTGTTCGGGGTTGTGTGCAGACTCTAGAGGACGGCCGACAGCTCGTCGAGCCAGCAGCCGGCCGAATGCTGCAGAGGCTCGACCAGTCGGTGCATGATGCCGGACAAAATAAGGCCGTTTGCTCGCTCCACTTGGCCGTTTGACTGCGGATGGGCCACGGACGCTAAGTCCAGTCGGATGCCCTGTGTTGCGCAGAAACGGGCCAATGCGCCTTTGGCAAAGTTTGTGCCATTCTTGGTGATGATGCTGTGTGGTATGCCATACCGGATGGTGATGTCAGAGATGAAAGTCACAGCAGTCGGACCATTCAGCCTCTTGATTGGTTTTGCTTCTATCCACTTGGTGAACTTGTCCACTGCGACAAGCAGATGAGTCATGCCACCTCGTGCTGTTTTGAATGGTCCTACCATATCCAGGCCCCAGACAGCAAAGGGATAGGCAATGGGAATAGTCTTGAGTGCCTAAGCCGGCTGATGTGGCTTGGAGCGGAACTTGTGGCACCTTTTGCACATCTGGAACAAGTCTTTGGCGTCTTCTAGAGCAGTCGGCTAGAAAAAAACGTGGCGGAAAGCTTTGGCAACCAGTGCTCTTGAAGCCGCATGGTGACCACACTCGCCTTGATGGATATCTTTGAGGATTGCTTGGCCTTGCTCCGGCTGCACACAGCGCTGGTAAACACCAGTGATGCTGCGCCTCACAAGTTCTCTGTTGACAATGGTGTATGCTGCTGCTCGGTTTTGCACTTGTCGGGCCGAGATCTCGTCAGTCGGCAGCTCTTTGTTCACCAGAAAGTTGAGGATGGCCTGAGCCCAGGAAGGTCCTGCAACTTCTTCGACTGCTAGGACTACTACTTGCAGGAGGGCGGTTGGGCTCGAAGGCGGTGGGTTGAAGTCGGCCGCCGCTTCTTTGAATCGATCCTCGGCCGATCGGCCGCTGCAGTCCCCGGGCAGGTCTGCGGCCTGCAGTCCCCGGTCGCTTTGCCAAATTCCCGGTGCCATCTTTGGGGTCCTCAAGTCGGATCCGACTGCTTCAGGAGGAGCCGGCACAAAGATGGAATCCGACTCTGACGATGGTTTAACAGACGCCTTGAGGAGGCATCGCAGGGCGACGTCGGCTGGTATTGCTTGACGGGCGGAGCCAATTTGCGCCAAGGCGTAGTCTTGCTCATTGTCATTTCTTGGCAAATGGAGGAACTCGCACCCTTCGAAGTATCCACCGAGTTGCTGTACGAAGAAGCGGTAGCTTACCATGTTTGCATCCTTGGCGCCCCAAATACCGACGATCGGACCACCAAGTCGGAATCACCGTAGCACAGGATCGGGCGAATGCCGAGTTCCTTGGCAAGCCGGAGCCCGTGAATGAGTGCTTCATATTCAGCAACGTTGTTGGAAGCCGCGAAGTGGATTTGCAGCACGTATCTGAGCTTGTCCCCTTTGGGAAAGGCGAGGACGATGCCGGCTCCCAAACCGGTGCGCATCTTGGAACCGTCAAAATGCATTCGCCAATGGGTGGAATCTGGTGCTAGTAGCAGGTACTGGGTCTCGGCCCAGTCGACGAGGAAGTTGGCCAGTGCTTGTGACTTGATGGCGGTGCGAGGTTGGTAGTAGATGGTGTAGGGGGCCAAGTCTATGGCCCATTTGGCCACTCGGCCTGAGGCATCTCGGCTTCTAATGATCTCGGCAAGTGGAGCTGTGCAGACCACAGTGATTGGGTGCTCTGGGAAGTATCGCTTCAGCATCTTGGCAGCAAAGTGCACGCCATAGCACATCTTCTGGTAGTGGGGGTAATTCTGCTTGGAAGCGGATAGTACTTCACTCAGGTAATACACCGGCCTCTGGACTGGCAAAGATTTGCCTTCTTCCTTGCGTTCCACCACTATGGCTGTGCTGACCACCCGGCTGGTGGCGGTGATGTAGAGGAGCATGGGCTCCTTAGGAGTCGGGGCCGCCAAGACAGGCGGAGTGGTCAACATCTTCTTGAGTTGGAGAAAGGCTTCATCAGCCTTGTCGTTCTACTCGAAAAAAGTGGTATTCTTCATGAGCTGGTATAGGGGAAGAGCCTTCTCACCCGGCCGACTGATGAAACGGCTGATGGATGCCAAGCAGCCGGTGAATTTTTGCACTTCCATCAGTCGGGTGGGCACCTCCATCCTCTCGATGGCCTTGATCTTTACAGGGTTGCACTCTATGCCGCGTTCTGAAAACAGAAAACCAAGAAGCTGGCCGGCTGGCACTCCAAAGACGCATTTCCCCGGGTTGAGCTTGATCTGAAATCGGCGCAAATTCTCAAAAGTCTCCTTGAGATCTTCTAGTAGCGTTCCACGCTTCTCCGTCTTCACCACCACATCGTCCACATAGACATGGGCGTTTCTGCCGAGTTGCTTGAGGAGACACTTCTGCATACAACGTTGAAACGTGGCGCCGGCGTTTCTCAAGCCGAACGTCATGGTCAGGCTCCGAATGGCGTGATGAAGACAGTCTTCAGCCTGTCGGCTAGGTTCAGCTTGATCTGGTGATACCCTGAGTATGCACCCAAAAAGCCAACAACTCGCATCCGGCTGTGAAGTCAATCACTTGGTCGATTCTTGGCAGAGCAAATGGGTCTTTGGGGCATGCTTTTTTGAGGCTAGTATAATCAATACACATGCGCCACTACTTGTTCTTCTTCAGCACTACGACCGGGTTGGCTAACCACTCTGGAACGAACACTTCCATGATGAAGCCGGCTGCTAGAAGCCGGGCTATCTCTTCTCCAACAACTCTTCTCTTATCTTCTGACAAGCGGCGCAAGGGCTGCCTGACTGGCTTGGCATCAGATCGGACATGTAGCTTGTGCTCGGCGAATTCCGTCGGAACACCCGGCATGTCCTTGGGGGACCATGCAAAGATGTCCCGATTCTCACTGAGGAAATCGACGAGCTCGCCTTCCTATTTGCTGTCGAGATTTGTACCTACGACAGCGTACCTCTCCGGGTGCTCCGTGTCCAAGGGTATCTTCTTTGTTTCTTTGGTCGGCTTGAGCGAGCCCTCGGCTTCCGACTCCTTGGGGTTGGGTGGCATTTCCGGCTGCTTGCCTGCCAATGCCACAACCTGGTCAAGGAGCCGCTTCTCAACCTTGGTCACGAGGGACTCGGCCAACCGGCTACTCTCTGCTACGCAGGCAAACGACTTCTTGTAGTCTCCTGCTACGGTCAGGATTCCCTTGGAGCTCGGCATCATCATCTTCAGGTAAGCATAGTGGGGGACCGTCATGAACTTGGCCAGGGCAGGCCGGCCAAGTAATGCATGATAAGGGCTCTCAAGGTCCACCACCTCAAACCAGACTTGCTCTCGGCGGAAATGAATTTTGTCCCCGAAAAGGACATCTATCTGAATCTTGCCGATTGGTGAGTGCTACCTCTTGAGCATTGCGTTGCATTTCCCCGAAGAGGAAAGGATGATGCAGCAAAGCAGCGTAAGTATTTCCCTCAGTTTTTTAGAACCAAGGTATCAATCCAGTAGGAGGCTACGCGCGAGTCCCTCGTACCTACACAAAGCAAATAACTCCTCGCAACCAACGCGAATAGGGGTTGTCAATCCCTTCACGGTCACTTATGAGAGTGAGATCTGATAGATATGATAGATAATATTTTTGGTATTTTTGGTATAGAGATGCAAAGTAAAATAAAAAGCAAAATAAAAAGCAAAGCAATAATAAAGCGTAGGAAGATTAATATGATAGAGATAGACCCGTGGGCCATAGATTTCACTAGTGGCTTCTCTGAAGAGCATAAGTATTCTACGGTGGGTGAACAAATTACTGTTGAGCAATTGACATAATTGAGCATAGTTATGAGAATATCTAGGTATGATCATGTTTATAGGCATCACTTCCGAGACAAGTAGACCAACTCCTGCCTGCATCTACTACTATTACTCCACTCATCGACCGCTATCCAAAGATGCATCTAGAGTATTAAGTTCAAGAAAACAGAGTAACGCCTTAAGCAAGATGGCATGATGTAGAGTGATAAATTCATGCAATATGATAAAAACCCCATCTTGTTATGCTCGATGGCAACAATACAATACGTGCCTTGCTGCCCCTCATCCTTTGGGAAAGGACACATAAGATTGAACCCAAAGCTAAGCACTTCTCCCATTGCAAGAAAAACCAATCTAGTAGGCCAAACCAAACTGATAATTCGAAGAGACTTGCAAAGATAACCAATCATACATAAAAGAATTCAGAGAAGATTCAAATATTGTTCATAGATAATCTTGACCACAAACCCACAATTCATCGGTCTCAACAAACACACCGCAAAAAGAAGATTACTTCGAATAGATCTCCACGAGAGAGGGGGAGAACATTGTATTGAGATCCAAAAATAGAGAAGAAGCCATCTAGCTACTAACTATGGACCCGAAGGTCTGAGGTAAAATACTCACACTTCATCGAAGAGGCTATGGTGATGATGTAGAAGCCCTCCATGGTGGATTCCCCTTCCGGCGGAGCTCCTAAACAGGCCCCAAGATCGGATCTCTTGGGTACATAAGGTTGCGGCGGTGGAATTAGGTTTTTGGATCTGTATCTGATCGTTTGGGGGTACGTATGTATATATAGGAGGAAGGAGTACGTCGGTGGAGCAAAGGGGGGCCCACGAGGCAGGGGGCGCGCCCTAGGGGGGTGGGCGCGCCCCACCCTCGTGGCCACCTCCTTTCTTTCTTGACGGGGGGTCCAAGTCTCCAAGATCATGTTCGGTTAGAAAATCACGTTCCCGAAGGTTTCATTCCGTTTGGACTCCGTTTGATATTCCGTTTCTTTGAAACACTGAAATAGGCAAAAAAAAGCAATTCTGGGTTGGGCCTCCGGTTAATAGGTTAGTCCCAAAATTAATATAAAAGTGGAAAATAAAGCCCAATATAGTCCAAAACAGTAGATAATATAGCATGGAGGAATAAAAAATTATAGATACATTGGAGACGTATCGGTGAGCAGGAAAGGCCAGGAACTATGCCATGGAAAACAGTCCGGCTGGGTTGAAGATGTCTCTGCTTGATTCCCAGCTTCTCCATGGTATCTTTGTACAGAATATTGATGCTGCTGCCGCCATCTATTAGAACTCGGGAGAAACGAGCAGCTCGCCTCTCTGTGGAAAACGTGGCATCAAATACCAGGGCATAAGAGCCGGGATTTGGCATCACCTCCGGCTAGTCAGCTCTGCTCCAGCTGATGGCCTTCTCAGACCAATGCATGAACTCGGGGGTCTCTGATGCTACTGCATTTACTTCTAGTTGCTGTTGCCGTCTGCTGCGCCAGTCGTCGGCCATGCTGGTGAACATGACATAGGCCCCATGCTCCTCAGGATAATCATCTTGTATGGCGCCGACAGGCCGAGCCACCGGCTGCTAAGGAGGAGGAGGCGGCGGGCCGGCTGGCGGAGGAGGCTGGAGTCCGTCGCCCTTGGTGATCCTGGTGAGCCAGTGGCACTTCCGAGTGGTGCGATTGGATGGCTTCGCACCGCTATGTAACTTGCAAGGTGCATCAAGAGTCTGCTCGTACGAAAAAGCGGGCAGCTAGTTGGGCTTGCCACCCTTCTGGCGCTTGGGAGGAGGCTGCCCTTCTGGCTGCTGATCTTCAACTGTCGCCACCTGCCGGCTTGTGGAAGCCGACTGCGTGGCCTTGTGCTTGTTGTCGTTCGGTTGCTGTCGCCGACTGGGGTCACCAGCCGGGGTCCGAGGAGCTTGAGGGGCCACCTTTCCCGACACGTTGACTTGAATCTCCGCCTTCATGGAGGAGTCGGCCGTGGCGTACTTGTCTTCTATGGTTAGCAGTTCGTCGAGGGTCGCCGGCTCGTTGCAACGAAGCTTGTGCTTGAGGAGGGTGCCCTCTCGGCACCCGATAGTGAAGTACTCGATGGCCTACACTTCATGCACACCCTCGCACGAGTTGCACAACTCGGCCCAGCGCGTAAGATAGTCGTGAGTCGACTCGTTGGGGCCTTGGACGCATAAGGAGAGCTGGCGAGGCTTGGGCGGCCGCTTGTACGTGCTGGTGAAGTTGCGGATGAATGCTTTGGTGAAATCAACCCAGCTGTTGATGCAGCGGGGCTTCAGGCTATTCAGCCACGTCTGGGTCGTGCCCTGGAGCATGAGCGGGACGTACTTCATGGCAACACGTTTGTTGCCGTTGGCGATGCTGACGGCTGTGGAGTAGTCGACGAGCCAGTCCTTCGGCTTCATGGAGCCGGTGTACTTGGGGGTGTCTCTCGGGAGAGTGAATCCATTGGGGAAGGGCTCATCTCGGATGCGGGGGCCAAAACAAGGCGGACCCAGCTCATCTTCCTCTTCTAGTGCCAGGGATCGATCGAGGCGATCGATCCGGTGGCGGGCATCATTTTCTCCGATTCCTTCTCGGCGGCCAAGGCGGTTGTCAAGTGATGGGTGATCAACAGGCAGCGGGGAAATGCGCCTCTCCCTGCAGGGAGGAGGAGGCGGGCAGTCGTCTCGCCGCCGCACTGCTCTTGGGCGGCCGTCTTGATCGCGCTCGATGGTGATGTGAGTCTGGCTGTGGCTGGCAGCCGGCTCCTTGTCTCTTTTGTCGCGGGTGCCACTAGTCGGCATCCGGAACATCGCGCCTTGGTCTCGTCGAGGAGGCGGATCGTTGTTTTTCCGGTTGGGCGCTTCAGTGCAGCACCCGGCATCTTGCTGCTCAGCAGCCGCGTCGAGGAGCTGTGATAGTTCTCCAATTTTTTATTGTTCCATGCTATATTATATTCTGTTTTGGACATTATTGGGCTTTATTATACACTTTTATATTATTTTTGGGACTAACCTATTAACCGGAGGCCCAGCCTAGAATTGCTGTTTTTTGTCCTATTTCAGAGTTTCGCAGAAAAAAGTATATCAAACGGAGTCCTAACGGAATGAAACCTTCGGGAACGTGATTTTCGGAACGAAAGTGATCCAGAGGACTTGGACCCTACGTCAAGACATAACCCGGAGGGCACGAGGTAGGGGGCGCGCCCTCCACCCTCGTGGGCCCACGTTGCTGCACTGACATACTTCTTCCTCCTATATATACCTACATACCCCCAAACTACCAGATACATAGCCAAAAACCTAATTCCACCGCCGCAACCTTCTGTACCCGTGAGATCCCATCTTGGGGCCTGTTCCGGAGCTCCGCCGGAGGGGGCATCGATCACGGAGGGCTTCTACATCAACACCATAGCTTCTCCGATGATGTGTGAGTAGTTTACCTCAGACCTTCGGGTCCATAGTTATTAGCTAGATGGCTTCTTCTCTCTTTTTGGATCTCAATACAATGTTCTCCCCCTCTCTTGTGGAGATCTATTCGATGTAATCATCTTCTGCGGTGTGTTTGTTGAGACCGATGAATTGTGGGTTTATGATCAAGTTTATCTATGAACAATATTTAAATCTTCTCTGAATTTTTTTATGTATGATTGGTTATCTTTGCAAGTCTCTTCGAATTATCAGTTTGGTTTGTCCTACTAGATTGATCTTTCTTGCATTGGGAGAAGTGCTTACCTTTGGGTTCAATCGTGCGGTGTCCTTTCCCAGTGACAGTAGGGGCAGCAAGGCACGTATTGTATTGTTTCCATTGAGGATAACAAGATGGGGTTTATATCATATTGCATGAGTTTATCCCTCTACACCATGTCATCTTGCTTAAAGCGTTACTATGTTCTTATGAACTCAATACTCTAGATGCATGGAGGATAGCGGTCGATGTGTGGAGTAATAGTAGTAGATACAGGCAGGAGTCGGTCTACTTGTCTCAGACGTGATGACTATATACATGATCATAACTAGATATTCTCATAACTATGCTCAATTCTGTCAATTGCTCAACAATAATTTGTTCACCCACCGTAATACTTATGCTCTTGATAGAAGTCACTAGTGAAACCTATGGCCCCCGGGTCTATTTCCCATCATATTAATTTCCCGTCAACAAGCTATTTCTGGCGCCGTTTTTATTTTGCTTTATTTACTTTGCATCTTTATCATAAAAATACCAAAAATATTATCTTATCATATCTATCAGATCTCACTCTCATAAGTGACCGTGAAGGGATTGAGAACCCCTTTATTACATTGGTTGCGAGGATTTATTTGTTTGTGTAGGTGCGAGGGACTTGTGCGTGGCCTCCTACTGGATTGATACCTTGGTTCTAAAAAAATAAGGGAAATACTTACGCTACTTTGCTGCATCACCCTTTCCTCTTCAAGGGAAAACCAACGCAGTGCTCAAGAGGTAGCAAGAAGGATTTCTGGCGCCGCTGTCGGGAGGTCTACGCAAAAGTCAACACACCAAGTACCCATCACAAACCCTTATCTCCCGCATTACATTATTTGCCATTTGCCTCTCGTTTTCCTCTCCCCCACTTCACCCTTGCCGTTTTATTCGCCTCTCTTTTTCGTTTGCCTCTTTTTCGCTTGCTTCTTTGTTCGTGTGTTGGATTGCTTGCTTGTCACGATGGCTCAAGATACTACCAAATTGTGTGATTTCACCAATTCCAACAACAATGATTTTCTTAGCACTCCTATTGCTCCTCTTACCGATACTGATTCTTCTGAAATCAATGCTACTTTATTGAACCTTGTCATGAAAGATCAATTCGCCGGCCTTCCTAGTGAAGATGTCGCTACCCATCTAAATAGCTTCGTTGATTTGTGTGATATGCAAAAGAAGAAAGATGTGGACAATGATATTGTTAAATTGAAGCTATTTCCTTTTTCGCTCAGAGATCGTGCTAAAGCTTAGTTTTCGTCTTTGCCTAAAAATAGTATTGATTCTTGGAATAAGTGCAAATATGCTTTTATCTCTAAGTATTTTCCTCCCGCTAAGATCATCTCTCTTAGAAACGATATTATGAATTTTAAGCAACTTGGTCATGAACATGTTGCACAAGCTTGGGAGAGGATTAAATTAGTGATACGTAATTTTCCTACACATGGTTTCAATTTATGGATGATCGTACAATTTTTTTATGCCGGATTGAATTTTGCTTCTAGAAATCTTTTAGATTCGACCGCGGGAGGCACTTTTATGGAAATCACTTTAGGAGAAGCCACTAAACTCCTAGATAATATTATGGTTAATTATTCTCAATGGCACCTTGAAAAGATCTACTAGTAAAAAGGTGCATGTGATAGAAGAAATTAATGTTTTGAGTGGAAAGATGGATGAACTTATGAAATTATTTGCTAGTAAGAGTGTTTCTTCTGATCCTAATGATATGCCTTTGTCTACTTTGATTGAGAATAATAATGAATCTATGGATGTGAATTTTTTTTGGTAGGAATAATTTTGGTTACAACGCGTATAGAGGAAACTTTAATCCTAGGCCTTATCCTAGTAATTCCTCTAATAATTATGGTAATTCCTACAACAATTCTTATGGGAACTTTAATAAGATGCCTTCTGAATTTGAGACTAATGTTAAGGAATTTATGAATTCGCAAAGAATTTCAGTGCTTTGCTTGAAGAAAAATTGCTTAAAGTCGATGAATTGGCTAGGAACGTTGATAGAATTTCTCTTGATGTTGATTCTTTGAAACTTAGATCTATTCCTCCTAAGCATGATATCAATGAGTCTCTCAAAGCCATGAGAATTTCCATTGATGAGTGCAAAGAAAGAACCGCTAGGATGCGTGCTAAGAAAGATTGCTTTGTGAAAGCGTGTTCTTCTAATTTCTATGAAAATAAAGATGAAGATCTAAAAGTTATTGATGTGTCCCCTATTAAATCTCTATTTTTCAATATGAATCTTGATAATGATGGGACTGAATATAATCCACCTTTACCTAGAAGGCGTTCCAAAAATTCTGAGTTTTTAGATCTTGATGCTAAAATTGATAAAAGTGAGATTGAAGAAGTTAAAACTTTAGATCTCAATGCACCCACTATTTTCGATTTCAAGGAATTTAATTATGATAATTGCTCTTTGATAGATTGTATTTCCTTGTTGCAATCCGTGCTAAATTCTCCTCATGCTTATGGTCAACATAAGGCTTTTACTAAACATATCGTTGATGCTTTGATGCAATCTTATGAAGAAAAACTTGAGTTGGAAGTTTCTATCCCTAGAAAACTTTATGATGAGTGGGAACCTACTATTAAAATAAAAATTAGAGATCATGAATGCTATGCTTTGTGTGATTTGGGTGCTAGTGTTTCCACGATTCCAAAGACTTTGTGTGATTTTCTAGGTTTCCGTGATTTTGATGATCGCTCTCTAAACTTGCACCTTGCGGATTCCACCATTAAGAAACCTATGGGAAGAATTAATGATTTTCTTATTATTGCAAATAAGAATTATGTGCCTGTAGATTTTATTGTTCTTAACATAGATTGCAATCCTTCATGTCCTATTATTCTTGGTTGACTTTTCCTTAGAACGATCGATGAAATTATTGATATGAACACTACAAAAAAAATACACTTCCGTGATGATACGTGTTTGTCACAGTAGGTTGCGTTTTTTGTCATGCATGTACATCCATGACAAATTTATGACAGAATCAAGATAGTCATACATGTGCTATCGTAGAAGTGTTCCATGACATTACCAAAATTATCATCACGGAAGTGTCCACTTCCATGATGATAAATCGCGCGTCACAGAAGTGCTTTCGTCAAGGGTGACCGACACGTGGCATCCACCATAACGGAATGCCGTTAAGCTATCGGGTCGGGTTTTGGATCCGCCCCGACCAATGGGGATTTTCCACGTTTAAAAATATCATTGGCTGGAGGAGACACGTGTCAGGTCCGCGTTGGCACAGGTGTCACTCATCCAATGGGCAAGACGCGCCTATGATATGTTGACACGTGCACCGGCCCATCAAGTCTAAATGCGCCGGCCCAACTGAAAGCCCACAAGATTTTGTGGACCATAATGGGCTGGCCCAGCTAAAGGCCCACGAGATTTTGCGGACCATAATGGGCTGGCCCAGCTAAAGGCCCACAAGATTTTGTGGGCCATAATGGGCCGGCCCAGGTAAAGGCCACAAGATTTTTGTGTGCCATAATGGGCCGGCCCAGGTAAAGGACCACAAGATTCTTGCGGATCATAATGGGCCGGCCCAGCTAAAGGCCCATGAGATTTCGCCGACATTAATGGGTCGGCCCAGCTGTAGGCCCACAAGATTTTGAGGACCCTAGTAGGCCGGCCCATTAACTGGCTGCCATGTTTTGGGCCAAATGCCGGCCCATATTTGATCCAGTCCATTAATGGCCTGCCACGCTCCGGGCCTAATAGTGGCCCATATGAGATCCGGCCCGTTAAAAGCCTACCACGCTCGGGCCAAATTACGGCCCAGATCAGTCCGCCCTTTAAGAGGCTTTGGGCTCAATTATGGCCCATATCAGATTCGCCCGTTAACCGGAGACTATGCTTTTGGGCCCACTTGCTAAAGGCCCACTTAGTAATTCGGCACGATATTAGTCTTGGCCTGTTAAGGGCCCGCTTAACATTTCGCCCTATATTAATTTCGGCCTGTTAAAAGCCCGTCATATAGTTGGGCCTAACTACGGCCCGGTTTACATCCGGCCTGCTCGCAGCCGATATCTGATTGGGCCAAACAAGGATCTAGACAATTTTGGCCTGTTAAAAGCCCGTGATTTGATTTGCACAATCATGGGTCAGGGTTCATTTCGGGTTGCTGCCGGCCCGTGAGCTGTTCGGCACGTTTCAGGCCGAACCTACATCGTGATTGCATGACGGCCCGATTATGTACCGTAATTTTACGGTTTGGCCGGTTTACTGCGAAGACATGATATATATATATATAAAGTAAAATAACAGCAGCATCGTGAATAAGAAAAACCTAGACTATACAATAAAGAAATTATGCATATTACATCCATCGGGCATCAAAGTTCACCACTATGATAATAAAGCACAAGGCATAACAGATTACATACACTGGCATCAAAGATCGCCACCAGTTCAAATAAACACGCCGACAAAATAATATACAAAACCGACAAAGACTTCAATAGAGTTCAAGAAAGGTTAGCCTCATTGGGAGCAGTAAGCAAATGAAAGCAAGATGATGAGACCGCGCTTGTTCAACACTTATATCTTCCTCACTCTGAAAGATAAACAAGCAAACAAATGACAAGTTTTGCACATAAAAGTATCAGTGCTGACAATTCATCACATTTCTTACTGATGAATAAAGTGACACACTTTAAAATTGCATTAACACAATATGGTATTGTTCAGGTCAAGACATGGCAGGAAATGACATTGTGAAGGAGTTGGCAGCTTCACGACACCAATCGGATTACAGATCAAGAACTCATAAGTATCAATGGTTAGTGTCTTTGTCAATTTATACCATTTCAAATTGGCAAATAAAGAGACGGTTTAAATAATAGTAGAATGATATGACATTGTTCATAGTTAAGACATTGCAGAATATGACATTGTGTCAGTAGTGGGTAGGTTCACCACACCATTGGATTACGGATGAAGAACAGAAGCATACATGCAGTGAAAAAGAAGATCACTTGCTCTGTATAGTTTAATTTACATGGTATGAAGAAGGAACTTGGTTGTACAACTGAGAACTTAAATTAAGAAAGGAAAAACTTTTGTTTATGAACTACATAATAAACTTTAAACAAGCAATTTGATGCAAACACCAAAAATAAACAGTTGTTGCGGTCATGCCTAACCAAATATATACAACAAAATTTGAAGGCTTGAGATGGACAAACTTACATTATTTTTGAAGACAGGCTCTATAAATGCCTTGTCCATGCTGATGGGGGGGCAATTCAAGAAGTTTACCACATAATCTTCTTCAAAAGCATTGCCTTTATTCTACATTTTGTTAAGAGTAAGTATAGATGGGATAATATACAAAAAAATGGAGAATATTTAAGATAAGATGAAGAATGATGCTACGTAACCAAGTAGCTATAAATGTAAGTGCAGCTATACATGCAAAAGGTACAACCAAGAGCAATGCACAGCTAAACTTATTCAGTACCAACCTTATGGTAAGAGTAAATATAGATCTGATGTGTAGAAAATGGAGGGCAAAGGAAAGTAAGCTGCAGAGTGATGGTACATGAACAACTACCTATCATTATAAGTACACTGATAAAGGACATCATGTACTTACAAGAACAATGCAGAGCTAAAAAACATTTGCATTGGATATATTCTACACTAATGTAACCATTCATACATATTAGATAATTTGGAGCGAACAATTGATAAGCAAGCTATCATGCATACTGCTGTCACATAATGAACCAGGTATGTATGCAAGTACAGTGATACAGGACAATAGGTACTAACAAGAGCAAAGCAACGGGAAGCATATTTGCAATATCCTGTCGTTCTTGTCAAACCGGAATTCTTCTTCAAGCAGATTTCCTGCAAAAAAGATCCGTAAGGCACATGCGGAAAAGTAGAAGTTCAAATTGTCATGTGAATTCATAGACTGTACCTCATCCTGGGAATGAGACCAATGCATAACAAGGTTTTTCCATTCAATCTCTTCTAAATTTAGCACAGGAGACTTCACCAGAAATTTGTTTATAGACTTGCCATCAAAGTGTGATTTCCTCAGGTAACACCGATACTGCTGCAATGCTTCCTTGAAAAGCACAAGCAAGCTTTGCTCGTCATGACTATCCAGATTGACCCTCGCCTAGTTACAACAATGTAATGTAAATCATTGATGTGTTCAATCAGCAGAAAATAGGAAAATAATAACCATGAATAATAGCACTTACACGTAAGTTGGATAGGAAGATGTGAAAATGGTGTTTGTCTTCACAATAATCTTCCCATGATGGGAATATATGCACGTAGTCCCTAACAACATTGAAAGCATTGTCTTTTAAATTGGGAATAAATGGAATGGGGTCCCAATCTGCAGGAATTGGTCGTCTCTGCAGTTGGGATAGGTCTTCGGCCAGTGGACTTGCTGTACTTTTTGCTGGAGTGTGATTTTTCTATGGTACGGCTGGCGCTATGGCAACTGAAGTCGGCATACCTTTTGCTGGAGTGTGATTTTTCTATGGTATGGCTGGAGCTATGGCAACTGAAGTCGGCATACCTTTTGCTGGAGTGCAGGTCCTGTGTGGTGGGGCTAGTGGTGTGGCCAGTGAAGTATGGGTATAGTCTGTTGGAGTCGGTCCTACATTTTGTGTCACTGGTTGTACAACCTATATAAGTGGGTTGTTGTCTGATTTCTCCGACACAACCACATTTTTCAAGGACTTTGCTGGTGCTCCTTCAAGTTTGGCAATCACCCTCTTCCTTTTTGATGTCTGATGCACAAGAACATCATTTGAGTGAAAAAACATGGTATGATGACAGATGGAATATGTATTGATAATGGATGGGCATGGAATCTCGACATATATGATGAGTAAACTAAGCAGATGGCGGTGCAACAAAGTAGAAGAAATGCAAGACAACATATGCAAGATACGCAATCAATAAAACCTTGCCAAACTAGAACAGGCACCTTGATGGGTGAACATGACAGGCCATCTGCCTTTGACTCCTTGAGGTTAGAATAGTCATTAGGATCATATTCCGAACAAGAATCTACAGGTGGGGAGCGTATGAGTTTCATTGCATCTAGAATGGCACTCAATGCCTTGGTGCCAATTTTGTAAGTCATTGCAGTGTTCCAATATTCTTCTGATGTGCGGATTCCTATATTCACTGTAATTATGTATAATATCTGAGAACCATGAAAACATAAATAGTTGTGAGATTATCTTTGTAATGCAGAGTATATTCTAATATAGGTGCGCCCCTGTAAACACTTGTGTGCTATCACTGGATTTTGATGAGAGAGCTCATGTGTGCTGTAATATGGTGCGTGCATTTATATAATCTGGCACAAGTACACAAAAAATAGGCTCGAAGTAAGGATAGTTGGCGGATGATAGGTTTAAAATATCTTTGTAGAGAGTTTATTGCCAAACCATGATAACAAGAGCACACATCAACTAGGCAGATCATATTGTACATAAAAGGGGTACACCATAACAACGATATATAAATCGGGAAAGTGGAACTGGCTTGAAAATACGGTGTTGTATTGCCGCCAGTAATTGAAAGCCTATCGATCATGTACAGGCCAGCTCTATGAGCTGTTGACTGCAGATGTCCCTGCTCCCCTTCCTGACAAGGAACATACTGTACATACTAAATACAGAATAACAAAAGAGGAACATGTTAAAGAACAGAAAAGGAAGCATATTCTTGAGGTTCCGCTTAATTGCATACAATGTTGGTTGCCCACTCATGATGCATCAAGCGCCCAAAGAAATGCAATTCAATGTTGTCTCTCTATATGTGGCAATTTTGAACAAGAGTCATTAGGATCATATTCTGAACAAGAGTCAACAGGTGGGGAGCGTATGAGTTTCATTGCATCCAGAATGGCACTCAATGCCTTGGTGCCAATTTTGTAAATCATTGCGGTGTTTAGATTCAAGAGTGGACTGCTGCTAGTGCGACACAAAGCAGCTACACAGATCATAGTGTAGATATAACGGGAAAATCGTAAGCATCAGAGTAAAATCAGCAAAGTGGAACTTGCTGGAATATATGTGCTAGTATTGCTGGTACGGCTAGAAAGGCTTCGGATACCAGCTCTCTTCAACTGAAGGTGCGGTACTGTTAATATCAGTGTAACTCTCAAAGGCGACACAACTCCCCGCATTTCCATGCTATTCTTATAGGATTCAGGTGGGCAGGCCACTGCAAATCCTATTCCCATGTTTACAAAATCCTACGAATCAAAGAGGCCCGAAGATCAAAGTGTCCATCACAACCGACCGTATGGACCTCTACACTGCAAATGTCCCTGCTCATCTTCACTACAAGGAACATATTGTACTACTATCATACTCCCTCCGTTCCAAAATATAAGTCTTGGTAGAGATTTCCACTATGGATCACATACAGATGTATCCAGATACATTTTAGAGTGTAGATTCACTCATTTTGCTCCATATGTAGTCCATGGTGGAATCTATACAAAGACTTGTATTTAGGAACGGAGAGAGTACTTATTAAAGAAGAACATAAGAGGAACATGCTAAAGAAGAGAAAGCAGATTTTGGATAATAAAATGTCCGTTGCGTAGTGCCCACACATGATGAACCAGAGCACATCAAGAAAGCAACTCCCTGTTGTCTCTCTATATGTGGTGCACGTGCTTTTCGAAAGTAAAGTCGGAACATTAGCTGAACAATTAAATGTTTTCTGTTTTAGTAATATCAGCATCATATCATATTCGTACTTGAGCGACAAGTTTGGAATTATGAGTGGCACGTTGTTTAGCTTGATGGATTCAGGAGCAGTGCTAAGTAGGTACGATGATGGTACTGAATATAAAGGCTTGTATGCATGCAAGTCGCATGACTTTTGTCATTTGGGTCAGTTGACCATTTCAGACGGTTGGATGAAGATCCTGCGTCTCCTAACCCTTCTTCTTCCTCGTCTCTGATTCTTCCCATACGTAACAATCAAGACGGGTCAGCCGGGCCGACCATCGCCCCCACCGCCTGTGTTCCTCCACCACCCACACCCCCACCCCCGTCCCCACCCGAGCCCCTTCGTTTGCACTGGCGAACTCCAGCGAGCTCTGAAAAATCGACTGACAAAATTTTGAAATTTAATCTACTGTGATTTAACTAGTGTGGAATATAAAAGGGGAAAACCATAAGCATTGGGAGTATAGTGTTGAGCGTGCCATGGCGGATCTGAAGGTGCAAACCGGACAAAGGCAACTTCACAACCAAGACAAGAAATCAGAGTAAAGTAGTGGCGATCTATTTTCTTGCTGCGATAAATAAGTTGAGCAGAATTTAAAGAGTACCGCCTGCAAGCGGGCGCTGCACGATCTCAAGGAGAATTTGACGCAAGGCGGTAGCGATGGCTGCCAAGCGTGGAAGCAAATCTAGGAGGGTAGACGGTGGTGGCGGGGCGCGGTGGACGAGACGGTCGTAGGAGCGGGCCGGCAAGGTGGACGACGGCGGGGATGAAGCGAGAGGACGGGATGCAAGGATCCCGGTCCGAAGCCGTGGATGAGAGAGGTCGATCTCTTGTAATGGACGGCGGCATCGGGGTATCAGCTCCGGCATGGTGGAGGAGGACGGCGGTGGATGGGGTGGCGGACGGCAGTGGGCGGAGGAGGGTGGGGTGGAGAGGGTGTTTTGGCGCCCACGGAGTACGAATGGGGAAAAGGGAGGTAGAGAGGAAGGGGGAACCATGTATTCAGGGCGTGCTTGTCTCAAATGCGAGGAAATTTACAAACTTAGCCCCCATTTCAAATTTCTACTACATCACAGCAACATAGGTCGGTTGGGGATAGGACGGTAATCTCGCATACACCGACTATTTGCTGACGAGAGTTTGTTTTTGGCGCCTACCGAGTATGAATATGAATCGGGGAGGGAGTCGATTTCGGCCGAGGACACACTGCGTTTTGGCGCCCACCGTGTATGAATCAGGGTGAGAGGCGGTTACGTCACATTTGGGTGAAATTAGAAACCTACCCCTGTCAAAACCTATAGAAATCCAGCAGATAGGCTTTGCGTGGCAGGGATAGGCAGTAGTAATTTCCATCTCGCAGATTTTGGTTTCAAGGTTATCATGACTTTCCCCACTTCGTTCAAATTTTGCAGAGTGGACGTTCACCGTGCCAACTCAATTCGAATCCCGTTTGTATTCTATTGTTTTTCAGGCGGGATCCATTTTCAATTGGAATTACATTCTATATACATCATTTTTAATATATACTTTCAAAAGCACAACACCATTTATACATAAATATGGTTTACAAATGGCATGATCTCAGATTCATAAGGTTGTATCCATCAATTTGGATTTTCAAATATTTGAAACCACTTTATGTTGAAATCCAATGTATGCATTCCTCGCTAACTGTCTCCAATTAATGTGTGTTTCATGCGGGTTTTTTACTTCTCAAACATGTATAATGTGTTTCACACACGCAACATATAGTGTAATCCCGTTTAGACATTAATTGCATATAAACCATGCATTGTTTGTAATTGAAGAATCTATGGATCACCAATCTATACCTACTAATAAAACAAATAGATATTCTTAGTCCGTCATGCTATTTTATGTAGAATCTGAATATGATGTTATTTTACCTGCTAACAATTTAAAATGTACTATCTAAGCTACAATGTTAATTGCCACACCAACACTTCCTCACCTCTGGCGATCAACCTGTCGCATCGTTTACCATCTCCGGCGGCGGTACGATCCTCTACCTTTTCTCGGTAGGTGCGGTGCCAACATCGCCGAACGACCTAGTAGGCGCGCCATGATCCGCCTGTTAGACGACGCGCACCACCAGCTTTGTTGGGCCGCTCCTCCCTATAGGCGGCGAGTTCTGGCCACATCAAGACGAGCCACAGTGCCGCATCGTCCTCCGCCGCCTGAAACGGGGTCGGCCAGTTGGAGGATGCGCACCACAAGATCGTTTGTTTTTGTTGTTTTTCTTTACTCACCCATAAAAGCACCTCATCCTAAACATGACATGAATAAATGCATGATCACTTGCTCATTTCTTTGTACGGATTAAATCTGCATGCAAGCCGTGTTGAATTAGGACACGTGTAGAATCTTAAACTACGCTTTTATAGGTTCAGACCATCTTTGTTTGGGCCATAACTACAAATTATCAGATTATAGACCATCTTTTATAAATTAAGAGCGTGTGATATTTTTTTCTCCCGTTGCAACGCACGGGCCTTTTTGCTAGTATTGATAAACTATATAACATTACACATGTGCCCAAATTCAAATGAATATGCATGTTTGATACACCAATTTGCGTTATGATATTATCGATGTCGTGATCTCTAGTTTAAATATTTGAATCCCTTTAATCCAGATATTCGTCTCATATAGCTATCACTCATGCTTATATAGGACTATCTCTCCGGACCTATACTGCGTTCATCGTCTCTCGTGTATGTCTCGTGCTACCTGTTTGTCGAAAATGATCTTCTATATTCTCAACACACTGACGGTACTCTCTCCGTCGACCTTCATCACTCTATCTCTCTATAAGTATATCTCGCTCCCCTGCTATGTGTCTCTAACTATGATTCTCCATGTGGAATCTCTTTCTCTCACACAAACACAAAACTTTGTCTCCCGGGGTCTCATTTCTCTCTACTATTCCCATGTGTGCCACTCGCACACCCCTCATACAGAGATGTCTTTCGCTCCTTAGATATGAGAACCTACGACTCTTCCTCTTCAATATCTCTTTCTCACACACAAACACAAACTTTGTCTCCCAGGGTCTCATATTTCTCCATTGTTCTCTTGTATGTCGCTCACACACACCCTCTCGCCCTAGAGATATCTTGTGTTCCCTCGTATGTCTCTCTAGCTATCACTCTCGTTGTGAAATATCTTTCTCTCTCACAGACACAAAACTCCGTCTCTCTGGATCTCATTTCTCTCTGATATCCGTTTGTATGTGACTCACATGCACCCTCTTTCTATCTCTCTCACACCCACACACAAAACCCAGCCTTCTGATCCACTTGACTCCTATCTCTAACGCACACTAGCTAGCATCTTTATCTTTCTATTTATCTGTTTCTCCATCAAACTTCTTTCTCGCCCTCACTCTTGATTCCTATCATGCACACTACATATGTTTCTCTCTACATGCAGTCAAGTGCCCTCTCACACACATATATAAGTTCACCCTTTGAACTACCCGACGGTCAACTCCAACACCCAAACTAGCAGATGTCCCTCTAGCTAGCATCTCCATCTCTGTATCTATTTGTAGTTTCTCCGTCAACATTTCTTTCTCGCACAGAGTCTTGCTTCCTATCACCCACACTATATATATCTCTCCATACATACACATTTATAGGTTGGTCTCTTTTGCACAATCGTTGTGCCTCACTCCCTCTGCTCGCCATAGATGCATGCTCTAGCCCACGCCACTATCTCTTAAAGATAAAAACACATGCTCAATTGTCGGGCCTTCTTCCCTGCATTCTCACATGCATGCATATTGTCATACCGATCCGTCTCTCCCATGTCGTTGATCTTATCACCTATGTCTTCTTTCTTTTATCTCGATCATGCACGCGCGCACACACACACATCCCACGTATACATGTATACCTCTCACACATGCACGTTCAAGGTCTCTATGTCTCCATAGGTAGTTAATTACCCTCAACCCTAACGCCACATCGAATGGTTCTCCTCTTTTGTGCACATAACTTCCGCCTGGATGCGTAAAACACACACTCACACTTAACAATCTCCTTCTAGCTACCCCCCCCCCCCGCCTCTCACTCTTCCCCTATATCCCTGAAACCAATAAGACCATCCCTTTGTTTAATTCCCGCCTACATGCACCATCGATATATAGTAGTCTTCCTCGGTGTCTCTCGAACAAACACGTTCTCTCGATGTCGACTCCTCTCACACGCACACACCTTCTCTTCCCTCTCTCTGAGCATTTTCTCTCGCACCCCATCGTTGGTGGCCTCTCGCCATACACATCACCCCTCTACGATGAAGCCATGCACACATAAATTACATCCGCCACACAGGACCCCGTTACACACACCCACACACGCACAAACACACACGCACGCACGCACCCCCCCCCCCACGCACACACACTAAGACTCCATCTCTCTCTCTCTCTCTCACACACACACACACACACTCAAACACACACACACAAACGCGCGCACACCCTCCCCCCCCCCACACACACACTAAGACTCCATCGCCCTCTCTCTCTCTCACACACACACACAAACTAAGACTCCATCTCTCTCTCTCTCCTCTCTCTCCTCTCTCTCTCTCTCTCTCTCTCACACACACACCCCACACACACACTAAGACTCCATCTCACACACACATGCTCTAGGCGGAGCATTTGTTCCTACCACCCTTCATCCAACCTTACCCGTATGATAAACAATCACCTTTATTTACTGGCATAACATGGACAAATTCCACTTTACTTTAGTAGTCGACAAACTTATCATCTGTACCCTTATAAAAAATGAGTTGGCGGTGATGGTGTGCCTGCCATCTTGTAATACAGACCGTATGATCTATATGTGAGGATAGAAAGCAAATTATGATAATTTTACAAAAGATACCCGCACCTCTCTCCACATCATTATCTCCCGCAACCTCATTGCTCAGCAATTAAAAAGGAATAAGTCTCTGGAACAATCTAGCATGCATGGTGGCCGCTCCATCCCCATGCCTCCGCCCATTCCGACCACCAGCCACCACCACGCTCCACTCCTCCTCGCCTTATCTCTCATCTTCCATTTTTTCGATGACATTCTCGAGATACCAGTTTTCCGATAAAATTCTTGAGATATCATTACTTTTTACACATGGGATTACTCCTGCATGGGTTAATCACAATAGGTTTTTTGTAAAAAATGCATATTGATGTTAAATGCAATGCACGAGAATCTTGCTTGTAATTATATAACGCAAATCACGAAAGGTGAAGTGACATTTTTTTGACACAACCACGTTAACATGGACACGTAAATCACTAGCTAAAGTAAATACCATTATACTTATATCCCGATGCAAACGGTTGAGTACATGTCCGAAGAGTAGAGTCGCACACACGCACTCTGTCTCTCAGAATCTCTCTTTCAGACACACCAGTTACGTGACGCCCACTTAAGCAGACACGTATGTTACAATTTGTGCACCCGCGGGTACACGTGATGCTGCGCATTTATTTAAGCCGGAAGGCGAACCCAAACAGTAGCTGCATTCATTCCCCTCCCGCCGCCTCTTCTCTGGCCGCCATCGCCCGGTAGCCGTGGGCCAGCTGAAGGTAACAACATAGGCCATACTCCCGCTGGAGCGGCGCTTTAATATGGAAATTTTAGTGGTCATGCATGCATCTTTTTGTGCTAGCACTCCTATATAAGGGTTGACCGGTCGCTTCCCGGACGTCAAGCGGTGGAAGAGGAAGGAGAAGGGAAGCGGGCTGCAGAGTAATGTTTTTTACCACAATTTCTTAGGAAACCGAATGCAATAATTGAGTAGTTTTGCAAACTACCAGTACTACACCTGAAACGGTTCAAAACATATACTCCCTTGCCAGCGCGCGCTTCCCGCGTGAAACGGTCAGCGTCGCCCTGGAGCGTCAGTGCCGCATTAATGCCCGGCGAGAGCGAAGGCGACCTCTCACTAGCGTCGGCTTTGAAGTGGCGCGACGACCGAGAGAGCGCCGCTTCCCGGTGCACGCGACTGCTTCACGTCGAGACTGGCCATAGGCCCTGTTTGGATCCATGGGTTAGAGTTAGTTTGAGCTAGTTGGGGCTCAAATAGCCCTAAAGTATCCAAGCATGAGGGTTTAAATTGGAGCAAGTTGCACCGAACCAACCAAAGAAAAACTATCCCACCCAAGAGGTGCTAACTAGAGATAGTTCTTGTTGGGACCACTGAAAATCACTTTTCTCTCTCCATGAAGTGCATTTTTGTCAATCTAACCCTGTCACCCAAACACCTCTTTGGCTACAGTTATTTCAGGGTTAGTCATGAGTTAGTTTAACCTCTAGCTAAGTTAGAGTATCAAACAGGAGCAGTATAGGACATGCAAGTTTCTCAAAGCATACAGGCAAATTCGTACGTGAAAGGAATTTTTTCTTTTTGAAAACGGAACGTGAAAGGAATTTTTTTTAAATGCTCTTGGCATGTCGCTAACATGTGATATTTAACCGACCTCAATAGACGGCAGAAACGCCAGCCCGCCGCACTTTGATAGAGACGAGGAGGGAGAAGCGATACAAGCTGCTGTATTACTAGAGATAGGTGTCGCACGGAAGCCAAGAAATATGGTGATAGCGTGGGTTAGCCATGTACTAGTATGATGTAACTACACTGGGCTACCGTGTTTCGTACTCTTCCAGTCCACTGTGGAGATGATTGGTTAATTTTGTTTTGCTGAATAATATTAAATATTATGAGTGCAGACGCTCCACCACGAGGTTCCTTGCTCCTTCTCGGTCGTCCCGAATCAAATAACATCCACACTATTATTTTACGTGAGCAATGTTCATCCTTTTGCAAAAACACGAGACATCTAGCATCAAGGTGCACGTGTTATGCAAGGATCGTTCCATCTATATGAAGAACACGTGGGACTAGAACTACGAGACGGACATGTACCCAGGGGTGGACGTATGAACCTGAGTAATGTAGCGCAGTATGTGCAGTAGAAAGGCACAAATGGTATGAACATGTGTGGCATATAGGGTGTGTTTGGTTGCGTTCTCGTCTCAGCATAGTTATTCCCTCTTCCTGCATGCTCAACTCAACACCCCTCTTCATGCATGCTATCTTCATGCATGCTTCTAGTGTATTTGTGCTAAACTAGTGTGGACTCATGCACCCTCCATACACTCTACCAAACACCCAAAAGTAGGTCGAGAAGGGAACTCTTGGGCGGCATTTGTCTCTTACTACGTACTACCACCAAATTTTGTACGTGTAATGCACGGTGATGTTATGGAGTACGTGCGTAAGTACTCTACTACTACTATATTAGTTGGAGTCACATATTAAATTTTATATTTGTTTACGTGTAAGCCCCGAGACCTTCCAATTAGACGTGTCTTTCTCTCCAGGTCGCACTTTGTATCGTTCATACCACTAAGTACTACTACGTGTGGTCTCGGACCCAGAAGTGGAAGAAGTAGAGACGCTCTACCACGCTGTTTTTTTATGCTGGGCTCTACCACGCTGTTCATGTCCCACTCCTTTCGCTGATGTGTGGGACATCCAAAGACGCGTCGTGGTTTGGCACCCTTCGTCGTAAGAGTTGAAACGCTAGCATTCATCAAAAATAAAAAATAATTATAAATCAGCAGTGATACTATTTTTTGCGAACCAATCAGCAGTGATACTATACCACGCGGTTTCCTTGCTCCTCGATATCGGAAAGAATAGTTCCATTCGCCAACATGTGGGACGTCGACCATCTTGGTCCACTTGCCATGCACGCAGAACTCCAAGGGAGAGTCACCTGTGTCGTCACGCGACGCAGTAACAATGACTAATGAGCCATCAAATCACAGGCCCACTTCCCACTTTGAAGTTGCTCGGACGAAGGAACCATCATGACTTCGTTGAATTCCGCTTCTTGAAGAAAACTATCAGTACAGTGATCTTGCTAGCTACAGTAGTTACTCCAACAGAGGCCTCCTTTCGTTCACAGGATAGGAATATGAAAATCATAGGAAGTGAGATGACATGCATCTCAATTCCTATAGAGAAAGAGATTCCATTTGATGCTTAGGATAGGAATTTTTCCATTTAGTCTAGGCTAATGTACTGGTAATTTTCTCTAAAATCTACAGTAGTAACTAGTAGTATCGGTACATGCTCGTACTCGCATACGCACAAACACTAACTACTAGTACTACTACTTCTCACATGCTGGCCAGACGCCGTCGTTCTCCTTCCCGGCTTTGTCGACACCCCACCATGCTTGGATCTCCGCCGACCTCTCCGCAAGAAGGCAAGGCCCTTTTCTTTCTTCTTGGCGGCGGGCCTCTCTTTTCTTGAGTGCTTTCGACTTTTCCACTCCCTCTCAGGCGGCTTTGGCCGCCTCTTTCATCGCCCATTCGGCCTTGGCATCTTCAAATTCCTCCCACATAGTTGTGAGGTCGCGAGCGGCGATGAACTCGGCACGACGGGATGCCATCGCTTCCCTACCATTTTGTGTGCGGTCGTGGGCGGCGAGGAACTCGGCGCGGCGTGATGCCATCGCTGCCTTATCGGTTAGTGTGCGGCGCGGTGGCATGAATGATGCTTGGTGAGAGCTCTGGGGTGGAGTGGCCGGACAACCGTATAGTGCATTGGTCTGTCAAGAGCTCAAGGACAGAAGACGAAGCAAATTTGGATTCTCCTTCAATCCTGGTCATTTATTACCAAGTAAAATGCATTGGCGGTCATCGAACTTGTCTTGATAGCTCACTTTGATCATTGTATACGAGATATGGTGATTATACGGTCACTGGCTCATCGTATATCTCCGTATTTGTCTGGTTGACCAGTCAAACAGTCCGCATGTGCCTCATCAGCTCGTGTTCTTTATCTATCTACGCGGGCCTACCTGTCAATGGAGAAAGAAATACTGTAAAAGCCAAAATTATGCGTATGTGGGGAATCAAACCACGGACTCGTCGCTGCAACGCACCCTCGTCAGCCAAATGAAAATGAAATACTTCGCGTCAGACACTCACGCTCACGCTGTCAAAGCATGCTAATGCATGCACGTCGCCATCTAAATCAAAGTCCTGCTCATGGCGCAACGCAAATGGCGAGTCCATCACCTGCGCGCCCTGGCAGTGCCTGACATTACTGTTTAGACGTTTGATGGAGGCCTACGTGAACGCCGAGCATGTATTCACCTGGCTCAACACCAACGATCATACTCGGACCGCCTTGCTCATGTATATTGTCCATCACAACGACAATCTATAAAACAGCCTAAGCTAGAGAGGGTACTATGTTAGTATGGTACAGAGTATGTACTATCGTGAGTGACCGATCTTAGTGCCACCGCACAATCGAAACCCCTTCCATCGCTAGCGCCGCTTCCGCTGAAAGCGGTCACCGTCTCTCCAGAATGTCAATGCCGCATTCACCGGACTTAACTGCAGGTGCAATTGGTGTGTCATTGACATGCGGGCCAGATGCCCGTTGGGCCCACATGTCAGTAACCCAAAAGCATCTACCGTTAAGTCACTGAAGCAGCGTCTGCATTCACGCCCGACGAACCTACTCCGGCGCCATTCGTCCATCCATCTGTCGCGGCTCATTGCCATTCGCCCGCTATATTAACTTGAGCCTCAGCTCCCAGCCATAGCCAAAGACCCACACTTATTCTCCTCCGGTCCCTTCCTTCTGTCGGCACCACTTCAACCATGGTCTCCTGGCGCTCCAAAGCTCTCTTGGACGTACTGTCGCAGGAGCAGACGAGGGACATCAGCGGCTCCGCTCCGAGCGCGCTCCAAAGCTCTCTTCGATGTACTGTCGCAGGAGCAAACGAAGGAGATCGCCAACACCCCCCGGCCGCCCTCCGCCGCCATGACCACGAAGCCGGCGCGCGTGCGCGGGCCCAGCCGGTAGCAAAGAAGAGTAGTACACGGTAAGTCCCCGCCGCTCTGGTCCCGAGAAGGCCATCGCTACTCCACTCAGTCGACGCCAAGCTTGGTGGGGTAAACATCGGCGGCCGATTAGCCGCTTGACGGCGACGTGGAGGCGGAAATCTTCAGAACCTTGTGCTCCGGAGGAGGAGGTTATCGAGGCGGATGAGGAGGAGGCAAACGCAATGGCCGACTTTCTCGGGTTCATGGCCGGACATGGTGGTCGGGTGCCGGCAATCGTTTAGATTAGGTTTACAGTAGGTTTTAGTACGGTTTGTGCGAAATATGTAACAAATTTCGTCCAGTTTGTAGGAAAAGTTTTCGAAATGTAATGAATTTCATCTGGTTAATTTGAAATTTGCTTTGTTTGCAGGAATTTCGTCCGGTTAGTTCATATAGTTGTCGAAAGGTATGCGGGCAGCATCAGATGGCATCCATCAGTGTCCTCGGATAGATGCTGGTGTAAATTTGTGGGCCAGCACTGGAGATGCCCTAACTATCATGCTATAATCGCTAACAATCCTCCATTATTTGGCAGGGAACAGTTATCCTTGATCAAAACCAGATCCGCGGTGTTTCGCACTCCTCCCGCGTACGAGTGTAAACTCTTGCTTACATAAAAATGGAGCAAGTGGACGCCACTGTAGCACGTCATATCACTCGAACTAGCCCGCCTAACGAGCGGGAAAGCACCGCCCTCGTCATTTTGTTCTGGATTTCTATCGATCGATCGTGCGAAAATGTTTCGCTTCGCAAGTTCTAAAGGAAAAAGCGGCACACTTACGACTTATACGCGTCACAACCTCGACAGTCCGGCTCGCACGCCGCTCACCAGAGGGGACACGCGTTGTCTTGCAATTTCACTGACATGTGGGACCGTAATTGAATAAACCGTTGATAGCCGAAATCTAATCGCTCGACGGGCATCGGCTGAGAAGAGAGAAACGGGGGAGGGAGAAGAGATCGCCCGCCCGCCGTGCACGAACTCCAAGTAATATATGGTGATAATGTGAGGTGGGCCATGCTGGAGTCCGGACCGCTTCCGGAGCCCGCTCTCACCGCCCTGGCCCCTCAAGACGCCAGCTGCCCGCCGCATGCATGCATAGCAAGTAGTACTCCTTATGTGGAGGAGAGAGAGGCATTGACAAAGTCAAGGAGTGGGCTCTGCAAGAGCCCGTCTCTACACGTGCTCCTAGGTATAAAAAATAATTCTAAAAAAGGCATAAAAAACAATTGTGTCTTAAAAAAAGAAAGGTAAAAAACATTAGAGAGAAAGTGAGAAAAAGCTGTAACCTGGGCATTACATGAGGAAGGAGGGAGTGGTGCACATGCCAAGTTCACTGGGCTGCCGTGTTTCACACTCCTCCGTCGTAAAAGTGGCGACAATAGCTTTCATCAAAAATAAACAATGAATACTCGTTGCTCGTCCTCTGTATCGGAAAGAATACTTTCATTCGCCGACATGTGGGACGTCGACCATCCTGGTCGACCTGCCATGCACAAAATTATCTGGTCTACCCGGTCGTATCGCAGGCCCAACCTTTCCCACTTTGTGAGTTGTTCGGACGAAGGAACCATCATGACTTCATTGAATTCCGCTTCTTCAAGAAAACTTCATGTACTCGCACATCTGCTACCACAATCGAAGACTGGACGGCACTGTACCACGTCATATCACTGAAACCCACTAGGCCAAACTAGCCCACCTAGGTCATCTATTTTGGAATGGAGGTCATCTATTTTGGAATGGAGGGAGTACTGCTATGATTTTGTGTTGCACGTTCTCTGTACTTTTGCTATGATTTTCCTACGCTATGAACCAAATGAGGCCTGAATGTATGTCGACTATTGTCTGATCGATCACTAAGCCTACAATGTTAGGAGCTAGGGCTATTGGCCAATCAACGAGGGATAAGTATAAGCGTACCACGAGCTCATCAGCCCCAACGTTTCTCTTCGGTGAGTGTTTTGCAAGTACTATAGCTCGCACATTAGCTAGCCTACTAACACCAAGAATCATCAAACAAGCCCTGCCGATATGATAAACAGTTCAAACTTACATCTAAGCATGCTATATATTACATCAAAAGCTGGTGAGGATACATCTGTTTCCATAACTCGGAGAGGGTTCACATGATTCATCGCATGATTCACTATCAAACAAAAGTAGCAAGATCCGCCCACACAAGACAGTGCACTAGACCTAAGATGGTTTGATAACACGCATCATTCTGGTAATTAAACATAGGGCAATGCAAACTACCCTGAAGGATTAGCATGACCAACTATTTCTTGTCATCGATCTCTCGGGGAATGACCACATCACAGACAATGGCATGGGAATCGATTTCTGGGGCGATGCCCACAGGACTGACCGCGACATCGGAATCGATCTCTGGGGCGATGTCCACAGGATGGACAGCGACATCGGAATCGATCTCTGGGGCGATGCCAACAGGACGGGCCACGACATCGGAATCATCAAGGACGTCCACCGGCACCTGCACAACCCTAACATATTAGCAAGCACATTTCAAATAATCGAAAACCATAACTATGGTAATAAGCCATTATTTTTTACCTTGTGCAGCTCACCAGGGGATCTCATCCCTCCGGGGGC
The DNA here is from genome assembly GCA_021605145.1 of Aegilops bicornis. Classification (NCBI taxonomy): domain Eukaryota; kingdom Viridiplantae; phylum Streptophyta; class Magnoliopsida; order Poales; family Poaceae; genus Aegilops; species Aegilops bicornis. The sequence goes on from CM038674.1 coordinate 243,242,895, forward strand.
CATCTCCTCGTCCGCGATGGGGGCCATCACCTTGCCAGGGGAATACTGCTTCTCAACAGCGACTATCTCCTCAAATTCGGTCTTGAGCCTCACATAGGTGGCAATCAGAGTTCCTGGGGTAGGCACGGTGGGGCCCTTGCTGTTCTTCCAACTTTCTTTGAGGAGTTCGTCCGCCAACGTCCTCAACTCTTTGGCTGCTTGTTTCTTGGAGTTCTTCGTCTCCATGGGTTGGCCCGCCAACATGGTCAACTCGTTGGTCGGTGCTCGCTTCCTGGAGATCGCTGTCTCCAGTGCGTTGTCCGCCGGCAACTCTTTGTCTAGTGCTCCAGGATCCATCAATGAACTAACAAACAAAAAGCAATCGAAAGGAAATCACAATCGCAATGACAACGGGAAAATAATAGGATGTGAGAATCAGTCGGTGCTTCGCAAAAAGAAGATTCTTGGAATGAAAATATAGCAGCATAACTGATTCGCCCACCTTTCCTTCGTCGGTACAGAAGAAAAATGGTAGAAGTGAGTAGCCTGGAGTGAGGTTTTCTTCAAGAAAGGGAAGAAAGGGCTTGAACGAGCGTTCCAGTGAAATGATGGTTGCTTCGTCCAGTCCAACTTGGAGGCCACCTTACCACTTCTGGTAAAGGTGTGGGTTTTGTGATATGACAACCACACCGGGGTGACAGGTGAGTCTCAACTGTAGCACCTCGCTGTGATTTGGTGGATGGCACGCGGGCCCGGATGCTTTGAAATGTCCCGCATGTAGATAGAGCAGCTAGTCACATAGGAGGGCTCAATATTATGCACCGCGACCAAGGCAGAGAGGAAAACGAGAGAACTACGTAATTAATGCATTAGTTTAATTAGGGTAGTTTTGTAAAGTACGAGATACATTCCTCCAATCGCAAAATGCCTTGGTTCATGAGATTTGAGATTTGAGCCCTATAAACCGGAAGGGAGGGAGTACTGCATACGGTGTAGTCTAGTCACTTGTTGAAATCTCTAGAAAGGCAAATACTCCTTTCCGGTTTACAGGGCTATACTACTCCCTCCGTCTAGGTGTGTAAGTCATCTTACGAAAACCAAATAGTCCCAAAACACTTAGGCGCGGTTCATTAACTTCTACCTTGTTTCTTGTTTCTTGACATATCAACCAATAAGAGATGAGAGGTATGCATGCTTTTAATGACTTGCAATGGCTAGTTCATTGCATGCAATGTTATTAATTAGCAAATAAACATTGGTGACCCCAGGAGGAAACAGTGCTAAGCTGCGTGGACCTATGCGTAATGAGTATCAACCAATGGATAATGGAGTTTAATTGTTAAACAATAGCAATTTTGTCTCATGCAAGAGCCTGGCTAGTACTCCAAGGAACCGCACCACGCCAGCTGCTCAAGAATCGCCACGCTCGGGTTGCGCTTGGCTCTTCGCCTCTTCGAGAAGACGAACAATGATGTTACTCCTACTTCTACAAGATCGAATCCACTCATCGCATGTCCGGCCCACCTCGTGCGGGAGGGATAGCGTGTAGCGAAAGCTTCTACTTACTGCTTCTGCCTTTGCGTCTATGATAGGTGGGCCCAACAGGTGGTTGGCCCTCCTGTCATGCAGCCAAAGGCAGGTGCAGTTAAGGCACCGGAGCTTAGTCCGCGAGGGAGAGGGCGTTGTAGTAATCAAATTTCTCGGTCTTGTACGAGTTGACGCGACACATCAAAGCACTGCACTCGATATAAGTCTTTTTACACATTTCAAATGGGCTACTTTGTATGTAGGAGTAGACATATTCTGCTTCGTATGTAGTCACTTGTTGCAATTTCTAAAAAGACTTATATTTGGAAACGGAGGGAGTACAACGCATGCATGCATGTCGTGACTTTCCTTTTGATACTTGCATGTGTTGATTTGATGCACCTTGCCAAATTTTGACTATAAATTTAACTAACCAAATTTTCATGCATGTCACAAAAAATTATGGGGCTGTTTGGATTGCGACTATGTTTGTCTTATGTTGCCACATTATTTTTCCCACGCTTGCCACACTTGCCTAACCTGAGTTGCTCAAATTGTTAGACACACTTTGGCTTTCCTAAGGGAATCTTGCCACAATTTTCGTGTCTATGACATGTGGGGTTCACTGCTAATAAAAAAATTCTTGTCTTAGGTGTGGCTAATAAAAAAGACTTATATTTAGGAACGAAGGGAGTAGAAAATACAAATAATAATGCATGTTGGGGCAACCCACGTTTCCGCTAATTTTAGCCGTGGGCTTGTTCACAACTTTTACGAGGGGGTGGTTGTTCATTTAATGGAGGGACTTGTAGTACCAGACTTGAACGATACAAAGTGCGACCTGGCACACCGTAACAACACTTGGAACAAGCGGGTAGCTATCTCAAAAAACAATCAACAACTAAAAAAACCGCGACCTGGCATGTAGTAGTACACAATTTTAAACGATTGTTTTGATGGAGTGAAAAAGCAAAACTACCCCACTACGTATATATAGGCCGGGGCCTCCGCGCTTGCTTGCTAGGGTTGATCTATTCACACACTCTCATCCTCTCCAGATCTAAACAACATAGTGGTAGTAACACTGTCTTTCTCACTTCAAAAAACACTGGCTTTCTATCCTCACCGCTGGTTACAGATCCGAACGTATCCCTCTCCACCGATGAAGGGGAGGAGGGGCAGCGTTTAGGCCGTCCTCGACAGCGAGGGAGGAGACCAACTGCCGGCCGCACCATTATCTCTGGCCGAGCGCCGGCGCGGGAGGTCCTCCGATCCTTCGCTGCTGCTCGTGGGCGGATCCGGCCTCCTGCCGCCCACCTATCCACATCCCGATGACCTTTAGGTATATCTTCGTTCGAAACCGCCTTAGCTCTACTTCCCCAGCTCGCTACGTTGCTGCATGTGCATCATTTTCTACCTCCCAGCCCCTCTCGATCGGATGGTCCAACGTCACATTTTTTCTTCTATTGTTAGAGGTAAAGCTAATTCATGGAGTCGAATCTTGTACTCCCTCCGTCCGAAAATAATTGTCATTGAAATGGATGTATCTAGATGCATTTTAGTTCTAGACACATCCATTTTTATGACAAGTAATTCCGTACGGAGGGAGTACTTGGTTCAAACAAGAAATAAAGTGGGGGTGGGGGAATTTAGTATGTACACCGGACTTGGTACAAACAGGAAGGAAAGGGGGTGAAAGTAGTACAGACAGGTCATCCAAGCGGTCTCTTGGTCGAAAAGGGAAATATATGGGTAATGATGTACACAGTGGTATGACCAGGACTAGATTTGCTATCCACACATAGGAGTAGGTGGCTAGAGTGAACAAAAATGGGACCAACCAGATATGTTTCTTGGATGTTTGTTTCTCGGGGCAACAAACTATGAATCACCACTTTCTGCCCCTGTTTACGTACATGGTGCTGGAGTGCTGGTGCACCCACTGTCCCATGGCCTTATACCAAATATTTAGGCTTCGTTCGGAATAAAGGGGCAGAAAACATAGGTCTTGATGAAAATGGAGGAATAGGAAAGGAATGTAGGTATAAAACTATGGAACAGCGAACCGGAGGAAACTCTCAAGAGAATGTGTTCGGATGGACTACGAAATGTACAGATTTGTTTTTTTAGAGTAGCATGCTTGGCAGTATGATATGCTATTTGTTTATTCAGCTGCACAGTGACTATTCTTGTCCTCACCTCACGTACCACACATAGGTTGATTTTTTTATTCTGGCAACACAGCACATCAACCTGTCTAACGCATGGCGTGAAGCGCTTTCGGCTTCCGCCCAAAAAATGAGCAGCGCGTGGATGTTTCTAATCCTATGGAATCATTACTACCAGACCAGCTTTTCTATTAAACACTATTCACCTTTCCCGTGTTCCGAACGGTTGGAAGGGAAAGAATACTGTAGGAATTGTGTTCCTACGAAAATCATGCACCAAACCTGTGAACCGAACGCAGCCTTAGCTGTTTTTAATCTAATGTCCCTGGTAAAAATGAAGCCATGCCACTGTTATAAGCCATGACAAGTTTAGCCAAATGTTTTTGCCTGTAATTGTTTGAGACTCTGACTGTTTCCTCTATGCCTTTTTTGTGCACTGCACAAAACTCTTCTTAAAACAAGTGACTTTTGTACTATTTAACTGGAATGTCAGAATGGAACAGTTGGTTCATTTTGGTGGAACTACACAAAGGGAGATCTGTGTTCCATTAATCCTCATCATCCATATTGACGCCATAACCTTCCTTCAGGTAAGAATGATATTTAATGCATGTGTTCATCTCTATTTTCCGACTACCATGAGAAAATAATGCTGTTTTTTACTAGTACACTTGTACTCCCTCACTGACAAAACCAATTCTGAATTAGAAGGCCAATCATGTACTTGGTTTCACCAACTGGTGAGAGAAAGAGAAACAGAGCATGAAGAGGAAGAAGAAGAAGAATAAACAGTGCCAAGGCGATCTTGCTGAAGCCAGAGGCCTTAGTCGAGGCCATTCAAGGGCTCCGGCAATGACTACCTTAAATGTGAGACGACCCTCCAGGGAGCCCTTCCACTTCTGCTGTCTCACCTAATTAATTAGGAGTACTTAAGTACCACTAATTTATTACTGCCTAATTTTCCTATTGTAGTTAAACAAATCTTTAGTAGGACCCTATGCTGAATCATGTACGTGTGTATGTTTGTCTATGGAGGTGAATCATGTGGTGGAGCAGGGAGGGAATATTATTAGTGTCATGACATAATAGTGCTATTGTTTTGCATGTCAATTTATTGCCATTGGTTCAATGAGGCAATGTTTTGCGTATTGTCCATCATGAATTTGATGCTACTGTTTGAGTAATATGCGAATGTCTTCCTATCCTTTCTCACTAAGCTAATGAAGGTTTCACCTTGTTCCTACTTGTGCAAACAGGGATCATGTTGTGTCAATCATATATTATAGTGGAACTACACAAGACAATACAATGAACTGTATCCCAGCCAGTGCTTTAACTCTGCTGGAAGTTCTTGATAATCTTTCGATATAATCTCAAAGACCTTTGGTAAACAAGAGTAATTTCAACCATACATTTGAAGTGCACAAAAATATATACTATTGTGTGATTCCAGTGAGTGCTTTATCATCTCTTATGGGACTAAATGAATAAGCTTTTTTTCTCAGGTTGGTACGGGCCTAAGGCCTTCATCCATATTAGTTTGTTGTCATCTCTTTTTATATCGTACATCTTTGTCATGAGAAACTCCTTTATCTTTGCATGTTAAATTTTTGCAACCTATGATAAATGGCAATGCTTTGAGTGTTGAGTTGAGCTAATTGGCACCGATTAAATAAACTAATACCTCTCTTTAAGAAAGACTACTATGTTGCTAACTTTACCCATTAAGATAATGAGGGTGCTTCTATTTGTTAGTGTATGTTTCATCAACTAGTCCCACTATTACAGTAATCTCACTCTCTCAATATATGTGCCAATAGGGATGCTCGATTTTGGTGGAACTGCACAAAAACTTTGGGTGCTTCATTGCATCGATAGCTTCCGTCCTTTCTGTCGATTGCTAATCTCCGCTTGCTTTCTTCCTTTGCTGTCAGTCGCTTGGCTTATCTCGGCTTCCAGTTAAAGGAAATAGTAATTGATATGCTACCTCACATAGGTTGGTACTGGTCTTTATCCTGATTATTGTGCCTGTCATATGTATTGGTAATTTGGTATTGTGCTACTGTTTGCCGATTTCATAAAGGAGTAATTTGGAGCCTGAACTTGCAGGCAAATCATTACATCGGGTGATTTCAGTAGAACTGCACAAAATGATCAGATGGACAGGTACTTATGCTGTTGCTATGTACTCCAAAGTTCACTCAGACAAGCATCGATGTTGACAAGAAGTGCCTATATTCATTCTAGTATCAACCAGCGTCAACCAATTGTCAAACTCCAAGTATTAGGAGAGTGAACGCCAAAAATATTGCTTGGTGCATAGCCCAGAAAAACGCAGTCCAGTCTTTGGTCCCAACTTGTGCCTTTTGGTTATTGGCGCATATGGTAGCGAACTATATGGCATGGAGTCTAAAGATTCCAGACAAGTTGGTTGACGTGTATATTCATCTGGCACTTAATCAGTCTGCACGCCAAGGATGCTCCATTTTAGTTGAACTGCACAAAAAAAATTGGGTGCTTCATTTTCTCAACCGCCTCCTTTCTCGTGTGCAATGTAGAATTTTGGCGAGATACATGACCAAGATGAGCTAGTAAACTAGTTGGATGAAAGTAGTGGCCAAGTTGCTCAAACCTCCCTTGACACGAGGCCACTATTTGAGGATAAACCTACAAGCAAAGTTCAGATTGTCTGTGTTGCCTCTTATGTACTCGAAAGTTACTCATACAAGAACTAATTTTAGCAAGAACTACCTCCGATTGAACACCCTAGGTAATTAAAGTTCGTCCATGGATCATATTGGCTGTGATCTCAATCATTTGGATGCATAAACATACTGAACATGTGTATATCTGAAGTTTTGTGAATTATGTATGAATATTGTCGTGTGATCTATCAATCATTTGGATGCATAGATATGCTGAGCTTGTGTATATATGAATCTTTTGAGTTGTTGATAGTGAATGTTGGCTATGAATGAACGTGTCCTGTGAACCTGAGTTTGATATGAATGTTTACCTTTTCTAATGTATTTGTGTGTGAACTTGTTAGTATGCCTACTATGGGGTTTAAAACACAGGTCTCTTATAAAAGTAATGTTGTGTCCAATTTATGTTTTCTCTTCTAACCACATTATATATATTTATATTATTACTATTATCGTATATTTTATAGAGACTTATATATACATTATAAAAACATCCCACATGTTATTAACTTATAAAAGTAAATGTTTAACGGAAGTTGGCAAGGAAAATCCTGGTTGTTTTTGACTCACAGGCAAGGAAAATCCTGGTGATTGCGTACAAAAGCTTGTGAAGATTTTAAGGACCAATTTAATAATAACGCACTCTTTTTTATTTTGGGCAATAACTTGCTAATTTCTTAATTATATATATATATATATATAATGTGCCTCTCCGGTTTATTTGTTGATATTAATTGCTCCTTCTAACATAACATTACATATATAACGAGCACACCTAATACGTGTATTTCAAGGAAGTGCAAATGGGCTGGGATTTCTTAGAAAATATAAATGGTCCTGATTGACGCGAAATTATTTGTTCACCCAGCCCAGAAAATGGACTGTACATTCTAGAAAACATGGGTTAAATATATGCCACACTTTTGCGATGCGACATGTGGGCCAATAGGTCGAAGTTCACGCAGGCGTTGTCAACATGGTCAACAAATGATTGTGTCATCCACAGCCATTGGATTTATATCCAACGGCCGACATGCACCTTCAATCTCTCGTCTTCTTCCTCCAGTGTTGCCGGGACCGCCTGGTCTGGCCTCCGGCGGCTAGCGGCTCTGCTTAGCACGCATCATCGCAAGCATCGCCCCACCGCCGGCCGTGCTATCCCTCCACCCTCGACACCTCCTGTTATTCTCCATAGACTACAGCCCCACGCCGCAACAGAACCAGTTATAACCCTTCTCCTCCTCCCAATCTGCGACTCCACTGCCGCGTTTTCCCATCTCCGAGTCGTTCCCGTCCGGGGCCTCGCCGTCGTCCACCGCATCGCTGCGTTCGGTGCGGTGTGGTCAACAAACGAGAGTCATCGGAAGAGGCCTGTATGTGGATAGCCTGACGGCTGGGACCCACGAGGTCCATGGTCGCACGCAAGGAAAGTTCCTCCTTATTAAGCTGAAAAAAATGTTTCCTCCACCTGACAGCTGGGACCCACCAGCTGTATCTTCGCACGGAAGGAAGTGCCTCCTTGTTTTGCGAAAGAAAATATTCATCCCGTTGATAGCTGGGACCCGTCAAATTTGGTGACTGACTTGTGGGCGTACTAAGTGGACGTGTACGCACGGCTTTGTCAACTTAATCAACAAATGATTCTAGCAGCTGGACCGCCTGATGTTAATCCAACAGCCGTGCTCCTTCTTCAACCTCTGTTCTTGCTCCTCGCTTCACCGTGGGCACCGCGGCTGCATCGCCGCCAAGACCAACCGATGAAGTTTCCCACTCCTGTCCATCTGCGACTCCACTGCCCCGTCTTCCCCATCTTCGGATCGTTCAAGTCTGGGTGCGCTCGGCACGGTGTGGTCAACATGGTCAACAACCGAGAGTCATCGGAAGATGACTGTACGTGAGAGGCTGACAGTGGGGACGCACCACGCCCATGGACGCATGCATGCAACGGAACGCGGCGAGGTCAACATGGTCAAGGAACGACTTCCATCGGAAGTATACTGTACGTGGAGAGTCTCAGCTGGGTCCACGGCCGCAACAAGTAAGTGCCTCCTTATTACACGGAAAATAATGATTCCTCCAACTGACAGCAGGGACCCACTAGACGGGCGACCGTATTTTGCGAAAAAATGTTTGCCCCCTGACTGCTGGGACCCACTTAACGGGCCACCGTATTTCACGAAAAAAATGTTCCACTCGCTGTCAGCTTGGACCCACCGGAAGTGCCTCCTTATTACGCACAAAAAAATGAATACTCCACGGTTAGCTGGGACCCACCTTGGTGGGAGGCTGACTTAATGGGCCTACTAAGTTGACGGGACGAAGGGCTTTGTCAACTTAGTCAATATGAACGATTTTAGCTCCAAAGGATCGTGACGATGTCCATCCAACGGTCAGAGTGCTTCTTCAACCTCCGGTCTTCTTGCTCCAGCCGCCCAAAGCAGCCGGTCGTGCCAAGATGCTCCTGCCTCCCGTGGCGGCTATCTTTGCCGCGGAAGCCTCACCGCCCCCTACTATTCACACCGCTGGCCAGGCCCTGCGGCGACGGCAACCTTACACCGCAGCCGAACCAGTGAACCCTCGTACTCCTCTCTACGCGGGCTTCCACTGCCGTGTCTTCCCCAGCTCCGCGTCATCCCCTTCCTAGGCCTCGCCGTCGTCCACCGCCGTGGTGCTCTCCGCGCGGCGTGGTCAACGTGGTCAAGGAACGACTTCCATCGGAAGAGTACTGTACGTGGAGAGGCTTATAGCTGGGTCCACGGCCCCAGCCCAGTTTTTTTGTGATTTGCCAAGTAAGTCGCTTTGTCAGGCCTGTTGGGCTGCAAATCTTTCAAGACGAGGAGAGATTTCATTCGGCTGGCCGAGAAAATGGCCCATCAGTAATGAGAAATGGGTTGTACATTTTTAAAACACATCAAACCGGAAATTAGTTTCAAATATCTTTTTTTCATTTTGAGATTTTAAATTACATTAATTTTTATGCGTGGAGAATTTGTTGGATTTTATATTGATATACATTTATTTTTAAAATCAGTTTGAATGTGAGTCAAAATTTCGGGATTAAAGACAGTTCGGACAGCACCGAAATATGCAAAATTTCGTATAATTTTTGAACCATGGCCACAATATGGGCTGTAATGCTAACAAAAAGAATATGGGCTCCAAAAAAAACCTTAATAATTAGCAAATGGGCTGTAAATTATTAGAAATAATGGAAGATGGGTTGTATGTTGTTTTCCATAGATTTGAGGCTTTCCTAAAAAAAGATTGATGCACAAGCAGTTAATGTTGGATGGCCATCCAACGGCCGCCGTCCTTCTTCAATCTCTGCTCTTCCTACTCCAGCCGCTCAAACAAGTGCCATGGACTGCTCGCTTCCTCCTCCTCAAGGGCCGGCTCTGCAAGACAGACTCACCGCCCCACCGTACTCCCATCGCTGGCCTAGCCATCCCTCTACTCACCCACACTGTTGTTATTCTCCCATGACGGTAGATGAACGAGTAAACCCTCGTGCGGTCGTACTTCCCCTCCGTGTGGGGAAACAATCGCTGAGTCTTCCGCCTCCGTGTCGCTCCCTTCCTAGGCCTCGCCGTCGTCCACCGCCTGGTGCTCTCGGCTGGACTGGTCAACGTGGTCAACGACCGACATGCATCCGGCGGATCAGACGTGGAGAGGCCGATACCGGGTCCACGGCCGCACGCAAGTAAATGCCTCCTTATTACGCCGCAAAATAATGATTCCTCCACCGACATCAGGGACCCACCGAAAGGGCCTCTCAGATTTTGTGAAAAAATGTTACCGCCGCTGACAGCTCGGACCCACCAGCTATATCTTCACACGCAAGGAAGTGCCTCCTTATTACGCACAAAAAAAATGAATACTCCTCCTGTTAGCTGGGACCCAGTATAGTGGCAGGCTGACTTGTCAGCCTACTAAGTAGACGGGGACGGAGGGCTTTGTCAACTTAGTCAATATGCACGATTCTAGCTCCAGTGACCGTACGATGCCCATCCAACGGCCATAGTGCTTCTTCAACCTCTGGTATTCTTGCTCCAGCCGCTCAAACCAGCGCCAATCGTGCCTCGTGCTCCTGCCTCCCGTGGCCGGCTGCGGTGCGGCGGAGGCCTCACCGCCCCTACTACTCCCACCACTCGCCAGGCCATCCCTCTACTCAGCCACACCCCCTGTTATTCTGCGGTGACGGCAGCCTCACACCACAGTGAACCCTCGTACTCCTCTACGCGTGGGCATCCACTGTCGTGTCGTCCCCTTCCTAGGCCTCGCCGTCGTCCACCGCCCTGGTGCTCTTGGCGCGGCTTGGTCAACGTGGTCAAGGAACAGCTTCCATCGGACGTGGACTGTACGTGGAGAGGCTAACAACTGGGTCCACGGCCGCAGCAATGAAGTGCCTCCTTATTACGTGCAAAATAATTATTCCTCCACCTGACAGCGGAGACCCACTGGACGGGCCACCGTATTTCACGAAAAAAACGTTTGCCCCTGACTGCTGGGACCCACCAGCTACACCTTCGCACACAAGGAAGTGCGTCCGAAAAAAAAACGATTCGCCCCCGTGACTGCTGGGACCCACCAGCTACATCTTCGCAGGCAAGGAAGTGCTCGATACCGGGACCCACCTCGTCGAAGCGTATGTAGCGTTGTCATTCTGGTCGGAACGTGTACGTACATATATACTGGTGGATGTAGAGGCACGCACGTGTCGTAGTAGAGGTGCGCACGTAGCATGTACACGTACATACAGTGGCCAGGGTGCAAGAAAGAAAATATGGCCACGTATGTGTACATACGGGCGGTGTCTCGAACGCCTACTCGCACATAATGCACGGCCGTGGCTCGTTTACATGGCTGGGTCGAACGGAGAAACAACGCCGCCGCCGTGTTCGGGGGAGGCAATGTAATGCATCATGTTCATGGGGAGGCAATGGAATGCGTCGTGTTCATCGGGAGGCAACGGAACGCTGGGAGCCAACCACCGGGTCGGAACGGAACGCGTGGTCGTGTTCATCGGGAGGGCTTGGACGGAACAGGCGATGGAACGAGGCTGGTATCGCACAACGGAGGAAACATACCTCCTACATTCTAACGGGTCCTGTTGATCGGGAGGGTGTGGCATCAAGAAAACGAACGAAACAGACCTCCTACAGTCGAAACAGGGGTCCTGTTGATGGGGAGGGATGTGGCGTACCGCAAAACAGACGAAATGGACCTCCTACGGTCAAAACGGGGGTCCTGTTGATCGGGAGGGATGTGGCGTACCGCAAAATGGACGAAACGGACCTCCTACGGTCGAAATGGAGGTCCTGTTCATCGGGAGGGGTGTGGCATACTGCAAAACGGGACTCCACGAGATACTGTTCATCTCCACCGTCGACCTCCTCCAGCCTCCACGGGCTACCGTCGACCTCCTCCAGCCTCCACGGGCTCCTGTTCATCCAGCCTCCACCGCGCGCTACTCCACCGGCCATCGCTCAACCACCCCTCCACGGGCACCCCTCCACCGCTCATCGCTCATCCAGCCTCCACACCACGGGTCCTGTTCAACCACCCTCCACGAGCACCCCTCCACCGCTTCATCGCTCATTCAGCCCTCCATCACACCCGGGTCCTGTTCATCCAGAGGCAACGCCACCGCCAATCGCTCATCCAACCCCCCGCCCCGCAACACTCACCGTTAATCCCAGAGGCAAGATCGATCGGCTTCAGCTTAGCAGCAGAGGAAGGAATCGCCGATCGGGTTCGATTAACGTACCATCGATCGATCGCCGGGTTCAAGAACGATAGCTCGCATGCAATCGCTCGGGTTCAGTTAGAGCCCAACGCTTCACTCGGTTCAGTTAGAGCCAACGCCTCGCACACACGCACGTACGTGTACGAGAGAAACGCGCATCGCTCGGCCCCCGACCTCCCACCATAACCGGGAACTCCCCAAAATTTTCCTCGCCCTCGCTTCTACCATGGTTTTTTCCGTCATGGACGGCCCAAAGAATGTCATGCAGCTGCGTCTCCGGCACGCCCAGGACGAAAAGCCCATTTCCTGTCATGATTTTTGTCATAGAAGTAGGAGCCCACCACATCTATGATGATACCGGGTTTTGTCACAATTATCGTCATAGAAGTGTCATATGTATGACAGAAAAAAATTCGTTCGGCCCAAAATGTCACGGATGTGTCTTTTTTTTGTAGTGGAAGGAAGGAAATATTAGATTCCAATTTCCGTTAAGGAAAGGCATGGAACACTTACCTAGAAAGAAAATAAAATTACCTTAAGAATCTATTATGAGAGCCACTTATGGATTGCCTACCAAAGATGGCAATACCTAGATCTATCCTTGCTACTATGCCTAGCTAGGGGCGTTAAACGATAGTGCTTGTTGGGAGGCAACCCAATTTTATTCTTAGTTTTTTTTCTTTTTCTTCTGTTTAGGAATAAATATTTGATCTAGCCTCTGGTTAGATGTGTTTTTATGCTTCAATTAGTGTTTTTGCCAAGTTAAACCTTTAGGATCTTCTTGGATGATAGTTATTTGATCTTGCTGAAAATTCCAGAAACTTTCTGTTCACGAAAATAATTGTTAAAAATCACCAGAACGTGATAAAATACTGATTCCAATTTCTGCTGATCAATAAACAAATTGTATAGGCCTTCCTATTTTGGCTGAATTTTTGGATTCCAGAAGTTTGCGTTAGTTACAGATTACTACAGACTATTCTATTTTTGACAGATTCTGTTTTTTGTGTGTTGTTTGCTTATTTTGATGAATCTATGGCTAGTAAAATAGTTTATAAACCATAGAGAAGTTTGAATACAGTAGTTTTAACACCAATATAAATAAATAATAGTTAATTACAGTACCTTGAAGTGGTGTTTTGTTTTCTTTCACTAACGGAGCTCACGAGATATTCTGTTAAGTTTTGTGTTGTGAAGTTTTCAAGTTTTGGGTAAAAGATTTGATGGATTATGGAACAAGGAGTGGCAAGAGCCTAAGCATGGGGATGCCCATGGCACCCCAAGATAATCTAAGGACACCAAAAAGCCAAAGCTTGGGGATGCCCCGGAAGGCAACCCCTCTTTTGTCTACTTCCATCGATAACTTACTTGGAGCTATATTTTTATTCACCACATGATATGTGTTTTGCTTGGAGCGTCTTGTATGATTTGAGTCTTTGCTTTTTAGTTTACCACAATCATCTTTGCTGGATACACCTTTTTAGAGAGACACACATGATTCGGAAATTATTAGAATATTCTATGTGCTTCACTTATATCTTTTGAGTTATATAGTTTTTGCTCTAGTACTTCACTTATATCTTTTAGAGCACGGTGGTGGTTTTGTTTTATAGAAACTATTATTCTCTCATACTTCACTTATATTATTTTGAGAGTCTTAAACAACATGGTAATTTGCTTAAATAATCCTAATATGCTAGGTATTCAAGACTAGTAAAAACTTTCTTATGAGTGTGTTGAATACTAAGAGAAGTTTGATGATTGATGATTGTTTTGAGATATGGAGGTAGTGATATTAAAGTTTTGCTAGTTGAGTAGTTGTGAATTTGAGAAATACTTGTGTTGAAGTTTGCAAGTCCCGTAGCATGCACGTATGGTAAATGTTATGTAACAAATTTGAAACATGAGGTGTTCTTTGATTGTCCTCCTTATGAGTGGCGGTCGGGGACGAGCGATGGTCTTTCCTACCAATCTATCCCCCTAGGAGCATGCGCGTAGTGCTTGGTTTTTGATGACTTGTAGATTTTTGCAATAAGTATGTGAGTTCTTTATGACTAATGTTGAATCCAGGGAATATACGCACTCTCACCTTTCCATCATTGCTAGCCTCTTCGGTACCGTGCATTGCCCTTTCTCACATTGAGAGTTGGTGCAAACTTCGCCGGTGCATCCAAACCCCGTGATATGATACACTCTTTCACACATAAACCTCCTTATATCTTCCTCAAAACAGCCACCATACCTACCTATTATGGCATTTCCATAGCCATTCCGAGATATATTGCCATGCAACTTTCCACCGTTCCGTTTATTATGACACACTCATCATTGTCATATTGCTTTGCATGATCATGTACTTAACATAGTATTTGTGGCAAAGCCTCCATTCATAATTCTTTCATACATGTCACTCTTGATTCATTGCATATCCCGGTACACCGCCGGAGGCATTCATATAGAGTCATACTTTGTTCTAGTATCAAGTTGTAGTCATTGAGTTGTAAATAAATAGAAGTGTGATGATCATCATTTTCTAGAGCATTGTCCCAAGTGAGGAAAAAAAGAGAAGAAGGCCCAAATAAATGAGAGAAAAAGAGAGAAGGGACAATGTTACTATCCTTTTTACCACACTTTTGCTTCAAAGTAGCACCATAATCTTCATGATAGAGAGTCTCTTGTTTTGTCACTTTCATATACTAGTGGGAACTTTTCATTATAGAACTTGGCTTGTATATTCCAATCATGGGCTTACTCAAATGCCCTAGGTCTTCGTGAGCAAGCAAGTTGGATGCACACCCACTTAGTTTCTTTTGTTGAGCTTTCATATATTTATAGCTCTAGTGCATCCGTTGCATGGCAATCCCTACTCCTTCCATTAACATCAATCGATGGGCATCTCCATAGCTCATTGATTAGCCGCGTTGATGTGAGACTTTCTCCTTTTTTGTCTTCTCCACATAACCCCCATCATTATATTCTATTCCACCCATAGTGCTATATCCATGGTTCACGCTCATGTATTGCGTGAAGGTTGAATTTTTTTGAGATTACTAAAGTATGAAACAATTGCTTGGCCTGTCATCGGGGTTGTGCATGATCAGAGCATTCTTGTGTGACGAAAATGGAGTATGACTAAACTATATGATTTTGTAGGGATGAACTTTCTTTGGCCATGTTATTTTGAGAGGAAATAATTGCTTAGTTAGTATGCTTGAAGTATTACTATTTTTATGTCAATATTAAACTTTTATCTTGAATCTTTCGGATCTGAATATTCATACCGCAATTAAGAAGAATTACATTGAAATTATGCCAAGTAGCATTCCACATCAAAAATTCTGTTTTTATCATTTACCTACTCGAGGACGAGCAGGAATTAAGCTTGGGGATGCTTCACACGTCTCCAACGTATCTATAATTTTTATTGTTCCATGCTATATTATATTCTGTTTTGGACATTATTGGGCTTTATTGTACACTTATATCTTATTTTTGGGACTAACCTATTAACCGGAGGCCCAGCCCAGAATTGCTGTTTTTTGCCTATTTCAGAGTTTGACAGAAAAAGAATATCAAACGGAGTCCAAACGGAATGAAACCTTCGGGAACGTGATTTTTGGAACGAACGTGATCCAGAGGACTTGGACCCTACGTCAAGACATCAACTAGGAGGGCACGAGGAAGGGGGGCGCGCCCTCCACCCTCGTGGGCCCCACTTTGCTCCACCGACGTACTTCTTCCTCCTATATATACCTACGTACCCCCAAACTACCAGATATAGAGACAAAAACCTAATTCCACCACCGCAACCTTTTGTACCCGTGAGATCCCATCTTGGGGCCTTTTCCGGAGCTCCGCCGGAGGGGGCATCGATCACGGAGGGCTTCTACATCAACACCATAGCCTCTCTGATGATGTGTGAGTAGTTTACCTAAGACTTCGCATCCATAGTTATTAGCTAGATGGCTTCTTCTCTCTTTTTGGATCTCAATACAATGTTCTCCCCCTCTCTTGTGGAGATCTATTCGATGTAATCTTCTTTTGCGGTGTGTTTGTTGAGACCGATGAATTGTGGGTTTATGAACAAGTTTATCTGAACAATATTTGAATCTTCTCTGAATTCTTTTATGTATGATTGGTTATCTTTGCAAGTCTCTTTGAATTATCAGTTTGGTTTGGCCTACTAGATTGATCTTTCTTGCAATGGGAGAAGTGCTTAGCTTTGGGTTCAATCTTGCGGTGTCCTTTCCCAAAGGATGAGAGGGCCAGCAAGGCACATATTGTATTGTTGCCATCGAGGATAACACGATGGGGTTTATATCATATTGCATGAGTTTATCCCTCTACATCATGTCATCTTGCTTAAAGAGTTACTCTGTTCTTATGAACTTAATACTCTAGATGCATGCTGGATAGTGATCGATGTGTGGAGTAATAGTAGTAGATGCAGGCAGGAGTCGGTCTACTTGTCTCGGACGTGATGCTTATATACATGATCATACCTAGATATTCTCATAACTATGCTCAATTCTGTCAATTGCTCAACAATAATTTGTTCACCCACCATAATACTTATGCTCTTGAGAGAAACCACTAGTGAAACCTATGGCCCCCGGTTCTATTTTCCATCATATTAATTTCCCGTCAACAAGCTATTTCTGGCGCCGTTTTTATTTTGCTTTCTTTACTTTGCATCTTTATCATAAAAATACCAAAAATATTATCTTATCATATCTATCAGATCTCACTCTCGTAAGTGACCGTGAAGGGATTGACAACCCCTTTATTGCGTTGGTTGCGAGGATTTATTTGTTTGTGTAGGTGCGAGGGACTTGTGCATGGCCTCCTACTGGATTGATACCTTGGTTCTCAAAAACTGATGGAAATGCTTACGCTACTTTGCTGCATCACCCTTTCCTCTTCAAGGGAAAACCAACGCAATACTCAAGAGGTAGCAAGCTGCTGAACTCGCTCCGTCATGTGGCGACGCTCATTGCAGACCGTATGTTCTCCGTAGGCGTGGCGTAGATGGGACGATCTGTCCCGAACATGCTGGCGATGGTCATGCCACGCTGCCGGACCAAGCCAACGCAGCTGGGCCCACCAGGAGCCGGTGAGCCGCCGACGGCACGGTCCATTTCCCGCTGGTAGGCCTCCGAAAGGCGTCACATGCTGGCCAGCCGGTTGGCGCTCTCGATGAGCTGGACGCGGCGTGCTTCCAGTGTCTCAGCATCGGCGTCTTCCGGGATAGGCGCAGCCAGGTCTTGCATTGCCGCCTGCAACGGATCCTGGCCACCTCCCCAGAGTGCTCACCGTGGTTGATGATGAGCACCTCCGTGACGGTGCTGCTGCCGCTGTCCACACGAGGAAGCGACTCATCGTAGACCACCACGTTGGAGGGGAACGCGTCAAGCGACGCTGTGTCGGAATCGACCAACATCGGGTCGGTGGAGCCAATGACTCCAAATCGACGGCAAACTCACCGACAATGTGGAGCTGATCAAGGAGGTTCACGAGGCGGCTCTCGGGGCCATCGGTGCCCGCATCGGACGCGGGCTCGTCGGAGAGGCGAATCTGGCCAACAAGATCGGTGAGGCAGCTGGCCATGCAAGCGACCTCCACGCCACGCAGTGTGTCGGTGCAGACGCCGTCTGGCGTGCTGGGCTGGCTGCGCTCGCCAGGGAGGAACAAAGTTCCCGTCCAGAGCAGGTCTCCGGGAGACGGTGCACCTCGCCCCACGGTGGGCGCCAAATGTTGGGGGTTGGGTGCGACATATGCCAATGGATGGCTTATCACGGTGGGAGCGAGTAGAACGCCGCCGGTGCTTGGAAGCGGGATGAGGCGTAGACATGTACGCTGACGAACTTTACCCAGGTTCGGGGCTCTCCGTGGAGATAACACCCCTAGTCCTGCTCTGCAGGGTCTCCGCATGATCACTAAGGCACTAGTGGTACAATGGTGCTCCTTGAGCTGTATGCTAGAGGTAGAAGAAGGCAAGGCTAGCTTTCCTCCTCCCCTAGGTGTGAGTCTATTGCTAACCGATTGGAACCATTTGCATGGGTGCCCTGGGGGGTTTATATAGCCCTACCCCCAGGGGTATATTGGTAATCTGCCGGGTGTAGGACCCGGCTGTCAGTGTCTCTGGTCGCCGGCTTCTCCGTCGGCTGCTGGGGCCCGCCAACTGGTCCGGTATGGAGCCGACAGGCTGCTCCCGCTGCTCGCGGGTCTTGCCGGCCGCTGATCACTATTGCCGTGATGCTAATGACGCAGGCTTGGTCGGGGGAGCGTGGCTACAGTCCCGCCGCCTGGTGGGAGATCACTGTAGCCATGCCATGTCTCATCTGGTTGATGGTGCACGAGGCCCGAGGGAGGGATAGGCCGCCTGCTGGAAGCCGGCTTCCCTCAGGGCCGGCTGGTATGGCTTCCTCCGTCTTCAGGGCTCTCACTGCCTGGTAGGGCCTGCGGCCTGCGAGCCGTATCGACAGGCTGTCATGGGAACAGGGTTCCACTTGTCAGGAGTGACGTCAAGGGGGGAGTGGCAATATTGCCGCCTCGTGCGGAGATCTCTGCCTGTACGAGGCACTATGGCCACGTCTGACCCTGGATTCGGGGGGACGGGCTACGGTGTAGCCACACCATGTCTTGTCTTCTTGATGAGGGCGCAGACTTTGATGGCGCCACGGGCCGACTGCTAGGGGCCAGCCTCTCTGGAGGCCGCCCACTAGGAGTCGGCCTGTCGTGATGCTGTTCTCTGGAACTGGGCCGCCTTCCGGCAGCCGGCCGTTTGTCAGTCGGCCATCAGAAGGCGGCGCTTCATCTTAATACCTTGAGGGGCGCAGCCAGCCCCGATGTCTTGAAAGGTTCAGGGACTCGGGTTAGCCTACCCGTGGCCCATTACTCCGACAGTGTACCATGCATGTTGTAGAGCTATCATATGTCTCCCATCATTTATTTCTCACCGACTTGCTATCTGCTACTTTTACACTGTACTACTTGTGCACACACTTCACCCATAGTCAAACTATTGTTTTTTATGCATGGGTATTTCAGACTCTGACGCAGTGTTGATGAATACACAAAAGAAAAGACAGAAGTTGCTCCAGTGCAATTCGAAGATAAGCACTAAGTGTTTCAGCACTCTAAAGGGTGTAGTGTCAGCAGATGGAGATAGTAAACGTAGTTCTGCAGTTGATGATCTCAATTACCACACACAACCTTCCCAGGTGCTTGCTTTAACTTCGTGCTGTCAAATGTGGTTGCATCTTGCATATGGTTTCTAGCTTGTATTGCTTCCAATTTGGTCAAATTGCATCTCCTTACTTTACACATTATACCTTTGATAATGACATGTCTTCCTGTTTTTGGTACATACTACATATGTCTATTAACCATGTTCGTACATCAAACTAATGCTCTTTTGTATCCCTCATCAATCACTGTAACATCCCAAATTTTCAATTTGGAATGTTATACATTAGATCATCATGCATATCATATTTTCTTGCATTTTGTTGATCCTAGAAATTTCACGCAACTCAAGGACCCGGAGAGAGTTGGAGGTTTCAAATTTTCATATTTGAGTTCTCTCAAAACTATGAAAAGAGGATCGTTGGATTTATTTATTTTATCTTCAAATATTTTTCCAATATCAAAATCTGAGAGAGGGAATAGAATGACTTTCCCAAAATAAAGAAATAATGAGGATTAAATAAAAAAATCAAATAAGATTTTTATTTCGGAGTTTTTCACTTTTATTTGCCTTAGGAAAATCATGATTTTCAAAAATTGCATTTTGGTCCCGAGTAAAGTTCATTTTGTTCGACTCATTTTAGGAGTCGGGAAAGTTTACTTCATTAATTTTGGAGTTCGTTTAGATTTTTTTATTTTTCACGCGAAACCGTTAAAAATCCATAGCTTTGGGCCAAAGGCCCAAGCCGCCAACCAGCCACCGGCCGGCCATGGCCAGGAGGCCATCGCGCGCGCCACCAAGGGAGCCAGGGAGCCGCCGTTTCTTTTCATTTTCCTTTTCCTAGTAGGACTCTTTTCCTACTTCCGTTTATTCCGTATTTGTTTCTAGATCTTTTCCTCTTGTTTCCTAATCCTAGTCTATTTCTTGTCCCCTACCCCAAGCAAAACCCTCCTCCCCAATATAAATACCCAAGCACCCTCCAACACATCAAACCAACACCTCTCCTCTCCTCCGAAGAAGCGGCTGGCCGCCGCCGCCCTACACGCCGCCGCCGCCCTACACCGCCGCCGCCGCCCGCCACCGCCACATTAACGCCGCCGCCGGAGCCCCTCGCTTCTTCGAGGTACTAGCTCGGCCGCGTAACCTTTTCTTTTCCTCGGTTCAGTTTTTTCAGAATCGTTCCGGTTTTCTAGATCGGTTTTCGTTTGGTTTTCTTTCCGAAACCCTAGATCGGTTTTTCTCGCCGGTTTTACTTTCCGGTTTTGTTTAGCGTTCGCCGGACCGCTCGGCCCTAACGAGATCACCGGGTTTGTTTCGTTAATGAACGTCCCGCTCGCTTCAACCGCTCGCTGCTTTCTTTCTCATCGGATTTATTCCGCTATTTTTCCGATAGCGATTTCAGATCCGATCTTCGCTCTAGTCTATCTTCTCGCCGCTTATCGGAATCAGGTGATTCAAGCGCCTGAGTTTCGTTTCGAAACCGCCGTTCCGACTAATCAACTTAAACAAAGTTTTGCTACTGTAAAATTTGACTTAGTTTCAACTTGCTAGAACCGAGTTGTTTTCTTTCTTCGTTTGACTTTCGTTGCTTTATTTGACTCGATTCTTTTTGCAACCAGGGTTCTTAAGTTGAACTTTCTGGTTAGATCTTTTATTCGAGATTTACCCGTGCATTAGATGAGTACTTATTGTATGCTTGTTGTTTGTCTGCGATAGATCACCCGAGTGCGCCGCTTGTTACTTCAATCTCTAGGTTTCATGGATCATCGCAAAGGCAAGTAACACTTGATCATACTTTTCTACTACCCAGTTTTATGCATTAGATCTATTCCTCAAACACTTGCATGATTAGGATCTAATTAAATTGTGGGATGGGAAGTAGTTGAGGTAGTACCTATTACCTGTTTTATTACCAAACCTTTGGGAGTTACTTCTACGTGCTTATTTGCCATGCTATGCTAGTAGACGTGGATTGGGTGAGTGTATCCATGACAGATGTGAGATTGTTAAATTAATGGTTTATTTAAGGTGGCAACTTAAACACACATCTGGGTGGATTGAGGCACTGGGTATCCAAGTGATTGCCTGTTTTTTGGGACCGCCACCTGTGCTCAAAGGGATCATGAGATTATTCAAACTAGAAACTTCCGTGTGCAGCCACAAGCCATTATGGGCTCTGCATAGTTGAGTAAGTCGTGCGAACTCTTATAGTGGTGGACTAGCAGATGTAGGGGATGTAGGTGTACCGTCTACCCGTCAGAAGGTGCTAGCGCACGAAAGACTATGTCTCGGCCATCCGTCTCTCAAACACCATGTAGTGCGAGAAACCAAACGGAGGCGATCGAGTCTTGTGGGGAAAAGTGCGCAAACCTCTGCAGAGTGTATAAACTAGTCATGATTAGCCGTGTCCCCGGTTATGGACATCTTGAGTATCTAGTACTTGAATATCATGTGAATCTCAACATGTTACTCTAATTAATATTGTTGGGTTTTTAATAAGTACTTTTAATTGGGATTGAGGATGCTGTCAACCATTCTCAATGTTTAACAACCACCATGATAGTTAAACAAATTTATTCCTTTGCGTGAGGGAAAACTGGCTTTATGCAAAATTGTAAATCAGAGAGCTTTTCCACCAGCCATATATGCATGTAGTATAGGCTTATTCCTTCATTACTCTCTATGTGTTACATTGCGAGCATATTCCATGTGCTGACCGTTGCTGGCTGCAACTTTCATGTTGCGTACTTTTCGCATTTACCAGTAAGGTGCTTTAGGTCGTGGTTCTATACTCATGATGTTACCGGAGTTGATGGACTCACTTATCTTCCAAGTCTTCCGGTGTTATCGTTATTAGATGGCCTTAAGCCATATTTATTGTAATAAGTCCTCTTTTGGACAACGATGTAATAAGTGTGTGATTGCTACTCTGTTATAAATCCTTCAAAGTATTGTGTGGTGTCAGCATTACTGATCCAGGGATGACGCCTGAGCACAGAGACTTGATCCATTCGGGTCGGGTCTTGCCGAATGAAGAGTTTTCTTATAACAACAGTTACCAAACCAGCTTGAAGATGGCACCTTTCGAGGCTTTGTACGGAAGGAGGTGCGGGACACCGTTATCATGGGACGAAGCTGGAGACCGTCAGTTGTTTGGACCAGATTTGATTAAGGAGTCTCAATGAAGGTTAAGTTGATTCGCGATAGGCTCAAGGTAGCCCACCTGCATGTAAAAGCTATGCGGATTCAAAACGCAAGGCGATAGAATATGAAGTTGGAGACAGAGTTTATCTTAGAGTATCCCCACTTCGAGGAGTTAAGCTGCTTGAGTTAAAGGAAAATTAGCACCACGTTTTGTTGGACCGTATAGGATCTTGCAACGCATGGGAGAAGTTGCTTATAAGCTGGAATTGCCAGAGGGACTGTCAGGAGTTCGTGATGTGTTCCATGTTTCTCAGCTGAAGAAATGTCACTCCGAAGATGGCAGAGGTACCGTTAAGAGATACAGTGCCACTTGAAGCAATTCAGTTGAAGGATGATTTGACATATGAGGAGAGACCAGTCAAGATTCTCGATTATGCCAAAGAGTTACTCGCAGCAAGGTTATCAAGTTTGCAAAGTTCTGGAGCCAC
The DNA here is from genome assembly GCA_021605145.1 of Aegilops bicornis. Classification (NCBI taxonomy): domain Eukaryota; kingdom Viridiplantae; phylum Streptophyta; class Magnoliopsida; order Poales; family Poaceae; genus Aegilops; species Aegilops bicornis. The sequence continues at coordinate 243,265,841 of CM038674.1, forward strand.
CACACCGAGGATGAAGCCACCTGGGAAAGAGAAGAAGATTTGCTCAAGGCCCACCCTCACCTATTTTCTAGCCAACCCGAATCTCGAGGGCGAGCTTCATCTTAAGGGGTGTAGGTTTGTAACATCCCAAATTTTCAATTTGGAATGTTATACATTAGATCATCATGCATAGCATATTTTCTTGCATTTTGTTGATCCTAGAAATTTCACGCAACTCAAGGACCCTCGGAGAGAGTTGGAGGTTTCGAAATTTTCATATTTGAGTTCTCTCAAAACTATGAAAAGAGGATCGTTGGATTTATTTATTTTATCTTCAAATATTTTTCCAATATCAAAATCTGAGAGAGGGAATAAAATGACTTTCACAAAATAAAGAAATAATGAGGATTAAATAAAAAAATCAAATAAGAGTTTTATTTCGGAGCTTTTCAGTTTTATTTGCCTTAGGGAAAAATGCGTATTTTCAAAAATTGCATTTTGGTCCCGAGTAAAAGTTCCTTTTGTTCGACTCATTTTTAGGAGTCGGGGAAAGTTTACTTTATTAATTTTGGAGTTCGTTTAGATTTTTTTATTTATTTTTCTGCGCGCGAAACCGTTAAAAAAAATCCGCAGCGCCTTGGGCCAAAGGACCAAGCCGCCAACCAGCCACCGGCCGGCCAAGGCCAGGAGGCCATCGCGCGCGCCACCAAGGGAGCCAGGGAGCCGTCGTTCCTTTTCCTTTTCCTTTTCCTTGTAGGACTCTTTTCCTACTTCCGTTTATTCCGTATTTGTTTCTAGATCTTTTCCTCTTGTTTCCTAATCCTAGTCTATTTCTTGTCCCTACCCCAAGCAAAACCCTCCCTCCCCAATATAAATACCCAAGAACCCCCTCCAACACATCAAACCAACACCTCTCCTCTCCTCCAGAAGAAGAAGCGCCACGCTGCCCTACGCCAAGCCGCCCCTACACCGCCGCTTCTACACCGCCGCCGCCGCCGCCACCCAACGCCGCCGCCGCCGGAGCCCCACGCTTCTTCGACGTACTAGCCTGCTGCGGCCACCTTTTTCTTTTCCTCGGTTCGGTTTTTCAGAATCGTTCCGGTTTTATAGATAGGTTTTTCTTTTAGGTTTTATTTCCGAAACCCTAGATAGGTTTTTATCGCCGGTTTTAATTTACGGTTTTGTTTAGCAAGCGTTAGCGGACCGCTCATTCTAACGAACGAGATCACCGGTTTGCTTCGATTAATGAACATCCGTTCGTTCAACCATTCGTCGTTTTCTTTCTCATCGGATTTATTCCGCTATTTTTCTGATAGCGATTTCAGATCCGATCTTCGTTCTAGTCTATCTTCTCGCTCGTTTATCGGAATCAGATGATTCAAGCGCCTGGATTTTCGTTTCGAAACCGCCGTTCCGACTAATCAACTTAAACAAAGTTTTGCTCAACTTGCTAGAACCGAGTTGTTTTCTTTCGTCGTTTGACTTTTGTTGCTTTATTTGATTCGATTCTTTTTGCAACTAGGGTTCTTAAGTTGAACTTTCTGGTTAGATCTTTTATTCGAGATTTACCCGTGCATTAGATGAGTACTTATTGTATGCTTGTTGTTTGTCTGCGATAGATCACCCGGAGTGCGCCGCTTGTTACTTCAATCTCTAGGTTTCATGGATCATCAGCAAGGCAAGTAACACTTGATCATACTTTTCTACTACCCAGTTTTATGCATTAGATCTATTCCTCAAACACTTGCATGATTAGGATCTAATTAAATTGTGGGATGGGAAGTAGATGAGGTAGTACCTATTACCTGTTTTATTACCAACCCTTTGGGAGTTACTTCTACGTTTGCTTATTTGCCATGCTATGCTAGTAGACGTGGATTGGGTGAGTGTATCCATGATGATGTGAGATTGTTAAATTAATGGTTTATTTAAGGTGGCAACTTAAACACACATCTGGGTGGATTGAGGCACCTGGGGTATCCAAAGTGATTGCCTGTTTTTTGGGACCGCCACCTGTGCTCAAAGGGATCATGAGATTATTCAAACTAGAAACTTCCGTGCAGCCACAAGCCATTATGGGCTCTGGCATAGTTGAGTAAGTCGTATGAACTCTTATAGTGGTGGACTAGCAGATGTAGGGGATGTAGGTGTACCGGTCTACCTGTCAAGGTGCTAGCGCACGAAAGACTATGCCTCGGTCATCCGTCTCTCAAACACCATGTAGTGCGAGAAACCAAACGGAGGCGATCGAGTCTTGTGGGGAAAAGAAACCTCTGCAGAGTGTATAAACTAATCATGATTAGCCGTGTCCCCGGTAATGGACATCTTGAGTATCTAGTACTTGAATATCATGTGAATCTCAACATGTTACTCTAATTAATATTGTTGGGGTTTTAATGAGTACTTTTAATTGGGATTGAGGATGTCACAACCATTCTCAATGTTTAACAACCACCATGATAGTTAAACAAATTTATTCCTTTGCAAGAGGGAAAACTGGCTTTATGCAAAATCAGAATCAGATAGCTTTTCCACCAGCCATATATGCATGTAGTATAGGCTTATTCCTTCATTACTCTCTATGTGTTACATTGCCAAAGATATTCCATGTGTCAATTGCTGGCTGCAACTTTCATGTTGCAGACTTTTCGCATTTATTTAGTAAGGTGCTTTAGGTCGTGGTTCTATACTTAGTGATGCCGCTGGAGTTGATGGACTCACTTATCTTCCAAGTCTTCTGCTGTTATCGTTATTATATGGCCTTAAGCCATATTTATTGTAATAAGTCCTCTTTTGGACAACGATGTAATAAGTGTGTGATTGCTACTCTGTTATAAATCCTTCGAAGTACTGTGTTGTGTCAGCATTACTGATCCAGGGATGACGCCTGAGCACAGAGACTTGATCCATTTGGGTCGTGTCGCTACAATCACTTATGACGAGACAGTCACCCCAATGGGTTACTGTGAGACACACGCTACTCGTTTAAAGAATGCAGTGTTATCCTCCCCACACGATTCTCAAGAAACAGCAAGGCTAAATGAAGATAGTCAACGTAGCTCTCTAGTTGATGACCACAATTCCCCTACACCACCATCGCAGGTGCTTGATCTTACTTGGCAGTGTGTTATGTGGTTGCATGTTGTATATGGTGTCTACCTTGTAATTCTTCTAATTAGGGTAAATTGCATCTTCTTAGTTAACACATTATACCTATGAATATGACATGCCTTCCTGTTTGTTGGTACATACTACATCTTTCTATTAAGCATGTTCTTACATCAAACTAGTTTTCTTGTGTATCCCTCATCAATCACTTCTGACGAGACACCTTCAAGTTGACAGTGTAATATTGGCTGCATCTTGCATATCATTTCAAACATGTATTGCCTCTAATTTGTTGAAATGTCACTTATAATGAGAGACATCTAACTTGGTAGAGTGATTTTGGTTGGATCTTTCATATGGTGTCTAGATTGCATTGCTTCGAATTTGTTGAAATGCCTTCTGCCTAGCATTTTTCGTACATATTCCATCCTCCTACAATGTGGTTGCCATACATATAAGTTATGTTCGTCAGTATCATGCATCAACGAATTTGGAAGTGAGAATTTCATTCCTTTTTCTTGTGTGTTTACTTGACAAGGCAAAATCTAAAAGGACGAATGCACGGAATGATGGTGTTCCTCTGGAGCAACCGAAACAGATGATCTCTGCAGATTCTCCTGCTACTCCTAGTACAGTGCAAGTTCCAAATCTCATCTCCCCTACTCCACAACCTCAGGTGCTTGCTCTAACATGGTAGTGTGATATCTGGTTGCATGTTGCATATGGTGCCTAGCTTGTATTGCTCCTGATTTTTTAAATTTCATCTCCTTAGCTTACACATTATGCATATGAATATGACATGCCTTCCTGTTTTTGGTACATACTACATCTGCCTATCACACCATGTTCTTACATTAAACTACTGTTCTTGTGTATCCTGCATCTATCGCTTATGATGAGACGGTCATGCCCATGGGTTAGTATGAGACACGCTACTCTTATAAAGAGTGCAGTTTCATCCTCCCCACATGATTCTCAAGAAACAACAAGCCTAAATGAAGATATTGAACGTAGCTCTGTACTTGAAGACCGCATTTCCCCTACACCACCATCGCAGGTGCTTGCTCTAACTTTGTAGTGTAATATGTGGTTGCATGTTGCCTACGGTGTCTAGCTTGTAATGCTTCTAATTAGGGTTAATTGCATCTTCTTAGTTTACACATTATACCTGTGAATATGACATGCCTTCCTATTTTTGGTACATACTACATCTATCTGTTAACCATGTTCTTACATGAAACTACCTCTCTTCTGTATCCTGCATCAATCACTTACGATGAGACACCTTTATTTATTGCATATTGCATATTGTTTCTAGCATGTTGCCATGTATTGCTCCTAATTTGGTCAAATACATTTATGAGGCCACCCTTTTAATTTGGCAGAGTGATATTGGTTTCATCTTTCATATGGTTTCTAGCTTCTAAATAGTTCAAACACCTTGTGCTTAGTTTACACTTTATACATCATACATGTCAATATGTCATGCCTTTCTGTGTCTAGAATACACTGCATCTATCTATCATACCATGTTCTTACATCAAAGTACTGCTGTTGTATATCCCGCATCAGTCACTCATGATTGGACGCTTTTAACATAGCAGTTTGATAGTGGTTGCATCTTGCATTGATTTCTATGTTGTACTGCTTCTAATTTTTTGAAACGCCACTTATGACAAGACACTTTTTACTTGGCAGAGTGATATTGGTTGCATCTTTCATATGGTGTCTAGCTTGCATTACTTCTATTTTCTTGAAAATCCTTCTGCTTAGTGTACACATCGTAGCCGTGAATGTGTCACACCGTACTGTTTTTCTTACATATTCCATCCTCATACGGTTATCTTACATCAAAGTATTGCTTGTATGTATCATGCATCAATGAGTTCTGAAGAGCAATTTTATTCTTTTGTGTTGTGGGTACGGATTGACATGGCAAAGTCAAAAAAGAGCAACGAAAAGAATATACTAGGGAATGGTGTTACTCGTCGGGTGAAATGGAAAATGATCTTCCCTCGAGATTCTACTGGTACTTATAGTGCAGTAGAAGGTCCAAGTCCACCGACTAAATCTACAAACTAAGTATCACTCGCCCACCACCGCAAAGATCCGCCTAACTGCACTGCATCTCAATGAGTTACTCATTCGTTTTCTCCAGAACTGGCCAGTTCCCAAGCTAACTTCACACCTAACACTACTTCTGAAGCACTAATGACACATTAGGACTTGACAAGATCAGATGAATCTCATGAGCATCAACACAAAGACGGTACCTGACCGAGTCAAGTTGCAGTTGCATGCTCCTTTATATGTACTCTCACAGTTTGATGTGCACTAACACTTTCCATACTCGTTGTTGAACTAGCACCACGACGCAAGTGGAAACAGACATCAGGGATAATGCTTGACAGATTAACAAAATATAAAGGAGGAATAATGGAGATCCATTTTGGGGTAGGTTTAAAAAGGCCACGTGATGCTACAGAGTCATCCAAGTTAGTATCAGAGGTAGCCGTTGCCATTAGGTGTCATGCACATATCCTCCCAACATGGATCCAGTACAGGAATGAGAAAGGCAATACCCAGTTTAACACCTTCCTTGACCATTTATCCGTAAGTAATGTTATTCATAGCAATTTGTAATATTGTCTGGCTCCGTCCCATACATTCTAGCTTCCTCCTGACAAGACTCACACTCTTTTCTCAACAGATGAGGTTCAAGTTGGATCTGAAAGATGATGCAACTAAACAAGCATGCACTCATGTTTTTTAGTCTGCTCTGCGACAGTATTGGTACCACCTTAGAAAAGCTCACTTTGAAGGCAAGGCTAACAATGAAATCGCCCAAACATCTCAAGTGGAATATATTACAGATGAAGACTGGACAGCCCTTGTTAAACACTGGTCTGATCCAAAGTATCAGGTAGGGTATATGTATTTGATCAGATCACATATTGAACTTGTATTTATGTATGTGCCTTACAAGTGTATCTTTTTCTAGGCTAACTTTTTGAAGAACAAGACCAACCGTTCTAAAGTGAAATTCCAATAGACAACAGGATCTCGTAGCTATATTGCGCACTGCGAGGCTCTTGTAAATAGCTGCTAGTTCCTTCCTTTTTGTGGCATATTATCGTATCTATATTGACTTGTTCCAAATACAGAGTAAAGCCCGTGCGGATCAAAAAGAACCTGAACCGAATGCAGTGCAAATCTTCAAGGATTGCCACACCAGTAAGATGAAGGGCATGAGCACACCAGTTCAAGCCGCTGTTGTAAGTCCTTACTCCTCCTGCCTTTGAACTGATTGGTACTATGGTGTGTTCATTTACCTGCTTGGTTTGCAGCCAATGTCCATTACTCTGTTCACTTTTATACACAGTTGTCTTAACGTATCATTCCACCTTACATGGTTTAAAAGAGATGAAGGATATTCTTTTGGTCTTGATCTGTAATCTAGTTGTGATGTTCACGTGCGCACACAATGATACAATAGCCTGTTTGTTTTATATCTGTTTTCCCATGATATGAATGATGTCATACTATGTTCATCCTACTTTAAACCATGTCTCTTTATCCTTAGATGTCAACGAATGTGAGGAAATAGACACTACAGTAGGCATGCTACATGGACATATGTTCCGAAAGTGATTTTATTATGTAGTTGGCACTACAATACATGCTAATGTATTACAATAGTTTACCAAAATAAGTTATGTATAAACGTGAAACCTACTTTGTTTGTTTTTATCTCATTAGTAACTTATCTGGTACACTAATCTACAAGTTCGGACTTTCAGCAAGCTATGGAACAAATGATTCAACAGCCACAACCACCTGAAAGTGACGAGGCTACCACAGGCACAATGTCACCTCTTGCTGCAGTGCGTTAGTATCTCTCCACTAACAGTGCAAAAAGCACCTTCATGCGTAATTCTGGGTTGATTGTGAAGGTAACCAAGTCCAAATCGCCTACTGAACAAAATCTTCCGGCTAGACAGAGTGATATATCTATGCTCCAGACACAAGACCAATCCCTAATGGACGTCATTTCAGAAACACGAATAGTGGTTGACAAATGTCGTCAAGATATGAATGGTTTTGAAATCAGACTATCAGATATTTGCTTCGTTGTTCAAGAGCAATTGCGGAAAAAAGGGGAAGATCATGCTGCTCCATCTGATTATACAGCCTCAAACATTAGCACTCAGGTCAAATGATCTGTGCTTCTATAAAACTGATGGTGCTTTTATCTACAAGGACTGTAAAATTTATGCCAACATGCCTTTTGTTGTATGGTTGGAATTTATTTTGTTGTGATACATCATGTATGATGCTGCCAAAGGCTGCAGAAATTACGACGCTATTTTTGTATTCGGCCGAAAGCTTCATAGGAGCCCAACGTGCCAACATTCGTCGGGCCCATTCCAATTGGGGTAAAAACGATTATGGGCCGTAATTTGCATGTAGCCCACAAAAAATATTTGTACCTAAATCAGCATAAGCTTTCATATTTTTTAGTAGGCATGTGCCCACAGTGGGCCTTTAACAGGCCTAAACATAATTTGGGCCCTCAATAACAATAGGCCATTTATATGTGTAAATATCTCGAGCCCATAAAAACCATAGGCCTTTAGTAGGCCGAAAATAAGATTGGGCCATTATTGTGCCAAATAACCCACTGGTCATTAGCAGGCCGAAATGGTGGCCCATTTACAATGCGGATCGTTCACATGCCGAAATTCAGACGGGCTGTAAATGCACCGACCTACTACACAGGCCTTTAACAGGTCGGAAGTTCGGTCGGGCTTGATTAGTGTCAGTTTTATATGGTCCGTTAATAGGCCTGATGTGACGTTGGGCCACATATGGCCCATGGATTTCGTCTGACGTTAACAAGCCGGAAATCACAATAGGCTAAAAGTGGCCCAAATGTATAGTGGGCCTCTATCAGGCCGAATGTCAGACATGGCCGAATAAATCCTTTATCGTCATTTATGGGCAGAAAGTTTCAATGGTCTATAAATGGGCCCAAATGAAACAGGACCCTTAACAGGCTGAAACACACCGGGCCGTAATTCGACCCAAGTACTTAGCGGACTGTTAACGGGCCAGAAGTGACCATGGGCCACGATGATGACAAGTTTAGGACGGGCTGTTGATGGGCCGATTTGACACTAGCCATACGGGCCTTAAATACGAATGGGCCGTCTGCAAGTAGGCTGTTAATGGGTTGGCCCGCTAATTTTGACTGCGCCAGCCTTTTGAACCTAAATGGGCCGCTGTTGGGCCTTGCCACGTGTCGACGTATGATAGGCGCCTCCTGTCCATTGGGCGGTTGACATCTGTCCTTTCATGGTGCTGACACGTGGTTGTTATAGCCAATGATAATTTTACACGTGGAAAATCATCATTGGTCCTAGCTGTTAACGGGTTATCAGATCCAAACTGGAACCCGATAGCTTAACAGCGACCCGTTACGGTGGATGCCACATGTCGGTTACCCTTGACAAAAGCACTTCTATGACACGCGATTTATCGTCATGGAAGTGGACACTTCCGTGATGATAATTTTGGTAATGTCATGGAACACTTCTACGACATCACATGTATGTGTCGGCGTTCTAGGAACGGGGGTACCCAGACTTGCCTGCCTGCGGCTTGCGGCGTGGCTCAAGGGGTGGCCCAGTACGGCCCATCTTCATCAGCACAAGCTCAAGACCCTCGCGAGGGGCCAAGCCTCGCGGGGCGGACGACAGGAAGCTACCTCAGGCACGGCCTCGTCAGGCTTGCTCGCGAGGAGGCGGAGAGATCAAGGCGGGGTACCTCACGAGGTGCCCATGACGCAAGCCATGACGACCAAGGGCGCCAGGCGGGCGCCAGCCCGCGTAGTGTCCTCATTTCCTCGTTGGTGCAAAGGAGGCAAGCGCAGGCCAAGAGCATCAAGCAAAGGCAACCATTTCGGTGCAAAGGGACCAAGACCAGCAGAACGGTCGGAAGGAGGTCATCGTGGAGCCCAAGCTGGCGTCACCGTCAGAGTCTTTGGCAGGCAAGGACCGACTTTAGTCAGGATAAGTGTACTAGATGTTCCCCTTCAAAATGGCCAATTGTTGGCGCCCTTCCCGCTCAATATTTGGGAAGAGGCCCAGGGCCTCTTCCTATAAATAGGACTAGCCACCCACAGGGCAGGGGCATCTTGAATCCAGAGAGAGAGAGAGAGAGAGAGAGAGAGAGAGAGAAGCGATCAACTCCCCTAGCAGCCTGTCAGACCGCCAAGAATGACCCTCGCGAGGCTGTTCTTCCTTGTACTGTTCATCATCAGCCCCAAGAGGCAATCCACCACACCACACCTTTGGAGTAGGGTATTACACCACAATGGTGGCCCGAACCAAGATAAACCTTGTGTCGCTTGTGTTGCTCTTTGTGTAGTTTAGATCCTTGCGAGGCGACGAGGTGTAGGTAGGTTGGAGGTGAGATCTCCATGTGCACCCCAGAGTTCGAACCTAGAGGGTCTGCCGGAAACCGAAATCCGACATTTGGCGCGCCAGGTAGGGGTGCGCCGGAATCCGCCTTCTGCCACCTCGCGCCCCGTCGCATCGTTATCATCATGTCCGGCGACCCATCGGGCAACCCTGATCCCTGGGCGGCCTGGCCCACCCACGCAGAGCCGCTTGCCCCGGGCGACCTCAACCCGTGCGTTCTGTGCAGCCCGGGTCCGCAGGGCGCCATGGCCGCGGCGACGCGGCCAGTAACGCCAGCTCTCACGCCGCAAGAAAAGTGCGGTCGGGCGGCGAGGGCCTCGAACCACGCAGCGCCACGGCGCTGCATACCCGGCGGAGCAGCGGTCAAGGGTCGCGCTCACAAGGGCCCGAGAGCTACTGCAATGCAAAGCTGCCGGAAGGCGGCCACGACGTGCTGCTGGAGCGGGTGGCAGAGCTCCTGGGCTTCGCCGCATCGGGGGCTCACCCCTTCTGCACCCAACTACCACCTCAGGTCTAGGGCGGACCACACGGAGGCCCCACGCGCGCCCGCACAGCTCCAAGCGGACTCCAAGGCCACTCCAGCGCCAACCAGGCCGTCAGTACCGGGCTAATCGCGGCGCTGCCTCCGCCCCCGGCCAGCGAAGGAGGACTCGCCACAGCCCACGGCCCTGGTCAGCCAAGGCCACCATCCCCTGTGTGGGCGCCTCAAGCAGGGCTGCATGGCACACGAGGCACTACAGCGAAGCATTCAGGGTGGCGGCCCCGGAAGAGTATGTGCCCCACATGATGGATCAAGGGCACGCACAGGAGGACGAACATGGCTCGCTCCTCGGCCCAAGCCGGGGGGACGAGGCACCCGAAGCTGAGCTCTATCAGGAGCCCCGGGAAGGCCCCATCGACCACGCTGGAGGCAGCGATTATCGAGTACCGCTAATTCCTCAGGAGCAGGCATACGCTAACCATGGATCGCAGGAGGTACAGGTTGTCGCGGCGGATGGCTGCCCCAATCCAGTGGCTTCCTACCCCTCAGGAGGAGGGCACCGAGGACTGCAGGAGAGGGGCCGAGATCCGGCATCACCACAACGGCATTTGGAGCAAGGCGTCCTCAGGAGGTAGGCCCTCTGCCAGGGAGGTGCCTCAGGGCCTACCCCCGGCAGAGGACACGTGGTCGTCGGGGGAACCGCTGGCGACCGCTCTACCCCATCGGCGGCGTCCACGGTCTCCGGCCGTCGTCGATGGCACTAGAGTGTGGCGCAAGGCGGGGCCCTCGTCTGGCGATATGAAGCAAGGCCTGTAGCTGTGAAGAAGTCCTAGTGCCTATGAAGCTCGCTGCCCCGTGACACTCTCACATAATAATGAGTGGGATTGTACACGCCCCGGAGTCTCAGGAGCGCCGGCCTCAGGCCCTGGCGCTCCCTCCCACGCCCAGTGGCAGCACTTAGCTCTGCGCTGGTGAGAAGACGTCCAAGACTAGACTAGGTGCCGGACGCGGCTTTCTTCTTCTTTTCTTGCTCTTCCCCTTGGCTGTCGTTTTTCCCCCATTTGGATTTAAGTTGGATTTGAGCTTGAGATTTGTGTGTGTTCGGGGAAGGGTTGTTTCGTCTCGTTCGAGCAATCTCTCGCGTTCTGGTTACCACTTTGCCTCAGCTGCCTCCCCTTGTGAGCACCTCGCGAGCCGGGCCAGGCCTAGCATGCGTGCAGCCCGGACTGTCGTCACCACGCCCTCTCAAGAGGTTCTCATTTAGGTTCAATGAGCTTGCTCAGGAGGCACTCGGGACACCGCAGCCCTCCACAGGCTATCATGGGGCCCACGCGGGTCGAAGGTAAACAAGCCAGCCAGCTCTTCACAAGGCCAGCCACTTGGCGCAGACGTACGGGTGATATCGTATCTACTAATATGCTAACTGCAAGTTTTACACGAGGGGCTCCCCCTCCCAAAATGCTCATACAACCTTCAGGGCCAAGCCCGAACTCTATCTGCGCAGGGTAGAAAGCAGGAACAACACGCGGTCAATCGGATAAATCCCCCAATGCATCCTCAAGGGCACCTCCTGAATCGTCGCTGGCGTCGTTGGCTTCGCCATCGCCCTCCGCGTCGCCGTCGGCAGCGTCAGGGTCGTTCACCACGCCGCCTTCGTCAGCAGCCACGACCACGCCGTCGTTGTCAGTAGTGAAGGCCCTGACGAGGGCATCCACGTTGTCTTCCACCCAATGCGCCAGGTCGTCCCGGATGGCCTGGGGTACCGGGGCGATGGCGGCATCAAAGTCAAAGTGGGGATCCATGTCCCGAAGATGGCTGAAGACGCGAGAAAAGGCACGCCCGAGCAGGGCGACTCCTCTCCTCCACCAACCTGTTGGCTCTGCCCGACCGCGCCTCCAGCTGAGTCACCACATCAGTGAAGAACTGGAGGTTACCAGCATAGTTAACCGCATGAGGCTCGCCAACGGCCGCCTCGCAGATGCTGCCCAAGGCCGTGTTAGCTCTTTCCCGGAGCGTGCGGAGCATAGGGCCATGCTCGTGCTCCAGGATCTGCCGCTGGCGTATCTCGTCCTCGTTCCACCGCGCAACGGCCTCAGCCGCGTCCACCCGTTGACGGAGAAGAAGCACCTCGGCGCGGGAGGAAGTCAGCTCCCCCTGTGCCACGCCAAGGGCGGCTCGGGAAGCATCATCCCGCCGCGTCACTTCATCCAGCTTGGCCCTCAGGGCGGCAGTCCTGCCTTCCGGTTCGGCCCTGATCAACTCCAGCCTCTCCTCGAACTCGCGCTCGAGGTTCGAGCGGGCCGCCGCCACCCGGCGATCAACCTCTTCCAGGACTCGGGCCTCCCGCGCAGCGACATCGTCCTCCGCCTGCGCCACCAAGCGCTCTCTCGTCTCCAGCTGCTCAAGGTCACGGGCGCGCTCGGCAGCTTCCAGCGTTAGTGCCTCCTCACGTCTCTGGAGCTCCGCCTGGTCAACAGAAGCCCCCTTCATCGACACAAGGGCCGTCTCACGTAGCTCACCTGCTGCTCCAGGGAATTGCTCAGTTCGAGCTCCCGCTCCTCCGCCGCCTCATGCCGCCGGTCAGCCTCCCGGGCCTCCTCGACGGCCTGGGAACGGGCCTCCCGAGAAGCCGCCAGCGACACCTCGGCTTTCTCATTGTTGAGGTCACGCTGGTGGCGCGCAAGGGCAACGGCCACCTTCAGCTTGTGCCTCTCTTTAGCTAGGCGCAGGACCTCAGCTTCAAGGCGTGCGTCTTCGTCAGCAAGCTCTACACCCAGCTGGCTCACTGCGTCCGCCGCCCTCCGGAGAAACACTTGGCGAAGGGCGCGGTGCTCCTGGGCACGCTCGAGCACGTCTTCCGCATCACCCTCCGCCCCAGGTGTGCGCGGGGGGCCACAAATCAGCACTCCCCCTCTGGGCAGGGGCTGGGGGCTGGCGCCCTCGCGGTGGCCGGGCACGCCTCGCCAGAAGCCCGGCCCGGAGCCGGCTCATCCTCAAAGGAAGAACGCAGGGCCGACCTCAGCCAATCAAAGAGCCCAAGGTAGGCTGGCTATACCCCGGGAAGGCTCGCGAAGGAGGGTCGTGAGGTGTGCAGAACCATGATGCACAGGATGGCTCACCTCTCCAACCGGCCTCACCACGAGGGCAGTGCTTGAGCTCGGAGCGCTTGGGGACGGTGGATAGGGCGAGGCCTGGGGGGATGGCTCCTCAGCCATCTCCGTGAGCTCGGCAGGAAGGGCCCTGTAGAGGAAGGATCAGCCGAAGCAACGGGAAAATAAGGAACTAAGAAAGGGGAAGGCTTACTCATCAATGGCGAAATACTTCCTGCGCTTCAGTAGGCGGCAAGGGTAATCATCACACAAGGCCTCCTTTCTCTTTCAGAGAGCCTCGAAGTCCACTCCTGGAAGCGGCCCAGGAGCTCGGTGCAGGGGTCAGCCTGCGACGAGGAAGAAGCGCCAAAGTGACCAGCGTCAGGGGCGTCGTCTTGGCGCATGCCGCCAGTCGCCTCACCAAGAAGGGTGGCCGGGGCCTCGGGGACCTCTGCCACAGGAGCCGCGGGCCGCGGCTCAACGCCTTCAGCCGCCGCGGGGCGGGCCCTAGGAGCTGCCGCCCCAGGAGTGCCGCCTGGCATCGTCATCCCGGCGGAAGCCCCCTCAGCCCCCGGTGGCCCTTGCCTCCCTGCTCCACCACTCGAGGAAGGACCGTCGTGGGCAACCGGAAGGGCAGCCACCACAACTGGGTTCTCACGAGGTCCCATGAGGCCTGCGGGGCGTAGACCCCATTCGTCGAAGCTGGGCATCTGCTTCACGAAATCTCCCCTATTCAAGCAAAGGTACAGCAGGGCACCCCCTTGCCGGATGCTGCCAGGGGAAGGATCCCCAGTCAGGATCATGAGAACCTTCCTCAGCACTTCAGGTGTCAGGTCCTCCTCCTGGAGCCTCATGCGGTATTCATGCCCCCCGAAGGCCCACATCTAGCAGGAATGGTGCTGTAGAGGGGCAATGCGGCATAGGAGGAACTCCTTCACCACCTTGGGAGCCATCACGCCGAGCGCCCTCAAGTACGCGAAGCGATGCCAGACGAAGACGAGCCGGGGGCTCGTGAGCGTCTCCTGGCCCCAGCCCGAATTGGGGATAGCGGGTAATGTTGGCTCCGAAAGTAGGGGGCTGGGCACCCCGACATCCACATACATCCACCGCTCGCGGAACCCAGGCGCGGGCGGAGGAAGGCTGAAATCAATTCCTGAAGCCGTTGTTTCTGGTGCGGCAATGAAGCTCACGCACCCCGAGCATTGGGTGGGGTCGCTGAGGCGCAAAGAGAAGAAGTGGCGCAGCAAGGCAACTGAAGGAGGAATGCCCATCATCGCTTCGCAGACAAAAGCAAAAACGGCAAGAAGAGTAATGGATTCGGGACCCAAATGCATCATGTGGATCTGGTAATGGGAAAGCACAGCGTTGAAGAAATTGGAAAAGGGGGGAACCAGTCCCGCCCACAGGGCGTCGGCGAAGTACCGGACCTCGGTGACTATTCTGTCAATGGAGAAGTGAGACGCGGGCCAGACCGTCGTCCTCCCGCACTCGTTGAAGATGGTGGCGAGGGCAGAACTGACCTTGTCCAAGCCTTCCCGGTTGAGTATGATCGACCGATCGACAGCAGGAGCCGTCAGCGACGGCGAGCGGGGCGGAAGCACAGGCTTTTTCACTTTCCCCTTCTTCGTCGGAGCCATGGTGACAGGAAGGGGGAGGATTCGATATTGGATAGGAAGCGGAGACTGGAGCTCGAGAGGAGGAAGAGCAGGAGACGCTCGAACGGCGAGAAGAGGAATGACTGTGTGCAACCACGGGTCCGCCTAGCTGGGCGCAAAATAAGGAGGCGTGGGGGAACAGGGACGCCCACGTCCAATCAACCGCCACGCGGCGCCCAAGGCCGCAGGCTGTTAGGGCTCAAGGGCGCTCACACTTGCCCCTTCGCTTCTCGCTAAGCCAAGTCCAGCGCGCCTTGGGCCCGGGCTACTGTCGGCGCTTCGGGAACGGGGTACCCAGACTTGCTCGCTGCGGCTGAGGCGTGGCTCAAGGGGTGGCCCAAGACAGCCCATCTTCATCAGCACAAGCTCAAGACCCTCGCGAGGGGCCAAGCCTCATGGGGCGGACGACAGGAAGCTTCCTCAGGCACGGCCTCGTCAGGCTGGCTCGCGAGGAGGCGGAGAGATCAAGGCGGGGTACCTCACGAGGTGCCCATGATGCAAGCCATGACGACCAAGGGCGCCAGGCGGGCGCCAGCCGCGCAGTGTCCTCATTTCCTCTTTGGTGCAAAGGAGGCAAGCGCAGGCCAAGAGCATCAAGCATAGGCAACCATTTCGGTGCAACAAGACCAAGACCAGCAGAACGACCGGAAGGAGGTCATCGTGGAGCCCAAGTCGGCGTCACTGTCAGAGTCTTTGGCAGGCGAGGACCGACTTTAGTCAGGATAAGTGTACTAGATGTTCCCCTTCAAAATGGCCAATTGTTGGCGCCCTTCCCGCTCAATATTTGGGAAGAGGCCCAGGGCCTCTGCCTATAAATAGGACTAGCCACCCACAGGGTAGGGGCATCTTGAATCCAGAGAGAGAAGCGACTGAACTCCCCCTAGCAGTTCGTCGCACTGGCCAAGAACAGACCGTCGTGAGGTTGTTCTTCCTTGTACTGTTCATCATCAGCCCAGAGGCAATGCACCAAACCACACACTAGAGTAGGGTATTACACCACAATGGTGGCCTGAACCAGTATAAACCTTGTGTCCCTTGTGTTGATCTTTGTGTAGTTTAGATCCTTGCGAGGCGACGAGGTGTAGGTAGGTTGGAGGTGAGATCCCCACGTGCACCCCAGAGTTCGAACCTAGAGGGTCTGCTGGAACCCGAAATCTGACAGTATGACTATCTTGATTCTGTCATAAAATCGTCATGAGTGTACATGCATGAAAAAAATCGTGACCTAGTGTGACAAACATGTATCATCACAGAAGTGTTTTTTTTGTAGTGTAAGAGGGATCATCACACGCCAAATATCCTTGAATCTCGAGAATTGGTAACCGACAATCAACCTAGAATAAAAAGATTTGACCGAAAAACAACCATAGGTCTAATGGGGCCAGGACACTTGGTTTGCATTCTCCAAGAGCTGGGAAAACAAAGCAACAAGCTCCTGCCACTGGTTCATCTCTTCGGGAGAAAGAGCATGATGAAGCTGAAAGCCCCAGCCAGAATGGGCGAGATCCGAGATGGAAATCTCCAGAGAAGAAACATAAGAAAAAATAATAGGAAAAGAAAGACAAAGAGGAGAATCCCCACACCACCAGTCGGTCCAGAACCGGATATATTCGTCATTACCAACCACAAACTTAACCTGAGAATGAAAAGTATCCCTCACCCTCACCAGATCGAGCCAGAACTTGGAACCACCTGTCGCAGCATGAACATAGGTTGCAAGACATGAAGTATTTAGCCTTGAGGATGTGACGCCACAACATGCTATCATGAGTGTTAAAGATCCTCCACCACCATTTGATAATAATGCAGGTATTCATGACCGAGGTATTGATGATGCCCAGACCTCCCATCCCTTTTAGTTTGCACATAAGTGTCCACTTGACCAGGCAGTGTTTGTGTCTATTATTAGCCAAGTTCTAATAGAATGCACTACAATGCTTATCAAAGCCAGCATGTGTTCATTCAGGCAGTCGGTAGAAGCCCATAAGATACATCAGAAGTGAGGAGAGACACGCATTAAAAAGGCAAACCTTGCCAGCGCAGGAGTTGTACCGCCCACACCACGACATCACCCTGTTACCAACTTTGAGCACAGTAGGGGTAAAGTCAGAGTAAAAAAAGATGGCCTTGGGAAACCGGGAGGCATAAAAGTACTTTGAGGGGATAGGAGCCTAGTGAACAGTTGAGACATGGGCCACCAATGTAGCCTCGCCAGAAGACCCGTTAAGAAGATTGACCTAGATTTTAAGGAAATTAATTTTAAGACCCGACATGGCCTCAAAACAAAGAAGGATGAATTTAAGGTAAGGAAGACAAAGATCACTGTAATCCAGCAGAATAATGGTATCGTCAGCGTATTGTAGGTGGGACACACCCTCTGTGATAAGATCATAAATAAACAGTGTGATACGCCCAGCAGACGTAGCTCTGTTGAGGAGACAAGAAAGAGGCATCTGCCACAAAGTTGAAGAGGAGGGGTGAGATGGGGTCTCCTTGCCGCAGGCCACGACCGTTGCCGAAGAAAGGACACACCACAAGGTTAACACTGACAGTCGTGTGCCCACCAAAAACAAGTTGCATAATTCTATGGATGTAGGCACCATCAAAAACTTTAGCGAGAAGGACAGAGCATAAAAATATTATCAGTTAATAGAGTCATACGCTTTTTCAAAGTCAAGCTTCAGTACCAAGGCCTTAGTGCCTTTAGAGTTGATATCGTGCAAGATCTCATGCAAACTAAGGATACCATCTAAAATAAAACAGCCTTTGATGAAAGTAGATTGCGATTGACTAATAACTCTATGAGCCATTAGCACAAGTGAAAGGGTCGATATGTTTGACTAGAGGGGGGTTGAATAGGAAACTACCAAATTTTAGCTTTTCTTAAAAAATTAGGTTTAGCAACAAATAGGTTATCTAGATATGCAACTAGATGAGCTACCTATATGATGCTAGCAATAACAACAACACATGCAAGCAAGATAAACAACACAAGTAAAGCTTGCACAAAGTAAAGGTGAGAGATAACCACAAGTGGAGTCGGGGGAGACGAGGATGTGTTACCGAAGTTCCTTACCTTTGAGAGGAAGCACGTCTCCGTTGGAGCGGTTTGGAGGCACAATGCTCTCCAAGAAGATACTAGGGCCACCGTATTCTCCTCACGCCCTCACACAATGCGAGATGTCGTGATTCCGCTAGTGGTGCCCTCGAAGGCAACGACTGGACCTTTACAAACAAGGTTGGGGATCTCTCCAAAACCGAATTGGAGGCTCCCAACACCACCACGAAGCTTCACCATAATGGAATGTGGCTTCGTGGTGACCTCAACCGTCTAGGGTGATCAACACCCAAGAGTAACAAGATCCTCAAGGGATTAGTGGGCGAATCAAATTTGTCTTGGTGGAAGTGTAGATCTAGGCCTTCTCAAGCAATCCCTAAAGAATCAACACGTTTGGTTGGCTAGGGAGAGAGATCGAGCGGAAATGAGCTTGTGAGAATCAATTGAGCTTGGGGGAGGAAGAGGTAAGTCAACTTGGGGACGATGACTCCCTTATATAGTGGGGAAAGAAATCCAATCTTTATGCACCCACAACCCATGCACAAGCGGTAGTACCGCTCGGGTGAGAGGTAGCTCCGCTGGCACGGAAGTTCCAGCTACTACGTTCAATTGAGCAAGTCAGGGAGGCGGTAGTGCCGCCAGAGCGGTACTACCGCTCCCACCAGCGGTTCTTCCGCTTGGTGTTGAACAACAGCCGGAAACAACAGTAGAAGGGAATGGCAGGGCGGTAGTGCCGCCCCGTGCAGTACTACTGCTGACAACTATCACTCTACTTCCACTTGAGGGACAGAGCTTTCCAGAAGGCAGAAAACAAGCGGTACTCTGTGTGGCAAAAGACCGCGGTAGTTCTGCCGGAGCGGTACTACCGCGCCGCTGGAGCGGTACTTCCGCGCCGCTGGAGCGGTACTTCCGCTTAGCTATATAACGCCCAGTAAACCTGCAGTAGTGGAGTGGCCAGTCAGAGCTGCAGTACCGCTGGAGCGGTACTACCCTATTGAACTGCCGCTCTACTACCACCCCTGTATAGAACACAAATAACAAGCGGAAGTGAGGATAGCACTGAATGAAGGCACTACCGCTGGAGCGACACTACCGCCGGGCGGAGCGGTACTACCGCTTAGTATGCTCTGGAAAGCCCAGGCATAAGGGAAGGCCAAGCTCGAATGCTGGGAAGGAAAGAAGGTGTGAAAGGATTGTGTACGTGTTGATTCCATTCAAACCTTTCCGAAGCGGACCCCCTCTTAATAGTACGGTATTCCTACGACTCAAATCCACCAAAAATGAAATGAAGGAAAAACACCGCCTTTGCAATAGCTCCAAGAGGCATGAATCATCTTGTGCTATATGATTGATTATCTGAAATGCTCAGTGCACACGACTAGTCCACAAATGCATTATCATCAGTCACCAAAACCACTAAGGGAGAAATATGCCCTAACAACAAGTTTCAAAGTGAAGGCCTTAGCAGGGAATTTAGTGAAGTTGTTGATAAGAGCAATGGCTCTAAACTGACGGATAGAAGTTGCACCTTTAACTTTAGGGATAATAGTGAGAGCAGCATAATTAAGTCTAGAGATATCAACTGTACCCAGACAGAAACATTGAATGATAGCGTAAACTAGGGGTTTGAGCACCCACTAAAACTTCTTAAATAAGGAGATAGAGAAACCATCCGGGCCAGGGGCCGAATTAGAGTTGGAGGAGGACACAACCTCGTCAATCTCCTCTTCGGAAAAAGTAGCCAAGAGCATCGCATTTTCGTCCGTAGACACCCTATACGAGTAGCTCAGATAGCCGAGGAGAGGCAAAATCCATAGGTGGGGCAAGCAAAAAAAAGATCAAATAAGAAGTCATGGATATGTTTTAAAACCATAGCTTGATCCGAGGCTGCAGAACCATCAATAGACAAACTAAAGATGGTATATCTATGCCTACACCCATCGGCCAGAGGAAAAAATATGCAGTCAGGGTGTCTCCTTTCAGGATCTAGTTAATATGACTGTGATGCTACCAATAGTCTTCTTTCGAACAATAAAGGGCCATGAGAGCCACATCAAGATAAAAATGGGCATCCCAAACTCGCTGGTCGGGGACCACACAGTCATCCCTAGCATCCAGGGCCTCGATCTGCCCCAACAAATCAACTTTCTCAGGACGGAAGTCGGCGGCTCTATTCCTACCCCATCCTCGCAAAAATTGTCTAACAAGTTTTGAGCAGTGACTCCAATCCTCAATGGGAGCAAATGAACGAGAAATCAAAGAAATAATATTAGATATCTTGGAAGAAAGCAAAGGGGTAAAGCATTCGACCAAAATCTAGGAGGACTCAAACAGGAAACGCTTGGAAAGACTTACGACGTGTTCGCCAGAATCTAAGACAAGGGGGGTATGATCCGAACCAATATGAGCACGTGCCACTAGAAAAGCTCACGAAAACAAGGTATCCCGGGCAATGCACATAAGGACAAAATCCGACCGGACCGGAGAGGATTGTCTGTTATTCCACATAAAATAAGCACCCGAATGCTGGAGCTCCCATGGAGAAAAATTATTAATGAAATCATGAAAGGTATTTGCTCTCAGCCAATCAATGTTGTCATTGTTCTTGTCTGCAGGGGAGAGAAGAAGATTAAAATCACCCCCTACAATCAATGGCAGCATCCCCGACTCCAGCTTGTTAAAAAATTCATCCAAAAACAGAGGGGAAAGGGAGTGGTCACTCGGACCATAAACTACAATGATTTCCCAGAGTTTATTGAGAGATTTGTGAAGCGGCGCAAGACTAGCAAAGAAAATACCATGTTCAAAAGCAACCACATAAAAAACATCTAGGATAGCCCGTACTAGAATACCCCCGGAGTGACCAGACACAGGAGCCCATCTCCAAGCAAAGCGATCCGGGACAACAATAGAAGAGAGTTCACTGGGAGGGAAGGAAGATTTAATCATTTCCTGAAGGAAGATAAGATCAATGTTCACACTTATAATATACTCGCATAGTTGACTTTGGCGCTCCTAGCCCCAAAGCCCCGCAAATTCTAGAATAATGCTCTTATCAGAAATACTGGTTTTTGATACGTAGGCTCGACCTGCTGGGCGCCACATTGGCCTTAGCTTTTCTGCTAAGGCCCTCTTTGACAGTGGGAATTAGGAGCTGGCCACTACCAGCCTCCAGAAAAGAAGTAGGGCCCGAAGTAGGAGCATTGGTAGCCGGTGTAGCGACCATCTTTGCGACATCTCATACCTTCGCAAGCGTCTGATATGTCTCCAACCTATCTATAATTCGTTTATTGTTCCATGCTGTTATATTATCAATCTTGGATGTTTTATAATCATTTTAGAGTCATTTTATATCATTTTTTGGCACTAACCTATTGACATAGTGCCAAGTGCCACTTGCTGTTTTCTGCATGTTTTTTACATCGCAGGAAATCAATACCAAACGGAGTCCAAACACAAATGAAACTTTTGGAGATTTTTTGGACCAAAGACAACCAATGGGTCAAGAAGCACTGGGGCTGCTCAGAGGAGCACAATCCACCAGAGCGCTCGAGGCTCAGCGCACTCGTGGGTTGTGCCCACCTCGGGTGCCCCCCGGACCACCTCTTTACTCTATAAATACCCCAATATTACATAAACCCTAGGGAGTCAACGAAAATCAATTCCAGCCGCCGCAGTGTCCAGAACCACCAGATCCAATCTAGACACCATCACGAAGGGGTTCACCACTTCCATTAGTGCCTCTCTGATGATGCGTGAGTAGTTCTTTGTAGACCTTCGGGTCCGTAGGTAGTAGCTTGATGGCTTCCTCTCTCTCTCTTTTGATTATCAATACAATGGTCTCTTGGAGATCCATATGATGTAACTCTTTTTGCGATGTGTCTCTTGGGATCGGATGAACTTTGAGGTTATGATCTGATCTATCTTTTTATATCCATGAAAGTTATTTCAGTTTCGTTGATCTCTTATATGCATGATTGCTTATAGCCTCGTATTTTTTCTCTGATATTTGGGTTTTGTTTGGCAAACTTGATCTATTTATCTTGCAATGGGAAGAGGTGCTTTGTAGTGGGTTGATACATCTCCAACGTATCTATAATTTTTGCTTGTTCCATGTAGTCATTTTATATCATTTTTGGGTACTAACTGATAACCGACAAGTATAGGGGATCAATTGTAGCCTCTATCGATAAGTAAGAGTGTCGAACCCAACAAGGAGCTAAAGTTAGAACAAATATTCCCTCAAGTTCTATCGACCAATGATACCACTCTACGCACACTTGATGTTCGCTTTACCGGAAACAAGTATGTAACTAGAAGTACTTTGTAGGTGTTGTTTGATAGGTTTGGAAGAAAGTAAAGAGCGAGTAAATAAAAGCTAGGGTCTGTTTAGGTAAAGACACAACTAAATTAGTTTTAGTAGAGACCTTTTTTTTACGAGAAAGTTATTTGTCCCTAGGAAATCGATAACTAGACCGGTAATCATTATTGCAACTTTATTTGAGGGAGAGGCACAAGCTAACATACTTTCTCTACTTGGATCATATGCACTTATGATTGGAACTCTAGCAAGCATCCGCAACTACTAAAGATCATTAAGGTAAAACCCAACCATAGCATTAAAGTATCAAGTCCCCTTTATCCCATACGCAAACAACCTACTTACTCAGGTGTGTGCTTCTGTCACTCACGCCACCCACCATAAGAAAATCATGAACATATTGCAAACCCTACAACGGGAATCCCTCACGCTTGCGCGACACGGAGAGCACCATAGGACAGCACAAATAATAAAACATGCAACTCAAACCAATCTTGATCATCAAATAACCCATAGGACAAAACGGATCTACTCAAACATCATAGGATAGCCATACATCATTGAGAAATAATATATAGCGTTGAGCACCATGTTTAAGTAGAGATTACAGCGGGTAAGAGAGAGGTTACACCACTACATAGAGGGGGGAAGAGTTGGTGATGATGACGGTGAAGTTGTTGGTGAAGATTGCGGTGATGATGATGGCCACGGCGGCGTTCCGGCGCCACCAGAAGAGAAGGGCAGAGGGGGCCCCTTCGTCTTCTTCTTCCTTGACCTCCTCAATAGATGGGAGAAGGGTTTCCCCTCTGGTCCTTGGCCTCCATGGCGCGGGAGGGGCGAGAGCCCCTTCGAGATTGGATCTGTCTCTCTGTTTCTCTCTGTTTCTGCGATATGTTCAGCTGCCCTTTCACCGTTTTGTATATACATGGATATCTGTAACTCCCATTGGACTAAAACCTTCGTCGTGATTTTTTACCAAAAATTAGCGTTCTTGCGGCCGAAGAAGGGCATCAACCGCCTTACGGGTGGCCCACGAGGGTCGGGCCGGGCTACAGGGGCAGGTGGGTGCCCCCTGCCTCGTGGCCACCTCGGGCACCGTCTCGCGTGGATTTTTCTTCCGGAATTTTCCAAATATTCCAAAATAAGCTCCGTCCGTTTTTATCCCGTTTGGATTCCGTTTGATATGGATATTCCGCGGAACATAAAACATGCAACAAACAGGAACTGGCACTGGGTACTGGATCAATATGTTAGTCCCAAAAATAGTATAAAAATTTGCCAAAAAGTATATGAAAGTTGAATAATATTGGCATGGAACAATCAAAAATTATAGATACGACGAGACGTCAAGATCCCCAAGCTTAATTCCTGCTCGTCCTCGAGTAGGTAAATGATAAAAAAGATAATTTTTTATGTGGAATGCTACCTAGCATAATCTTGATCATATGTCTAATCATGGCATGAATATTAAGACACGAGTGATTCAAAGCAATAATCTATCCTTTGACATAAAAACAATAATGACGTTTCTCAAACCTTTTCAACTTTCTCGCAATACATGAGCGTGAGCAATGGACATAGCACTATAGGTGTAATAGAATATGATGATGGGGGTTATGTGGAGAAAACAAAAGAGGAGAAAGTCTCACATCGACGGGGCTAATCAACGGGCTATGGAGATGCCCATCAATTGATGTCAATGTGAGGAGTAGGGATTGCCATGCAACGGATGCACTAGAGCTATAAGTGTATGAAAGCCCAAACTAAAACTAAGTGGGTGTGCATCCAACTTGCTTGCTCATGAAGACCTAGGGCATTTGAGGAAGCCCATTGCTGGAATATACAAGCCAAGTTCTATAATGAAAATTCCCACTAGTATATGTAAGTGGTAACTCAAGAGACTCTCTATATGAAGAACATGGTGCTACTTTTAAGCACAAGTGTGGTAAAAGGATAGTAACATTGCCCCTTCTCTCTTTTTATCTCATTTTTTTGGGCCTTCTCTTTTTTTTCGTTCGGAGTCTCATCCCGACTTGTGGGGAATCATAGTCTCCATCATCCTTTCCTCACTAGGGCAATGCTCTGATAACGATGATCATCACACTTTTATTTACTTACAACTCGCTATCTATAACAAATATATGACTCTATATGAATGCCTCCGGCGGTGTACCGGGATGTGCAATGATCTAGCGTAGCAATGACATAAAAAAATGAACAAGCCATGAAAACATCATGCTAGCTATCTTACGATCATGCAAAACAATATGACAATAAATGCTCAATTCATGTATATGATGATGGAAGTTGCTTGGCAATATATCTCGGAATGGCTATGGAAATGCCATAATAGGTAGGTATGGTGGCTGTTTTGAGGAAGATATAAGGAGGTTTATGTGTGATAGAGCGTATCGTATCACGGGGTTTGGATGCACCAGCGAAGTTTGCAACAACTCTCGAGGCGAGAAAGAGCAATGAACGGTACCGAAGAGGCTAGCAATGATGGAAGGGTGAGAGTGCGTATAATCCATGGACTCAACATTAGTCATAAAGAACTCGCATACTTATTGCAAAAGTCTATTAGCTATCGAAACAAAGTACTACGCGCCTGATCCTAGGGGGATAGATTGGTAGGAAAAGACCATCGCTCGTCCCCGACCGCCACTCATAAGGAAGACAATCAATAAACACCTCATGCTCCAACTTCGTTACATAACGGTTCACCATACGTGCATGCTACGGACTTGCAAACCACAACCCAACTATTTCTCACTTTCACAATTACTCACCTAGCACGACTCTAATATCACCACCTTTATATCACAAAACTATTACAAGGAATCAAACATATCATATTCAGTGATCTACAAGTTTTATGTAGGGTTTTATGACTAACCATGTGAATGACCAGCTCCTGTCATCTCTCTAAATAGATATAAGTAAAGCACGAGAGTTTAATTCTTTCTACAAAAGATATGCCCATGCTCTAACAAATATAAGTGAAGCAAAAGAGCCTTCTACAAATGACGGTTGTCTATGTAAAGAGAAACAGACAATCCAAGCTTCAAATGATATAAATGAAGCACATGAAGCATTCTATAAAGCCATACTCAAAAGATATAAGTGAAGTGCAAAGCGCATTCTATAAATCAACCAAGGACTATCTCATACCATCATGGTGCATAAAATAAAAATGAAAACTAAATGCAAAAACGCTCCAAGATTGCACATATCGCATGAACGAAACGAATCCGAAAACATACACATACTTGTTGAAGAAAGAGGGGATGCCTTCCGGGGCATCCCCAAGCTTAGACGCTTGAGTATCCTTGAATATTTACTTGGGGTGCCTAGGGCATCTCCAAGCTTGAGCTCTTGCCTCTCTTCCTTCTTCTTACATCGAGACCTTCTCGATCATCGAACACTTCATCCACACAAAACTTCAACAGAAAACACGGTAAGATCCATTAGTATAATAAAGCAAATCACTACTATAAGTACTGTTGCAAACCAATTCATATTTTGTTTTTGCATTGTGTCTGCTTTAATATAACTTTTTCATGGCTTAATCCACTAATATAAATTGATAGTTTCATCAAAACAAGCAAACTATGCATCAAAAACAGAATCTGTCTAAAATAGAACAGTCTGTAATAATCTGAACATTCACCATACTTATGATACTTGAAAAATTCTGCCAAAATTAGGAAAAATAAAAAAATTGTATAGAAAGACAGTGCATAAATAATCAGAACCATTTGACATTCCAGTAAAAAGCTAAAAATTGCGCACTACAGCCAAAGTTTTTGTCCTGCACCATACAAACCAACAAGCATTGTAAACATCCTAAAGGCAAACCTTGGCACATTATTTTTTTATTCCTAAGCTTTATAAAAGCACACAACAGAAATAAGTGACTCTCTAAAACTTCTGGGTTGTCTCCCTGGCAGCGCTTTCTTTAAAGCCATTAAGCTAGGCATATAGTGCTCAAGTAATGGATCCACCCGGATCCAAAGGTATATCAAAGCCAATTTTAATTAGCAATGATTTGGCATTTAGTAGTGAGCACAAAGAAACATATATCAAGCAATGATGAAGTCTAACTCTCTTCCTATGCATCGGCATGTCATAAAAGAACAATTCATGCACACAAAGTAAAAGCCAATGCATAGTATAAACCGTTTCTTGCAATTTTTTCGTATTGGAAACATAGAGAGGTGGAGATATAGTTCCTCTCTCATAATAATTGCAAGTAGGAGCAGCAAGCACATGCATATTATATTCATCAAAATCATCATGTGTAATAGTAAAAGGAAACTCATCAATATAATCCTTAATAAGAGCAAACTTCTCCGATATAGTATAATCGGGAGAATTCAAAAAGATAATAGGACTATCATGCATGGGTGCAATAGCAACAATTTCATGTTTAACATAAGGAACTACAGCAAGTTCATCTTCATAAGCATAATTCATATTGGCATCTTGGCCACAAGCATAGCAAGCATCATCAAAAAGGGATATTTCAAGAGAATCAACGGGATCATAACAATCATCATAGCAATCATCCTTCGGTAAGCACGAAGGGAAATTAAACAATGTATGAGTTGAAGAGTTACTCTCATTAGAAGGTGGCACGGGTAGCTAATCCGCTCTTCCTCCTTTTGTTCTTCGCTCTCCTCCTCATCTTTTTCATCCAATGAGCTCACAGTTTCATCAATTTCTTCTTCCATAGACTCCTGCAAAATATTAGTCTGTTCTTGAACAGCGGAGACTTTCTCAATAAGTGCATTAATTTCGGAATTGTATTCATAATTCTCACTGCAATATTTGAGGATAGCTAAATTTTCAGGTTTATAAGCAGCATCATCAAAATCTTCAAACTCTTTAAACATAGATTCAATTTCATAAGCACCCATAAAAGCAACAAATTCTTCTATTTGTTCCACATCATAGTAATCATATATACCATTAGCATAAGAAGCTAAGGTTTTATTATTATTAATTTTGCATGAAAA
This sequence comes from Aegilops bicornis, assembly GCA_021605145.1. NCBI lineage: Eukaryota > Viridiplantae > Streptophyta > Magnoliopsida > Poales > Poaceae > Aegilops > Aegilops bicornis. Next base: position 243,293,032 of record CM038674.1, read on the forward strand.
GGGAAGGTGTGGAGCTTTCATCCTAGAGCAACAAGTATAATCATTACTCAAGCATAGTGGCCTAGCATACCACTTCAATATATGAATTTGATCCCATAATAGTTTCCCTTTTTGAGTTAAGCGATAATCCCTAAAGTATTCACGTTGATCCAACATTACTCCCATTACATAATTGAATGGGTTTTCTCAGGATTATTAAAGTAGTACATAATATCTTTCACATAACCAGCATCGAGGGTTTTAGGAGGTTCCCCATCTCCATGAGCAGAAATTACACCTATTTTTTTTGGTATTTCGTGTTCCATATCCATAACTAAAGATAGAGAACAACTAAGAACAGCAAATAAAAATTACTTCGTGATAAAGCAAACAAGCACACATGAGAATATTCACCCGACGATATTGCTCCCCGGCAACGGCGCCAAAAAAAGGTCTTGATAACCCACAAGTATAGGGGATCAATTGTAGCCTCTTTTGATAAGTAAGAGTGTCGAACCCAACGAGGAGCTAAAGGTAGAACAAATATTCCCTCAAGTTCTATCGACCATCGATACAACTCTACGCACACTCGACGTTCGCTTTACCGGAAACAAGTATGAAACTAGAAGTACTTTGTAGGTGTTGTTGGATAGGTTTGCAAGAAAGTAAAGAGCGAGTAAATAAAAGCTAGGGGTTGTTTAGGTAAAGACACAACTAAATTAGTTTTAGTAGAGACCTTTTTGTTACGAGAAAGTTATTTGTCCCTAGGCAATCGATAACTAGACCGGTAATCATTATTGCAACTTTATCTGAGGGAGAGGAATAAGCTAAAATACTTTCTCTACTTGGTGCACGTATGATTGGAACTCTAGCAAGCATCCGCAACTACTAAAAATCATTAAGGTAAAACCCAACCATAGCATTAAAGTATCAAGTCCCCTTTATCCCATACGCAAACAACCTACTTACTCGGGTCTGTGCTTCTGTCACTCACGCCACCCACCATAAGCAAATCATGAACATATTGCAAACCCTACAGCGGGACTCTCTCACGCTTGAGCGACACAGAGAGCACCATAGGACAGCACCAATAATAAAACATGCAACTCAAACCAATCTTGATCATCAAATAACCCATAGGACAAAACGGATCTACTCAAACATCATAGGATAGCCATACATCATTGAGAAATCATATATAGCGTTGAGGACCATGTTTAAGTAGAGATTACAGCGGGTAAGAGAGAGGTTACACCGCTGCATAGAGAGGGTAAAAGTTGGTGATGATGGCGGTGAAGTTGTTGGTGAAGATTGCGGTGATGATGATGGCCACGGCGCCATTCCGGCGCCACCGGAAGAGAAGGGGAGAGGGGGGCCCTTCGTCTTCTTCTACCTTGACCTCCTCCCTAGATGGGAGAAGGGTTTACCCTCTGGTCCTTGGCCTCCATGGTGTGGGAGGGGCGAGAGCCCCTCCAAGATTGGATCTGTCTCTCCGTTTGTCTCATTTGCGTTCGCTGCTTTGCCCTTTCACCGTTTCGTATATATATGGAGATCCGTAACTCCGATTGGACTGAAACCTTCGCCGTGATTTTTTACCAAAAATTAGCTTTCTTGCGGCTGAAGAAGGGCATCAACCGCCTTACGGGTGGCCCACGAGGGTAAGGGGCGCGCCCAGGGGGGCAGGGGCGCCCCCCTGCCTCGTGGCCACATCGGGCACCGTCTCGCGTGGATTTTTCTTCCGGAATTTTCCAAATATTCCAAAAATAAGCTATGTCCATTTTTATCCTGCTTGGATTCCGTTTGATATGGATATTCTGCGAAACATAAAAAATGCAACAAACAGGAACTGGCACTGGGCAGTGGATCAATACGTTAGTCCTAAAAATAGTATAAAAAGTTGCCAAAAAGTATATGAAAGTTGAATAATATTGGCATGGAACAATCAAAAATTATAGATACGACGGAGACGTATCACTAACCTATTGACATAGTGCCAAGTGCTAGTTGTTGTTTTCGGCATGTTTTTTACATCGCAGGAAATCAATACCAAACGGAGTCCAAATGTAACAAATCTTTATGAAGATTTTTTTGGACCAGAAGACACCTAATGGGCCAAGGCTGCGCCTGGGGGGGGGGGTGCTCCGAGGAGAGCACAATCCACCAGGGCGCGCCAGGAGGCCCAGGCGCGCCCTGGTGGGTTGTGCCCACCTCGGGTGCCCCCCGGACCACCTCTTTACTCTATAAATACCCCAATATTCCAGAAACCATAGGGGAGTCGACGAAAATCACTTCCAGCCGCCGCAGAGTCCAGAACCGCCATATCCAATCTAGACACCATCACATATGGGGTTCACCACCTCCATTGGTGCTTCTCCGATGATGCGTGAGTAGTTCTTTGTAGGCCTTCAGGTCCGTAGTTAGTAGCTAGATAGCTTCCTCTCTCTCGCTGAATTCTCAATACAATGGTCTCTTGGAGATCCATACGATGTAACTCTTTTGCGGTGTGTTTGTTGGGATCAGATGAACTTTGAGTTTATGATCAGATCTATCTTTTTATATCCATAAAAGTATTTGAGTTTCTTTGATCTCTTTTATGCATGATTGCTTATAGCCTCGTATTTCTTCTCCGATATTTTGGTTTTGTTTGGCCAACTTGATCTATTTATCTTGGAATGGGAAGAGGTGCTTTGTAGTGGGTTCGATCTTACGGTGCTTGATCCCAGTGACAGAACAGGAATCGACACATATGTATCGTTGCTACAAAGGATAAAATGATGGGGTCTATCTCTACATAGATAGATCTTTTCTACATCATGTCATCGTTCTTATTGCATTACTCCGTTTCTCCATGAACTTAATACACTAGATGCATGCTGGATAGCGGTCGATGTGTGGAGTAATAGTAGTAGATGTAGGCAGAAGTCGGTCTACTAATCTTGGACATGATGCCTATGTAATGATCATTGCCTGGATATCGTCATGATTATTTGAAGTTCTATCAATTGCCCAACAGTAATTTGTTCACCCACTATTTGCTATTTTTGAGAGAGAAGCCACTAGTGAAACCTACGGCCCCCGGGTCTCTTTCTCATATCATTTGCCTTTGCGATCTACATTTCCTTTGCTTTTATTTTCAGATCTATTAAACCAAAAATACAAAATGCCTTGCTGCAATTTATTCTTATTTATTTTATTTGGCGTTCGAACTATCAATCTACTACAATTTTATCTCATGTCTGTTTGCCTATCTTGAGGCGCCGCTACCCAAAAGGGATTGACAACCCCATTAACACGTCGGGTTGCGAGTAGTTGTTATTTGTGTGCAGGTGTTGTTTACATTGTGTTGCTTGGTTCTCCTACTGTTTCGATAACCTTGGTCTCATAACTGAGGGAAATACCTACCGCCGCTGTGCTGCATCGTCCCTTCCTCTTTGGGGAAATACCGATGTAGCTTCGAGCCGCATCATGGGTTCGATTTTACGGTGCTTGATCCCAGTGACAGAAGGGGAACTGACACGTATGTATCGTTGCTACTAAGGATAAAACGATGGGGTCTATTTCTACATAAATAGATCTTGTCTACATCATGTCATTGTTCTTATTGCATTACTCCGTTTCTCCATGAACTTATTACACTAGATGCATGTTGGATATCGGTTGACGTGTGGAGTAATAGTAGTAGATGCAGGCAGGAGTCGATCTACTAATCTTGGATGTGATACGTATGTAATGATTATTGCCTGGATATCATCATGATTATTTGAAGTTCTATCAACTGCCCAACAGTAATTTGTTTACCCACTGTTTGCTATTTTCTCGAGAGAAGCCACTAGTGAAACCTACGCCCCCTGGTCTCTTTCTCATATTATTTGCCTTTGCGATCTACTTTTCCTTTGCTTTTATTTTCAGATCTATTAAACATAATATACATAAATGCCTTGCTGCAATTTATTTTTATTTATTTTATTTGGCGTTCGATCTATCAATCTACTACAATTTATTCACGTCCGTTTGCCTATCTTGGGCACCGCTACCCGAAAGGGATTGACAACCCCTTTTACACGTGGGGTTGGGAGTATTTGTTATTTGTGTGCAGGTGCTGTTTACGTTGTGTTGCTTGGTTCTCCTACTGGTTCGATAACCTTGGTCTCATCACTGAGGGAAATACCTACCACCGCTGTGCTGCATCATCCCTTCCTCTTTGGGGAAATAACTACGTAACTTCAAGCCGCATCAAAAGGAATTTCTGGCGCCGTTGCCGGGGAGGATCTTCAACATATACTAGGTTCCTAATCACAAATCTCATCTCCTCGCAATTTACATTATTTGCCATTTGCCTCTGTTTTTCCTCTCGCCCACTTCACAAAAATTTGCCGTTTTATTCGCCCTCTTTTTCGTTCATCGTTTTCTTGCTGGATCTGTTTTTTAGTGCAATCTTGTTGCGTAGTCACCATGACTCAAGAAAACACTAAGTTGTGTGATTTCTCAAATACCAACAACAATGATTTTATTGGCACTCCGATTGCTACTCCCACCACTAGTGCGGAGTCTTGTGATATTAATACTGCTTTGGTGACTCTTGTTATGAAAGATCAATTTTCTGGTACTCGTAATGAGGATGCCGCATCCCATCTTAATACCTTCGTGGAATTATGCGATTGCAAAAGAAAAAAGATGTGGACAATGATGTTGTGAAGATGAAATTATTTCCTTCTTTGCTTGATTCTGCAAAAAAATAGTTTTCTTCTTTGCCTCGCAATTGTATCGATTCTTGGAATAAGTGCAAAGATGCTTTTATCACTAAGTATTTTCCGCCCACAAAAATTATTTCCCTTAGAATCCAGATCATGAATTTCAAGCAACTTGAACATGAGCATGTTGCACAATCTTGGGAAAGGATGAAAATGATGCTAAGGAATTGCCCAACTCATGGGTTAAATCTTTGGATGATCATACAAATTTTTTATGCGGAATTGAATTTTGTTTCTCGTAATCTTTTAAAGATTCCGTCGCGGGTGGTACTTTTATGGAAATTACTTTGGGTGAAGCCACCAAATTGCTTGATAATATTATGGCAAACTATTCACAATGGCATACCGAAAGAGCTCCTACTAGTAAAAAAGTTAATTCGGCTGAAGAAATTTCTTCTTTGAGTGAAAAAGTTGATGCTCTTATGAAATTGGTTGCTAGTAAAAGTGATCCTGTTGATTTCAATGATATGCCTTTGTATACTTTGATTAAGCAAAATAGTGATGGCATATATGTGAATTTATCTCTCGAAATAATTTCAAGAACAATGCTTATAGAGGTAATTTTAATCCTAGGACTTTTCCTAGTAATTCCTCAATTAATTATGGTAATTCCTATGGGAATCAATCTTATAATAATAGGATCACCTCTGATCTAGAGAATAATATTAAATAATTTATCAACACGCAAAAAGTTTTCAACACTACCATAGAAGAAAAATTGAATAAGATTGGTGATTTGTCTAGAAGTGTTGATAGAATTTCTCATGATGTAGAAAATCTCAAGATGAAAATTTTTGTGCCTAAAGTTGAGGAATCAATTAAATCTCTTTATGTTTCTATGGGTGAGAGTAAGAAAAGAACCGCTATGCTTAGAGCTAGAAAAGAATTTTTAGAAAAAGCGCTTTCTAGTGATTGCTTTCGTAAAAGTGGTGAAGGTCTTAAAATGATTGGTGTTTCTTCTATTGATTCCTTGTGTTAGTAAATTTAAGATTGATGAAAAAGGGACTAGAGAAGAGTCAACTTTAGCTAGAAGGCGTCCCGATAATTTAGAGGGTGAAAATCTTGTTGAGAAAATTGATAAAAGTGGGTTTGAAGAGGTCAAGACTTTAACTAGTAATGTGCCCACTCTTTTAGACTACAAAGACTTTAATTATGATATTTTCTCTTTGATTGATTGTATTTCTTTGTTGCAATTCATGATAAATTCACCCGATGCTTATGAACAAAATAAAGCTTTTATTAAACATATTGTTGATGCTATGATGAAAGCTTTAGAAGAAAATTTGGAATTAGAAGTTTCAATTCCTAGAAAATTGTATGATGAATGCGAACCTACTATCAAAGTCAAGATTAAAATTTATGAGTGTTTTGCTTTGTGTGACTTGGGTGCTAGTGTTTCTACAATTCCGAAATCTTTATGTGATGTGCTTGGTCTTACCGATCTTGAAGAATGCTCTTTAAATTTGCACTTGGCGGATTCTACTATTAAAAAGCCTATGGGAAGAACTAATGATGTTCTTATTCTTGCAAATAGGAATTATGTTCCCGTAGATTTTACTATTCTTGATATTGATTGCAATCCGCCTTGTCCAATTATTCTCAGTAGACCGTTTTTACGCACAATTGGTGCCGTGATTGATATGAAAGAAGGCAATATTAAGTTCCAATTTCCACTAAGGAAGGTTATCGAACACTTCCCTAGAACAAGAATTAGGCCACCATATGAATCAATCATGAGGGCATCTTATGGATCTCGAAACAAAGATGACAAAACTTAGATCATTTGCTTTATGCCTAGCTAAGGGCGTAAAACTATACCGCTTGTTGGGAGGCAACCCAATGAATAAAATTTATTTTTGCCTTTTACTTTCTGTTCTTGAGTGTTTGCACAATTATTCTACTGTTATGATTGTGTTTCTTGTGTGTTTTAGTTAGTGTTTGTGCCAAGTAGAACCGTAAGATCTTCTTGGGTGATAGTTGTTTAATCTTGCTGGAAAAATAAGAAACTTTTGCGTCCAGAGTTAATTTTTATTAAATCACAGGAGCGACGAAAAACTCTGAGTTTTTTACAGTAGATTAATATTCAAATTTCTCAGGTCGTCCTATTTTTCAGGATTTTTGGAGTTACATAAGTATTCGAACAATTCATATTGCTACATACTGTTCTGTTTTTGAGAGATTCTGTTTTCCTTGCGTTGTGTGCTTGTTTTCATGATTCTATGGTTTTCTTTGTTGAGTTTTTGCCATATAAAAGTTGGAATATAGTAGATATAATGCAAGAATAAAATATGAATTGGTTTACTACAGTACTTATAGTAGTGATTTATTTTCTTATGCTAACAGATCTCATGAAGGTTTTGTTGAGTTTTGTGTGATTGAAGTTTTCAAGTTTTGGTTTATCTTACGATGGATGAAGGAATAAGGAGTAAGAAGAGCCTAAGCTTGGGGATGCGCTAGCATCCCAAGATATCATCCAAATAGAACAAGCAACTAAGCTTGGGGATGCCCCGAGTGGCATCCCCTCTTTCTTCTAACGACCATCGGTATTTTACTCGAAGCTATATTTTTATTCGTCGCATACTATGTGTTTTGCTTGGAGCGACTTGTATGATATGAGTCTTTGCTTGTTTTATTTTGTGTTCTAAGTCTTGATTCCTTTCTGGACACCCCTATTTGAGAGAGCCAAAATTATGCCATGACTTGTTAAAATCGCTCTCTATGCTTCACTTAAATTTCTATGAGCTATGGATTTGCTCTAGTGCTTCACTTATATCTTTTTTTAGCACGGTGTGCTTTAGTATTTTTGAAGAAATTCTCTCTTACTTCACTTAGATTTATTTGAGAGTTAGTAAAATTTTCAAGAAAGTCTCTCTTGCTTCACTTAAATGAATTTGAGAGAAAGAAATATTATGCTCATGATCTTCACTTATATTTGTTTGAGCTTATCAAAAGCAACGCATGAAAATTAGTTGCAAAGTGATAGGTATCCAAGAAGGATATAATAAAAACTTTCATGAAGATCATTGGACAAAATAAACTTGATTCCTTGTAATAGTTTTGAGATATGATGATGTGATATGTGAGTCATGTTGATGAGTAATTATGCTTTAGTACGAATATTGGTGTTAAGGTTTGTGATTCCCTATGCAAGCACGAAAGTCAATAGTCATGCAATGAAATTATATCCTACTTGTGGTGCATTATTCAGTGTTAATTATGCTTAATGCTCGCTTATGAGATTATTTGTTTCTCGGTTGGTCGCTTCTCAATCTTTTGCTAGCCTTCATTTTGCACTAAGTATAATCACTACTTGTGCATCCAAAAACCTTTAAACCAGTTTTGCCATATGAGTCCACTATATCTACCTATATTCGGTATTCTTTCACCATTCTAAGCAAATTTGTATGTGCCATCTCTAATTTTCAAAATAAACTTATCTTTTGTGTGTTCGTACTGCTCGTGGAGCAGTGAGGGGTGGCTAATATTTTGCATGCTAGATGTGTTATTCTCACGATGAGTGTTTCTTCACTTGTCATTGCACAAGAGTAAGGCAAAGGTATTAGGGATGACCAGTCCCGAAATTAAAAATGAATTTACTTTATGTTGTCAAATAATAAATCCCTTGGAAAGTGTTGGTATGGAGGACACCCGTGGATACAGTTAGGCATGAAAAGTGAAAGTATGGTGGAAAAAGAAATAAACCTTATTTTCTATTTGGGAACCGCCTATGATATATCTAGCATGCACTACAAAAAATACACTTCCGTGATGATATGTGTTTGTCACAGTAAGTCACTTTTTCTATCATGCACGTACATCCATGACGATTTTATGACAGAACCAAGCTAGTCATACCTGCGCTGTCGTAGAAGTGTTCCATGACATTACCAAAATTATCATCACGAAAGTGTCCACTTCCATGACGATAAATGGCGCGTCATGGAAGTGCTTTCGTCAAGGGTGAACGACACGTGGCATCCACCGTAAGGGGTCGTCGTTAAGCTATCGGGTCCGGTTTTAGATCCAATAACCTGTTAACAGTCCGGACCAATGGGGATTTTCCACGTGTAAAATTCACATTGGCCGGAGGGAACACGTGTTGGCTCACCGCTGGGACAGATGTCATCCACTCACTGGACAGGAGGCGCCTATGATACGTCCACACGTGGCATGGCCCAACAGAGGCACGTTCCAGTGAAAAGGCCGGCCCGTTTGACTTGGTCAAAGAGGTAGCGGGCCGGCCCACGGAAAGCCTGTTAATGACCTGTTAGCATATAGCCCATATACAACCCGCAAGGTCACAGCCCATTACGGCTTTGTAACACCCCCAGTGTCATGCTACAGTAACCCTCTGTGATTAAGCTAGTCATTTTCCAAACAGTGCTTAATCACCTTTGTTCAATTTCCCATTTGAAATTCCAGTCAATTCAAATTCAAGTGAAGTTTGAAGTTGCTCAAAAGTTGCTGGAAAAATGTTCATCATTTGACAAAAAATCCATAACAATTATTTGTTTAGGAACACAACATCACTTTTGTGCAAAGATGAACATTAGCAATTATAACAGCACCAATTCAGCATTTTTAAATGCTATCCTATTTGTGAACAATCCAAATCAAAACAAATTGCCCCCAAAATTTTTGTGGCAGTGCAAGTTATTGCAATATATTTAAATAGCCAAGTTCCATAATTTTGCAAAGCCATTTGATGGCTTATGTAAATGCTAATAGCGTCTATTTAAAGAAAACAGAAAAGAATGTAAAAGGAAAACAATGAAGCTTTTAAAAAGAAACAGGCCCATGTGGCACTAGGAGGCCCAACCCACCACACATCCTCTCCCTCCTCACGCTACAGGAGACAGGGAGAGGGCATGGCGGCCATCCCGCGGCCGTGACCGCTCCTCGGCAACGTGTCGTCCATCCCCTGGCTCCCCTCTCGGATAAGAACATCCCCAAAGCCCCCTCGACCGAACCCTAGCCCCACTTGCTCTCCCCATCCCCTCTCTCTTTCGACGTGGAGCTCGTCCGAGCTCGTGGTCACCATGGCCGCCGTCGATCCCGCGGCCACCGTCCTCCCTGTGCCCCGCCAAGTCATACAGAAGCTCCGTCGTGAGCATCTTCATCGACCACGCCTTCGAGCTCGAGCCGGAGATCTCCACATCGACCGGATCGAGGCCGTCTTCAACCTCTGCCCCGCCGCTCGCCGTCTTCGATTCAGCCTCACCACAGCCTCCCCGAGCCCACTTTGCTCACCTACAGGCTCACTGTGAGCTCCTCGTTCCCTCCCCCCTTTTACCCTTCGATCCATGCCATTTACGCCGTTGTTCATTGTGGCCGGAGCTCCGCTTCCGTGTACACTTACGTCCGCTATTCCTTTGTTGCTACTGCTTCTGCTGCCGCTGCGACCCAGTACACTCTGGCCGCACCCACCTGCTCGCCCGCGTTGTCGCCTCTCCGCAGCTGCCCGTGCTCGCGCGCGCCTACGATTGTTCGCCGCCGCTCGCATCTGCTGCTGCTACTGCTATTGCGCTGCCTGCTGCTGCCGCTTGTAGTTGCTGCAGCCTGACCCTGCCGCTGCTCCTCGCAATGGTCGTTACTGCTTATTAGCGGCTGCCCTTTTGCCGTGTTGCCTGTTGCTGCCGCTACTTCCATGGCCATGGCTAGGTGTGTGCGTGAGTGTGTGTTCTGGGTGTGTGTGCGCGTACCTGTGTGTTAGGGCCGGCCCTGTTAGTATTAGGTTAGGTTGGTTAATTAGAGGTTAGTTAGATTAATTAGGGCCCATTTAGCCAGGGGCCCTATGACATGTGGTCCATGTTATTTAAAAGGCTAATTAAAAATTTGTGTCAATGACATGTAGGCCCACGTTCACTATTCACCTGTTGACTAGTCAGTTGTTGACTGGGTCAACCCAGCCCCCTCGCCCCACCTGTCATACACTATGGCTAGAGAAGCACTAGGTGACAAAGTATATTCTGTTTTTATTTTGAATTTAAAGAATTCCAGAAAATGCTTAAATCTTTAGAAAATCATATAAATTAATCCATAACTCCGATGAAAATGTTTTCTATATAAAAGTTGCTCAGAACGACGAGGCGAATCCGAATACGCTGTCCATTTACCTGTCAGATGCCTCTAACTATCTGAACATGGAACATTCCCCCTCCGGTCATCTATCTAACACAGGTCCCGAACCGGGAAAACATTCCTGGTTGAATTCCCCCTTCACCTATATCGTGTAGCCTTATGGTAGGTCGCACCCGGCACAACATATTGCCATGTTATGCTTTGTGATGCCCTGTTAGCTTGTATTTACTGTTTCTTCACCCTCTTCTTCTCCGGTAGACCCCGAGACCGACGCTGATGCCCCTGAGTACGACAACGTCAACGATGACCCCTCCTTGCCAGAGCAACCAGGCAAGCCCCCCCTTTGATCATCCCAATATCACCCATTCCATTCTCTCTTGCTTGCATTAGATTTTGCTATTGTTATTGTTTGTTCCTATTCTGATGCATAGCCTGCTTTTGTATCTACTATTGTACCTTACCTGCTTATTCTAAACTGCTTAGTATAGGTTGGTTAGTGATCCATCAGTGACCCCGCACCTTGTCCTTGTTGCCCATGCTTCATCATTGAAGACCCGATCAACAGGATTGAAGACCAGGCCCCGGCACTGCACATCACTTTCCCCTTAGTTGCTCGACACTACTGGGTTACTATCTAGTGCCGAGGGTGAGACCTCTACAACAATTCTGATATTAACCCTGTAGTGTAGCTATTCAGTCGTGGTCATTGAGGGTGATTCCGCCTTAACCACTTCCGATACGACTCTGTCGTGCAACCCCTCAAGTGTGAACCTCGGGGTGGTTCCTCTTACATTCACCTTGATGATTACATCGAGTGGAATTCACCGGGGGTGATTCCTCGGGGTTTCCCCTTGATATTTGGACACACAGTTACTCTGGTTACTATGACTTTACGCTGAACCATGTTACTGAAGACGGGTCGGCCCTGAGGGGTACCCGCGCGAGCTTAATTGCGAGTGATGTGGAGTCGGGTTGACCTGGAGGGTGCTCGCGAGATAATTATGAGGCGTGGCCGGGCATTCCTAGCCCTTGCCGCAAGTCCTCGAGACAGGGCAACGGGGTCACATCTTTCGTGAGTCTCTGCTTGTTACCGCGCATTCCTAATCCACTACGATTTGGATATTTGATCCGAGGGGCCTCTGGCCTGATAGCACTAACCATCACGTGGGCATAGTATGGGTGTTCTTCGTCGTATGCATCAGCCGAAGCTTAATAGACGTCAGCGACTAGTAAGCACCTGCCTTTTAAAGGAGGTAGCTAGGTCTGCTCACCGGCCGCGTACGCAACGTGCAGGAGTTCCCGGGGAGATGGCCCATGACCCCTGGGGGCATAGGTTTAGTTCGGCGTGTTTACCTCTCTATTAAGCCTAGGTCGGGTTGCGGTGTATTGTTTGGCTGAGGCCGGGCATGACCCAGGAAAGTGTGTCCCACGGAGTTAATCGAGCGTGGTGGGTAAGTTGGTGCACCCCTGCAGGAAAGAAAACATCTATCGATAGCCTGTCCTACGGTAACGGACACTTGGAGTTGTATCCCGATCGATACAACTTGAACTGGATACTTGTGATGAGAACTGGATGGTGATGAGATTTGGATTGTGATGACACTTGGATAGTATGGCTCTGGGATTGCTTTCTCGCAGGGAGTCGAGAAAGGATCTCCGTCAGAGATTGATAACACTACTAATACTATACTTTATGCTACTCTACTCCCTCCCTGCTGCAAGATGGTGGTTTCGGAAGATGCTAGCTTTGATAGGACTAGGCTCTCCCTCTATTCGGCATTTCTGCAGCCCACCCACATATACAGCCTTCCTTTGATAATGTTGCATATGTAGTGTAGACCCTTGCTTGCGAGTACTTTGGATGAGTACTCACGGTTGCTTTGCTCCCCCTTTCCCTCTTTCTATTTCTTTTCGGTTGATGCAACCATATGTCGGAGCCCAGGAGCCGGATGCCACCGCCGGTGCCTACTACTACGTGGATACTGCTGACGACCAGGAGTAGTTAGGAGGCTCCCAGGCAGGAGGCCTTGCCTTTTCGATCGTTGCTACTTTTGTGCTAGCCTTCTTAAGGCAAACATGCTTAACTCATGTCTGTACTCAGATATTGCTGATTCGCTGACTCTTGTGTATTCGAGCTTATGTATTCGAGCCCTCGAGGCCCATGGCTTGTAATATAAAGCTTGTTTTTTTGATTTGTGTCTAGAGTTGTTTTGTGATATCTTCCCGTGAGTCCTTGATCTTGATCGTACACATTTGCGTGTATGATTAGTGTACGATTGAATCGAGGGTATCACAAGTTGGTATCAGAGCCGACTGCCTGTAGGTAGCCCCCTTTCCAACTCCTTGGCCGAAGGTTAGTCTAGTCAATGAAAAACTTTTACTAACTTGGCTATGTGGTTTATGGGCCCACGTCGCCATTGGGTGGTATTAGGATCTTTTATTCCTCGCCTATACTCTGGGACTTTTATCTCTCGTCTATTCAGGTTAAACTTTTTACTAAGTCTGACATTAGGATCTTGTACCTACTTTCTCCCGGAGAGCCCCTTCAGTCCAGATGATCGCTTGTTGCTTCTGAAGATTTCAAAGATACTCTCCGATGTTTCCCCGAAACCCTTGTGCCCTTCGCCGTTGCAATTCCATATCACCGATAAACCCCTCTCGATAACTACATACACCTGTCGTTCATATTGTCATCCCAAGTTGATATTTTTATTACAAGATGCCTTGGAATACTTTCAGGTATTTCGAGAATCCACTGTGCCTGCTACGTTGCAGCTCCTTTTCCACCTGAATACATGTATGAATAATTCCTCACAATTATCGAGGATTCGTTCATCCCCAATTGTTTAGGTATTTCACAAAAGTCTTCGAAATACCATTCGATCTTCCGAAAATCCTCAGCAGCCTATTGTTGTTGAAATTCCTATTTGCTTGCATTATGGTCAATTCCATATTTCTAGTAATCTTTGTTGACATCCTCTGTCACTATCGTTCTGAGTCCCTTGATCTAATATGTTGCGAATGCTCGTAATCCTTAATCAGATCCTAGCATTCGTCCTTTTGGCTCAGACGTCACTTCAAACATGAGCTGGTTCTCGGCAAATCAAACCTTGAATGATTGTCGATCTATGTCTTTTCAACTTGCTTATCTTTTGATTAGAGCATCTGCTTCTGATCCCCCGAATTGGAAATCATAATTCCTTTTGCATTTAAGCTTTGGAATTATCAGATGTTTCCAAAATCCGATGCCTCTGCATTATTTCTTCTTCTGATTGAATATCGATACTCACATCAACTCCGTTGTGGATCGCCGGATCCATTATTGGATTATCATCCGACAGTGTCCTTCATATTAAAAAGAATCTCGTGAAGTTGTTTCCCACATACATAATGCCTTTGGTAAATTCTATCATCTGCTTTTGTCAACCATGCTCTGCTCTCGAGCTAGTATATTTTAATCCTGAAGTTAGTGGTATATGTTCCTAAGATACCCCTACGGGTTGAACCTATGCCTTCCCTAATCCGTGTGAACTCGAAACAGGGGTGAGTCATACTCTTCTGATCCTTCACCAGATAAATCTTTCGCACTACAAATTCTTCGAAAACGAGGAGTGAATGAAAGATTATGCATTGAAGAAGTGGGAGTCGACCTTGAACCCTTATGTTCATGCCCATGGACCCGATGCAGAACTTATCGTGGAAGCTGCTCATAAAAATAACTATTTCTTGGGTACAAGCTCATCTTGTATCTATGAATTGATCCTTTTCCATCGTGGTTCCGACCATATTTCCTCCTTTATTTCATTTACCGGGTAAGTTAAAATACTTATCCTCTGCAAATCTTTTTCCATGTCCAACCTCTACTCCGATTTACCTTCCGGCATTACACCTAGTACATGATATTGGGAAGTTTTATACCCCATCACATCATTCCTAGCCTGATCGGCTATATTTTATCGTGTCAACTTTTAACTGTGCTACCTAGACCTTATGCCCGGAGCAACTTTCAATGATGAGCTAAGCTTACGTCGATCTTCCTCATCTTATCATTTCACCTCGAACAACAAGCTTGTGTCAAATCCATGGTACTCATAGCCTTTCACTTCATCCTTCCTTTTCTACTCGATGGCATCTTCATAGAGTCTCTAGACAAAATCTGTCATGATCACCGTCAACACTTTGGCTTCTTCCGAGATGTCAATTGAATTCATGGCTAGAAATACCATCCCTGCCCCTCGATGATTTGTGATATCATCGATGACATCTTGACTTTCTGGCAACACAGACTGATTGTGCTTGGTTATTCCTTACGTTCTGAGATATCTTGGAATTATTTCTCGGTATCTCTTGAGATCTTCGAACCCAATCTTTACTTGATACCATATCATTGCCGCATCGAAGCATTACTGTGGTATTCCGAATATCAACAAGAACATCGGAAGCATAATACAAAATATTTATCGTTCAATTAACCTCACACCGTTGTATGGGTATTATCATGGTTCTTCCCTCTCCCCATTATCTAAATGCTTTTGAACTTGTTGTCCTATCATGTATATCCTACTCCGCTTTTCCTTGGGAAGGATATACTCCCAACTCTTATGTGTAAACACATCTTCCTTTCCTTTGGGTAGTTTGAATTGATAATCACTTTTTCCTTTCCATTGGTTTGTTTAACCATTCTCGTAATCTAACTTATCGCAGCAGAGTTAATTCTCTGCTTAGGTAAACACCTCGGTGCACAACTCTGTCAGTAAGACCCTGTTACTATTGATGATGACATTTCAGTAACCACCGATGGACGAGAACTTTGCCTATTGGTCCGCCTCGTTTCAACGAGTAGGCGAATGGTTCTCTTCATCCCTATCCCTTGGTACCAACGTTGTTGCCAACATAACTGCCAGGCTATCCTCTGACATGCCTTGCTACCATGACCGTGCAAAATGTCAATGTCCTTCCTCCTTTTGAGCCACACGGTGGACCCATAACCCAAAGATCCACATGATCGAAACCCGACTCCTGCACATCCTTGGTTCCGAAGTATCCTTTTTCACTTGCCTTCGTATGTAATTCATGAGCCACCTTCCTAGTGATCTTTTCTAGTATCAGACGTAATAATTTTTGTTGTTGTTATTCTGAACCCCTATCACCTTTTGATTAGGCATCGAATGATTGCCCACCCGTTAAAACTTCTCATGGTACCTTCATTGCTCTCGATGTTTCATTAAGTTCCAACTGGAGAGATACTTCCCCCCCCCATTCCCTGAATTGTTCACCAGATAATTAACCCTATAAGGGTCAATTCTCCCGAAGTTACTCTTTACTTCCCCACTTAAATCTCGGGACGAGATTTCTTGTTGTGGAGGAGATTTGTAACACCCCCAGTGTCATGCTACAGTAACCCTCTGTGATTAAGCTAGTCATTTTCCAAACAGTGCTTAATCACCTTTGTTCAATTTCCCATTTGAAATTCCAGTCAATTCAAATTCAAGTGAAGTTTGAAGTTGCTCAAAAGTTGCTGGAAAAATGTTCATCATTTGATAAAAAATCCATAACAATTATTTTTTTAGGAACACAACATCACTTTTCTGTAAAGATGAACATTAGCAATTATAACAGCACCAATTCAGCATTTTTAAATGCTATCCTATTTGTGAAAAATCCAAATCAAAACAAATTGCCCCCAGACTTTTTGTGGTAGTGCAAGTTATCGCAATATAATTAAATAGCCAAGTTCCATAATTTTGCAAAGCCATTTGATGGCTTATGTAAACGCTAATAGCGTCTATTTAAAGAAAACAGAAAAGAATGTAAAAGGAAAACAAGGAAGCTTTTAAAAAGAAACAGGCCCATGTGGGACTGGGAGGCCCAACCCACCACACCTCCTCTCCCTCCTCACGCTACAGGAGACAGGGAGAGGGCGTGGCGGCCATCCCGCGGCCGTGACCGCTCCTCGGCAACGTGTCGTCCATCCCCTGGCTACCCTCTCGGATAAGAACATCCCCAAAGCCCCCTCGACCGAACCCTAGCCCCACTTGCTCTCCCCATCCCCTCTCTCTTTCGACTTGGAGCTCGTCCGAGCTCGTGGTCGCCATGGCCGCTGTCGATCCCGCGGCCACCGTCCTCCCCGCGCCCCACCAAGTCGTCCAGAAGCTCCGTCGTGAGCATCTTCCTCGACCACGCCTTCGAGCTCGAGCTGGAGATCTCCACATCGACCGGATCGAGGTCGTCTTCATCCTCTGCCCCGCCGCTCGCCGACTTCGATTCGGCCTCACCAGAGCCTCCCCGAGCCCACTTTGCTCACCTACAGGCTCACTGTGAGCTCCTCATTCCGTCCCCCCTTTTCCCCTTTGATCCATGCCGTTTACGCTGTTGTTCACCGTGGTCGAAGCTCCGCTTCTGCGTACACATACGTCCGCTGTTCCTTTGTTGCTACTGCTTCTGCTGCCGCTGCGAGCCAGTACATTCTGGCCGCACCCGCCTCTCCGCAGCTGCCCGTGCTCGCGCGCGCCTACGCTTGTTCACCGCCGCTCGCGTCTGCTGCTGCTACTGCTGCTTGTAGTTGCTGTTGCCTGACCCTGCCGTTGCTCCTCGCAATGACCGCTACTGCTTATTAGTTGCTGCCCTTTTGCAGTGTTGCCTGCTGCTGCCGCTACTGCCATGACCATGGCTAGGTGTGTGCGTGAGTGTGTGTTCTGAGTGTCTGTGCACGTACGTTTGTGTTAGGGCCGACCCTGTTAGTATTAGGTTAGGTTGGTTAATTAGAGGTTAGTTAGATTAATTAGGGCCCATTTAGTCCAGTGGTCCTATGACATGTGGTCCATGTTATTTAAAAGGCTAATTAAAAATTTATGTGAATGACATGTAGGCCCATGTTCACTATTCACTTGTTGACCAGTCAGTTGTTGACTGGGTCAACCCAGCCCCCTGGCCCCACCTGTCATACACCGTGGCTAGAGAAGCACTAGGTGACAAAGTATATTCTGTTTTTATTTCGAATTTAAAGAATTCCAGAATATGCTTAAATCTTTAAAATATCATATAAATTAATCCGTACCTCCAATGAAAATATTTTCTATATAAAAGTTGCTCAGAACGACTAGACGAATCCGAATGCGCGGTCCGTTTACCTGTCAGATGCCTCTAACTATATGAACATGGAACATTCCCCCTCCGGTCATCTGTCTGACACAGGTCCAGAACCGGGAAAACATTCCCGGTTGAATTCCCCCTTCACCTATATCGTGTAGCCTTACGATAGGTCGCACCCGGCACAGCATATTGCCATGTTATACTTTGTGATGCTCTATTTGCTTGTATTTACTATTTCTTCCCCCTCTTCTTCTCCTGTAGACCCTGAGAATGACGCTGATGCCCCTGAGTACGACTACGTCAACGACGACCCCTCCTTGCTAGAGCAACCAGCCAAGCCCCCCCTTTGATCATCCCGATATCGCCCATTCCATTCTCTCTTGCTTGCATTAGATTTTGCTACTGTTATTGTTTGTTCCTATTCTGATGCATAGCCTGCTTTTGTATCTGTTGTTGTACATTACCTGCTTATTCTAAACTGCTTAGTATAGGTTGGTTAGTGATCCATCAGTGACCCCCACCTTGTCCTTGTTTCCCATGCTTCATCATTGAAGACCCGATCAACGGGATTGAAGACCAGGCCCCGGCACTGCACATCACTTTCCCCTTAGTTGCTCGACACTACTGGTTTACTATCGAGTGCCGAGGGTGAGACCTCTAAAGCACTTCTGATATTAACCCTGTAGTGTAGCTATTCGGTCGTCGTCATCGAGGGTGATTCCGCCTTAACCACTTCCGATACGACTCTGTCGTGCAACCCCTCAAGTGTGAACCTCGGGGGTGGTTCCTCTTAAGTTCACCTTGATGATTACATATAGTGGAATTCACCGGGGGTGATTCCTCGGTGTCGGGGGTTGGGTGCGACATATGCCAAAGGATGACTTATCATGGTGGGAGCGAGTAGAACGTCGCCGGTGCCCGGAAGCGGGATGAGGCGTAGACACGAACGCCGTCGTACTTTACCCAGGTTCGGGGCTCTCCTAGGAGATAACACCCCTAGTCATGCTCTGCGGGGTCTCCGCATGATCACTAAGGCAAAGTGAGTAAAAGGTTGCTCCTTGAGCTGCATGCTGGAGGTAGGAGAAGGTAAGGCTAGCTCTCTCCTTCCTATATGATCTGGTTTAGTGCTAACGGATTCGAACCCCTTGCATGGGTGCCCTGGGGGGTTTATATAGGCCTACTCCCAGGGGTACAATGGTAATCCGGCTGGGCAGGCCCACCGTCGATCTCTTTGGTCATGGCTTCTCACTTGTTGGTGGCCTCGCCGACTGGTCCGGTACGGAGCCAACATGCCGTGTCCGCCGCTTGCGGGTCTTGCCGGCTGCTGATCACTGTAGTCATGCTTCTAATGACGCGGGCTTGGTCAAGGGGTCGTGGCTACAGCCCCGCCGCCTGGCGGGCGATTTCTGTAGACACTTCCCGTCTGGTCTGGTAAATGGCGCGTGGGACCCGTGGGAGGGGCAGGCCGACTCTCGGGGGCCGACTCCCATCGGGTCCGACTGGTGGCGCTCTTGTCGTCTTTGGGACTCTCGCTGACTGGTGGGGCCCGTCGTCCTTAGGTCGTACAGACAGGCCGTTGTGGGTGCAGGACTCCGCCCGACAGTGCTAATGTCAGGGATGGCATGGCAACAGTGTCGCACCAGACGGAGATCTCCGTGGGTACTACGCACTATGGCCACGCCAGCCTCTGGATAGGGGAGGAAGTGGGCTTCACTGTAGCCACTCCCCGTCCCATCCCCCTTGATGAGGGCATGGGGTTGTTGGTGCCGTGGGCCAACTCCCTGTGGTCGGCTTCTCTGGAAGCCTCCAGGTAGGAGTCGGCTTGTCTTGACCTCGCCTCTAGGACTCAGCCGCTTGTGGGCAGTCGGCTGTTCCTCCAGCCGGCTTCCAGAAGGTGGCGCTTCATCTTGGAGTATTGAGGGGCGCAGCTAGCCCCGATGTCTTGAAAGGTTCTGGGCTTCGGGTTAGCCTACCCGTGGCCCATTACTCCGACACTCGGGTTTTCCCCTTGATGTTTGGAAACACAGTTACTATGGTTACTATGACTTTACGCTGAACCATGTTACTGAAGACGGGTCGGCACTGAGGGGTACCCGCGCAAGCTTAATTGCGAGTGATGTGGAGTCAGGTTGACCTGGAGGGTGCCCGTGAGATAATTATGAGGTGTGGCCGGGCATTTCTAGCCCTTGCCGCAAGTCCTCGAGACGGGGCAATGGGGTCACATCTTTCATGAGACTTTGCTTGTTACCGCACGTTCCTAATCCACTACGATTTGGATATTTGATCCGAGGGGCCTCTGGCCTGATAGCACTAACCATCACGTGGGCATATTATGGGCGTTCTGCGTCGTATGCATCAGCCGAAGCTTAATAGACATCAGCGACTGAGCGGCGCGTGCCGGGTTGGACTTGTAAGCACCGGCCTTTTTAAAGGAGGTAGCTAGGTCTGCTCACCGGCCGCATACGCAACGTGCAGGAGTTTCCGGGGAGATGGCCCATGACCCCTGGGGGCATAGGTTTACTCCGGCGTGTTGACCTCTCTATTAAGCCTAGGCCGGCTTGCGGCGTATTGTTTGGCCGAGGCCGGGCATGACCCAGGAAAGTGTGTCCGGCCGGAGTTAATCGAGCGTGGTGGGTAAGTTGGTGCACCCCTGCAGGGAAGAAAACATCTATCGATAGCCTGTCCTACGGTAACGGACACTTGGAGTTGTATCCCGATTGATACAACTAGAACTGGATACTTGTGATGACAAATGGATGGTGATGAGATTTGGATTGTGATGACACTTGGATAGTATGGCTCTGGGATTGCTTTCTTGCAGGGAGTCGAGAAAGGATCTCTGGCCGAGGTTGATAAAACTACTACTACTTTACTTTATGCTACTCTACTCCCTCTTGTTGCTGCAAGATGGTGGTTTCCAGAAGATGCTAGTCTTCGATAGGACTAGGCTCTCCCCTCTATTCTGGCATTTCTGCAGCCCAGTCCACATATACAGCCTTCCATTGATAATGTTGCATATGTAGTGTAGACCCTTGCTTGCGAGTACTTTGGATGAGTACTCACGGTTGCTTTGCTCCCCCTTTCCCTCTTTCTATTTCTTTTCGGTTGATGCAACCAGATGTCGGAGCCCAGGAGCCGGATGCCACCGCCGGTGCCTACTACTACGTGGAGACTGCTGACGACCAGGAGTAGTTAGGAGGCTCCCAGGCAGGAGGCCTTGCCTTTTCGATCGTTGCTACTTTTGTTCTAGCCTTCTTAAGGCAAACATGCTTAACTCATGTCTGTACTCAGATATTGCTGCTTCCGCTAACTCTTGTGTATTTGAGCTTATGTATTCGAGCCCTCGAGGCCCATGGCTTGTAATATAAAGCTTGTTTTTTTATTTGTGTCTAGAGTTGTGTTGTGATATCTTCCCATGAGTCCTTAATCTTGATCTGTAGCGACCCGACCTCAGATGGTCAAGTCTCTGTGCTTCTGTGTCATCCCCGGATCGGTAATGCTGACACACATAGTACTCGAAGGATTTATAACAGAGTAGCAATCACACACTTATTACATCGAATGTCTTAAAAGAGAACTTAATACAATAATATGGCTGAAGGCCATCTAATGCGATAACAGCGGAAGGCTTGGAAGATAAAGTGAGTCCATCAACTCCAACGGCATAACTGAGCTGCATGGCAACGACCTACAATCCTTACTCCTCGTCTGAAAAGTCTGCAACATAATACGTTGCAGCCGGAGAACGGGTCAGCACATGGAATATGCTGGCAATGTAACACATAGAGTAATGAAAGAATAAGCTATACTACATGCATATATGGCTGGTGGAAAGCTCTATGGTTGCAGTTTTGCAAAAGGCCAATTTTTTCGTACATCAAATGAATAAATTTTAATTTAACTATCATGGTGGTTGAAACATCATTGAGAAGGTGTAACCCCAACTCAATGATCCCAATTTAAGTGATTAACAACCCAACAATATTAATTTAGAGTGATGAGATACATGTGAATACTCAAGTACTAGATACTCAGAATCGTCCATAACCGGGGACACGGCTAACCATGATTAGTTTGTACACTCTGCAGAGGTTAAGCACTTTTCCCCACAAGACTCGATCGCCTCCGTTGGTTTCTCGCCTTTGCATGGTGTTTGAGAAGCGGATGACCGAGACACGATCTTTCGAAACATTAACTCTCTACTCGGATAGATCATACCAAACCTATAAAACCCACTACCTGGCCGACCTACCTCTTCGAGAGCTTCACGTAACTTACTCAACTATGCTAGAGCCCATAATAGCTTGTGGCTGCACACGGAAGTTTCTAGCATGAATAAACTCAGTTCCCTTTGAGCCCGGGTGGTGGTCCATAGGAAGATCACACGGGTACCCGCGATTTCCAAGAAAATGCATAACAACCTTTGGGTTCCCAGTGCCTCAATCCACCCAGATGTGTATTTAAGTTGCCACCTTAAAGTAAACCACTAATTAACAATCTCACATCTGTCGTGAATATCTCTCAAACCCAAACCACGTCTACGAGCATAGCATGGCAATTTAAGCATAACGTAGAAGTAACTCCCAAGGGTTTGATAGTAACAGGGCAATAGGTTCCTACCTCATCATCTACTTCCCGACCCACAATTTAATGACATCCTAATCATGCAATGTTGGAGGGTTGAGCTAATGCATAAAACTGGGTATGAAAAGAGTATGATCAAAGTGTTACTTGCCTTGCTGACGATCCGTGAATCCTAGAGACTCGTAGTAACACGCTTCGCACTCCGGGAATTCTATCGCAAGCAAACAGTACATACATAAGTAAACAAGCAAAGATGCACAAACGAAACTTCAACTGAAAGAGGTTGACTGGAGAGTTCAACTTAAGAACTCCGGTTTGCAAAAAGAATCAAATCAAACGGAACAACGAAACTCAAACGGCGAGAAAAACAAGGTCCGTTTACTAATCTGAACTAGGGTCAAATTTTTACAGAGATAAAAACTTGGTTGAGTTGATTATTCGGAAAGAGGGTTTCGAGATGAAACTCCAGGCGCTTGAATCACCTGATTCCGATAAACGAGCGAAAAGATAAACATCTTTGAAAATTGGGTCAGAAATCACGATCAGAATAACCGCGGAATAAATCCAATAAAAGAAAAGCAACGAACTGCTAAACGAACGAACGTTCGTTAACAGAAACTAAACGGTGAATGCGCTCGTTAGAACGAACGGACGAACGGACGTTCGCTAAGTAAATAAACCGACGAAATAAACCGATCTATATAAAAAAGCGATCTAGGGTTTTAAAAAAACCGAAGGGTTTTTTCTAAAATAAAATAAACCGCGGCGGGTCGGGTACCTCGGGCGCGTCGGGCGGGCGGCGGCTCATGGCTCCGGGTGGGGCGGGAGGGCGGGCGGGCGGCGGCGAGGGGGCTACGGCGACGGCTGGAGGCGGGCGACGACCAAGGCGGCGGCGGATCGGGGCTGGCTCGGCCTGACTCCGGGCGACAGCTTGGGTGGTGGCGGGTGGTGGTGTGGCGGCGGGCGGCATATATAGGAGGGCGGGCGGGCGGCTTGGGAAGGGGCGCCGGGGTGGAGTCCGGCTTGGACTCGCCCTCGGCGTCCGTGCACACGGCGTCTGGGGAGGCGGCGGCGCATGGGCTGGCTCGGCTGCGCCTTCGGCCCAGTCGGGCACGGGTCCCTTTTTTTTTTAAAACCATACCGCCGAAAGAAAAATTCCTAGAAAAATAAATAAAAATCTAAAAATTCCAAAACAAGTTTTCTCCGTCTAAATAAAATATTTAGAACTAGATGAACTTTTCTTGGCCCCTAAAATGCAACTTTTTAAAGGGTGCAAATTTTTCTAGGGCAAATAAAATTCCAAATAAAATCAAATAAAATCCCGGAAATGATTTTAACATTTTTCCTCCGTTATTTCAATTATTTTGGAGAAGTCATATTATCTCCCCTCATTTATTTATTTAAATTGAAATAATTTTTTCGGAGAGAAAATTAATTAAAATACAATATCCTCTTATTTAATAATTTTATAAAATTTAAATATTAAAATTGAAAATCCCCAACTCTCTCTGAGGGTCCTTGAGTTGCTTAGGATTTTCGAGGGTGGTAAACGAGAATGCAAATAAAATATGATATGCAAGAATGACCTATGTATAACATGCCAAATTGAAAATTTGGGATGTTACAAACCTACCCCTTAAGATGAATCTCGCCCTCGAGATTCAGGTTGGCTAGAAAATAGGTGCGGATGGTCCTTGCGAATATCCTCTTCTCGCTCCCAGGTGGCTTCTTCCTCGGTGTGGTGGCTCCATTGAACTTTGCAAAACTTGATCACCTTGCTGCGAGTGACTCGGCTATCGAAATCCAAAATCTTTACTGGCTTCTCCTCATAAGTCAAATTATTATCCAATTGTATCGCCTCCAGGGGCACTGTATCCTTTAGCGGTATGTCGGCCATCTCAGCGTGGCACTTCTTCAGTTGTGACACGTGAAACACGTCATGCACTCCTGACAGTCCTTCAGGTAACTCCAGCTTGTAGGCAACTTCTCCCATCCGTTCCAAAATACGGTACGGTCCTACAAATCTTGGGGCTAACTTTCCCTTTACTCCAAAACGTTTCACTCCCCTCAGGGGTGATACTCGCAGATATACTCTGTCTCCAATTTCATAGGTTACTTCCTTGCGTTTAGAATCTGCGTAACTCTTTTGTCTAGACTGAGCAATCTTTAGTCTGTCTCTGATCAGTTTAACCTTCTCCTCAGAGTCTTTGATCAAATCTGGTCCAAACAACTGACGGTCTCCAACCTCATCCCACATCAAGGGTGTTCTGCATCTGCGTCCATACAGAGCTTCGAACGGTGCCATCTTCAAACTGGCCTGGTAGCTATTGTTGTATGAGAATTCTGCGTACGGCAAATTGTCATCCCAACTAGATCCATAATCTAGCGCACAGGCTCTCAACATGTCCTCCAAAATCTGATTGACTCTCTCATGCATCGTCCGTCTGCGGGTGGAACGCGGTACTGAACTCCAATCTGGTACCCAAAGTCTGGTGTAGCTGATGCCAAAACTTTGAAGTAAACTGTGTTCCTCTATCTGATATGATACTCCTCGGAACTCCATGCAAACATACGATCCTGGTCATATATATCTTGGCCAACTTGGCACTTGTATAAGTTGTTTTCACTGGGATGAAATGAGCTACTTTGGTCAAACGATCCACTACTACCCATATTGAATCATATCCTGCTTTGGTTCTGGGTAATCCGGTGATAAAATCCATGCCAAGTTTGTCCCACTTCCATTCGGGTATTGGCATAGGTTGCAACAGTCCTGCTGGCTTTTGATGCTCTACCTTCACTCTCTGACATACATCGCAAACGGCTACATACTCGGCAATATCCTTCTTCATACCAGTCCACCAGAAATGTTCCTTCAAGTCCAAGTACATCTTGGTGTTTCTGGGGTGAATCGAGTATGGTGAGTCATGGGCCTCTTGAAGTATTAACTTCCTGATCTCCAAATTGTTGGGCACATAAATCCGATCCTCAAACCACAAGGTATCGTGCTCATCCTCGCGAAAACCTTTGGCTTTTCCTTTGCCCATCTTTTCCTTTATCTCAGCAATCTCTTTATCCTCCTTTTGAGCGTCTCGAATCTTGTCTAACAAGGTCGACTGAACCTCCATTGTTGCAAGAAAACCTCTTGGAACAATCTCCAAATTAAGTTACTTAACATCCTCTGCTAACTCCTTTGGCAGTCCTCTACCTTCAAGGATATTGGCATAACTCTTCCGACTCAAAGCGTCTGCTACGACGTTGGCTTTTCCTGGATGATAGTGTAGCTTCATGTCGTAATCTTTTATAAGTTCCAGCCATCTCCTCTGTCTGAGGTTTAACTCCTTCTGTGTGAAAATGTACTTTAAACTCTTATGATCCGTGTACACATCACAACGGTTTCCCATGAGATAATGTCTCCAGGTCTTCAACGCATGTACTACAACTGCTAACTCCAAATCATGCGTGGCATAGTTCAACTCATGAGGCTTTAGTTGTCGTGAGGCATACGAAACAACTTTTCATTCCTGCATAAGAACACATCAAATTCCCAAGCGAGAGGCATCACAATACACTTGAAACTCCTTATGTATATCTGGCAATGTCAGCACTGGGGCTGTAGTCAACCGTTTCTTCAGCTCTTGGAAACTTGTCTCACAATCCTCATCCATTTGAACTTGGTATCCTTCTTTAGCAATTCTGTCATTGGTTTAGCAATCTTGGAAAAATTCTCAATGAATCTCCGATAATATCCTGCCCGGTCCAAGGAAAGCGCGAATCTGTTGGTGAAGTGGGTGCCAACCATTCGATGGATCGACTGAATTTTACTTTGGGATCTCTTGCTATACCTTCTCCTGATATAACATGCCCAAGAAATCCAACTTCCTTTAACCAAAACTCGCACTCGCTGAATTTGGCATATAACTGGTGTTCCCTGGGTTTCTCAAGAACCAAACGTAGGTGTTTTGCGTGCTCCTCCTCGTTCTTCGAGTAAACCATAATATCATCGATAAACACCACAACAAACTTGTCCAAATATTCCATGAACACTTTGTTCATCATACTCATGAAATAGGCAGGGGCGTTAGTCAGTCCAAACGACATGACCGTATACTCGTATAATCCATATCGTGTGGTGAATGCTGTCTTTGGTATATCCTTCTCTCGGATCTTCAACTGATGGTATCCTGATCGTAGATCAATCTTAGAAAACACCTTAGCTCCTTGCAACTGATCAAACAGATCATTAATCATCGGTAAGGGATACTTGTTCTTTATCGTTACTTCATTCAGAGCTCGGTATTCAACAACCATCCTTAGGGATTTATCCTTCTTCTCCACCAAAAGTACTGGGGCTCCCCAAGGTGATGAACTTCTACGAATGTATCCTTTCTCCAATAGCTCCTTGATCTGCTTCTTAATTTCCTCCAGATCATTTGCGGGCATCCGATAGGGTCTCTTTGAGATTGGCCCTGTACACTGTATTAGTTCTATCGAAACTTCGATGTCTCGATCCGGTGGCATGCCTGGTAACTCTTACGGAAAAACATCTGGATAATCCTTCACTACAGGTACTTCTTCTTGTACAACTCCCGTGAGGGTATTCACTTGACTCCTCCTAGGCACATGCCTGGATACATACTTAATCCTTTTTTCCTCTGGGGTGGTGAGATAGATTGACTTGCTAGCACAGTCGATACTTCCTCCAAACTTCGACATCCAATCCATACCTAATATCACATCCAATCCTTGCGACTCCAAGATAATTAGGTCAGACGGAAATACATGTGTGCCAATGATTAGGGGTATCCGGGTGCACCATCGGCTAGCCATATACTCTGCTCCAGGCGAGCTTACTAAAAGATGGGTTCTAAGTGTCTGGGTTGGTAACTTAAACTTATCCACAAATCCCCTTGATATATATGAATGTGATGCACCAGTATCGAAAAGAACAATAGCGGTAAACGACTGAACCAAAAACTTACCTATTACCGCATCCGGCTGCTCTTCAACTTCCTCCACGTTAACGTGGTTCACTTGTCCTTTGTTCAATGGATTGGGCTTCTTCCCAGCGCTCCCATTTCCGTTTCCATTCTTTCCTTCAGGGCAGTCGTTGGCATAGTGCCTGTCTTCCCGCACTTAAAGCAAATAACTTGGCTCAGTCTCTCTTAAGCGGGTGTAGCTGGGTTAGAGCGATTCTGATTATTGTTGGCTGCATTTCCATTCCCATTCTTCGCACCATTATCGTTCCTCCTCCAAAGTATGGTTATGTCCTCCATGGTTATGAACTAGTCCTCGAGTTCGAGGGTTAGGCGAGGTTTACGGTGAGCTCCTGAGTTATACTTCCCTTGTCCATACTTCCTCTTACGACTCTCAATTTGCTGCTGCTTTCCTTCAATCATTAGGGCCTTATCTACCAACTCTGGTAGTTGTTAAAAGTTGCCACCATCAGCTGCATACTCATCTCATCATTCAGTCCTTCCATAAACTTCTCTTGCTTCATGCATCCGTGGCCACATCATCAGGGGCATAGCGTGATAACTTGCTAAACTCATCCACGTACTGGGCCACAGTACGGTTCCCCTGGCATAAGTTGCGGAACTCACACTTCTTTATCTGCATGGCTCCAGTTGAAACATGGGCCGTGCGATAAGCTTGTTGGAACTGGTCCCAAGTGACATTGGCTATAGGAAAAGTAGCCGTGTAATTCTCCCACCATGCGGCTGCTGGTCCATCCAATTGATGTGCGGCAAAGCGCACTCTTTCAGCATCCGTGCATCCTGTGGTGGTTAACTCCTTCCAACACGGGCGTAACCAGTCATCTGCAACTATTGGCTCGATTACTCTTTGGAAAACACCGCGGTTGTAACCTCGTAAAACGGGCTAAATTGTCCACCGGTGGCGGGTTGTTGTTGTTGTTGTTGTTGGCATTGCCACGGTTACGAACTAGCAATTGCATCAAGGCATTCTGCTGTTGGATCAACTGAGTGAGCTCGGTGGGAAAGCAAAACCGGGTCACGTCTCGGAGGCATCCGAGGGTTTAGAGGAGAGATTAGAAATAGAAAGAGGTCTAGTGAGAAAACACTACCCATATGCACATGAGGCAAAACACACATTCATTCAATCAAGCAAGCAAGGGCATACAAAAGCGGTCTAGGACTATCGCATAAGTGCTCACTACTACTAGTTACATGGGGAAAATACTACTAATATTTGGTGGTCATCTAGAAATTTTGATCGGTGGAAGACTCCATGATGTCTGCTCCAGCTTCGTCCTCATAGTCATCATCACTCGGATCTGAGTCGGTGTCGTCGATGATGATGTAGTTGTCTGGACAAGCGGGGTTGTAACATCCCAAAATTCTAAATTTTGGAATGTTATATTAAATAAATAACTATGCTTGTTGTCTGATTGATGGTTTGATTGATTGAGTGAAACTGAGTGGAATTTGAAAACTTTTGAAAGTTGAATGAGAGGAAATGAAATGACTTTCCCAAACTTTCCCCTTTACCTTTTGGATCCTTGAATTCAAGTTCATTCCAACACCAAAGCCTAGAGTGAAGATGACATGACTTCTTCCATTTTGAAATGAAAAAGGTTTTGGAAAAGATTTGAATTTCATTTGGGAATATTTCAAATTCAAAGCTTTATGCAACTCAATGATTTTCATGAGGGAAGATAAAATGACTTCTTTAATTATATGAAATATGAGTTGGAAGTTAAAAAGTATCAAAATGAAAGTCATTTGAAAATGCCTTGAAACCCTCTTTCAAATTTGAGTTTTGGAATTTGAATTCAAACTTTGGCAAGTGGGAATCATATCAAAATCTATGCCTGATAAATACTTGAGCAAAAGTATGAGAGGAGTAAATATGACACTCCAAAAATATCAGAGGAAAACAATGCCAAAAGTTTTGAATTCAAATCTGAGTTTTAATTGAATTTGAAAAACTGAATTTTTATAAAGTTTGGATTTTGCCTTTGGAAAAATGTTCAAATGATAGGAATATTCCCTGATCATTTTGGTATATATATGTCCTATATAAAATATTTATATTTTAAAAGATATCTCTGTTTTGTTTTATTTAAAATAAAAATTTACAAAGGAAAACCCCCCAGGCGCTACCAAAGCATCGCTTGACCAGGCGCCACACTGCCCACCAGGTGGCCCAACTGCCAGCCAATGAGCCGACAAGCCAGCCCATTCCCCCTCGCGCCGAAACCCCTACGTCGGACGCCCGACCGCCGCACCTCTCTCTCTCTCGACGGTGGGACCCCACCGTCTTCAACCCGATCCCACCTTTTCGCAGACTGCCGCCGATCGCGGATCCCGACGGATCCGGATCCGATCCTCCCGATCGCCTCCCTTGCCACGCCGAGGCCCTCCCCTCTCAGAACCCCTCCCCCGCACCCCATTCCCCCCCCTCGCCCCTCGCCGGAACC
This sequence comes from Aegilops bicornis, assembly GCA_021605145.1. Lineage (NCBI taxonomy): Eukaryota > Viridiplantae > Streptophyta > Magnoliopsida > Poales > Poaceae > Aegilops > Aegilops bicornis. The sequence continues at coordinate 243,322,960 of CM038674.1, forward strand.
CTTCCTCCTCTCTCTCGCCGTCGCCGGAGCCGAACCTCCCGCCGCCACCATTCGCGTCGCCGTCGCCGCCCTAGCCCTCCCCGAACCCCACCAACCCCACCGAACACCTCCCCGAGCTTGCCCCGCACCCGCCGGAGCTCTCCACCGACCTCCCCGACGACCGGAGAGGCCACCACACTCGCCGCCGCCGCCGCCGAGCTCCGGTAAGTCGCCGGAGATCCCCTCCCCCGTCCGATCTCAAATCGACGGTTAGGATTAGAACACCCCGAAGGGGTATTTTTTTTAAATAAAACCGCCCGGTTCGACCGGTTTAGTCCGGTTTAGTTTTTAAGTTAGGGTTTATATTTTTTAGCCGGCCCGAACCCTAGGCCCGTTTAGTTTATATTACGCTCAGTGCGTAGTTTAGGCCCATTAGGCCCTTCTTCATTTATTTTTGTTTTCTGTTTTAGCAGAATAGTTCCTGTTTTGAAAAATTCATATCTTTTATTCTGTTTAATATTTTTAGGTGATTCTTTTTTTGTTGGTTTGAAAATTTTCTATAGTTTCTGTAGAAATATATATTTAGCTATGTTAAAAGTAATTAAAATTGCTTTATTTTAGTTTTAGTCAGAATAGTAAATCTGTTATAACTTGAGTTAGAAAAATTATTTTTGGATGATTCTTTTTGCCCCAACTTTATTTTGACATTGCCAAACCATAGGATTTAATTTGGGTATTTTAGGATTAATAAAAAAATAGTTTTAAGCAGAATCTTGTTAATCCTAATTAATTAACTAGCTACTGTTTTCCTATTATTTTAATTAGTAAATAAATTTATTTTTAACATGTGATTGATTATTCTAGGATAGTTTCTGTCACTTTGTAGGATGAACTTTTATTTATTATAAATAAAATTTTTATTTTATTTTTCTTAATAGAAATTGAATTAGGCCTAATAGGAGTTTCATAATAGGTTTTAAATTAATTCTTTTTGCTCCTAGTTGCTTAATGAAATCTTTTCTGTTAAGTTAACATAAAACCATGATTAGGTTATGTTAAGAAATTTTTTGTCATATAGAACTAGTTTTAGTTGTTGCTTGAAGTAGGAAAACTTTGAGTTGGTTTTCTTTGAGTTTCCCCTTTTGGTTTTGAGTTGTTTGTTTGGTGTGTCATGTTACCATGTGCTATGTTAAGTGATCTCATGCTATGTGCTTACTATAGTTATTGTTTGCCTCGGTAGAATTTCCTGAGTCTTGAAGCTTGCTACTCTGAATCCCTAGTTTTGAAGATCGTCAACAAGGCAAGTTCACTTTGACCATGCTTCCATACCTATGTTTTATTGCATTTTGTGACATCTTTGCAACCACCCCTCAGTAGTGTTATTGAATCCTTGTAGTTGAGTAGTATGCATGAGGTAGGAACCCATTCCCCTGTTATCAAGCCCGGGACGATATTTTATTTTAATGCTACGCTATAGTAGGCGGGGTTTGGTATGAGTACTCGGGAGTGGTGTGAGAATGGAGGATTCTACGTCAATGACGACAACTCCATGACGGAATCTGCAAGGATCTGCATCTTCAAGACCTCAAGACTTCAAGACTCGAGACAGAATTCAATACACACTCTTTGGGTGAAGGGCGGTTGACGGGCACCTGGAGGAACCAGTGGTTGGCCGGGATGCATGGAGAAGCGCCATGACATCTTGCGGAAAGCTTCACCCAGACTCAAAGAGACGGAAGAATACTTCATGCCCGGAAGCTTACATGCAACCGCAAGTCATTATGGGCTCGCTTGGTTGACCTTAGTGGTGACTCTGGCTGGGGCGGTACTAGCAGATGTAGAACTACGGTAGGATGGGATGAGTACCGACGGTGGTCGAGGAACTCTTGAGGAAGACCATGTTTCGTCATCTTGTTCTCAAACACCACGAAGTGCGAGAATGCAAAGAGAGGGATCGAATCTTGCGTGTAAAGTGTACAAACCTCTGCAGAGGGTTAAAACCTAATCGATTAGCCGTGTCCCGATTACGGACAATTTGAGCATCTGGACTTGGATCTATCTCGGAACTCTCAACACCGGATTGATAACTTAATTGTGGGCAACTTATGATGATTTGGGGCTATGAGACATCGGTTGGCGGAACCATGTCATGATAGAAAACTCCATAGTACAGACTTCATCTATTCCTTTGATGTAGGTAAAATAAAATCAGCTTTTACGCAAACAAAACTCAGATACAGAGCCATAAAGCCATATTGCATATAGTATAGTTTTATCATCTGTCTTCTCACATTGTGATCTTGCCGGTACATTCAATGTACTGACCTACACGGCTGCAATGTATCATGTTGCAGATATTTCCTCGACGAGTAAGAGTTATGATACAGGGTTACGGTCTACACTCAACCTGCCGATGGCGTTGATGGGACTCCACACCCGTTTGATTGTTTCCGCTGAGTATTATGAGGTATATATCAGTTTTACGTTATTTATGCATGTGATTGCACTTTGATATATACATTGATGTACTGTGTGCAAAGATACATCGATCTGTGGATGGCACAAAGAACACGAAGGCTTGACCGTCTGAGGTCGGGTCGCTTCTGAGAGATGGTATCGAGCACATGTTGGCTGTAGAACGTGACCCTAGAAAATGACTTAGTAATATGAAGACCCCAATAGGAATGACCTTTGTTTTGTACTACTCTCGTAACACCCGATTCCTATTCTTGAACCTTCCTTATTTCAAACTATAGATGGAGAGCTACATTACGAACAAAAGAGAACACTACGAGAAGGTTCTTGGAGGCCCCTTCCTTGTGGAGCTAGTCAGGCCGGGTTACCGATACCTGAGATCAAGGCAACTAAGAGGACGTCCAGACCGTGGGGAGTCAAGACCCAAGTTTTTGGTCGCAAAGAAGCCCCCAAGACTGCAGACATCAGCTTCGGAACTATAAATGGTGACCGTGATATGGGCATCAACACTGCCGTCCATGATGCTATTGCACGTTTATGCTATCGTCATCGTCTTTGCACTAAACCCACACTTCATTGGAAGGATGGGATGGCAGAAGTTTGATGGAGCAACTATTGCCTTGACGGAAGCGCAAAAGATGAAGTTCTCCCCACTTTTAGTGTACAATCGGGATCTGGAACAATACGTCCAAGAATCTTGGATGGACCTCCGGAAGCCCTGTTTGACAATGAAGCACTACGAGCAGAGGTCAAGACTCGTAGCGAAGGTAAACCAGCTGGAGGAGGAGAACCTCGAGATCTCAAGAATACGTCAGAATCAAGAACAGCAGGACCATGTCTCATGCAAAGGATGTTGAAATCCAGAAGCTCAAGGAACAACTTCAGGACATACAGGGTCGTCACAAGAAACTCCGTGTCGACAGGGAAAATCTAGCAGAAGAACTGGAGGAAATCAAGTCCACACAGAAGAAACCCCAGTAAATTTGTAGTATTCCACCATGAGAGAAATAAAGATGAACGCCATCTCGATTTAAGTATCTGACCATACCAAACCATGTGGGTGGCGATACTGTAGAATTGATTGAATAAATGGATGCTTGGTTGCTATTATTTTTGTGTGTTTATTGAATGGTTGGATAGATGCGATATTAAATGAGGCTTGTATTTATTTCAACCATGAGAGGCGTAAGTTACGGAAGAATGGTAGAAGGCCTTCATATGGGAACAGCATCGTGAATTGGAAACTCCGAGCATTGAAGACACGAAGAAATGAGGACTTAGAAAGCGAAACCATAGTAGAACGGCCCATTACAAACGATAATTTTGTTGATGAGTGGGTAATTGCCTTCTATTTCTATCTCAACGGACCCGAAATCTTGAACCCATGGACAATCGAACACCAAACTTTTCTCGAGACAATTGCAATTTCCCCATGGAGATACATCCCTTGTTCTGAGCACCCCTCTTATCCTACACATGCAGATGACAACCCTTTATGAGTCTTTCCTTAAGGGCCCTGGAACGATCATGACCCTGACAAGTGATCACGATTACCCAAAGATCTTGAAGGACATGATGAAGCATATTCACCTTGAAGGAGAAGCAGTCTACAAAGGCTACCCTTTCATGCAAAAGGGAGTGGAACTTTGGTATGTGGAGGTACACCTTCACCGTTCGAAAGGAGTTTGCCCAAAGATGATGGGGCAGTACTTTTTCATCTCACGTGTGCAACAAGCAACCTTCTTCGATGCTGTTCGTGAAGCAGCCATGGAAGCCATACGCCAGATCGGAGAAATACTTGAAGCAAGACTCCGTTATACTCAGGAATACCTAAGCGAAGTGCATGCAGAGATGATGAAGGTGAAGCTCAAGACCACCATGATGAAACAGAAGATTGAAGATTTCAAGGCTCATGTCGCACACTTCCAGTGGGACTGAAGAATCCTCGAGGAGCATAAATAAATAAAGTTGGAAGTAATGTCTGACCATACCAAACCATGTGGGTGGCAGTATTTGTAACAAAGTACTTTTTGGAATTTGGATTCTGAAAATGGTTAAGGATGTAATGAAAGATTGATATGAGAATAATGAGATTTTATGGATAAACTCGTGCATTCTTTTGGTCATAGTACTGTAAAAGCCACAAGATCAATGAAGAAAGAAATGTGTTATTCATGACGGTCCATAGAAGGAAGCTGGACAAAATAAGTTGGAGTTTTGTTTTTGATATGATGGTATGAAGAAACATAGTACTATTGGATTTAAAGGAGGTGTAACATGAGAGTTACTCCAAGGATGAGTTAAAGCTGCACTAGTGTTGAAGTGGGCCATAACCCACAGGCCCGTGGATTTTGAAAAGGAACAGATGTACCCTTGATGAAGGAAGAAATTTGGAAGAATCGGTGATCCAATCAAAGCATACGTTTCGTAGAGGAGGTTACGCAAAAACACGAGAGTGGTGAAGTAACGATAGATGTTTTGTTTGGCTTGCGAAACCATGGATTTATACGAACTCAGCTCGTCAACAAGAGAAATTCTGCAATGCTTGTGAGTATGCCCAAGTGTTAGAATACGTGATTCAATATTTACATATGTGGTAATGATTCAAATGCAGGATGGATTGGCCCCATACCGAAGACTTCTATCATGGACTATCATATGTTGATGGAAAATCAGAGAGCCCTTGAAAACCTTAGAAGAGTGTCGACACGATAAGCCATAAAACCATAGAATGGTAGTACGATGGAACCCTTTACAGCAACCGTTGCCAATCGTAGGTTATACGGTGAGGTTCAACCTGCACCCGTTTTACGCAAGAGAAACCATTAATGGTAGACCACCATGAGTATTTCGATAGTTGTCTAGAGTGGACACAGACCTATCGACTAAGAAGACCCAGTCCTGGACAAACTTCAACTTTGACGAACCAACCCAAGATTTGGAGGAAACTCTATGCTTCCGACAGAAGAGCGTTAAATGAAGGAGCTATTGTAAGATATGTGCAGAGACATACATTGTCAACACTCCAGAGGAAGTATCTGAGTTTATTGGAACCGTAACCTTGTTTTTAAGTGTGGTAGCACCCCTGACCTTTGTGACCAAAATATTTACTAGAAGACCCCAACCCCTAACCTTTTCTTGCTAGCCTCTTTGAATCTCGAGGACGAGATTCATTTTAAGTGTGGTAGGTTTGTAACATCCCAAAATTCTAAATTTTGGAATGTTATATTAAATAAATAACTATGCTTGTTGTACGATTGATGGTTTGATTGATTGAGTGAAACTGAGTGGAATTTGAAAACTTTTGAAAGTTGAATGAGAGGAAATGAAATGACTTTCCCAAACTTTCCCTTTACCTTTTGGATCCCTTGAATTCAAGTTCATTCCAACACCAAAGCCTAGAGTGAAGATGACATGACTTCTTCCATTTTGAAATGAAAAGGTTTTGGAAAAGATTTGAATTTCATTTGGGAATATTTCAAATTCAAAGCTTTATGCAACTCAATGATTTTCATGAGGGAAGATAAAATGAATTCTTTAATTATATGAAATATGAGTTGGAAGTTAAAAAAGTATCAAAATGAAAGTCATTTGAAAATGCCTTGAAACCCTCTTTCAAATTTGAGTTTTGGAATTTGAATTCAAACTTTGGCAAGTGGGAATCATATCAAAATCTATGCCTGATAAATACTTGAGCAAAAGTATGAGAGGAGTAAATATGACACTCCAAAAATATCAGAGGAAAACAATGCCAAAAGTTTTGAATTCAAATCTGAGTTTTAATTGAATTTGAAAAAATGAATTTTTATAAAGTTTGGATTTTGCCTTTGGAAAAATGTTCAAATGATAGGGAATATTCCTGATCATTTTGGTATATATATGTCCTATATAAAATATTTATATTTTAAAAGATATCTCTGTTTTTGTTTTATTTAAAAATAAAAATTTAAAAGGAAACCCCAGCGCCCCAAAGCATCGCCCACCAATACCAAGACCGCCCACCAAAGGCCCAAGCCAGCCCAAATGAGCCAAAGCAAGCCAGCCCATTCCCCCTCCGCATGAAACCCCTACGTCGGCTTGGACGCCCGACTGCCAAGACCCTCTCTCTCTCTCTCGGCGGTGGGACCCCACCCGTCTTCAACCCCGCCCACGCACTCGTCAGACCGGCCATCGATCGGATCCCGACAGATCCGGGATCCGATCCTCCCGATCGCCTCCCTTGCCACGCCGAGGCCCTCCCTATAAGAACCCCTCCCCGCACCCCATTCCCTCGCCTCATGGAACCCTTCCTCCTCTCTCTCGCCGTCATGGGGCCGAACCTCCCGCCGCCACCATTCGCGCCGCCGCCGCCTAGCCCTCCCCGAACCCCACCGACCCCACCGAACACCTCCCCGAGCTCGCCCCGCACCCGCCGGAGCTCTCCACCGACCTCCCCGACGACCGGAGAGGCCACCACACTCGCCGCCGCCGCCGCCGCCGCCGCCGAGCTCCGGTAAGTCGCCGGAGATCCCCTCCCCCGTCCGATCTCAAATCGACGGTTAGGATTAGAACACCCCGAAGGGGTATTTTTTTTTAAATAAAACCGCCCGGTTCGACCGGTTTAGTCCGGTTTAGTTTTTAAGTTAGGGTTTATATTTTTTAGCCGGCCCGACTAGTTTAACCCTAGGCCCGTTTAGTTTATATTACGCTCAGTGCGTAGTTTAGGCCCATTAGGCCCTTCTTCATTTATTTTTGTTTTCTGTTTTAGCAGAATAGTTCCTGTTTTGAAAAATTCATATCTTTTATTCTGTTTAATATTTTTAGGTGATTCTTTTTTTGTTGGTTTGCAAATTTTCTATTGTTTCTGTAGAATATATATTTAGCTATGTTAAAAGTAATTAAAATTGCTTTATTTTAGTTTTAGTCAGAATAGTAAATTTGTTATAACTTGAGTTAGAAAAACTATTTTTGGATGATTCTTTTTGCCCCAACTTTATTTTGACATTGCCAAACCATAGGATTTAATTTGGGTATTTTAGGATTAATACAAAAGTCGTTTTAAGCAGAATCTTGTTAATCCTAATTAATTAACTAGCTACTGTTTTCCTATTATTTTAATTAGTAAATAAATTTATTTTTAACATGTGATTGATTATTCTAGGATAGTTTCTGTCACTTTATAGGATGAACTTTTATTTATTATAAATAAAAGTTTTATTTTATTTTTCTTAATAGAAATTGAATTAGGCCTAATAGGAGTTTCATAATAGGTTTTAAATTAATTCTTTTTGCTCCTAGTTGCTTAATGAAATCTTTTCTGTTAAGTTAACATAAAACCATGATTAGGTTATGTTAAGAAATTTTTTGTCATATAGAACTAGTTTTAGTTGTTGCTTGAAGTAGGAAAACTTTGAGTTGGTTTTCTTTGAGTTTCCCCTTTTGGTTTTGAGTTGTTTGTTTGGTGTGTCATGTTACCATGTGATCTCATGCTATGTGCTTACTATAGTTATTGTTTGCCTCGGTAGAATTTCCGGAGTGCGAAGCTTGCTACTACGAATCCCTAGTTTTCGAAGATCGTCAACAAGGCAAGTTCACTTTGACCATGCTTTCATACCTATGTTTTATTGCATTTTGTGACATCTTTGCAACCACCCCTCGATAGTGTTATTGAATCCTTGTAGTTGAGTAGTATGCATGAGGTAGGAACCCATTCCCACATTATCAAGCCGGGACGATATTTTATTTTAATGCTACGCTATAGTAGACGGGGTTTGGTATGAGTACTGGAGTGGTGTGAGAATGGAGGATTCTACGCCAATGACGACAACTCCATGACGGAATCTGCAAGGACTGCATCTTCAAGACCTCAAGACTTCAAGACTCGAGACAGAATTCAATACACACTCTGGGTGAAGGGCGGTTGACGGGCACCTGGAGGAACCCGGTGGTTGGCCGGGATGCATGGAGAAGCGCCATGACATCTTGCGGAAAGCTTCACCCAGACTCAAAGAGACGGAAGAATACTTCATGCCCGGAAGCTTACATGCAACCGCAAGTCATTATGGGCTCTGGCTTGGTTGACCTTAGTGGTGACTCTGGCTGGGACGGTACTAGCAGATGTAGAACTACGGTAGGATGGGATGAGTACGGACAAAGTGGTCGAGGAACTCTTCGGAAGACCATGTTTCGGTCATCTTGTTCTCAAACACCACGAAGTGCGAGAATGCAAAGAGAGGATCGAATCTTGCGGGTAAAGTGTACAAACCTCTACAGAGGGTTAAAACCTAATCGATTAGCCGTGTCCCCGATTCACGGACAATTTGAGCATCTGGACTTGGATCTATCTCGGAACTCTCAACACCGGATTGATAACTTAATTGTGGGCAACTTATGATGATTTTGGGCTATGAGACATCGGTTGGCGGAACCATGTCATGATAGAAAACTCCATAGTACCGACTTCATCTATTCCTTTGATGTAGGTAAAATAAAATCAGCTTTTACGCAAACAAAGCTCGAATCTGAGCCATAAAGCCATATTGCATATAGTATAGTTTTATCATCTGTCTTCTCACATTGTGATCTTGCGGTACATTCAATGTCTCGACCTACACGGCTGCAACGTATCATGTTGCAGATATTTCCTCGACGAGTAAGAGTTATGATACAGGGTTACGGTCTACACTCAACCCGCCGATGGCGTTGATGGGACTCCACACCCGTTTGATTGTTTCCGCTGAGTATTATGAGGTATATATCAGTTTCACGTTATTTATGCATGTGATTGCACTTTGATATATACATTGATGTACGTGTGCCAAGATATCTGATCCGAGGATGGCACAAAGAACACGTAGGCTTGACCGTCTGAGGTTGGGTCGCTACAGGGGTCTTCTTCCTCTTCTTGCACCTCTTCCTTGGGTGCTGGTCCTCCCATGAAAACTCCAATCTTCTTGACTAGGTTGTCGTTCTTCTCCAGTAGTCTCTTGATTTCTTCCTCATATCCATCGCATGTAGACTTGAGTTCTTCCTCCAATTCGATGATCTTAGTTTTTGCCTTCTTCAAATCCAGCATGTCTGCGCACATCTGGTTCTCATGACGTCGAATGTGCTGGTTTAGCTCCTGGATGTAAGCTGCAATGGATCTATCCTTCTTGGTGCTAATTACTTCCCATTGCTCGTCTCGGCGCCCACATATTTGGTATATGGTGTCTTTAAGCTCCTTGTTGTAGACTTCTCCAATGCGTCCCATGGTAATGTGAGCTGCCATACTCTTTCCCAAACTCCATGTTGGTGCGTTGAAAACACATACTATGGGCTCCGTGCTTGGCGCAAACGCGTCCTTCAGGAACTAGAGCTTGAATCTTCCGCATTCTTCTTACGGCAAGGTGGCGTTATGCGTCCGGTGAAGCTTGGTATTCCAATATTCAGGTACCTAGTGACTTCCTTCAAGTGGCGTCCGAAAGGTGTGTCTTCATCTGGTTGGGCAAACTTGTACTTCATCTCCGTCAACCTAAAGAGTGGAAAATTGGAGAGAGGTCAGAAATGAGTAGAGAGGAGTGACCTATGGTTTTATCTTAGTGGTCGTGTCCTACACTCAGCGTGTGCTCTGATACTATCTTGTAGCGACCCGACCTCAGATGGTCAAGTCTACGTGTACATGTCATCCCCGGATCGGTAATCTTGACACACCACGATGCTTGAAGGATTTATAACAGAGTAGCAATCACACACTTATTACATCGAATGTCTCAAAAGAGAACTTTTCACAATAATATGGCTGAAGGCCATCTAATGCGATAACAGCGGAAGGCTTGGAAGATAAAGTGAGTCCATCAACTCCAACGGCATAAGCGAAATGCATGGCAACGACCTACAATCCTTACTCCTCGTCTGAAAAGTCTGCAACATAATACGTTGCAGCCCAAGAACGGGTCAGCACATGGAATATGCTGGCAATGTAACACATAGAGTAATGAAAGAATAAGATATACTACATGCATATATGGCTGCTGGAAAGCTCTATGGTTACAGTTTTGCAAAAAGCCAATTTTTCCCTACATCAAAGGAATAAATTTTAATTTAACTATCATGGTGGTTGAAACATCATTGAGAAGGTGTAACCCCAACTCAATGATCCCAATTAAAGTGATTAACAACCCAACAATATTAATTTAGAGTGATGAGATACATGTGAATACTCAAGTATTAGATACTCAGAATTGTCCATAACCGGGACACGGCTAACCATGATTAGTTTGTACACTCTGCAGAGGTTTGCACTTTTCCCCACAAGACTCGATCGCCTCCGTTGGTTTCTCGTGACTGCATGGTGTTTGAGAAGCGGATGACCGAGACACGATCTTTCGAAACATTAACTCTCTATTCCGGATAGATCATACCAAACGTATAAAACCCACTACCTGTGACCTACCTCTTGAAGAGCTTCACGTAACTTACTCAACTATGCTAGAGCCCATAATAGCTTGTGGCTGCACACGGAAGTTTCTAGCATGAATAAACTCAGTTCCTTTGAGCCTGGGTGGCGGTCCATAGGAAGATCACACGGGTCCCCCGGGATTTCCAAGAAAAGCAGAACAACCTTTGGGTTCCCAGGTGCCTCAATCCACCCAGATGTGTATTTAAGTTGCCACCTTAAAGTAAACCATTAATTAACAATCTCACATCTGTCGTGAATATCTCTCAAACCTAAACCACGTCTACGAGCATAGCATGGCAATTTAAGCATAACGTAGAAGTAACTCCCAAGGGTTTGATAGTAACAGGGCAATAGGTTCCTACCTCATCATTTACTTCCCAACCCACAATTTAATGACATCCTAATCATGCAATGTTGGAGGGTTGAGCTAATGCATAAAACTGGGTATGAAAAGAGTATGATCAACATGTTACTTGCCTTGCTGACGATCCGTGAATCCTAGACACTCGTAGTAACACGCTTCGCACTCCGGGAATTCTATCGCAAGCAAACAATACATACATAAGTAAACAAGCAAAGATGCACAAACGAAACTTCAACTGAAAGAGGTTGACCAGAGAGTTCAACTTAAGAACTCCGGTTTGCAAAAAGAATCAAATCAAACGGAACAACGAAACTCAAACGGCGAGAAAAACAAGGTCCGTTTACTAATCTGAACTAGGGTCAAATTTTTACAGAGATAAAAACTTGGTTGAGTTGATTATTCGGAAAGAGGGTTTCGAGATGAAACTCCAGGCGCTTGAATCACCTGATTCCGATAAACGAGCGAAAAGATAAACAGGTTTGAAAATTGGATCAGAAATCGCGATCAGAATAACCGCGGAATAAACCCAATAAAAGAAAAGCGATGAACTGCTAAACGAACGAACGTTCATAATGTAAACTAAACGGTGAATGCGCTCGTTAGAACGAACGGACGAACGGACGTTCGCTAAGTAAATAAACCGACGAAATAAACCGATCTATATAAAAAACGATCTAGGGTTTTATAAAAAAACCGAAGGGTTTTTTCTAAAAATAAAATAAACCGGCGGCGGGGGTCGGGTACCTCCGGCGGGGCGTCCGTGGCGGGCAGGCGGCTCGGCTCCGGGTGGGGCGGGAGGCGGGAGGCGGGCGGGCTCGGCGAGGGAGCTACGGCGACAGGCGGGAGGCGTCTGACGGCGACCAAGGGGCGGCGGATCGGGACTCCGGGCGGCTCGGCTTCGGGCTCGGCGGGCGTGGCGGCTTGGGTGGTGGCGGGTGGTGGTGTCGCGGGCGGGCGGCATATATAGAGGGCGGGCGGGCGGCTTGGGGAAGGGGCGCCGGGGTGGAGTCCGGCTTGGACTCGCTGGCCCTGTGCAGAGACGCACGCTGGGGAGGCGGCGGCGGCTGGGTTTGGCTCGGCTGGGCCTTCGGCCCAGTCGGGCACGGGTCCATTTAAAAAAAAAACATTCCGCCGAAAGAAAAATTCATAGAAAAATAAATAAAAATCTAAAAATTCCAAAACAAGTTTTCTCCGTCTAAATAAAATATTTAGAACTAGATGAACTTTTCTTGGCCCCTAAAATGCAACTTTTTAAAGCGTGCAAATTTTTCTAGGGCAAATAAAATTCCAAATAAAATCAAATAAAATCCGGAAATGATTTTAACATTTTTCCTCCGTTATTTCAATTATTTTGGAGAAGTCATATTATCTCCCTCATTTATTTATTTAAATTGAAATAATTTTCGGAGAGAAAATTAATTAAAGTCCAATATCCTCGTCTTTCATTATTTGATAAAATTCAAATATGAAAATTGAAAAATCCCAACTCTCTCCGAGGGTCCTTGAGTTGCTTAGGATTTTCGAGGATGGTAAACGAGAATGCAAATAAAATATGATATGGAAGAATGACCTATGTATAACATGCCAAATTGAAAATTTGGGATGTTACATGATCGTACACATTTGCCTGTATGATTAGTGTACGATTGAATCGAGGGCGTCACAGTCTTATCCGAATTAGGTCTAGTAGAGTCATCTGGGCCGTCCAGTAACATTCCAGCCCGTTGTAACTTCCGGCCCATGTCTGGCCCATGACGTCTTTCTGCCCATGTGAGGCCCTTTCTAAATCTTGGCCCATTAATGGCCCATGGTGAAACTGGCCCGTAATGAACAGTTTATCACTTTATACCCATTAACGGCTCTATCGCTTTATACCCATTAACGACCCATTAGTCCGTCGGCTGTTTCCAGCCCGTGTTAACTTTCGGCCTTCTAAGGGCCCATTTATTCTTGGGCTCATTTCCAGAATTCGATTACTTAGAGTCTGTTACTGGCCTATTCAGCTTGTGGGCCAAATTCAGCCCGTGGTTACAGTCGGCCTGCTTGTGGCCCGTTAATACGTTGGGTTGTTTTCGTAGCTTCATCAAATACGCCCTATTAACGGCCCGTTACGGTTGGGCCATAAAACAGATGATTTCCACTCTAGCCCGTTTACGACCCATTTTGCGGTCCATCATTGGTCCACGGATAGTACGCCCCATGTTCGGCGAAACAATTATATGACCTATAGAAGGCCCATAGATGAGACGGCCCATAGAAGGCCCATAGATGAGACGGCCCGTAGAAGGCCCATGGATCCTATGGCTAGTAGAAGGCCCATGGATCCTACGGCCCGTGGAAGTCCCATGGATCGTACTGCCCATGGAGGGCCATGGTCACTATGCAGGTAGAAGGACCATGGTCAAAACAGTCTGTGTGTTGCCATGGTTATTGTGGCCACTAGAAAAACGCGGAAAAAGAACTACAGTGACTACAAGCGAACAACTAAACAAGATAATATGGAAATAAATAAGTAAGGAACTATGCTAGGCTATTACGGCTATTACACATATTACATCCACTGGGCATCAAAGTTCGCCACCAGTGCAAATATAGGGAAGAAAGCAGCATATTACATACACCAGCCGTCTAAATTGGCCACCAATGCAAATAAACGCGGCAGCAAAACTAGTCCATAACTGAAACAACTTCAGAAGAGCTCAAGAGACGTTATCCTAGGTATCCACCATGCTGGCAATAAGCTTAGCAATCTTGTTAGCTTTGTCCTGATTGGCGCTAAAATCCTCCAACGCTTGTTGTTGCACCAGAAAGTATGCATCTGAATGCTCCACGGACTTCCGCAGTCCTTCCGCTTCTTATAGCAGCACAACTGATCGATGTCTTTTAGCTTGTAGATGAGACTCAAGAAACCAAGCTGATTCAGACAGTGAGTTGGTATAGCTTGTGCAAGCGGTAGTGGCCAGTAACTCGAACACTAAACCAAGACAAGACTTTGGGGTTGTCTCACTGACTTCAAGATAGTCTTCCTTAGCTGTTTTATCAGCTTTGTTGGAGACCAACAAGAATGTCTCACTATCCTGAACTTTATCTGCATTACTTCCTTTAACATTGCTTAATAAGGCACTCTTCCCCAATATTTTGTCAGCATTCTAAAAGAAGAAACAAGCAGACACATAACATGTTTAGCATGTACTAGTATATGAAACTCATTTCGGTGAACCAGTTCATTAGTAAGGTGGACAGGATTAAACTACCAAGTCTTCTATTGCCAAGTAGTACATAATAAAAGCATCAAACAAACATATATCTATGTCCTATGGTCACTGCATTGTCTTGCCAAATCAAAATAGAGACACGATTCAAATCATATTAGTTCAAGACAAAGCAGCAATGAAAGAATACAAAGTGTGGGAAACTACACGGCACAACAAGATTTCAGATGGGTACCACGGGTCTACATGTACAACAACACTATTGGCTCTGTTGTGGTGCTTGTAATGTTCATGATATGAGAAGTCAACTGTATACACAATTGAAATTGAAATCAACAGAGCTATTGATAAGAGCATACCTGTTAAAGAAACATGCGTGAACATACCTGTTGTGCCCTTGGAGTTTTGATTGGATCCTTCAATTTAAAAATAAGTTTGTATGAGTAAATATAGTGATACAAGAGCAAATCAGTATGCACGATAGCAATGGAATCTTAAATTAGAACAATTGTTCTTCAGGTTTAAGCACTTGTTCTACATGAACAGAGTACAGTAAGACGCAAGAATATAGTACTTCAAAATAGAAAATGAGCTCATAGACCTTACCACATTCTTGGTTCGGGACCAGTACAGAACAAGGCGTTCCCAGTCATCGTCCAGTAAATGTGTCTCAGGAGAACGCAATGGAATTGGATGAGTTTCTTTGCCAGTGAAGTACGTTTGCTTCAGGTAATTCCGATAATGCGACCAAGCATTCTTGAAGATAGCAGAGGTATTAGCACAGGTTACCTCATCCTGAGTTTCCAAATCGGTCCTTCTCTATAGAGAAAAATGGGAAAATTTGATGTATTATAACCATCATGGAGGTAGAATGTATGGGACAAAGCAAAGTAATTGCCATGAATAACATTACTTACACATAACTCCCGAACAAACACCTGCAACTGGCATTTTCCTTCATCTTCGGTATAATATTTCCAAGATGGGAAGATACGCACATAGGATTTAACAACATCAAATGCGATAGATGCTAAACTACGACTTGATGGTTGTGCTTCCTCCACAGGAATAGGCGTAGTAACTGGTGGAGTTGGGGTTCGCCGTGGTAGTACTGGCCCTTTGGGCACTGGAGCTGCCTTACTAACTGCTCTTGTTTGGGAGCTCTGTGGTGGTGTTGTGTCAACAGGAACTGGGTTACTATCTGCTGGGGTCGGGCTTAGATTGGGTGAAGCTGGTGTAGGAGATATGCCCTAGATGCAATACTAAATGCTATTACTTATCTCCATGTTCATAATTATGTTTATGTTCAATGCTATAACTGTTATGGTTCTCGAGTCTGCAATAACACGAGGCTCGGAGGAAGACTCATATGCACGTGTGGAATAATAAACGGTAAGAAGTATTCATAGTCTGGCCTCTAAGACTAGCTCAAGTGTTGCATGATGGTTCTGTTTTCCTGATCATGGGCATGTCAATGCCAGCAACTTTGAGGCCACAATGTTAAGAGAACATTTGTATTGAATCGAACCGGATTGATGTTATGCTATGATATTCGTTCGTCACAAGTTAATGGTACATAACACAGATATGGTTAACGTTTGCATGATTCCTTAGACCATGAGAGTATCGAGTTTCTTCATGCTTGCTTCATGAACTTTGGGGTTTGTTAAATGTCATCCGTAAATGGGTGGCTATTACGGCGGCTTACGGGTTCATGGAAAAGTGTGTCAAGTAACTTGATAGCTCAAGTTTGGGATTTTCTCCTCCGACGATGGAGAGATATTCTCGGGCCCTCTCGGTAATACGGTATCCATCATCGTCTGGCCAGACACAGTGTGATTTGATCACTGGGATGCCGGAACACGGAAACAAGAAAAGAGAACAAAACCGGTAACGAGGTAACTTGGATGGTGGACAAATGGTTCGTCCACGGGGATGCAACAAATCTCACCACGGGTGTTTGTGACATATCGTGAAGCAACAGTAATAGCTCATTGCAACTGGAGGTTCACTTGAATATTTATTCATGTGGGTATAGGGGTCAATATGGGTGTCCACGGCTCCGATGTTGATCATTGATCGGAAGGGGTTCCGGGTTATGTCTATACTTCACCGAACCTATAGGGTCACACGCTTAAGGGTCATCTATTCTGCTGAATACTAGACAGGGAGTCTGAGAGAAAATCATCGAAAAAGTTTCAGACACCGAAAAGTTTCGGGCAGTGGAAAAGATCCGCAGAGAGAGGTCAGCGGATGAGTTTTGGTGAAACCGAAATAGTTGTTTCGGGGTATGCCATTAAGTCAAAATGGTTTCGGCACATGCCTGATAATTCTTGGAGGGTTCCAGAATAATTCTGGAAACTTTTTGGAATTTTCAGACATAAAAACCGGAAATGTTCCGGAGCTGCAGGAACCGGTTCGGATGCTTTTCGCAGATGAAAATCACTAAACTGGAATTGTTACAGAACGCATTGAAAATTATTATGGTGGGTACTGGAAATGTTCTAAGCCCACATAAATATTTTCAGTTTGAACGGACACTGAAAAATGTCGTCGTGAATCGTGAAAGTGCTTTTTGGAATATTTTATGGTAAGCCACCTTTTGGGGCTTTGCCCAAAAGATCTAGGGATGACATGGAAGGGTGGGGACCTCCTTTTGGGGGGCCCCACAAGGCGTGGGATGTTCATGGGTGCAGCTCATCCATGGGGCCCCACTTGTCCCTTGTTTTCACTCTTTGGGTCCTTGGGAAGGACTCCATTTCATGTGGGTTTTGGGTTTTCTTGTAAAACCACCATACCCCTTGGGATTTCCTATAAATAGAGGTGGAGGGGCAGCCCTCCACTCTCATCCCTGGCTCTCATACACATGCCATGCATTATCTGGCTTCTTCTCTCCCTCCCACGAAAAGAGTTTCGTAGAACCGTAAGGCTGTCTAGGTTCCGGCAGGAACTAGTTCTGGACGGCGAAGCCCTGCCGGATAGATGACACCGTATGTGTGCAACTCTGTAGAGAGATCGTAGTTTCGGTCTTAGTTCGTGAGTGCCCCCCGAAGGGCTGTCCGTGTGACCGTCCGAGTTTCGAAGGTCCTCCCGAAGGGTTGTCCAAGTGACCATTCGAGTTTCGAAGGTCCTCCCGAAGGGCTTTCCGCAACACTGTCCGGGGGGCTGTTCGACCGCCCCCCGGAGGGCTATCTGAGGAGCAGATGAGGGTATACATCCTCGCGGTTGGGAGGTTGTAAATCCTAGCTGCGGGGATCTGCACCGCCGATCGTCATCGACTCTACTTCCCATTGCGCTCTGAGTCGATGTGAAAAAGATCAAACCATGTATGCAGTCTCCATAGTGGTCCTGGGCTGGTGCGTAGGTCGGGAAATTTTTGTTTTCTGTTGTGTTCCCCTTCAGTGGCATCATGAGCCGTGCTATGCGTAGATGCAGGTTGCAATATAGAATACATATAGATGTATGGGTATTGCATAATATAATTAGGTAGTAGATGAGATCTATTGCTGAAAATTATTTATGCGGGTGACAGATGAAATCTGTTACCCGACGTTCTTGTTGCTTCCCTAGAATTTGCATTTGCTCAATCTCGACAGCATGGTGGAATTTGACAATGTTCTGGCAATCCATGATCCTAATTGATCATGGAAGTGCTATCAGTTCTTTGGGTTCTGCCATAGTCAAAAGAAAGATGAAATTCATAGATGAAAGGGCATTGCAGATATGATCTGCACGGGGGTCATGCCTATGACGAAGTTTAGTATGGGGCTCGAGATTTAATTATCTCGTGTTTCATACACCCTTAGATGTTAATCTAGCAACTTGAATAATCATACCTGATGATAAACATTGGTAGCTGCGCTTTATCAAAACCTTAGAAGCCACGAAAAATAAAATTTTGCATAAACCGATTAGAGGCGTCTAACTTGGTTTTGCAGGATATGCATGTGATGTGGTATAGCAATGCTCATATTCAATTTGATTATGTATGAGATGACTATATGATGTTATTAACATGACCTGCGTGTCATGATTCGGCATGATGGCTGGAGCCATATGATTGTCACTTTAATGACCTGCGTGTCAACCTTAAGTAATGCACTTATTTTATTAGCTATAGAGATAGCAATATTATCTGGTGCATCGACAAGGTGGTGGCAATCTTTGCGAAGGTAAACATCGACGCGAACGCCGAAAGACGAAGAAATACAAGACTTCTCCGTCAGAAAGGGCTATACCATATCATGCTAATTATGAATTGCCTGAAATGTTTATCCCTTATGATGCACCCTTCTTGATTGCGCGGTAGTCGCTTTTATTAGGGTGATCTCTCACAAAAATATCAAGTAGTTAGTGTTCTCCCAAGTGTAGCACCGTCACGGCACCTAACTTTTCGGGGTATCGCAGGATCTCCCTGGGTACGAATGATTAGGGAAGTGTGAGGCGGGTGAGTTGAGACCTTGCATCAAGATCACTTGGTTGTCTTGACGTTCTGGAAGGATCTCCCTGAGCTCGGAACACGCCCATCGAAAGATGAACAAGAGTCACATAGAGATGTGATTGGCAAGTTTGCCTACCGATTGAATTTCGCGCCATTAGTGTTCATCTCGTTCAATGGCATTGAATGGATATGCGGGTCTTGTGTCACTCAGAATCAATTTTGAGAGATATTGATTTGAGTGGGAGCGCACTGTTGAATTAACATGTTTAATTCTCAGTGCAATTAATTATGAACACTGTCTAAGTGTTTCTTGCAAAATAGTTGTAGAATAATGGCTCGCGTTTCCACCTTCCCTGTTAAAATTGAATAGCTGTTAAATATCTGGTTAAAACTTTACGATTGGTAACATAATGTGAGGATTGTCCTCAAAAGTGCCGAGAAGGACTTTGTCCTATCGCATGCTTTCCATATCCTCCCGCTAATGCTATGGATCATGTGACTCTCGTCCTTCGATCCAAAAGCTAGAATTCTGTTTCGGTCAACTGGAATATGTTTGCTTCCATGAAACCCAAACTTCGAAAGTTGGGATAGTTATATGATATTCATGGAACTGAAAATTATTTTCAGATACAAACAAAGCAATGTTTGTTTGCAAGTATTAGTAAAAGTGTTTACTATGCATTTGACTGTTGGGAAAGGGATCCACATGAACGCCTGTCATATAATGAAAGGTGAATAATCAACAACTTAAAAAGAAAGGAAGTTTCCAAAGGGTGTTAGTATGACTTACACGGCTAGGAAGTCCGGGGCTAACGCCACTCTTAAGTTGGGTGCTTCTTTCGCGAGTAGGAGAAATACTAAAAGTTAAACTGTTAGAAGTATAATGGCAGAAAGAAAGATGACTGGAATATCCAGCTCATGTATGAATGTCATACAAGTTTCTGATGTATAGTAGGCTGGTCAAATATATAGTTCTTGGCAATTATGGTTAAACATGTTAATCACTAATTCTTGGGTATTGTGAGTTAATCACAAAGATACCCTTCGATTGCGATACATTGCGAATCAATGTAAGAGCTACTATGGCCTGAAAGACTAGCCAGAAATGAGGTTAAGGTATACACAGGGAACATACTAAATGTTACTATACCTTCCATCGGTGTATTGCCGTCTATATTTATTTTCATAATTCATTTAGAGTTTTACAAACTCTAGCCCATTGCATCAGGTATCTTGCAAGAAGGTTGTTCATAAGAGAACTTTTTATGTTCGATGTTATGAATAACACAAGGGCCATACTTTCATTATGAATGATATTTATGTTATGAATATTGATAATAATACAATACCTCCAGGTTTACTTTCATAATTCATTTTAGAGTTTCATACACTCTAGCCCATTGCACAATGTTTGTTGCAAAAGAGTTGTTCATAAAAACAACAATTGTTGTTAAGTATTATGAATAACATGAAGGGTCATTGTCGGTGTCAAAACCGGCGGACCTCGGGTAGGGGGTCCCGAACTGTGCGTCTAGGCGGATGGTAACAGGAGACAAGGGACACGATGTTTTTACCCAGGTTCGGGCCCTCTCGATGGAGGTAATACCCTACTCCCGCTTGATTAATATTGATGATATGGGTAGTACAAGAGTAGATCTACCACGAGATCAAGGAGGCTCAAACCTAGAAGCTAGCCTATGGTATGATTGTTGTTAGATCCCTACGGACTAAAACCCTCCGGTTTATATAGACACTGGATAGGGTTAGGGTTACACAGAGTCGGTTACAATGGTAGGAGATCTACATATCCGTATCGCCAAGCTTTCCTTCCACGCCAAGGAAAATCCCATCCGGACACGGGGCGAAGTCTTCAATCTTATATCTTCATAGTCTTGGAGTCCGGCCGCGATGATAGTTCGACTATCCGGACACCCCTAGTCGAGGACTCCTCAAGAGTCTCCCGAACCAGGCTTCAATGACGACGAGTCCAGCGCATATTGTCTTCGGCATTGCAAGGCGGGTTCCTCCTCGAATACTTCATAGAAGATTTTGAACACCAGGATAGTGTCCGCTCGCAAAACAAGTTCCACATACCACCGTAGAGAGAATAACTTTTGCACAGATCTGCTGACGTATTCCGTGACGTGACATCACACCACGGCCAGGCCTTTATATGAATCGTTTTTTAATGTTCCACCTTAGCACATTTAGCGAGGCGGTTTCCTTGGCACGTCTTATCAAAGCGTAGATCGTGCCCCCTTATTCCTGGATTCTCATCAATACGGACGTGGGTAACCCAACCGTGCCCGTTGGCATGCCTCCTCTACCGAAAGTGAGTCCTAATCGACCACAGGGAGGGCTCTTGGTATTCAACTTCTTTATAATGAGACCAAGGCCCTCTTCTTTTTTCACCCTCCATCGAGTTCGCCTCACGCTTCGAGTTCTAACACCCAAAGCTCCAGATTTAGGCGCTTCGGACCTTCGACGATGTCCGGCTCCGACCAGCTCGGCCGATGGATGTCTTCTTCCGTCACAGAAGAAGATGTGCTAAAGCTGCGAGACGCCAGGTGTATCTAACCGGCGAGATCTCAGATAGGCTGCTGCTCAGGGCAGGTCATTCTCACTCCCGAGCCTGGCGAGAGCGTGGTGTTCGTGTCTCACTTCCTTCGGGGTTTAGGCTTCCCGACGGATCTCTTTGTGCGGGGGCTCATGTTTTATTATGGGCTGGATTTCCATGACTTGAATCCGGAGTCCATCCTCCATATCTCATCATGCATTGTCCTATGTGAGGCCTTCCTCCATATTACCCCTCACTTCGGATTGTGGCTCAAGACCTTCAAGGTGGAGCCGAAGATGATCGAGGGGCAACAAGCAGAGTGCGGAGGGGCGGTCATAAGCAAGTGTGCTGATGCTCCGTGGCCCGAGGGCTCTTTTCAAGAGGAGCTTGGTTTTGTGGCAACGGGAGTGGTTTTATATCACCGCCCTGGGGGCACCAAATGGGTGGCGCTTCCGCCTTTCGAGTCCACCACAGTGGTGGCGTCATGGGTCAACAAGGGGCTCGACTGGGGCCGTCCAAGGACGTTCCTTTGTTGCAGGGTCATATTCGATACCTCCAAGAAAGAGAGATCAATATGGTTGCAGTGGCGCAGGTTATGTTAATTCGGTGCCTTCTGCCCTGCAAACGTCGCCCCCTCCGTCTGTGGGAACTTAACCCGGAGGGACCACGAGCTCTCCAACATTTTATGGGCACGACGCCCGTGGAGATGTATAAATTGTTCTTCGGATCACAAGAAAAGTGTCCGGACCTGACTAAGGACGCAAGACTAAGCTGCCATCGCCCAGATACTCAAGTAAGTAGTCATGTACCCGGACAGGCTGTCCGTTCGTTTATCATAAACTTGCCCTTAAAGGAGCTGTTTCTAGAACAGGAGTGGATAGCGAAGGCAAAGTTGATAAGGTGTCCGGCTCCCCTCCCAGAGACCACGCCGGATCCCATGCTGACCAAGATGTTGAAGGCCGCGCCTTTTAAAGAAGGCGAAGGGGGGAGCAGGGGAGCCACTGCCTCCACGAAGGAGGCTTTCGAGGAAGGGGGGGATCAAAAGTCCCTCCCTCAAAGGATAGAAGAGGACCGCTTCGGAAGATCCGGATGTCAAGGCCTCAAAGAGGGGAAAGAAATCTTCGTCAGAGAGTCCGGCGCTGGGCAGTACCCCAGCCGCACTATTTCCCCAAGGGGATCAGCCCTCCAGCGAGCCGTAAGTAAAAAGAAGGGGTCTTGTAATAAAGGTCATCCCTATATGTATTTCTGAAGATAACCGAAATTATACCTTTTAGTTCGGATCTCAGCCCTTCTCAGCAGAGCTCGTCTTCGGGGGATCTTCTTCCGGAGATGATGGAGAGCGAAACGCCTCCACCTGTCGCACCTTCATGTGAGGCGACAACCCTGAGGTGTCGTCGCGAAGGGTTTGCCCGAGTCCGGCGGGGCCAGAAGGTCCGGCGCCAACTGGCGTGCGGTCAGAGGAGCTGAAGGATCTGCTCGGGCGAGCGGCTATCTCAGAAGATCACCGTGCGCTGATGGGTACGGTGATTGAAAGAATTGCATCCGCGGAGAGCGGATTGCATGAAGCCGTCAGAAGCTTATCGACGGGGTTCGAGGTACGCAAAAATGATGTACCTTCGGCGATTATGCATATAGAATGCGCCTGTATAGATAGTAGCCCACGAGACTCGGTATATTTGTCAAAATTGACAGTGCGTGCGAGTATCATAATCTCAGTTATAACATTGTGCCGCTCCTAAATAGGTGGCGGGGCGTCCAGTGGCCAGCCGGACTAATGAATTTGCCGAACTAAAGCGGCAACTTGATGAGGCGGATGCGGACATCGCGCTGGTTAATAAACGGTTTGACGAGTCACAAGGTATGCGACTTCTCTGCGGACACCTAGTAAGGGAGCTTGACGCCCATTCCTTACTACTTGTATGCTTTTGATGCAGACGGTGCCGCTGCTGTGGAGGAGCTGCGGGCGGAACTCGCCCGAGCGAAAGAGCAAGCCAGAAATAGTAATGCGGCCGCTTTAAGGGCGGCCGAAGAGCTAAAAGCCGAATGGGCTGCTCACTGCCGAAGCAAAGAGGAAATGGCCGATATGGCCATAAAGTTGAAGAATGCTACCGACCGCTGCGAGTTTCTTGAAAAAGAACGTCAAGTGGAGCAAGAGGACCTGAAAAAGGTCAGCGTCGAACCCAAGGATGCCCGCTCCGCAATGAGAGCTATAAAGGAGGAGCTGTGTCAGGCTGTGGATGTTGCTACTGGAAAGCCTTTTCTGTTGCAGAAGAAGTTCACGGATCCGAAGTATGCTCAGTTGGAAAGTTGTGGAGTTCGGAGGATGCTTATCTGGACTTAGCGGCGAGCGTTGCAGACGCAATGGAGCACTTCCGAGGCCAGAAGGGGCACAAAAGGGAAGAGCTATATTGGTCGCAATTCCATAGTCCGGAGTGTCCTCTTCCATTGACCGATCGGTTGGCCGAATAGGCCGAGCTGAATCGATTATCCGGGCTTGCCATGAAGCGTGTCATGACTGATTTGTGGCCAGGCGGACCCCAGCCGAAGAGCTATTTTGGCTTAGTGCAGCAGTTCCTTGGTGTGGTACCGCGTATCGATGCAATGAGGCGGTCGGCATGCATAGAGGGAGCGCGGATGGCTCTTGCCCGTGTCAAGACATACTGGGCGGAGATGAAGGCCACCGACGTTGCATCCCAAGATTCGGACAGAAGCCG
Source organism: Aegilops bicornis (assembly GCA_021605145.1). NCBI lineage: Eukaryota > Viridiplantae > Streptophyta > Magnoliopsida > Poales > Poaceae > Aegilops > Aegilops bicornis. Next base: position 243,347,121 of record CM038674.1, read on the forward strand.
AGTACCTGCCGAGCACTACTTTGAGGAAGTCATGCAGGGCGCTCGTTTAATAGAGACGAAGTGCTCGAAGGATATTATGTTTAAATGACATGTATGATTTGTGAAAACAATGTTTCAATATAATATAAGAGCTTTTTATACTTGTGCGTTCAAGTAGTAAACTACTCCATGTGCGGCCGTTGATGTATATGTATATATAACCTGAAAGATGGCAGTCTTCGGCTTCAGCCCCCATGCACATAGTCCGGGGGTGTTTGCAAAGAAGACGCTTTTTCACACTTAATCCAACGTCTTGGTCCTATTAAGGAGGTGGTAGCGTAGCAAACTAGGCAACCGGACTATAATGCTTTATCACTTTCATTTAGCCATAGGAGTTCGAGGGTGGGGCTACTATATAGCGCCTGGGGGCACCGCACTCTCCCGAATTCGGGGTGCGTATGTGCCTGACCGAAATACGGTCCGTCATTAATGCGGAGGAATTCCATTCCGGTGAGTGATCGAGTGGTGGACCAGTCTCTCGCTATATCATGTGATCAGTTTTCGGCTTTCTCTCTTGAGGTGCTCGCCCGGCGAACCGGGCACAATCGCAGAGTTCTCCGGTGCCACGTTAGCCGATAGAACGGAACGTAAGGCAGCAAAACACAGGAGCCGGGCAAACCCAACATTTGACCAAAGACATGATTCGGAGCTGATGCATATAAGTCCTAACTCGAGACGCCGAACACTCCCTAAGGTATTCGGTCTTTATAAAAACGGGCAGAATAAAGCCCTAAGCCCCTGGTGTCCAGGTACATGCAAAAATTCTGGTGCGGCCGATGCCAAAACACCAGCCTCCTCCTTGGTTATAGCTAGAAACCAGGGGATGTGTATCAACAAGAGACCGTAAAAAAAGGTTTACGCAGGGTCTTAATCTGAAAAGAATCCTTGCAACGGGTCGCTCTGCGATACGTACTGTGTCTCCGTTGTCTTGAAGTATCCTGGACGGGTGTAGCACTTTGTTCATCTGTAAAAGAGAGGAACTTAGTTGAAAAGAAGAAAAAAAAGATCGTGCGAAAAATGTACTTTATATTAAATAAACAGAGTACGATTCAAAAAGTGAATAAATTTGAGCTTTATTGTCTCTTGTTGTACATGCGTCCAGCCCCTTGTATGGGGGCATGCTGCTAGTAGGCGCCGGACTCGTCTAGCCGTGTCCGGGGTTTGAATGACCTACTCAGGTGCTTCGATTAGCGGAGCCGGATAGGTGTGGGGCTGTCAAGGCAGTCTCACGTTCTTCCTTGCTCGAGCAACACTTAATACTCCCTTTTAATGAGATGATGCCACGTGGACCGGGCATTTGAAGTGTAAGAGATGCATAATGCGATATTGCGTTAAAGCGGGCGAAAGCTTCACGCCCCAGTAGTTCTTGATAGCTACTTTCAAATGGGGCGATGTGGAAGGTTAACTTTTCACGGCGGAAGTTGTCGGATGAGCCGAACACAACTTCTAGCAGTAGGGAGCCCGTACAATGGGCATATGGGCCTGGCATTACCCCTTTGAAGGAGGTGTTGCTATGGCGAATTTTGGTTGGGTCTATCCCCATCCTGCGGATTGTGTCCTGATATATCAGGTTTATGTCACTGCCGCCATCCATGAGGACTTGTGTAAATTGGAATCCGTTGATTATAGGATCCAATATCAAGGCAGTCCATCCTGCGTTCCGGATACTTTGAGTAGTCACGATGGTCGAAGGTGATTGGTTTTGACAACCGGTGTTGGTACTCCGCTTAGGTAGTATGTGCGGCGTGCATCTTAATGGGCGCCGCCTGCTTTTTCCCTTTTATCACGTGAAGTGAGTTTACTGTTTTAACCTCTTGTGGGAAATTCTTTTGTTTTCCGGTGCTCTGCTTGTGGGGTTCGTCATCATCCTCACTTGGTGTGTCGAGCCCCTTGTGTTCGGCATTGAGTCTGCCGGACTGCTTGAAGACCCAACTATCTCTGTGGGTATGGTTTGCAGGCCTCCCGGGAGTACTGTGGATTTGACATATCTTGTCCAAGATTTTGTTTAAGTTGGATAGCTCATCACTATTGTCCTTAAGGGGCAGTTTTTTATTGTTCTGCCGTTAGCTTTTGAATCCGGCGTTGACTGTCGCGCTCTTTGGACCGTTCCACTTAATCTGGCGTTGGTCCTTGTTGCGTCGTGGTTTCCCATCTCCATCCCTGACCTCGGATGTACTTGGGTCGCTGGTGCTGCATCTTGCTAGCCAGCTATCCTCTCCCGCGCAAAAGCGGGTCATGAGGCTTGTTAATGCGGCCATGGTTCTCGGCTTCTCCTGGCCGAGGTGTCTGGCGAGCCATACGTCTCATACGTTGTGTTTGAAAGCTGCTAAGGCTTCGTGAAAGTGCGTTATATCGACTAGAGGGGGGTGAATAGGCGATTTTTATGAATTCTTCACTGAGGAATTTGCCGGTGAGGAAATTCCTTAGCGAAGAACTACTTGCAGCGGAATAAGTACTCAGAAGTAAGCATAACAGATTACAAGCAAAGTCATCATGATGAAATGAAGACAATCACAGAGTACAGAAAGCGTAATCACAGGATAACACAGGATGAAGACAAACAGACTGAAGAAATTTAGCTGAGGAAATTGAGAAAGTCTTCAGTCAAAGTCTTCAAACACAGATATGAACAAATACTCAACACAGTAATGAGGGAATGAAAGGGTTGAGGAAATAGAACCAGTTAGGTTGGTGAAGACAATGATTTGGTAGACCAGTTCCAACTGCTGTCTCAGTTATGCGTCTGGTTGGAGCGGTTGAGTATTTAAACTCGAGGACACACAGTCCCGGACACCCGATCCATCGAGCACGTAGCTCAGGACACCAAGTCCTCACCGTATTCTCCTTGAACTAAGGTCACACAGACCTCGTCCAATCACTCGTGGTAAGTCTTGGTGACTTCCAAACCTTCACAGACTTGGTCACTTTCGGCGATCCACAATTCCTCTTGGATGCTTCTAGACCATGACGCCTAACCGTCTGGAAGAAGCACAGTCTTCAAAGGTAACAAGCGTCGGATCCACGCAGGATCAATTTCTTGATGATGCTCAATCACTTTGGGTTTGTTGGGGTTTGGTTTTTGGGTTTTTCTCACTTTTGGGTTTTTCCTCACTTGATGATTTTCTCTCAAAGTCCTCGGAGGATGGGTTGCTCTCAAATGACAAGTGTCAAGTTCTCTCGAGCAGCCAACCAGCTAGTGGTTGTAAGGGGCGGCTATTTATAGCCTAGGGAGCAGCCCGACATGATAAGACATAAATGCCCTTCAATGATATGACCGTTAGGTGGATAAGATATTTTGGGACAGTCGCCAAGAAGACAAAGAACGGTCGGAAATTTGACTCTCAAATTCCTCGGGGCTATCATGTTCCTCCTTTGTGTAGGCAATTCGACCGGCGAATTCCTAACTCCTCGATCGAGAACAAATTCCTCGACAACGAGAAGAGCTTCGTCTACATCCTTTGAAGAAATTGACTGAACTGTATGAGATTTCCAAAAGCTTCACTCAAGGGATTGGTAGGTGTAGGATTTTGAGTTGAGCATCAAATGGAAATTTTTCCTTAGTATTTCCTCGACCCCTTTAACGGTATGGTGTTTCCTATGACTCAAGAAAGAGAAAATGAAACTACGAAAACAAAAGTCTTCACGCTTCATGTTCCTCAAATGAATACCAAGTCTTCAAGGTCACACCAATTTCTTCACTTTCAAAGTCTTGAAAGTCTTCGAATATCAAAGTCTTCAGATGAAGAACTTCATTTTTAGGGGTTGACTTTCTCTGTAAATATCAAACCCCTCATAGACTTATAGACCTGTGTACACTCACAAACGCATTAGTTACTTAACCTATAAGTCTTCAATACACCAAAATCACTAAGGGGCACTAGATGCACTTACAATCTCCCCTTTTGGTGATTGATGACAATATGGGTTAAGTTTTCAACGGGAGAAACATATGAATTGTAAATACTGATAATGAGGAATTTGATTGCAAGATATAGAAGAACTCCCCACGAAGATGTGCATAGTGAGGAATTTGCTTTTGAGGCAATGCACACTTGAAGAATTGAATCATGGAGATCTCCCCTATATCTTGTAATTCATACACGCATTTGACATATAATATGAAGAATTTGAAATGCATGATGAAATATGGTGCTTGATGAAATTCAGCATGAGGAATTATAGCACATAAAGTATCAGAGCACAAGTAGATTTGCTATGAAGCATAGCGCAAAATCATAATGCATCAAAAGTATCAAAGCACCATAGGGTTTAAGATTACAACTCGATCCAATAAAAGTTTCAGAAGAACGAGAGTTGTAACTTAACAAAAACTAGACCCGCTTGAAGACTAACTCAAATTTCTCCCCCTTTGTCATCGAATGACCAAAAGGATCGAAACTGAGGACTAACGCTCTTGAAGAATTTCAAGTTGACGACGGAGCGCCAGCATTGTCGGCGTTGATTGTTGAAGTAGGACCAGCCGCGGTGTCTTCCAAGTCTTCATTTTCATCAGTGTCGCGAGATGAAGAATAGGAGCTGGCCACCAAGGAAGGAACTTTGACCTTCTTGAATTTCTTCGGAGGAGGTGCAGACCAGTCAAATTCTTCCTTGAGACCCATTGAAGTCAGTTCTTCTTTACTGTAGACATGTGAAAGAATAGCCCAGTGCGCTTGAAGGTTTCATGAAGGTAGTAGTGGTTTTCTTCACCGCATTGTGTGTTGAGGTCATGTTGTGAAGAATTGAACCAAAGCGACGCTTGACCCATTTATGATGGCGATCAACCTTCGATGAAGACCGAGGAGTAACTCACGATCAGTCATCACCACAGGTGCGATAGCTTGAGGACTTTGCTTGACCGAGGTATTTCTTGGTGAGTCATGTGTGGCGAGAGTCATCATTGGTGGAGTAGGATGCTGCTTTGCTAAACTGTCCATCCAATGGACGAATGCCTTCATCGATCACAGCAGATGGCCTTGCCCTTGTCATCATCTCGAGGTAAATGTCCGTTTGAGGACTTCAATCGGGGCAAGTAGCTGCAGTGGTTCAAAGTATCAGCTTTGTAATTGAGTGAAGACCTTGTCTGATGAATCTCATAATCCAAGGCGCATAAGGCTTCACTCAAATGGTGACATAGCAATGTTTGCCAGAGTCCTCATGAAGAAATCATGGAAGTTGACGGGAACGCCATGGATGATGTTGAAAAGCACATTCTTCATGATGCCAACGACTTCTTCATCATTCGAGTCGTGACCTTTGATTGGACTCATTGTCTTCGTCAGAATACGATAGACTGTCCGAGGCACATATAATAATTCCTTGACGAGGAATTTGGTTCTTGGGGCCTGCCTTGGCTTCAAAGGCTTCATCAACACTTGCATATAGTGATTTGTAAGTTACGGTTCATCATAGATACGACGTGCACCATCAAGTGGAGGACTGAGTGGTAGGGCACGCGAAGCAATTCGATTCTTGGTGCCTTGTAGTGAGTATTTTCATCATCCAATCTAAGACCCATGAATTCACGTCTTGAGCGTCTCCGGTGATGTGCGATGTTGCATAAAATGAAGAATTAGCTCTTCATTCCGATCCACGAGATATCGGTGCAGAAATTTAGAAGTCCTGCGTCGTGAAGAACACCGAGGACTGGCTCAAAGCTCGGCAGTGACTCCATATCCACATGAGGAATATGAGCATGATCGAAGATTTTATCCTTGTTGAAGAGCACTGAGGAATAGAATTTGGCTTGGCTGGCAGTCCAGAAGCGCCTCTTCCTAATGCGAGCAGAATCATACGGATTATATTCAGTGAAGAATACGTGCTCGGCAAAGAAATCTTCAGCCTTGAACTTTTGCTTGGTTGAGAACGGATTCTTTTGCTTGGGCAGAGGGGTGTCAGTGAGTTGCATCACCACCTCAGGAATCGTAAGTTCAGGTTCTTCAGGCTGAGGAATTTCTTGTTCCTTAACAGGTGCGATCGAGGATTAGCGGCAGCAGCAGTTTCATCGGCACTAGTGGCTGGAATTTCTTCATGCACGTAACCGATGGGTTGATTTTCTTGAGTCGATTCGGACTGCTTTGTGCAGGGACCGAGGAATCTGTTGGAGCGGGGTGAAGAGAGGAGTATTGGGATCTTGACTTTCCCAAAAGTCATCATTGATCACTGGTGTGGTGCATCCAATATCCACATCTTCATCTTTCAATTTCCTCACCAGCCCCGAGGAATTTCATAGTATGATGAGGGAATAACTGGGGTTGAAGGGATGGCATCCACTTCAATTTCTTCATCAAGCTGCTCGACGAAGCAGCGGTGATGTTCTTCATCGGATCCGATTGGGATCTCATAGTCTTCTCCAAAAGGAACAACTTCCTTTGATGGTATGGAGGAAATTGGAACAACATCAATTGGATTTTCGAATGAGCTGGTCATTGGCTTCATTTTTCTTCACAGAAGAATCGGCGCGGTGATGCTTTCCTTTTCTTCACAAAGCTCGTTACGCAGCCTTGGTTTTCTTCACATCAAAAGCGGATGGAAGAATTGGAGTTGGAGTTGGCGCAGGAGGAGGCTGAGGAATTTGGTTCAGTTTCTTGAGAACAGCGATGCAGTTCCCTGTCTTGAGCAATTTCTTGAGCGCACCACTAGTGGGTGCCCCGGCAATTTCTTCGGGAATGGGATCATCAGCCCCGGAATCAACGCTTTTCACCAAAGGTTGAGCGTCATCAGCAGTCTTGGCATTTTCTTCAGAGGGCTGAGCTGAGGCTACAAATGAGGAATTTCATGTTGCATTGGGACAACAACATTTGTGAGATTCTTCGTCGGTTGACAAATCGACCTTGGCTCCTTGCCAATCAGCATTGTATGAATCGAAGTTTTATTGAGGTTTTGAATTTCAGTCTGAATCTGGAGAAGCTCCTCAGGTGTCATCTTGACAACGTTTTTCTTCAGGAACTTCTCCTTCTTGTATTGAGCCTTTTTGATTTCCCTCGCCTTTTCATACTTCCATTTTTCTTCAGCTATGAAGTGAGTCAACATATGACTTTGTCCGGTGTCAAATGAAGGTCGGCGGAGGGGTATTGGGATCATTGTGCGAGATCAATGAAGTCGAGGACTATCTTCGGGTCCAATAGCGTGGCACAGATGTACCTTTGGCTCTAGCGGCCCTTACTTGACGGTCTCGATGATTTCCATGAAGTTCTTCATCGGATGCCTCATCATCGATGGCACATGGAATGCAACCATTTTCTTCGTTGGGCTAGGCCGAGGACCTCGTCCATTGTTGCTTTGGTCTTGGTGAGTCGGACCAGTTGAAGAAATGGGAGCTCTTGAGAACTTGAGAGACGCTGAGGCAATTGAAAAGCCAGCAGTCCTTTGACATGTAGCTAGGTGCACAGAACCCGAAGGTTTTGACGGAGCTGTTGAGGACTTTGGTGGAGCAGCAGCAGTTTGAGGAATTTGCTTGGAAGGTGCTTTGAGGAACTTGGCCGTGAGGGCTAGATGATGAAGCACTTGGCTTATGAGCAGGCTTCTTTTGCATTGATTTCCTCGGTTTGACCGAGACCTCTGTGGCAAGAGCAGTGGCGAGAATCCTCATTGAATTTCTTCACTTTGCCTCCTTTGCTTGCTTTGCCAATTTTGCTTGGCGTTTAGCCCATTCATCGGAAAGTCCTCACCTCGTTTGATGCTTGTGGGATCAGCTATTTGGCCAGGTGCCAAAGGAGCTCTTGGGCATGGAGGATTAAGAGCGAATTTCTTCATGTACTTAGGAGTTACATATCTATATTCCCTCCATTCCCGTGCCCATCTCTGTTCAATCTTCTGAATACGCACCTTGCGTTGATTTTTGCTTTCTTCATCCAGTGTGCGATGAGTGACATATATTTCCTCGTGGATTTCAAACACAGTCATAACCTCGGGTTTCTTTCCTCCCTTCGTGGCTTCTTACCATCTGCCATTTTCTTGATTGAGGAAATTGAACAATTGAGTTCTCTCAAGAAGTGTGCAGTTTTTCTTCGAGGAACGCTGCAAATGAGTTAAGTTGATGAGAACCTAGGGATTCAGCGAATAACATTTGTACTGTGGAACAGAGTATAGGTGCGAGGAATTAGGAGAGGTCATATGCGTTCTCGGAAGGTTTAAAAAAGTTTTGAGGATTTGACCAGATGAGCCTTGAAGAATTTTACTAAGCGTTCTTTGTCTTAGGTTCGAGTTGTATAGATCGAGGATCCACACAATTGAGGAATCTTGAAGAAAATCATAGCTTAGAGAAACGAGTCAAGAGATTTGAGGTGTTCATATGTGTGAAGATTTGAGGAATAAACACCTTTGAAGAATTTGAAGAAAATTTGAGAATCAAAGTGAGTAATAAGAGTAACTTTTAATTACCCGAAGTGAAGAACACGATGAACTGAGATGAACAGTTGGGAAGTTCGTCCGTTCAGATCTTCCACGCCCTAACATGGCTGAGGAAGACAGCTACGGCGACGGCGGAGTGAAGATTTCCGCGATTGGCAGGAGTACGTCGGCGACGAGGTCAAGGCAGTGAAGCTTTTCCTCACCGGCGACGATGGAGTAGCGGCGGCGCTAGGGTTTGAGGAACTCGAGCGGGAGAGAGAGGTCGAGCAGAGTAAAAGAGTGAGGAAGGGAGAGGGATATTTATAGACGCGGTGAAAAACGGGTCGCCAAGATTTAGGACGAACATGCCTGACCATTTCCTTCTCACGACATGTGTCACCCACGTCTTGTGTAGTGGAGATCGTGTACGATCGTGGGTGAATAAAGTAATGCATCGTGGGATGCGGAACGGTTTGAGCGGCAAAAGCGAAGGTTTGGATAAGATTCGTTTTAAAGTTCCGTTCATAATTTCTTCAAATTGTCAAGGACACCGTGAAGATTTTGAGCGAGTTTCAAAGTAGAAAGCACATGAAGAATTTGTGAATGGATTGGGTTGAGTATAGCATAGAGGGGAAGGGTCCGATCACATTCACTTAGCATAAAAAGCGACTTGAGGAAATAGCCATAAGTGAATGCTGTAGAGGACATAAACCCATATATATATAAAGCCAATGAAGAAAGACGACGGAAATAGTGAAGATTTTGCAAAGTTGAAAAATTTGAAAAACTGAAGAATTTCAAAACTGAGGAAAAACTCAAATTGAAGATTTCAACTTTGGTGGTGGCGTGACCCACCGTATAAGAATGATGATTTCAGATACCGCGTACAATTGTCGTAGGGTTCTGAGAATCAATTTCTTCATTAATTTCTTCACACTTAGAGTGTTAGTCTTCATTGATTGAAGAAAAACGTTTCTTCATGTGTTGCACATCTAAGTCATCAATTTTGCATAAGTGTTAGGATGTGTGTCCTTTTCAAAGAACATTCGAAGATTCTAAGATATTTAGCTCACACCGCAACTTGCTAAATTTCTTCTCATCCAAGGGCTTAGTGAAGATATCAGCTAGCCGTTCTTCAGTCTTCATGTGCTCGATGGATATGTCGCCCTTCAACACATGATCACGAAGAAAATGATGACGAATTTGAATGTGCTTTGTCTTCGAGTGCTGAACTGGGTTGTGAGCAATCTTGATGGCACTCTCATTGTCACAATAGAGAGGCACATTCTTCACGTTGATGCCGTAGTCCTTGAGGGTTTGCTTTATCCATAGCAATTGAGCACAACACGAGCCAGCAGCAATGTATTCAGCTTCCGCAGATGACAAAGTGATACGCAGTTCTGCTTTCTTCGAGGACCAACGGACCAAAGATCGTCCGAGGAAATGACAAGTACCAGATGTTGACTTGCGGTCCACACGATCACCGCATAGTCAGTCGAGAATATCCAATGAGATCAAAAGTAGAGCCCTTGGGGTACCATAATCCTAGTGTTGGTGTGTGAGCTAGATATCGAAGAATATGCTTCACAGCCTTATGGTGTGATTCCTTCGGTGTAGCTTGAAATCGGGCACACATGCAAACACTAAGCATTACATCTGGCCTAGATGCACATAATACAATAAGGAACCAATCATGGAGCGGTATACCTTGTGATCGAAGTCAATACCATTTTCATCAGTGCATAGATGGCCATTTGTGGGCATAGGAATTTTGACACCTTTGCAGTCTTGCATGCGAATTTCTTCAAGACATCTTTGAGGTATTTCTCACGAGATATGAATATGCCATTGTGTTGTTGACGAATTTGAAGACCTAAGAAGAATTTCAACTCTCCCATCATAGACATTTGATATTCTTCACTCATCATGTAGGCAAATTCATCACTATAGCGTTGGTCGGTACAGCCAAAGATAATATCATCAACATATATTTGGCACACAAAAAGTTCACCATCATAAGATTTAGTAAAGAGAGTAGGATCGAGTGAACCAGGTGTGAAGCCACTCTTCACGAAGAATTCCTTCAATGTATCATACCACGCCCGAGGGGCTTGCTTGAGGCCATAGAGGGCCTTATTGAGTCTGAAGACTTTGTCAGGATTCTTTGGATCTTCAAAACCTGGGGGTTGAGCAACATATACTTCTTCCTCAAGCTTACCATTGAGGAATGCACTTTTCACATCCATATTATATAAAGTGATATTGTGATGGTTAGCATAGGCGAGTAATATGCGAATAGACTCAAGTCTAGCGACAGGTGCAAAAGTTTCATCGAAGTCAATTCCTTCAACCTGCGTGTAGCCTTGAGCTACTAGTCGTGCCTTATTCCTCACCACAAGACCATTTCCATCTTGCTTGTTGCGATAGATCCACTTTGTGCCAATGATATTATGCTTGCGAGGATGCGGACGTTTGACCAGTTCCCGACATTGTTGAGCTCGAATCGATGTAATTCTTCTTGCATGGCCTGAATCCACTCGGCTCCGTAAATGCTTCATCTACCTTAGAGGGCTCTGTGATAGAGACAAAAGCATAGTGCCCACAAAAGTTAGATAAATGTGAAGCTTTTGAGCGTGTGAGAGGACTGGCGCTTCAATGTCATCGATGATCTTGTCAACTTGCACTTCTTTTGCAACGCGAGGATGAGCTGGTTGTCGCCGAGGAATTTGATCATTTTCCTCGGCACCATTTTCTTGAGCATTATCTTCGGTGCATCAGCTCGACGTTCTTCGCGTACAGGAATGAATTCTTCAGCAGTTTCTTCAGTAGGAATGATATCCTCAGTTGCCTTGAACCTGATAGAATCCTCAGGTGCTGGTTCGTCTAACACATAAGGTAGGTGCTCTCTTTGCGAGCCATTAGTTTCATCGAACCGCACATCTACAGTGTCAACAATCTTGTGAAGAGCGATGTTGAAGACTCTGTAGGTGTGCGAGTCCTTTCCGTAACTAAGCATAAAACCTTCATGTGCTTTCGGTGCAAATTTAGAGTTGTGGTGAGGATCTCTAATCCACCATTTAGCACCGAAGACTTTGAAATAACTTACATTAGGTTTCTTGGCAGTGAGGAGTTCATAGGCAGTCTTCTTGAAGAATTTGTGAAGATATACTCTGTTGATGATGTGGCACGCAGTGTCAATTGCTTCAATCCGTAAGCGACTAGGCGTTTTGTATTCATCAAGCATAGTGCGAGCCATCTCAACAAGAGTTACGTTCTTGCGCTCCACGATGCCATTTCTTTGAGGAGTATAAGGAAGCAGATAACTCATGAGTGATACCAAGTTCATCAAGATAGTCATCAAGACCGAATTCTTGAACTCAGTTCCATTGTCACTCCTGATGTGCTTGATCTTCACACCAAAGTTAGTTGAAGCCCTCGAGGAAAATCGTTTGAAGACTTCCTGCACTTGATTTTTGTAAGTAACAATGTGTACCCATGTGTAACGAGATCATCAACAATAACAAAGCCATATAGTGATGCTTCATTAATGACAGCTGAATAATGATTGGGACCAAAGAGGTCCATGTGAAGCAATTCGAAGGGACGAGTAGTGGTCATGATAGTCTTATTTGGATGCTTGGCCTTGGTTATTTTTCGACTTCACAGTTCGCATAGGTGATCCTTGAGGAATTTGACATTCTCAATGCCAATGACATGCTTCTTCTTCGCAAGCGTGCAGTAAATTCCTCATGCCTGCGTGACCAAGTCGTCGATGCCATAGCCAGCCTTATACGAAGCTTTTGCAAGTAGGCACACGGCTGGTTGTGGTCACAGAGAGAAGTCAACAATATACAAGTCTCCTCTCCTAAAGCCTTGAAGACTTTGGAATTGTCGACTTCCATAATCACAACACAACGATACTTGCCAAAGATAACAACCATATCAAGATCACAAAGCATTGAGGCCGACATGAGGTTATATCCTAAGGACTCAACAAGCATGACTTTGTCCATGTGCATGTCCTTAGAGATAGCAACCTTACCATGTCCCAATACACGACTTTTGCCTTTGTCAAGAAAGATGATATGCTTCAGATGTGACGGTGATAAGGTAGCATCCATCAATAGATTCTTGTCACCGGTCATGTGATTTGTACATCCACTATCGAGAACCCACTCGGTGGCTTTGGGTTGATCATCCTGCAGATGAATTAGTACAACTTACGATCTCATATACTTCATCGATGAAGAATATGATATCAAGTTCATCGATGAATTTCATCACCAAGATTCAGATAAGCAAGAGGAGGACGTGTGAAATGAAAGTTCATTTCATCATGATTAGCTGCGTCCTTTCGTGCATTTTGTCCGGGCCCCTCAAAGAAATTCTTGACGCTTAGGCACGCCCGGAGACCTGACCCTGCAGAAGAGATTAGTTCTTTTTCTTCACCACCCACATCTGAAGGGGTGGCAAAGACTTCATCATTCTGCGAGCACCATACGAGAATGGTGGCATAGAGGCCAAACCATTTCGCTTTCACATAAGAGTGGTTAGGGTAAGCATATGAATAAGCAGATAAATTCTTGAGGACTTATGAACATATTGGTTTGTAGAATAATGCACATTTTCATAGCCCTTAGCTCTAGCCTGCGAAACAGAGTTTTTAGCAAGTTGATATTCATATGAGTACTTTGATCCTTTTGAGGTATTTGTTCCACGTGAGTATTTTGGTCCGTATGAGGTCTTGGATCCATATGCAGTATTTGATCTGGGGTTCCTATTCTTCCTTTGGTGGTGTCATGAGGACATTCACTGAAGACTTTCAAGGCACTTCTTGGGAACCCAGATTTTCTTCATAGGGGAACCGTTCCTGCGATTAGTGCCAACATATCTAGCAAATACTTCACCATTCTGATTTTTGAACAGTTTATAGTTGGAGTCAAATGACTCATCACAGAATGAGGAAATTCGCACGTAAAACCAGATAAGGTAGATGGATCAATCGGAGGTCCCTTTGCAGCAACCCATGAGGTTTTGGGATACTGCTCGGGCTTCCAATACGTTCCATCGACATTGAGTTTCCTCTCAAAGGCAATGCCCTCTTTCCTAGGGTTCCTATTGAGGATCTGCTTTTAAGCACATCACAAAGAGTATGATGCCCTTTGAGGCTTTTGTACATGCCTGTCATGTACAATTCCTTCGATCTGCATTGTCGGTGATACTAGCAATGTCCTCGGATGAAGAATTAGTGATAGCGAGGCAGGTGAAGAATTTGTAGCAGTTGAAGCATTTGAACATTCGGTGAAGAATTAGCAGTTTCACGTTCAATGCACTTTAAGCATGGAGGAACAAATTCTTCTTGAGAAGCGCTGATTTGTTGAGCAAGTAATGAATCGCGCTCCTTCTGAAGATCTTCATAACTGACTCTTAGCTTCTCAAGATCTTGCTTTCTTTGAAGAAATTCATAAGAAAGTTTCTCATGATCGATAAGAGAGTGTTATGATGACCTTGAAGGTTGTCAAGCCTAGGCGAAGTCTCTGAAGATTTTCGATCGAGGGCTTGAGTGCGATCCATTTCTTCACCTAACATATCATCACTCTTATCTAGCATGTTTTGAACCTTCTCAAAAGCCCTTTGTTGTTTTATAGCAATCTTAGCAAGTTTAGAGTAAATGGGCTTGAGATCCTCGTCGATTCATTTTCACTAGATTTAGAGGAGGTGAAATTTAGTACCTTAGCACCTTTTGCCATGAAGCAATAGGTGGGAGCGTAGTCATCATCATCCTCATCGGGCTTGTCGGTAGTCAGGTTTCTTGATGTTGAAGATGGACTTGCTAACAAAAGCGATAGCAAGAGCGGACTAGCCACACCAGATTCGGATTCTTCAGACTCCTCCTCTTCCTCATTTTCCTCAGATTCAGCTTCAGAGTCCATTTCCTTGCCAATGAATGCCCGAGCCTTTTTGGAGCTGCTCTTCTTGTGAGAAGAGGGTTTTGAGGATTTTGATGATGAAGATTTTGATGATTTCTTTTTCTTCTTCACGCCATCGTAACTGTAATCCTTGTGTTTCTTCTTTCTTAATTCCTTTTCCCATCGAGGACAATCTTGGATATAGTGACCAGTTTTCTTGCATTTGTGACAAAGTCTTCTCTTATAGTCACTATAAGAGGAATCACTGCTTCTTGAGGAATTTCCAAAGCGACCACGTCTTGAGAAATTCATGAATATCTTCACGAGCAGTGCTAGCTCTGGCCAAATTCTTCAGATCTCCTAGGCTACTACGAGTCTTCACTCTCGATTCGGACACGCCCTTGGCCTTGAGGCACGTGTTTTTCCATAGCCAGAACCATAGAGATCTCTTTTCAACAATTGGAACTCGTGAGTATTTAGCCTTTCGAGGATATCAGCAGGATCAAGAGACTTGTAGTCAGCTCGTTCTTGTATCATCAGTGCCAGAGTATCAAATGAGGAATCAAGCGATCTTAGCAATTTCTTCACCACCTCATGGTCGGTGATGTCGGTGGCACCCAGTGCTTGAAGCTCATTTGAGATGTCAGTGAGGCGATCGAAGGTTTGTTGAACATTTTCGTTGTCGAGTCTTTTGAAGCGGTTGAAGAGATTAGAAGAACATCAACTCGAGAGTCACGCTGAGTTGAAACACCTTCATTTACTTTGGACAGCCTGTCCCGGATGAGTTTGGCAGATTCCAAAGCACTTACTCTTCCATATTGACCTTTGCTCGAGATGGCCACATATGATATTCTTCGCTTGAGAATCGAGTTGCTTGAATCTCTTCACATCGGCATCATTCGGAGAAGGTGTGACCGAGGAAACACCTTTTGTCACAACATACCGTAGATCGTTGTCAATTGCTTCAAGATGCATTCGCATTTTGTTCTTCCGATGAGGGTAGTCCGTCCCATCGAAGGTAGGACACCCTGCTGAGACCTTGATCATACTGCGGTCGACATAACTAAAACTCCGGTGGTTAAACCAAAATCACACGTAACAAGGGAGTACCTTGCTCGATACCAATTGAAAGTGCGTTATATCGACTAGAGGGGGGTGAATAGGCAATTTTATGAATTCTTCATGAGGAATTTGCGGTGAGGAAATTCCTTAGCGAAGAACTACTTGCAACGGAATAAGTACTTTCGAAGTAAGCATAACAGATTACAAGCAAAGTCATCATGATGAAATGAAGACAATCACAGAGTACAGAAAGCGTAATCACAGGATAACACAGGATGAAGACAAACAGACTGAAGAAATTTAGCTGAGGAAATTGAGAAAGTCTTGATCAAAGTCTTCAAACACAGATATGAACAAATACTCAACACAGAATGAGGAAATGAAAGGGTTGAGGAAATAGAACCGATTAGGTTGGTGAAGACAATGATTTGGTAGACCAGTTCCAACTGCTGTCTCGGTTATGCGTCACAGTTGGAGCGGCTGAGTATTTAAACTCGAGGACACACAGTCCGGACACCCGATCCTTGAGCACGCAGCTCAGACACCAAGTCCTCACCATATTCTCCTTGAACTAAGGTCACAGACCTCGTCCAATCACTAGTCTTGAGCAACTTCCAAACCTTCACGAGACTTGGTCACTCGGCGATCCACAATTCCTCTTGGATGCTCTAGACCATGACGCCTAACCGTCTGGAAGAAGCACAGTCTTCAAAGGTAACAAGCGTCGGATCCATGCAGGATCAATTTCTTCAGTGATGCTCAATCACTTTGGGTTTGTTGGGGTTTGGTTTTTGGGTTTTTTTCTCACTTTTGGGTTTTTCCTCACTTGATGATTTTCTCTCAAAGTCCTCAGAGGATGGGTTGCTCTCAAATGACAAGTGTCAAGTTCTCTCGGAGCAGCCAACCAGCTAGTGGTTGTAAGGGGCGGCTATTTATAGCCTAGGGAGCAGCCCGACATGATAAGACATAAATGCCCTTCAATGATATGACCGTTAGGTGGATAAGATATTTTGGGACAGCTGGCCAAGAAGAAAGAACGTGATCGGAAATTTGACTCTCAAATTCCTCGGGGCTATCATGTTCCTCACGTAGGCAATTCGCCGGCGAATTCCTAACTCCTCGCCGAGAACAAATTCTCAAATGACCGGAAGAGCTTCGTCTCATCACATCAAGAAATTGACTGAACTGTATGAGATTTCCAAAAGCTTCACTCGAAGGGATTGGTAGGTGTAGGATTTTGAGTTGAGCATCAAATGGAAATTTTTCCTTAGTATT
The DNA here is from genome assembly GCA_021605145.1 of Aegilops bicornis. Lineage (NCBI taxonomy): Eukaryota > Viridiplantae > Streptophyta > Magnoliopsida > Poales > Poaceae > Aegilops > Aegilops bicornis. The sequence goes on from CM038674.1 coordinate 243,363,734, forward strand.
TCCTCGACCCCTTTAACAAAGATGGTGTTTCCTATGACTCAAGAAAGAGAAAATGAAACTACGAAAACAAAAGTCTTCACGCTTCATGTTCCTCAAATGAATACCAAGTCTTCAAGGTCACACCAATTTCTTCACTTTCAAAGTCTTCAGAAAGTCTTCAGAATATCAAAGTCTTCAGATGAAGAACTTCATTTTTAGGGGTCGACTTTCTCTGTAAATATCAAACCCCTCATAGACTTATAGACCTGTGTACACTCACAAACGCATTAGTTACTTAACCTATAAGTCTTCAATACACCAAAATCACTAAGGGGCACTAGATGCACTTACACTTCGGCGTTCGGACAGTCGACTATTTGGTTCTTTTTGGTGAGGAACCTGTTCCAGAATTTGCGGGCTGACTCTCCGGGTTGTTGAGTTATATGACTTAAATCGTCTGCATCCAGAGGACGGACAATAGTCCCTTGAAATTTTTCCCGAAAAGCATCCTCGAGCTCTTCCCAACTTCCAATGGTATTTTTAGGGAGGCCTTTGAGCCAATGCCGGGCTGGCCCTTTGAGCTTGAGGGGTAAGTATTTTATGGCGTGGAGATCATCTCCTCTAGCCATGTGTATGTGGAGGATGTAATCCTCAATCCAGACTCCAGGGTCTGTTGTTCCGTCGTACGCCTCTATGTTTACGGGTTTGAATCCCGCTGGGAATTCGTGATCCAGCACCTCATCGGTGAAACACAGGGGGTGTGCGGCACCCCTATATTTGGGTGTGCCGTGATGTTCGGATATTTGGCGTGTTGCATTGCATTGAGGAGCTTGCTTTCTCGGCCCATAGATGGACCTAACTGGGCCATCCTTTTGATGTGAATCCTTATGCGGATCGCGTGCGGCTTGTGTGCGGGGCCATTTGCCGCTCTTTTTGCCGTGGGGTCGTCCATCCGACCGGGTGGCCTTCTTACTTTTTGATTGTGGGGGCTCTACGGCCTCCTCATCAAATTCGGGCAGTAGCTTTCTCTTTGGGTAGCTCTTTGTTCGGCGACTGTCGCCGTATTTGTCTGCGGTGTTGAGTACTTTGCTCCATCTGATTCTGAGTGCATCTTCCGCTGTTTTGAGCTTCCGCTTCTGCTTTTTCAGGCTACGCACAGTGGCGACGAGCCTTTTGTGGAGGTTCTTCTGCTCCAACAATTTGTCCGGCATGAGATCGTCCGGACTGTTATCTTCGCCGGGGATGGGTTTTTTCTCCAAGTTGTCCTGTTCGGACGGTTGCTCGATAGCATGTTCGTCGTCCACCGGTTCGCCCTGCTCTATGGCTGGGTCTTTGTCGAGGCGGGACTTGGTGCGGCATTTACGTTGCCGTTTTGACTGCTTTTCGAGGGACTTATCCTTTGTAGTGTCCCGTCGTTCCTCATCGTCACTTCCTTTGGGTGTGTCCACCATGTATACATCATGGGATGAGGTGGTTGTCCAGTATCCTATAGGTGCTAGTTCATGGTTGTCTCCTACATCGTCGTCCATACCGTCGATGTCTTCGGAGTCGAAATCGAGCACGTCGTGTAAGCTTTCGACAGTGGCTACAAAGTGGGTGGTGGGTGGGTGTTGAATTTCTTCGTCGCCCGCATCCCAACCTTCCTAACCGTAGTCCAGCCAGGGCTCTCCTGATAAAGAGAGAGAATTTAGTGATTTCAAGATGTCGCCGAAGGGCGAGTGCTGAAAGATGTCCGCGGCAGTGAACTCCATGACCGGCGCCCAATCGAATTCGATTGGTAGGGGCGCGGAGGGCTCAGAGTCCGGAGAGGAGTCCGGCACCAGAGTCAAGGTCTTCGCAGCGACAGGGGATTGTGTTCGGCTCAATCGCCGTAGAGATTTCAGCCCCCGAGGTGGTGTCCAACCAACCATCCTCGATCGGCGAGATCGGCTCCGAATCAATGTTCTTAGCTGACACTAGTGCGGCCTCCAGGACACTGTTCGGCGGCAGAGTTAGATCATACCCATCGAGATAGTGCGGCGCGCTTGGCTGCGGCTCGAATCCGTCGAAGATCAAGTCTCCGCGGATGTCGGCCGTGTAGTTTAAACTTCCAAATCTGACCTGATGGCTGTGGGGCGTAGCCTTCGATTCGCTCCAGATGGCCAAGTGAATTGCCCGCAGTGCAAAGCCGCCGAATACGAAGATCTATCACGGGAGAAAAGTCTCACCTGGACCGCGTCGTTGTTGATGATCGAAGGAGCCATCGGGCCTATAGGTGACGCATACGAGGAACTCTCAATGAAAGCACCAATGTCGGTGTCAAACCGGCGGATCTCGGTAGGGGGTCCCGAATCGTAAGGCGTCTAGGTGGATGGTAACAGGAGACAAGGGACACGATGTTTTTACCCAGGTTCGGGCCCTCTCGATGGAGGTAATACCCTACTCCTCGCTTGATTAATATTGATGATATGGGTAGCACAAGAGTAGATCTACCACGAGATCAAGGAGGCTAAACCCTAGAAGCTAGCGTATGGTATGATTGTTGTTCGTCCTACGGACTAAAACCCTCAAGTTTATATAGACACCGGATAGGGTTAGGGTTACACAGAGTCGGTTACAATGGTAGGAGATCTACATATCCGTATCGCCAAGCTTGCCTTCCACGCCAAGGAAAGTCCCATCCGGACACGGGACAAAGTCTTCAATCTTGTATCTTCATAGTCTTGGAGTCCGGCCGCGATGATAGTTCGGCTATCCGGACACCCACTAGTCCAGGACTCCCTCAGTCATGCTTCCATCCAAGATGGGATGTATGTTATGAATATTGATGGAAATATGATACATCCGTAACACTGACGCTAAATGTCGCAAGATTAAAAGAATACCACACAAGTGTGGCACTACATTTGGTCACATTGGAGAAACCCGCATGGAAAATTCCATTATGATGGATTTTGAAGTCTTTTTGATTTTGAATCATCTGACACTTGCAACTTTCCTCCGAAAGTGAAGTGACTGAAATACCTTTCACATGCCATAAGGAACGAGCAACAAACTTATTGGTGATCATACATTTTGATGTGTGTAGTTCAATAAATGTTGTTGCAAGTAGTGGATTTATATATCTTCAGAAATGACTCAAGTGGATATATGGATATTTGCTTGATGAGACGTAAGTTTGGATCTTTTGAAATCATTCGAAAGGTTTTCAAAAATGAAGTAGAAGTTATTGTAACAAGGAAATTATGTTTCTACAATTTGATTTCAGAAAGGAATATCTGAGTTACAAGTTTAGCGAATGTCTGATGAGTTGTGAAAAGAGTTTCATAACTTACACCTTCCGGAACAGCACTATGAGTGGAATGTATGTGAAGATGTAATCAAACCATTTATGACATGGTAAGGTCAAAGATGACATAAATAAATTTGCCATTATCCCTTTTAAAGTGATGCTTTAGAGACTGCGGCTTTTACACTGAAAAGAGCTACATCGGGTCTGTTGAAATGAAGCCATGGTATGGTACGCCCAACCATGTTATATCTTTTCTTAACATTTGGAATATGGGGCTTGTGTAAAAGGTTACAAACCTATTCCAAATAAGACAAGTGCTACTTTATAGGTTATACCAAAATGTTGGGTATTCCTCCCTCACTATACCGAGGCAAATAGTTTTTCCGCGAAATGGTGTGCTTTTAAAGAGAATGGTTCTTTCAAAAAGGTGAGTGGGAAAATAGTGCAACTCAACGAGATAAACAGTATCTTCGTCATCAGATCAAAGGAAAGAGACCTTGGAAGTAATTCCAGAGTTTCCTACTACGACTGATATGGAAGTCTCTACAATAAAATGTATGAACTTCGGTCGAACTTGCAGCTGAACCACGTAGGCAAGGCTCATGCAAACCTCTCAGGTGCGCAAACGTGATATTGTTGTTAGACAACATTATACCTACGATACACAAGGAAGCGTAGATGGGCCCTGACTCCAGAATTGGCTAAATGCCAATACAACCCGAGTTAGTTTCCATATAAGTGATTCAAGATTAAAACCTTGATACACCTTTCGAAAGACTTGGAGTCTAACGAATATTTATGGAACTTTAAACTGATACGGATAAAAATGTTTTATCCATAAAGCTCGACTTGTTCAAATAACAAGTTCAAGAGTTGACTACGATGAGGTTATTTTCATCGTAGCGATGCTTAAAGTCGGTTCGGGTTGAACTAGCAATTAATACATATTTCAATCATGAGATATGAAACATGGATGACAATAGGATTTCCATCTGATGGAAATGAAACCAAGGACTTGCATGTGTTACAGTCCAAGGCATTTTGTCTATCCAGAGGATGCTAGTAAGGGTGCAAACTTCAGAGTTCCAGAGATGGACAGAAGAGAGCAAAATGGAGTTGGAATCTCCGTACTTTGATGAAATGGTCAAAGGGGTTTGACTTCATCAATGGGTAACGAAGATGCTTGTAATTCAAGAAAGTAAGTGGGAGCGTAATAATATTTCTAAAAACCTTGTGTGCTTGACACATTGTCAATTGGAAATAAATTTCTTGACACAAATTAGGACTTCATTTGAAAATAGTTTTTTTGATGAAGTGCTTAGGCTAAATAGCCTCAATATTAGGCATAATGATCTATCGAGATAGATTTACCTAATAGGGCTAAGCAATGAATACATATTGACATGGTGCTAAAACCTTTTAGCATTTAAAACCGCCAAGGAGTGATTCTTGCCGGGGTCACATGGAAGAGTTTTTTTGCAAGACTTGGTGTCCCAAAACACTAATGAGCAAAATACATGATACAGATTCAACACACTTTTGTGTTTGGATTAATCATGTATTCTATGGTATGTAAAACAACCAGATATGCCCGATACTCCCAAGGTGTTGTGAGTACGGATACTAAAGTGATCAAAGTACTGAACGTGGGACAACAGTGAAAGATGTCATTGAGTACTAGAGTAAGTACTGATGATATGTTTTTCATAGCGGAGATCATGAAGAGTTCGATGTAAAATGTTACATCGATATAGTCTTCATCTTTTCTCCATGCGATTTTCGATTTAAGTTAAGGGTTTTGTGTAATACATAATATGGTGGCACGGTAGTTGGAAATTGTTCCCAACAGGATACTGTGGCGAATTCTATAACAAATGACTAAGTATCTTGACGCTTTAGAAGCGACAAACAAGATGTTGAACCATATAGTTCATTCATGAACTTAGTATGGTTCCAAGATGGCTTTTGTCAATGGGACACTACTGCAGGTAGTTTCTCCATAACTTCGATCACGAGGAATCCAGGTTCGACCTGTGATTCACATACATAAAAGCCAAGTCCACACAAAATATGAATTTTGTGAAAGCGTGAAAACGTGAGGATATGCAATTATACACACGGAGCTGAAGTTGTCAGATCCGATGGACATCAAGCTATACCACATGCGAAGCATTTTTACACCAGTATGCCATTGGTGTAAAGTGCATTAGCATTAACTAGATTATTGACTCTAGTGCAAGTGGGAGTCTATAGGAGATATGCCCTAGAGGAAATAATAAATGCTATTACTTATCTCCATGTTCATAATTATGTTTATGTTCCATGCTATAACTGCTATGGTTCTCGAGTCTGCAATAACAACAGGCTCGGAGGAAGACTCATATGCACGTGTGGAATAATAAACGGTAAGAAGTATTCTTAGTCTGGCCTCTAAGACTAGCTCAAGTGTTGCATGATGGTTATGTTTTCCTGATCATGGGCATGTCAATGCCAAAGAACTTTGAGGGCACAATGTTAAGAGAACATTTGTGTTGAATCGACCCGGATTGAAGTTATGCTATGAGATTCATTTGTCACAAGTTAATGGTACATAACACAGAGATGGTTAACGTTTGCATGATTCCTTAGACCATGAGAGTATCGAGTTTCTTCATGCTTGCTTCATGAACTTTGGGGCTTGTTAAACGTCATCCGTACATGGGTGGCTATTACGGCGGCTTACGGGTTCATGGAAAAGTGTGTCAAGTAACTTGATAGCTCAAGATTGGGATTTGCTCCTCCGATGATGGAGAGATATTCTCGGGCCCTCTCGGTAATACGGTATCCATCATCGTCTGGCCAGACACAGTGTGATTTGATCACTGGGATGCCGGAACACGGAAACGAGAAAAGAGAACAAAACCGGTAACGAGGTAACTTGCATGGTGGACAAATGGTTCATCCACGAGGATGCAATAAATTTCACCTCGGGTGTTTGTGACATATCGCGAAGCAACAGGAATAGCTCATTGCAACTGGAGGTTCAATCGAATATTTATTCATGTGGGTATAGGGGTCAATATGGGTGTCCACGGCTCCGATGTTGATCATTGATCGGAAGGGGTTCCGGGTTATGTCTATACTTCACCGAACCTATAGGGTCACACGCTTAAGGGTCATCTATCAGCTGAAAAATAGACAGGGAGTCTGAGAGAAAATCATCGAAAAAGTTTCGGACACCGAAAAGTTTCGGACAGTGCAAAAGTTCCGCACAGAGAGGTCATCGGATGAGTTTCGGTGAAATCGAAATAGTTGTTTCGGGGTATGCCATTAAGTAAAAATGGTTTTCGGCACATGCCTGATAATTCTTGGAGGGTGCCAGAATCATTCTGGAAACTTTTTGGAATTTTCAGACATAAAAACCGGAAATGTTCAGGAGCTGCAGGAACCGGTTCAGATGCTTTTCGCAGATGAAAATCACTAAACTGGAATTGTTCTAGAACACGTTGAAAATTATTATGGTGGGTAATGGAAATGTTCTAAGCCCACAAAAATATTTTCAGTTCGAACGGACGCTGAAAAATGTCATCGTGAATAGTGAAAGTGCTTTTTGGGATATTTTATGGAAAGCCACCTTTTGGGGCTTTGCCCAAAATATCTAGGGATGACATGGAAGGGTGGGAACCTCCTTTTGGAGGGCCCCACAAGGGGTGGGACGTTCATGGGTGCAGCTCATCCATGGGGCCCCACTTGTCCCTTGTTTTCACTCTTTAGGTCCTTGGGAAGGACTCCATTTCATGTGGGTTTTGGGTTTTCTTGTAAAACCACCCTACCCCTTGGGATTTCCTATAAATAGAGGTGCAGGGCAGCCCTCCACTCTCATCCTCGGCTCTCATACACATGCCATGCATTATCCGGCTTCTCCTCTCCTCCCATGAAAAGAGTTTCAGAGAGCCATAAGGTCATGCAGGTTCGGCAGGACCTAGTTCTGGACGGTGAAGCCCTGCCGAATAGATGGCACCGTATGTGTGCAACTCTGTAGAGAGATCGTAGTTTCGGTCTTAGTTCGTGAGTGCCTCCCGAAGGGCTGTCCGTGTGACCGTCCGAGTTTCGAAGGTCCTCCCGAAGGGCTGTCCGAGTGACCATTCGAGTTTTGAAGGTCCTCCCGAAGGGCTGTCCGCGATACTATCCGGGGGGTTGTTCGATCGCCCCCCGGAGGGCTGTCTGAGGAGCAGATGAGGGTATACATCCTCGCGGTTTGGAGGTTGTAAATCCTAGTTGTGGGGATCTGCACCGCCGATCGTCATCGACTCTACTTCCCGCTGCGCTACGAGTCGGTAACAAAAAAGATCAAACCATGTATGCAGTCCCCATAGTGGTCCTGGGCTGGTGCGTAGGTCGGTAAGTTTTTTTTTTCTATCGCATTCCCCTTCAGGTGGTTCTCTGTCCATCATAGTAGGGGTACAATCTACGTGAGTCTGGGTTATTTGTGGTAGGGCTGGTTATCGTGCATGTACAGCCGAGGTGCTATCTCCACCAAGAGGTAGCACTGTTTTATTTGAAGACCGTGTTTTTACTCCGCTAGATACTGGCATCACCCGCTCCAATTCATATGGCTGATAAACAAGAAACATAGTTGAATCTACATACATTGTATGAGAGATAGATGCAATAGATAGTGTGGAAAAAGAGGGCACGAAATAGTTGACATGTATATTGTTTAACTAAAATGGATAGCATGACATAATTTCACATATATGATGTCTATCTAAACTGGATAGCATAGCATAACATAATTCAAAGATATGATGAATAACTAAACAGGATGGCATGACATAATTCACATACATGTTATCTAAGTAATCAGGATCGCATGATTTAATTCACATATGTGATTTATATGCTAAATAGAGGGCACTCGCATATATGATGTCTGAACTAAGAACATGGTGTTGAATATTGTGCATATGATGTCTAAACTATGCAATGCAAGACACCATATGCATGATATGAGCAGTATAACCATGCGAAGTTAGAGCATACACCTGGTGGGGGAATAGGACTGGTCATCTATCTCTGAATCCATCTCTGAGGAGCTATCGGGACCCAACAAGAGATATGCTTCGACAGGTAGCCCTGTATGCTCTGAAGGCCTTGTTTTCACTCCAGATTTTTCCATCTCCCACCCAAATGGCTGAATCACAGGAAGAGTAGTTTAATGTACAAGCATTGTCGACAAATGGAAATGTAATGAAGAAAAGGATGGGCAAGATATCATTCAAATATATGATGCCTGGTTAAACAGGATGGCATTGCACATTTCACATATATTATGGCTGGCTAAAAGACATGAGACTGCATAATTCCCATATATGACATAGAACCTAAATAAGTGGCATTACAGAACATGTCTAAACTAAGCAGATGACATATATGATGTCAAAAGTAGGAACTCCGAGGCAACATATGCATGATATGACTAACATCATCATGCCAAGGTAGATAAAACACCTTGGGGGTAAATAGGAGTGGTCAGTTACGTCTGAATCCGCCTCAGAACAGATATCTTCCTCTGGATTACAATCTTGAGAGGGGGGAGGGTTTGCCATTGAACCCACCATGGAGAGATGTCTGCATGACGTTGTATTTCCCCGCAAAACTCTTCTCTTTTTCTCTGCATGTTCAGCATGACTGCGTACAATATCTGACATGCATACGAAAAAAATATGGTGAGATTATGTAAGAAGAGCATGCAGAAATCTAGAGTGATGGTAACAACCAGTGGATGGATCCAAAAATAATGATAGCAGCCTGATGATTGCTTTAATTTAATAAAAAGACATATGATGATTTCTTTACTATTTGTTTCCCACCCAAGATGAACAACATAGGCATACCCAGGTGAACCAGATATTAGACAGAGATACTATTCATTGCTACCTCGATATGTGCCCCACAACTAATTTAGAGCTCAAGTTTGAACATTAATTTGGACCTGACTTGGAGTCTAAGAGGTGAACAAGACGATAAAGTAGCATGTAATTTTAAGCAATGCATAACATAAGGAGAAACAAAAAACGTGCAACCTCTCTTGTGGACCCGTGTACTCCTCAGGTTCATCTGCGGAGTCGATGATGGTGATGCTGTTGTGGTGGGTGCCGGCGGCAGGGAAGGAGATCTGAGGCGGCGAAAGACGGTCAGGAGTCGTGATCTCTGCTTTGGTGGATGCTTCTGTTGATGGAGCAGCTCAGGTGAGGTGGACGACATCGCGACAGGAGTAGGACAAACCACACAAAGTTTCCTTCGAAACCTATGTGTAAATGAAGTAATTCTGTAGGGGCTCATTTGGCTTGCATGTTTCTAAAAACGCAGGGATAGGAAAAACATCGGAATAGGATAGGAATGCACATGGTAAACAGAGCATTTGTAAACACAGGATTTCTGTCAACTTGGGTGTTTGGTTCACATGAATTGGAAGAGCAGAGGAAGGCAAAGAAACATGGCCAAAATAAAGTGAAACCATATGAAAGCGTGTACAGTTAGAATGTTATTCTGCCACTAATGCACTTGGTCTTGTTTTCATGCATAGGATTTTGAAGAGGTCCATGTGAATGTTTTGCTCCATTCCTTCCAACAAAATGCATGAATAATTGAATAGTAGAGTGCCATAGGAAAATTTCCTATTGCTATGTTTTTCCATTGAACCAAAATAGCCCTAATGGATCGACATGAATGTAGAGTAATAAGTGATGCAACAAGTGTACAACCTCTTTGCCATAGCCATGTCGACCTCAGCATCATTGGGTTGGTCGCTGAAGAAGTTGAGGCAGAGGAGGCTGTCGGAAGTGTGGAGGAAGATCTGAGGAATCTGTAGACGGCATCCAGGGTACTAGTCTGTTGTGATGGATCGTTCTGTCGTTGGAGCAGCTCTGGTGAGCCGTAAGACGACAAGGCTTAAGCAGCACAAGACATACATCGTTAATCTCAAGTGGGGTTCTAATAGCATCTCCAATAGATGATGTAATATACATTACCAAAAAGTGATGGATGTAAAAGTTACATCACCAAAAACCACCTGACTACAATAGATGAGGTAAAAACTGTTGACTCTGTTCTTAACTCTCGGAACTGCAATTTACTGTGGAATCTGAAAGTTACTGTTGAAACTGAACGCAATGGTAGCAGAGAGGCACTTGACATGTAGTTTAGGGAGGGCCTGTAGTTCATCTCAACCTGTACCCCCCTGAGCCGCCAGCCACCACCGGCCAAACCGCCGGCCCCCGCGCCGCCCCGAAACAACTCCCCACCGCCGGTCTGCCGCTGCCTCGCCGCCTTGAAACAACTCCCCACCGCCGGTCCGCCGCCACGAAACAACTCTCCACCACCGGTCCGCCGCCACCCCGGCCAGCCTGCTAGGAACCCCCTGCGCCGAGATTTTTCTCCGGCGATCCCCACGCCACCGCCCCCCCCACCGCCGGTGACCACCACCCCCACCCTGAACCCTAAGATAGATAGTGGGGTACCTCTCCAGCGAGGCCCCCTCCCTGCTGTGGGTGGTTCTTCCTTAACTCAGGCGAGCCCCCACCCCCTGAAAATCGACTGACCCAAAAGTTGATTTAGTCGACTGAAGTGTAGCTAAATGGAAGCAGAGCAGCAGCACGAGCGAGGGGGAGAGCAGGAGCAGCAGCGCGAACGAGCGAGCGAGGGCCGGAGTAGAAGCAACAGATTCGGCTGGTATGGATGCCGCCGCCGAACGGGCCTCGCACTAGGGAAGAGCCGCCATCGAGATGTCGCCCGAGGCGCCGGCTTCAAGGTAGCCGCTCCATGGGGGTGCGGGATGGAGCACCATCGGTGCCGGGGAGGTCGAGTTAAGGAGAAGGTGCGATGCGATGAGTGTGCAACCTCTTTGGTGGCGTCTAGTAGGCCTCGACTTCATCTGAGGAGCCGGTGAGGATGTTGCGGTTCCGGTGGAGCAGGTTAAGGCGGCGCTGTGGGGATGGAGCAGCCGCGATAGACGAGGTGATCGTCGGAGCAGCTCCTTGGAGGTGGAGGACGGGGCGGCTGAACCGGAGGGACAACAAGATGGATGACGGATCCTCATCCGCGGAGGTGGATGAGGGACGTCGAGCTATTGCGGTGGACGACATCGTCGGGGAAGAGGTTCCGGCTGGGCAGCGGTGAGGTGGCGGGCGGAGGAGGGTGGGGTTTTGCGGCTGAGCGGATAGGTAATGGCGGCCTGGGATTTCGAATGGTGAAAAGGAGACGATGGGAGGGGGAACCATGACTTAGGGACGCGCTTGTCCAAAATGTAGGGTGTGTTACAAAAGTACCCCCACCGATTTGAACTAGCGGCCCTTTCGGCTCAGGGTTAGAAGGGGGATTTCGCGTGTCGGGATTTCGCAGCTGGAGGGAGTTTTTGCGCGTTTTGTAATTTTGGGATAGCAAGGCGCTAGTTTTGGGAGCGCAATATCTGAATTTTTGGGATATAGGAAGGCGCGGGTTGAATTCTAGGGACAAGCCTAACGTGTAATATTGTACTTGTATGTACCAAATCAATCCGCACTTCCCTCAACAACAAAAAATGAAAAAAAAATTCACACCACACAAAGAGAGAGTCGTGTCTTGTTTTACTATACAAATGCTATTCAAAGCTACTCCCTCCTTCCATCTATATAGGGCCTAATGCATTTTTCGAGGCTAAAGTTGACCAAATATTGGAGCAATAATATATGACATGCAACTTACACAAAGCACACAGTTAAATTCATGCGTGAAAGGAGCTTTCAATGATATAATTTTCAAATTTTGCATGTCATTTAGTACTATTAATCTTTTCAATAGTCAAAGGCGGTCTTAAAAAACGCATTAGGCCCTATATAGATGGAAGGAGGGAGTATGAATCCATGTTATGTCCAATTAAAAAATTTCGATGGCTGTATAATGCATGTAACCTACTCATACCAACATTTTAGTGCATTCCAAATGTCTATACTACCGCTGCAATTCGAACTGAACTTGAATTCGTTTCTCTATTTCAATAAGAATATACAATCATGATTGTTGCCAACTTCAACCATCATTCGTGTATTACCTTAACAACACACCACATGATTACTATAGAGATAGATATGAACTATGTGTACTATATGAACTCAAATTCAATTATTCGAATACACTTGATGTTGATTCCAAATAATAGTACATTTGATGTACTAACTATATATTCATAATCTAAACCATGTTCCATACGTACACCGTGTTTATCACACAAAGTATAGTGCCCCGCCCCCTACATTATGACAAGTATTTAGCCCTGAGCTGCAAAAGCCACACATTGGCCCAAATTATAATCGATGTTCTACATTATGATATCTTCTTCAAGTGTTCATATCCACTTTTTTATAATGAATTATGATCTCTCTTTGTCTTTTACACCTTCACGATGCTCTTCTATTTGTAGCTAGCTAGCGCTAACTTTCTATCATGCACGCACATGCCCGCCCCCCTCTCACCCTCCCTCAGTGTCCCCTCCATCGCGCACGTTCGTTATTTCTCTTTAGTTTGTTCACCTGCGGTGTGTGTAGGCCCCCCGGATCCTTCTTTCTGGCACACACCGGTCGGTATACCTCTCTAGCCAAGTGTGCCTACCACAAACACATACTTCCGCTCTTCTCTTCACACCGTCCATGCCCCCTATGTCCAATACGATTCCACGCAGGTGCACACTCCCGCCCCTCTTTTCATCGATCTCATACTCGTACACTCCTCCCCCTCGACATGGTAGGCCTCTCGCACCACCTCCTAGCCGGACCCCTCTCCCCCTGTCTGTCTCTTCGGACCTTATTTGCTTCTCAAACATGCATGCATGTATACGTACCGATCTCCCTACATATAGCCAGGTCGGTAGACTTACCTCACTAGTTATGTCTCTCCCTTTCTCGGACACATGACAATTGATCTTCCTATGTAGTTATGTATGCTTACCACAACCATATCGTCTCCCCTCATCATCCTTGCATACCTCCCGACCCGTCTGTCACACGCACGTGCATAGACACACAGACATCCCCGGCCCTCTCTTATTGATATTGCACTCTTACCCTCCGTTTGTCTAGCAGGCCTCTCCCACCATTTGAGAGACGCCACTCCACCACCAACCCTTTGACACTCTACCTTTGTCTTTCTCCCAACCTTATTCCTTTGCTACACATATGCATGGATGCCGATCGATCTCCCTCAATACATAGCTAGGTCTCTCTCCTTCTCCACACATATACTAGTCGATCTACCTCTCTATTGTTAGGTCTCTGCCCCTCCCCCCTCCCCCCACACACACACCGATAGTCGAATGTTGTAGGTAGTTATCCATGCCACAGAGAAAAACTGCACCTCTTCCCTCTCAAATTCCAGTAGGCCAGCCGCCCTGTATCTCTGACGTCGGCAAACACAAATTCGATGGCACTCTTTATTGATCGCGCAGCCACACACTTCATCCCTGTTTCCGATATTATCGATATCTCACGCTGATGATCCCTCCACTCTCTTCTCGTGGATCGCTCCCTCTATATATGATATATCCATGACTCTATTTCACAAACGTTGCATATGTTACATTTTTTGTTTGAGATATCATCGACACATTGCCTCTGTTTCGCACAAACCATCTCTCTCACACCCACCCCACGTACGTACCTGCACCTAAAGAAGAGGTGCACGCAGGACACACGTACTCACGTCTTGTTCCCGGCCACACCCGCGCGGGTACACGGTGGAGTTCGTTTCTGTGCGAAAAGGCAACCCACGTGATAATTTGACGCATGTAGCGGTTGTTTATTCGAAGGAGGGTCGGGTACCACGCCTAGACGGAACAAAGTTTGACTTGACGCATTAGTATTAAATAAAGTTATATATTCCTCAATGGCACGTACAGAATATAAAACGATTGCCGTGGGGAAAATGGAAAAATCCGCTCCACTATATACAACGGAGCCTGCCTGCCTGGGTTTGTCTCTCGTCACACCATCTCACACAAGGCGGCGGTGGCCTCTCTCTCTCCCACCGTTGGTCAGAGATCTGGTCGCATCCCGTCCGGAAAGGGAGGATGTGCATCATTTCTCCATTCGACGGTGTTGAGGCAGCACGTCCCGATCTGCAGTACACGCCGTTCTCTCTGACCAAGCTCCGACGCGGTAGGGCCTTCATTACTTGCTCGCTACCGAAGTATGGGCAGATCCCTGCCGCCGGCTCCCTCCTAGTAACATTCCGACGACCCTCAGGTACAGCTTCCTCCGGCCTTGCTCCACTGCCCATCTTCCCACGTTGCTGCATGTGGATCTTCTTTAGTTGTTTTCTTAAAACGTATCTTGGCCGACGTACTTTCCATCTTGCAATCTCGTCCTCAAACCATTTTTGATAAAGCACCATGCTGCTTCTTTCCCTTATTACATGGAATATGCTTCTTTTTTGTCTGCATATGTATCTTCAACTCGTGTTATTGGGTAGTAATTGTTTCCTTTCTACCTCCTTTTGCAAACAAGGCTATCCATTTCACCTTGTTGCTATTGCGACCTTTTGGTGAACTACACAAATCACTTTTTTTAAGAGTGTTTTGTGCAGTTCCGCCAAAATGTCACACGGGCAACATTTTTACATTTCTCTGGGACTGCAGAAAGGGACATTGGTTTTGCTATCCTCCTCATCCAACTCCATGCCTAATCTTCTCCAACAAGTAGTTAGTCCTAAAGAGAGATCGCAGAGGTGATCGACTTCTATTTGTGTGTGTTATGTTTCATAATCTAGTTCCACTATTATTGTAATCACACTCACTGGATATTTTTGCAAACAGGGATGGTCAGCTCGATTTTAGTGGAGATGCAAAAAATGATCGGGTTATGGTGTCCTCCATACACCTCTTTTTTGGCTACAGAGCTGGGTGAAACTAGCTGCCAAGCAATGAACACTGTGCCCAGGAAATGGAGACATGCCTACGAACAGCTGATACGTCTCCAACGTATATATAATTTTTGATTGTTCCATGCTATTATATTATCCTTCTAAGATGTTTTATATGCATTTATATGCTATTTTATATGATTTCTGGGACTAACCTATTAACCTAGAGCCCAGTGCCAGTTTCTGTTTTTTCCTTGTTTTTGAGTTTTACAGAAAAGGAATACCAAACGGAGTCCAATGGACGTGCCAATTTTGGACGATTTTTTATGCACCAAAAGAAGATCCCGGAGTAAAAGAGTTGGGCCAAAAGAGTCCCGGGCCGTCCATGAGGGTGGGGGGCGCCCCCCGGGCACGCCGGTCTACCTCGCGGACGACTCGGGCACCTCCCTGACTTGTTCCGGCACATAAATACTGAAACGCCCAGAACATAACCTAGATCGGGAGTTCCACCGCCGCAAGTCTCTGTAGCCACTGAAAACCAATCTAGACCCGGTTCGGCACCCTACCGGAGGGGGAATCCGTCTCCAGTGGCCATCTTCATCATCCCGACACTCTCCATGACGAGGAGGGAGTAGTTCACCCTCGGGGCTGAGGGTATGTACTAGTAGCTATGTGTTTGATCTCTCTCTTTCTTTCGTGTTCTTGATTTGGCACGATCTTTATGTAATGCGAGCTTTGCTATTATAGTTGGATCTTATGATGTTTCTCCCCCTCTACTCTCTTGTGATGGATTGAGTTTTCCCTTTGAAGTTATCTTATCGGATTGAGTCTTTAAGGATTTGAGAACACTTGATGTATGTCTTGCATGTGCTTATCTGTGGTGACAATGGGATATTCACGTGATCTACTTGATGTATATTTTGGTGATCAACTTGCGGGTTCCGTAACATTGTGAACTTATGCATAGGGGTTGGCACACGTTTTCGTCTTGACTCTCTGGTAGAAACTTTTGGGCACTCTTTGAAGTTCTTTGTGTTGGTTTGAATAGATGAATTTAAGATTGTGTGATGCATATCGTATAGTCATACCCGCGGATACTTGAGGTGACATTGGAGTATCTAGTTGACATTAGGGTTTTGGTTGATTTGTGTCTTAAGGTGTTATTCTAGTATGAACTCTATGACAGATCGAACGGAAAGAATAGCTTCATGTTATTTTACTACGGACTCTTGAATAGATCGATCAGAAAGAATAACTTTGAGGTGCTTTCGTACCCTACCATAATCTCTTCGTTTTTTCTCTGCTATCAGTGACTTTGGAGTGACTCTTTGTTGCATGTTGAGGGATGGTTATATGATCCAATTATGTTACTATTGTTGATAGAACTTGCACTAGTGAAAGTATGAACCCTAGGCCTTGTTTCCTAGCATTGCAATACCGTTTGTGCTCACTTTTATCATTAGTTACCTTGCTGTTTTTATATTTTCATATTACAAAAACCTATATCTACTATCCATATTGCACTTGTATCACCATCTCCTCGCCGAACTAGTGCACCTATACAATTTACCATTGTATTTGGTGTGTTGGGGACACAAGAGACTCTTTGTTATTTGGTTGTAGGGTTTCTTGAGAGAGACCATCTTCATCCTACACCTCCCGCGGATAAATAAACCTTAGGTCATCCACTTGAGGGAAATTTGCTACTGTCCTACAAACCTCTACACTTGGAGGCCAAACAATGTCTACAAGAAGAAGGTTGTGTAGTAGACATCAACAGCATCGATCAATTATATATTTTTCTTTATTTGTACACCTTCTCACCACTTTGACTTTAGTTGTGATGTGAATATTGGCGCTGATCTGCGAACCATTGAGATGCATTAGCAGCCATGGTAGTTTCATTTATATTTGATGGAATGTTGTAACGAGATAATCTTGAGGCAAGAGGACAAATGAATCCTAAGTTGAAACCTTTTTTTCCCGCGGGAACCAAAGTTGAAACCTTCATAGCAGAATAGTACAATTTCATTAAAATTATGCGTACATATAAACAAATCCTGAAGGATTGATAGCAATGCAGAAACAATTCAACTTCGTTTCGCCGGCATGTGGGACATCCTTCATCCGGCTACACCTGCCATGCAGCAATATTGAGTGCACAACAGGGAAAGATTCACCCCGGTCATTCTGCCGCAGTAGTAATGACTAGTGAGCAGTCAAATAACAGAGCCCCACCTTCACCACAGTAAGTTTCTCGGAAGAAGCAACCATCATTTCTCTGTTCCTTGAATCCGCTGGTACTCCCATATTCCCAGAGTAATAAGTTGCTCGGGCGAAGCAACCATCACTTCACATTTCCCATAGTAAGTAGTAGTACCTCCTCCTTTTACTCTAGAAACAACCACAAGCGAATATTGGACGGTAGCAGCACAGCAACTGAATCAAAAATCCAAAGCAGTCAATGAACTACTACTAATGTGAGCGTTTGCTAGTATCATGTACTCCGTCTGTCCATGTATATAGGTCTTAATGCGTTTTCTAAGACTAACTTTGGCCATGTTTGGATCCATGGGTTAGAGTTAGTTTGAGCTAGTTGGGGCTCAAATAGCCCTAAAGTATCCAAGCATGAGGGTTAAATTGGAGCAAGTTGCACCAAACCCACCAAAAAAACTATCCCACCCAAGAGGTGCTAATTGGAGATAGTTCTCATTGGGCCCACTGAAAAATCAATTCTCTCTCCATCAAGTGCATTTATTGTCAACCTAACCCTGTCACCCAAGCACCTCTTTGGCTACAGTTAGTTCAAGGTTACTAGTTATGAGTTAGTCTAACCTCTAGCTAAGTTAGAGTATCCAAACAGGAGCAGTATAGGACATGCAAGTTGCTCAAAGCATACAGTCAAATTCGTACATGAAAGGATCTTTTTTTGAAAACGGAACGTGAGATCTTCGAAGGATATAATTTTCAAATTATATAAAATCTTATCAATAGTCAAAGGCATCCTCGAAGAATACATTAGGCCCTATATAAAATCTTATCAATAGTAAAAACCAAGTGTTACTACTACACCAAACAAGTTCAAAACGAGAAACTGGATCCACTCACGGCACGACACTCTGTCTCGTTTGGTCCATCGGTCAAAGCTCTTCCTCTTCTTGGCATAACAATAGAGTACAGTAATTTTTTTAGAATGCTCTTGGCATGTCGCAAACATGTGATGAGTTAACTGACCTCAATAGACGGCAAAAACGCCAGCCCATCTCACTTTGAGAGAGACGAGGAGAGAGAAGCGATACAACTGCTGGATTACTAGAGCTAGGTGTCGCACGAAGGCCAAGAAATATGGTGATAGCATGGGTTATCCATGTTGTATGATGTAACTACACTGGGCTGCCATGTGTCATACTCTTCCGGTCTATGTGGAGATGATTGGTTGATTTTATATTGCTGAATAATATAAAATATTATCAGTGCGGACGCTCCACCACGAGGTTCCTTGCTCCTTCTCGGTCGTCTGAATCTATGTTCATCCACTCTTTTTTTTTTGACGTGAGCTTTGTTCATCCTTTTGCCAACACGCGACAACTCGCAGAACAACGAGAAGCTCGCTTACTATGCCTTCTCCCTCGCCAACGTGTGCGCGGTGGCTCGCAGCACGAGGAGAAACTTTTGCTTACAAGCGATGGACGTGCAGCAGTTCATTTGGTGTCAGATTGCCAGCAATTCATTCGACTTCCGGAAGAGGCGAAGAGCCAAGCGCAAGGTCACCTACTAAGGCTGGTCATAGTGGGAGTAACATAGGTAGTAACATAGCGCAGTCCAAGACAAGTTTGCTTATGTGGCATGTATTTAATGAGGAGAGATGTGTATAGAGTAACATAACATGTTACTGTAACATAGCGCTTTCCAAGAGAGGATGAGTCTACAAGGTAATAAATGAAGCCAACTAGTATGACACTACTACTATGTTACTTTGCATTATGGAGGTAGTAACTTAGACTAGTGTCATATGCATGACACTAGTCTAAGTTACTCTGCACTATGACCAGCCTAAGAGCATGGTTAATAGTATATAGCCAGCTGATGGCTATAAGAAACTGCCACGTCATGTATAGCCATCATTTATAGTCACTCATATAGTAGTGTAGGCTACAAGGTTGGCTATAACATTACTACTCCATCCATTTTTTTATACAAGGCCACAAACTCATATTACAGGTACCAAGGAAAAAGTTAATGTCTTCTAAGTCAATGTTGCAAGCCAGCTTCTCTCCTTGTTTGTCGTGTAAATTTATGTGTATTCTTCTATTTCATGCACATCAAGCCAATGCTCCCACTCGGGCATGCATGCAAGGGATAGTTAATGTCCTAGTTTGTTAGTACTACGAGGCAAACACCATTAATATTGCATCCATTAGTGTTAGTGGCCTTGAATATCTGCAAATTGTTATTTTGATAGTGGCTTGTATATAAAAATGGAGGGAGTACTTTTTCAACCTTCTCTCTTTCTCTTTCTTCACATTTATTCAATTTGTCTAGGAATCCGCATATAGCTAGGCTCTTGCATGAGATCCCACTCCCCTTAGACTACCCATAGTGGGAGTAACATAGATGGTAACATCACACATCTCAAGGCAAAACAGATAATGTAGCGAGTAATTAATGAGAAAACAGAAGCATGTGGTAACATAGCTAGTTACTGTAACATCACACATACCAACACAAGATGAGTCTACAACCTAATAAATGAAGTGTCGCATGACACCACACAAACTCCCCACTATAGAGGTAGTACTCTAAGTTACTACCCATTGTGACTAGTCTTACTTTTTCATCACTCTCCCTCCACATAGGCAAAAAATGCCATGTAAGCGGGCTATGAGCCCACTATTATACTTGCGGGAGAGAGAGAGAGATGTGAAGAAGTAAGGGGAGTGGGCTCTCATGCAAGAGCCTAGCTATATACACATTATATTCCTAGGTAAATGCAATAAATGTGAAGAAATAGATAGAGAGAAGATGAAAAAAGTACTGATGTACTAATAGCCAACCTTATAGCCCACACTATTGCATGAGTGCATATATATGATGGTTGTAGATGACATGGCGGTTCCTTGTAGCCATCAGTTGGCTATATTAATAAGGCTAGTCATAGTGGGCAGTAATTTAGACTAGTAAGAGCATGGTTAATAGTATAGCCAACTATTGGCTATAAGAGAGTTCCATGTCATCTATAGTCAACCTTATTGCCAATATGTATAATAATTAGCTATAAGAGAGCCCGCTTACATTCTCTATCCTATCCTCTCTTCTCCAACTAAGCATGAAAATATTAGTTTACTCCTTACAGCCTGCTGACTGTACCTTATTATACTTGCTCTAACATATGCATGTTACTAGTTTATCTTACTATCATCATAGTGGGTAGTAACATAAATGTAGTGTCATGCAAGCCTTCATTTATTATGTTGTAGACTCATTTTGCATCAGTGTGCTTTATATTACGGTGACATATTATGTTACTACAAACACCTCTCTCCTCATTACCTCCATGCCACATAGGCATATATGTCTCGGGATGCGTCATGTTCAAAAAACCTTCGATTAACATGTGTTCAAAAAACAAAAAAATGTAAAAAATTACAAAACAAAGACCTCGATATTAACTAGACCTCGATATCAACTAGACGGATGGGTCACTGCAAAGGTTTATAATGAACCTTTGCAGTAACCCATCCGTCTAGTTAACATCGAGTCCACTTCCCATCCGGTCACCCATCTCATGACTACACTAGCCTCAGCACAGTTAACTTGGGAGTTCTGTTAGATGAGCTATCGCTAGGGAAGTTGGTCCTTGCCGATATAGGATGCCTCTTCGTATACTTTATGGCGTACCCCGACACTACAAAAAAAAGACACATCCGTGACATTTTGGGCCGAACGAATTTTTTTTCTGTCATACATATGACACTTCTATAACGATAATTGTCACAAAACCCGGTATCATCATAGATGTGGTGGGATCCTACTTCTATGACAAAAAATCATGACAAAAAATGGGCTTTTCATCCTGGGCGGGCCGGAGAAGCAGCTGCATGACATTCTTTGGGTCGTCCATGACGGAAAATACCGTGGTAGAAGCGAGGGGGAGGAAAATTTCAAGGAGTTGCCGGTTACGGTGGGAGGTCATGGGCCGAGCGATGCACGTTTCTCTCGTATGTACGCGCGTGTGTGCGAGGCGTTCGCTTTAACTGAACCCGAGCGAGGCGTTGGGATCTAACTGAACCCGAGCGATTACTGCAGTTACGTGTTATCGAACCCGGCGATCGATCGATGGCTCTTAATCGAACCCGATGGGCGATTCGCCGCTGCTGCTGCTAACTGAAGCCGATCGATTGGATGAACAGTGAGCGTTGCGGGGGGGTTTGGATGAATAGTGAGCGGTGGCGTTACCTCTGGTTGAACAGGACCCCGTGGTGTGGAGGGCTGGCTGAACAATAGACGGTGGAGGGGTAGCCGTGGAGGGGTGGTTGAACAGGACCCCGTGGTGTGGAGGCCTGGATGAGCGATGAGCGGTGGAGGGTGCCCGTGGAGGGTGGTTGAGCGATGGCGGTGGGGTAGCACGCGGTTGCGGCTGGATGAATAGGAGCCCGTGGAGGCTGGAGGAGGTCGACGGTAGCCCGTGAACAGTATCCCGTGGAGTCCCGTTTGCGGTAGGCCACACCCCTCCCGATGAACAGGGCCCCCGTTTCGACCGTAGCGCTCAAACACAAGTCCGTTTTGTCCGTTTTGCGGTACGCCACACCCCTCCCGATCAACAGGACCCCCGTTTTGACCATAGGAGGTCCGGTTCCTCCGTTCTTGATCGCCACCCCTCCCGATCAACAGGACCCCCGTTTCGACCATAGGACGTCCATTTCCTCCGTTTTGCGGTATGCCAGGGCCCTCCCGATCAACAAGACCCCGTTTCGAACGTGGCTAGTCGAACACAAGGCCGTTTCCTCTGTTGTGCGGTATGCCAGGCCTCGTTTTCATCGCCTGTTCTGTCCAAGCCCTCCTGATGAACACGACCACACATTCCGTTCCGACCCAGCCAGTTGGCTCCCCCTGAACACGACGACGATGCTGTTTCTCCGTTCCGACCCAGCCATGTTCGTATGCGCGATAGGCGTTCGAGACCCTGCCTGTATGTACGTACGTGGCCGTATTTTCTTTCTTGCACCCTCGCCGCTGTACGTGTGCGCCTCTACTACGACACGTGCGCGCCTCTACATCCACCAGTATATATGTACGTACACGTTCGCGACCAGAATGACAACGCTACGTACGCTTCGACCAGGTGGGTCCCAAGCGTCGAGCACTTCCTTGCGTGCGAAGATGTAGCTGGTGGGTCCCGGCAATGATCGGGCGAATCATTTTTTTGGACACACTTCCTTGTGTGCGAAGATGTAATTGGTGGGTCCCAGCGGGCGAAACGTTTTCCGCTTCATCGGTGGCCCGTCTGGTGGGTCCTCATTGTCAGTGGAGGAATAATTATTTTGCGGCGTAATAAGGAGGCACTTCCTTGTTGCGGCCGTGGACCCGGTATCGGCCTCTCCACATCTGATCCACGTCCGATGGAAGCCATTCCTTGACCACGTTGACCACGCCGCGCCGAGAGCACCAGGGCGGTGGATGGCGAGGCCTAGGAAGGGGACGATGTGTTGCCGGGGAAGACGCGGCAGTGGATGCCCACGCGTAGAGGAGTATGAGGGTTCACTCGTTCGGCTCCGGTGTGAGGCTGTCGTAGCCGCAGAATAACAGGGGGTGTGGGTGCATAGAGGGATGGCCTGTCCAGCGGTGGGAGTAGTAGGGGCGGTGAGGCCTCCGCGGCATCCTGACCCGACCCGGTGGCTGGAGCGGAAGCTGACACGACGGCGCTGCTTTGGCGGCTGGAGCAAGAAGACCAGAGGTTGAAGAAGCACTACGGCCGTTGGATGGACATCGTCTGATCCTTTGGAGCTAGAATCGTTCATATATTGACTAAAGTTGACAAAGGCCTCCGTCGATCAACTTAGTAGGCCCACAAGTCAGCCTCCCACCAAGGCTGGTCCCAGCTAGCAGGGGGTATTCATTTTTTTGTGCGTAATAAGGAGGGACTTCCGGTGGGTCCGAGCTGACAGCGGGGGGAACGTTTTTTTGGTGAAATACGGTGGCCCGTCTTTGTGGTTCCCTGCTGTCAGGTGGAGGAATAATTATTTTCCGCGTAATAAGAAGGCACTTCCTTGCGGCTGCCGTGGACCCAGCTGTCAGCCTCTCCACGTACAGTACTCTTCCAATGGAAGTCGGTCGTTGACCACATTGACCACGCCGCACCGAGAGCACCACGGCGGTGGACGACGGCGAGGCCTAGGAAGGGGACGACGGGGAGCCGGGGAAGACGCGGCAGTGGAAGCCCGCGGAGAGGAGTCTGACAGTTCACCGGTTTGGCTGCGATGTGAGGCTGCCCGTTGCCGCGAGAACTGGCGCCAGCGGTGGGAATAGTAGGGGGCGGTGAGGCCTCCTCGGCAGCACAGCCGGCCACGGGAGGCAGGAGCATGCGGCACGACAGGCGCTGCTTTGGGCGGCTCGAGCAAAAACACCAGAGGTTGAAGAAGCACCACGGCCGTTGGATGGCCATCGTACGGTCACTGGAGCTAGAATCGTTCATATTGACTAAAGTTGACAAAGGCCCCCGTCACAGTCAACTAAGTAGGCCCACAAGTCAGCCTCCCACCATGGTGGGTCCCAGCTAGCAGGGGGAGTATTCATTTTTTGTGCGCAATAAGGAGGCACTTCCGGTGGGTCCGAGCTGACAGCGGGGAATGTTTTTGCAAAATATCTTTGGCCCGTCCGGTGGGTCCCAGCGGTCGGGAAACGTTTTTTCGCGAAATAAGGTGGCCCGTCCGGTGGGTCCCTATTGTCGGTGGAGGAATAATTATTTTGTGCGTAATAAGGAGGCACTTCCTTGCGGCCGCTGGACCCGGTTGTCGGCCTCTCCACGTCTGATCTCTTTCGATGGAAGTCGGAAGTTGACCACGTTGACCACGCCTTGGCCGAGAGCACTGTGGCGGTGGTCTGGACGACGACGAGGCCTAGGAAGGGGACGACGCTGAGCCGGGGAAGACGCAGCAGTGGTAGCCCATGCGGAGAGGAGTACGAGGGTTCACTGGTTCGGCTGCGGTGTGAGGCTGCCGTCGCCCTTGAGAATAACGAGGGTGTGGGTGAGTAGAGGGATGGCACGGCCAGCGGTGGGAGTAATGCAGGCGGTGAGGCCTCTGCGGCATCACAGCCAGCCACGGGAGGCAGGAGCACGCGACACGACCGGCGCTGCTTTGGGCGGCTGGAGCAAGAAGACCAGAGGTTAAAGAAGCACTATGGTTGTTGGATGGACATCATACGATCACTGCAGCTAGAATCGTTTATATTGACTAAGTTGACAAAGCCCTTGGTACGCGTCAACTCAGTAGGCCCACAGCTCAGATTTGGCAGAGAATATATAGCCCATTTGCGATTTGTAAGAATACAGCCCATTTTTTAATTCTAATGGAATTTACTACAGCCCATTTACGGGTTTGTTAAAAGTACAGACCAACTTCTAGCTAGGACAACGATTAATAATTTCAAACAACCGCTCAAAACAGAACAAAAAAATCCCACATTTTGAGTGGACCCGAAATATTTTTATCCGAAATTTCTAGTCAGGTTAAATATAATTTCAAAATAAAGTTGTATCACGTTAAAATCTGACGAAATATTGCGCACGGAACAAGTAATGAAATTAAAATTTCCAAATTCCAAAAATAATATATTTTTCAAACTAATTACGTGTTTGGTGCATAGTAATTGCCCATTTTTTATAATTACATCCCATTTATTATTTCTTGAAGTCCATTTTCTTGTTAAGCCTAATGCATACCTCCTAGGTAACTTTGCAGCCCAGCGGGGCGGATAACAAGTTGACCCGGATATTGTGTACAACTGTCAGCCCAGTTGCATTGCTGATGTTGAAAAAAAGGCCTGTGTAGTACAGTACAACCTAACATGGTTACTCAGCCCACATTCAAGGACACCGGAAAGGTCCAAACAAGGCTTCTGTACAACTTTTTGGAGTCACCGAGCTCAATTAATAACTTAAGAAAAAAGTTAGATTACAATGGAACCTAATTAAAAGTTGTCACGAGCAAATAAATAATTCTACGGGTCCCACTTGTGCGTGTACGCGTGTGTGTGTGCGTGTGTGTGTGTGTGTGTGTGTGAGAGAGAGAGAGAGAGACCCATCGGTCGATGCTCGTAAATACATCTTTCAGCCATATGCATTGCTGATGCTCAGTAAAAACTTATATAGTTGACACAATCATATAGAACATCATAGCACACTGAACTTGCATACAAAAATTTCACGCAGGCGGCACAATCAGAATGGAAGCAGTGGATTGCTACGGAAGGGCTATGTTGAAACCAACAAAGTCGTACATAACGGTTCATCGTCATTATAAATGACGGGGAAATATCTTGAATGTTGTGCAAAGAAAACAGACAGACACCACAATAAGTTACGCTAGCATATTAAGTTGACGTATAACCCTTTCTAAAAAAGTTCAGGTACAAAATTAGAACAGGTCACAATCAAATGTACTGGCATATCAGTGCTTCAGACCCATAGCTCGGATTTAACTAGTACTATCTGACAAGATTCAGTTGTTACCTCAAATTAGAGCACATCCAGGCAGCCAGCCCTGCCTCTTCTCCCAAAGAAGTAGTGGCCTCCGCCGTGCTATGGAGTAGGCCCTGTGCCATCCATCGTTCCGAGCAACACGGGGAATGTCTGACGTTGACTCCTGTAATGGACGTCGTCGACAGACCTTGGCACCAGCGGCGGCGGCAGGACTTCGATTGATGGATTGACCACTTCTTCGACATGCACGAACACTCGATACAGGTACATCCCTAACGTGGTCCGCGGCGGCCTTAGTGGCAACGAATAGTACAACCCTGGTTCCTGCACCGGTATCTCAACACCAATCACCTTCGGTATGGTGGATGGCTTCTTCATCCATGCTATAACCGTTAGAGCCCAGCTGTCTGGAGGAACAAACATACTTACGAGCTCACCTCCAAGGTCGTTGATAAGCTCGTTCATGGACTCGCTGTTCCAAGCACGTCGAGGCATGCCGTGGAAGGTAAGCTTTATTAAAAACTCAAGCTTAGAGGGCACCGAGCCCCATCCTGGGTGCCACCGATCAAAGCTCACCAGCGTGCCATCACAGAACAAACGCCGGGAAGATTCGAACACACGACTGCAGTCGAAAGTTGTTCGGAACCTAACGAAGAAATCAGCCGGTGGCGGACAGACTTCGACGAGCAAGTCACTTATTTGGATGTCGTGCGCAATGCCAAGAGCTTTGACAAGGTCGTCCGGCGAGACAGGAGGCCGGTTGCCGTTGATGGTTACTGTCGGTGTCAAAACCGGTGAATCTCGGGTAGGGGGTCCCGAACTGTGCGTCTAGGCGGATGGTAACAGGAGACAAGGGACACAATGTTTTTACCCAGGTTCGGGCCCTCTCGATGGAGGTAATACCCTACTCCTGCTTGATTAATATTGATGATATGGGTAGTACAAGAGTAGATCTACCACGAGATCAGAGGGCCTAAACCCTAGAAGCTAGCCTATGGTATGATTGTTGTATATATCTATCGACTAGCCTGGACTCAGTTTATATAATGCACCAGAGGCCTAGGATAACAAGAGTCCTAGCCGAATACGCCGGTGGGGGAGGAGTCCTTGTCTTGATCGCCAAGTCTTGTGGAATCTTCCTTGTATGCGACAACCGTCTGGACTGGCCCATGAGTATCTGGCCATGGGGATCCTCGGCCCGATCCAACTAATCGGGAGGCAGCGTGGTGAGTACCCCTAGTCCAGGACACCGTCGAGAGCCCCTGAATCGGTCTTCAAGTTGGGGACGCTCCTCGATTCTTCCGAACTGTTCTTCGTCTTTGGTCGTCGGTCTTGAAAACTGGTTCAACAAATCTTCTCATCTTCGATCTTGAGGATCGCCTAAGTGCATACGAAGAGTTTACACGTTGGGTATCCGAGGAGCCCCTTTAAGTTTATGGCCTTTATCAATACCTTGTTATTTTTATGCCACGCCTCGGGTTTGAAGTTATTCCCGGGAGGCAGTGTCCTCTTGCGTCCGAGCTCTAAAGCCGGACTGCATTCGAGGTATCTTTTGCAGCCGAGGACCAACGCTGGACTGCTTCCCAGCTCTATCGCCGGACTATGTATCCGAGCTCGAACACCGGACCGTATCTGAGGTGTCGTAAATCACCTTGGTTCAAAGAAGTTTGAAGGAGTTTAGCCGAGCTTAATGCCGGAAATGCCCTCTATGGAGCCAGCCACTAGCGTCCCGAGCTTTATGCGGACTGCTTCGAGGTGGTGCACCACCCCAAATGTGGGCGATTTTTGTCAATATTTTTGATTGGTGCAATTTATTCTCTGCCGAGATACATAGCGATAGCCCACAAGGTGTGTATCGGTCTAAAACCGAGATACACGAAGGATGACATAAGACCCCGATCCCGATGAGTCACCGAGACTCAGGTTGATTTGCAAAATTGGCCTGAGGATCAAGTCCTAGCTCGGCAGAATACTACGGGACACAAAAAGCGGCGTGCTCAGTCCTCGAGACTCGGGTTGGGTGCTGCCGACCAACATGAGGATCAAAATCTCCTTGGAAACTGTATTGCACTTAAAATTTTACGCATAGAGCGAGCAATGCAAGAGCCCGAGACACCGGTCGGTGGCAACACCGGATCGAGGATTGATGTGCCTTTAATATTTGTAAATAATAAGCCCGAAGCCCAGTAGCCCCCCAGCCTTAATGCGGGCACGGGTGGCCGAATTAAGGATTGATATCCATAGTAAAATCACAAATTATGTGTAATGACTCAATGTATCCAAGTACTTTATGTCATTAATGCTCGGATCCGCATTGTACAAAACTTTGTTGACCGACCATCGGCTTCAACCTCCTCGGCGATGGCGAGGAGTGTTTAATCTACTTTATAAAGCCTTTATGAGGGCAAAGATTTACGACAAACAAGGCAATCTGGCCATACGGTTTTATAAACAAAGGTACGCAGAGAGATATGTTATATTATTGTTTAACAGAAGAAATGCCTTCCAAAGAAAATAGTCTCGCTATCGGTTCCTTTCTTTGGGTTGTCATGCTAAGCATGATCATGAAACCTCAGCTCCAATGTAAGAGCAAAATATTGAGGATTTAGTTTGGGAGGCGATTACTAGCCCCGGTAGTGTTCGACGATCGAGGTCAAGCGGAAACACTTCGCCAATTTTATGAATAGCCCGTCATTTAATATAGTCATCGGATCGCTGACCAGTTTACACCTATTGTGACAGTGATCGGTTTTCGGCTTTCTCCACTGAGGTGCTTGACCATGCGAGCTGGAAGCACAATCGCAGTGGTTCTCCCTTTGCACACCTAGCTGAACAAAGCGGAACGTAGGAGGCAAGCGCCGGAGCCGGGCAACCCAACTATTGACCGAAGACACAATTTGAAACTGATGCATATATAGCAACATCCGAGAATGTTTTTGCCGAATCTCTAAAGGTGTCCGGCGTTGCACTGCGAGACTTGTGCTGAAAACACACAAATAGTTAAAAGTGCCAAAAGCTTGGAAAGGCAAAAAACGTCAGTAAAAACATGACGTCCGAACAAGATCAAGTGTTTGATGCCAATCCGAAAATTGGACTTTAGAAAAAAAGTGCTTCTGCCGTGCTTTAACATGACACATCCTATCTCAAGACTTCAAGCGGGTCAGCTTACGGCTTCAGTCTCCCATCCCGAAGGCGGAGTACTTCTCATTAGACTAGTTTAGAAAACTAAACTCTAGTGGTTTTGAGAGAGAAATTAGGCTCCCCGGCTAGTGACCGCACACTCGTGTCAAGAAAAGGAGTGATGAATAATAATAAAAACCCTGCAACGACTAAGAAGAAAAACACTTATCATAAAACGTCTCAAATAAACATAAGAGCCCCCAAGTGATTTGGGTAAAAGAATGATTCTATGTACCAAAGTACTTATATCATATCTATGTTCAACCGAACCTTAAACGCGTCTTAACCGACCGTCGGCTTCTCCCTCTTCGGTTAAGGACCGAAAAGTGTTATCTACTCCATCTATCGAGAATATCGACGGTGTTTCCAATAATCAGGCAATCAGGTCATAAGGCTGTAACAGACAAAGCCACTCAGGGAACTTATGCTATATTACTGACAAAGTGTAAGAAGCATCTTCGAAGAAAATATTACCCCCACCAATACCTTTCTTCGGTGCTCATTGTTAATATGAGACTTGTGCAATAGATTTTTTGTACTCATGAGTTCCGTTGTGTGCCGACCATTATTGAAAACAGTAAGAGCGCTTAGCTTCGGCTTCACCAGTCACGAGGTCGGCTCGGGTGACCCGATCGTGAAAATCGCAGAGGTGCTCCCTTTACTCCCTAGCCGAACAATCGGGAACGTAGGGGTAAACACAGGAGCAAGGCAACCCATCTTGCAAATCAATTAAGTCAATATGGTGCATATTGTGGCGTAATACACGAACAAGTAACGAAGCCGTACAAATATAATCATGTGCAAGAGGAAAAGGCTTCATGAAGGAAGCCCCCAAGTAAATGGGGTATTTGAATTTGCGCGTCACAAACAAAGGTTGGACAAGGAAATTTTTTACAAGCAACCTTTTTTCAAAAAAGTATAATGCTTGGTCGAACCGAACACAAGTTAAAAATTAAAACTTTGAGCATGAAGGCAACTTAGCTGGTTAATGTGTTCGGTATTGATGACGTGGTCCGAGCTTGATGCGGGACAAGGTTCCATCCCCCAAGCTGGTCCCGAGGTGGCGGAGCAAAGAGCTCGGCACTCCGAAGTGGTGACATAGCACGGGCAATGCAGGCCGGCAGAGTGATGCCGAAGTCCCCGGCATGGGGTAATGAAGTGTTGACGAAGCCCCGTCCGGCCGCGATGACGCTAAAGGATATAGTCCATTGGATCATTTTCCTGTGCACAAAAAATAGTGCAAACCGGAGATAATAGTAATAATAAAAAAAATCGTTGCATAATAAATAATTTATGCAAAGTGAGTAATAAAAGAAATATGGCATGGGGCCGAAGTCAATGTCGATGCAGGCGTGACGCGGTGATGGCGTGGCAGAGCCTGAATTCTCAGGTCGGTCCGAGTTCCGGATGCGGCGTTCACCGGACTATGTACGGAAACTGACCGAACCACCATGTGAACGTCGTCAATGCGGCCACCACTTGATAAACCTGTGTACAGATGATGGACAAACCGGAGTAATAATTCCTTGGAAAAATAAACCTAAACAAGCAAAAAATACTAGGGTTAATAGCACCTGGTCTATTTGTTGTAGCGATCCGAAGAAGGGTGATACCCAAAATTGGGACTCGATCCGCACACCCATTGCCTGATGGGCGATAGAGCGGCGGCATGGCAATAACGGCAAAGGTTGGCTTGCCGAGGCAAAGTCCTCGGTCTAGCTAATCGTGATGAAGCTGGTCGGCCGGTGGCGCCAAAGTCACCGGAGCAGGTTGATGAAGAGATGGTGAAGCCCCCGGTCCAGCCGAGATGTCGAAGTAGGTCGGCGTGATGGACGCCAGCTTGAAAAAGCAATAGTGCGGCCCTGCCGATGCAGGTCGTGACGTGGTCGATGCCGGCTTGATGAAGCGACCGTGCGGCGATGCCGGTATGCCCACTCTGTGTAATCCGTGGGGCGGCGATGTTGGTGATGATTTATCCTTCGCGATGCCGGACTCTTGTTCGGCTTGCCGAGATGATGATCCGAAGATTTTGAGCTCGGCTCGACAAAGTGACGACGTGTCTAGCATAGGTCGGCAGCCGTGGAGCAATATTGCCGGACTGGTTTGACACCAGCATGATATTGAACATAGTGGGATATGTTCGGAAACAAAACACAACACCCCATACAAAACTTCCTTCAAAAAGGATGTCCGAAATCCCGTTCATAAAAAAGACGAACTCGGGTCGGATTCGTTTGCCTTGAAAACAGATCCGAAAAGTGATGCACAAATCGGAAGCTTCCCAGAGTTTGGACGGTCGGATCGAGCTGAAAGTTTGAGGGGTGGTAGATATAGGAATTCCGCAGCCGATCAACGGTTGGATCTTTCAAAGGAGGTCCGAGCTAGAAGCTGGACACCACGCCCTAAACTCGTGCGGATTCTCGTCCAGATTCAATGCGGCTCCGGTATATCGGAGATTGCCAGATATTCCTCCATCGGAACTCGACGAAATTTTCCAGGGTTGTTGTAGACTCAATTCCGCACAATTCCACCGAAGCAATCGTCAAACCGACGCTCGAGGAGACGGTGACGGCGGGTACAAGTTCGCTGTCTAGAACAACTGCACAGTCGCCCGAGAGCAACGTTGACGTTGAGCCCCTGGGCTCCCTGGATGATTCCTCCATGATCTTGATAGAGATCGGAGCTGATGTTGATGAAGGCCCCCATCCGAACATAACGATCGGAGGTAGGGCGCAGTCCTTGGTCGAACCAAGGTGACGGTCGAGCTGGTGGCGAAGATGCCAAGTCACAGCTTGATCTGTGCAGCGAGCCATCGACCTTTTGCCGAACACACAACGGAACTCTCAATGAAAGCACCAATGTCGGTGTCAAAACCGGCGGATCTCGGGTAGGGGGTCCCGAACTGTGTGTCTAAGCGGATGGTAACAGGAGACAAGGGACACGATGTTCTTAACCAGGTTTGGGCCCTCTCGATGGAGGTAATACCCTACTCCTGCTTGATTAATATTGATGATATGGGTAGTACAAGAGTAGATCTACCACGAGATCAGAGGGCCTAAACCCTAGAAGCTAGCCTATGGTATGATTGTTGTATATATCTATCGACTAGCCTGGCCTCGGTTTATATAATGCACCAGAGGCCTAGGATAACAAGAGTCCTAGCCGAATACGCCGGTGAGGGAGGAGTCCTTGTCTTGACCGCCAAGTCTTGTGGAATCTTCATTGTATGCGGCAACCGTCCGGACTGGCCCATGAGTATACGGCCATGGGGATCCTCGGCCCGATCCAACTGATCGGGAGATGACGTGGTGAGCACCCCCTAGTCCAGGACACCGTCAGTTACCATCAGCACTTTGCCGGCAAACTGGTCGTCAAGCGCCGCCATGCCACTGTTGAGCGACAGCACGCAGTGACCAAAGGTAGGACGGACCTCAGGATCTCTGGCTCGGAGATCGCATTGACCGTCGACATGATAGTGCGCTTGAGTACAGTGAGTACAGGAGGGGGATTTGGGGGAACTGGAGTAGGAATCGAGATTCCAGAGGTGGGGGAGGGCGGAGGCGGGGATGAAAAGGTAGCATGAATTTCAAGCACGCGCTAATATGCTCTCGGCGCATAGCGCTGCGAAAAACACCGGTGGCGCCCACATGTCCGCCTAAGAGTACTTATTCTTTCTTTTTTGGAGAGCCCGGCCTTTTTTTTTCAGGATCTTTTGAGAGCCCGGCCTGAGAGTCATAATTGACCTGTGTGGCATTGCGTTACTACTCGGCCCATATTCAGCGACATCTCACTGGCCCAAACAATTGTACATCATCGAAAAGACACTGAGCTCAAATTATATAACTTGAAGAAAGGAGATATACTCTGAACACTGGAGAATGGTGATGCCCTCATTTAGCCCACCAGTAGTTCGAGATAATAAGCGATTCGAAACAACGATATATACAACATTCAAACACTGACTAGTGACTACTACTGACATAAACATCAAGACATGATAGTTCATAAGAAGTCTTGCTACACCACCAAAACGTACCCATCTGCAGCGCTCAGACTCTCGTGATCATGACAAGAATGACATTCTAAACAGAAGCAACTATTACATAGAAAGAGTGACATAGACGAGGATGATCAAATGACAAGGAATATGCATAACAAAAGAAAGAACTACCCATCCAGAACCAGCAGCAAAGACAACAAAGTCATTCGAAGAGATGATCCAACACCATAATAATTTGCGGCCCGCTTCAGCGACCGGTGATCGAGAGACACAGTACTCCACCCTTCGATGCAACAAAGACAATTACCTATCAACCTCAAGGCTTGAACCACATCACTGCACTGTCGTAATTGAGACATCCAAGGATCAAAGTTAATCCGGATGCCTTTGTCATTCTCACCTTCCTTTGGCTGCAGTACATATCGTTGTGATCGGGGTGTATGCTCGAACTCCTAGGGCTCGCCCGTGTAGACACAGTTTTCCATAGCAAGCAGAGCCTCTCCGCCATCAAGGTCCTTGCCAACGGTGATCTCCTGGTTAATCGGATAATTGAGTCCGAGAAATGAGAGTGTGAACCAAGGCTGTTTACCCGCCTCCAACTAAAAATCCTAAAGGCCCCAACAAGCTGGTATCCTACTCATAGACGTAACAGCCATTTGTCCAGGATACTCACGTATTACACGGTGCTTGTATCTGATGGGGTTTTGCAATATAACTTTTCGGCTCATGTGTCCGAATGATCATCTCTCTTTTGCCATCGTCGATCGAGCGATGAACCGGTTGTGCTTCCCTGTTTTTGGCAAAGGTGGTGTAATTACAAAGGGCAGAATCGTAGGGACACCGCATCATATCAAAAGGACGAGCATTGTTAATGTAAGATCAGCATTGTTCGTGAGTATGAGTAGGATAATGCAAGAAACATCATTGATATGTCCCTGTTGGGCGGGAGGAAAATACAGGAAATGTATCTGGGTTCGAAAATATAGAAGTGCCATGCATGGTTATACTCATGTTATCTCGCAATCGATTCTTCACAGGAAACTACCATGTCATGCATGTTATGTAATCATGTTACATCCTCACAAAGAAATTCTTCAAGGTAACTAACGAGACCATGCATTGTTATATACTCGTGTTACGTGGGCAAAAATTTTGTGAGGATATTATTGTAGCCATTGATTCTTTGAAGGGCGAATATAGGTATGTACACATGGTAAGCATTGCAGGATTTCACTACGTCCAAATATAGAGTTCTCCATATGCACATTTACTTCCCTAATGTATGGTTAGATGAAACCAACGATTGTGGTGCATGTTTCTACATCATGAAAATGAGGAAACTAACATGGCCATTGATACACACTCATATTTAGTAGTAGTATATAGATTCTTGTAAAATAAGGATAATATCCATATATTCCTAACCGTTTGATTATTCAGGGTACAAATTGGCTGTAATGACATGGTCACAATCGCATGAATTAACTCATTCCAAATATAGCTGATTTACGGCGTATCTAATATATTGCCATAGTTCTACTCAAATTCTGCTCAAAGAGGGATATGCCCATCATCACAAAAAGTTCAAACAGTCTCATGGCGTCATCATTAACATGAGACGGAAACAACTTACACGCGCCGTCCCAGCAATACGTGGTTCCATCTGCTTTGTCGATCACGTAGATGATGCCATTGTGTTCAATGGCATCACAGAAGTGTGTATCAGCTTTGACGATGATCCACTGCGAGCCGAGTTGTCTCCAGCTAAAAAAGGCATCGACGTAAAGATAGGCGAGTCCGCGGTCGAACAAGGCAATTAGCTTGAAGTCTGCGTAATTCGCATGTCGTGTGGGTACTTGGCAGATTACAATCTTCTGCAAAACAAGGTTCGTCCAACTGACGTAGTAATCTAGATGACTTCGACCGCGATGGTAATACTCTATATAATCCAACGGAGGAAGGATAATCTCATGGGAGGTATGGAAGTTCACGAGCACCAACTTTGTACCGTCTTCTCTGAAGGCAGCCATCCAGTGGGAGTTCATGCTGACCCAATACATACCTGCCAAGAAGTTTCGGGCGATGGTGATCGGATCGATGTCGAGGGAAATGATGTACGGCGACACATTACATACCTGCAAAGAAGTTTCAACTAATGGAGATCGGATTGAAGTCGAGGGGCATCATACACGCCTCCGTATCATGGTGAGCCAATCTCGCAAGACCAGATAGCAGAAAGCAGGGTGTCTTGAAAAGCTTAGGCCTCGCTTTGACGATGGCCGTGTGCATGTCCCTCGAGCATGCAGCCAGCTGTAGGGCGGTCAACATATCCATACACGAACAACAGAGGTCGAGGATGTCACTGGGGAGATTGCTCCAATCGCGGCTCCTATGGATCTTCATGGCGGTTCGCGTTCGGCCATGGTGGAGTTTGGAAGGGGGCTTGATTTACGGGGGAGAAGGATGTCGGTGCTGGAGCGGCTAGCGAGGGAAAAGTGGTACTGGGGGAGGCGAGTGAGGCGACGGTACACGGGGGCACAGTGAGATGGAGACGGAGACGGAGATGGAGTGGTGCTATGGGAGCGTAGAGGGAGACGAGGCTAGGGGCCAATGTCTTTGTCTGACAACGGTGACAGATCGCATAGTGCATGTGGTGAGGCTGACTTTGGTAACCCGAACACACTGCCTCGCCTGGACTAGTGTCAGGCGCAGGGTGTTGTCACTTCACTGTGAGGACCGGATGAATAGTATTTTGACCATCAAGTGTACCACAGTCTTACTACTACTACTACTACTACTACTACTACTACTACTACTACTACTACTACTACTACTACTACTACTAGTAGTAGGAACATGAGTACTCCAGTATTCTATAGCGGAAATAGGTCTCCCGTGCTAGCATGCCTGTTCACTTCATCGTTCAGGTATCATTCATATTGCGAGCAGAACCAAATTCTCGTGCATGCCCAATCAACGCCCGCGATGATGCATGCAAAGTGGTCGCTGGTGCATCAAGGACGGCATGCAGATCGTTCCACACTTGAGAAGAGGAAAAATGGAAAGGTAGAACGCGGAAGCAGAGGAAGAGAACGATGGCTAACGAGGCTGGGAGGGGATCGAGCAAGAAGTTAATGCTCCATGCCTAAAGGTTTTGGGAAAACCTGATTTTCATAAGGTGACTTATACTCACCTAAACGGAGGGAGTATTCCTTAACATGAGAATGTTGTGTCTCCCACTCACACGCTCAAAAAAAAGCTACGACACATTTTTTATCTGTTTGCATAGGTCCCACCTATCAAGAAGGATGGGCACGTACACGAACAGGTACGTCTCCTCAGTCTACCCGCATAGCCTTTTCGTTTAGTCTACCTAGCCATCTAATCAACTGCCTGCACGCCACTTCTCCCATTTACTTCTCCATCGGGAACCGATTCTTCTTCACCTCCCCTTCGTCTTCATTTGCATCCAAACCCCACCACGTTCACATTGTTTTAACCTCTTTAAATAATCATCTACTACTTCAGTTAGACTAGCCATCTAATCCTAATTCTCCAAACCATAGCCCTCTGTTCCGGCGGTTCCAAATGGCGAAAGAGATCGAGATGCAGGTTTTTAGCGTCCAACATGTCCTCGTCGAAGGCTCGATGCGCATAGTTGCCACCGTCACACCGTCCACCCAAGGGTTGTTCGGCAAGGGTCAACAATGTATCCAACTCCCTCAAAAGGAAGAGACGAGGGTCATCGGTCTCACGCTGAGTACACGGAGCGTGCTCTGGAAGATCCAGCGTGCCGCCCTTCACCGTGCCTCAAAGATGATGTTTTGGTGTACCACATCATACACTCGCCCTCCATACCGTGTGAGCTTCACGATTTCTTGTCTCGGGAGGACGTATACTTACGTGGGGCAGCCATCAAAGGGGACAAATGTAAGTCGGAGCCGCATACAACCTTGATTTGAAAAGCATCGCTGACCTACAAACCAGAATCAAAATTCCTGTAAAAGATTGTGCTAAACAGACACCATCCCTGTTCGACGTAGCAAATTTTTTGCTCGGTACAAATCTTCAGAAGGGTGACAATACGATGGCATTCAGGTCGTCTGGATGGGAGAATTATCCCTTGATGTACGAGCGGATAAAATATGCTGCCCTCGATGCCCGTGTGAGTTTCGAGATAGCTGCATGGTCCAAAGAGCTTGTTGCGAAGCCGTGTCCCACAGAGAATGAGAACAAGAAGAAGAAGAAGAAGAAGAAGAAGAAGAAGAAGAAAACGCTGCACCAGCAGGAGGGCATTATGGATGGATGAACTATTTCCTCTCTTGTAAAAAAAAATTATTCCCTCTCGGTGTATATTGATATAGATGGACTATTTCGATGGTGTGCATGTCTTTGGAACAGAGTAGTAGCATGGGTCCGCTTGACTATAAGGAACTATTTATCCGCATATATAGCTTTCTCTGCTACTCCTTCCAGTGATCGGTATGCAGTGCATGTGTCCGTAGACATGACAGCTTGTCCATGGATGTTTAACTACGGCGACCATCACGTTTCACCTCGCGATTCCCACGACGCCTCTCCAACCCACAGCACCACGCCCCCCGACGTGCGCCTCACCCCTCTCGGCCGCACCGCCCCTCTGCCTTTGTGTGCATGACATGTGGGCCACCTAAAATGCGGCGAGCATCAAGTTTCTACCACTGCCACCCACGATTCCCACGACGCCGCTCGAACCCATGAAACCACACGTCCCCCGACCTGTGGCTCACACCTCTGCCTTCGAGAGCATTACATGTGGACCAGTCACCTATCGGGTCCACATGTTATTCACTCAAAGGTAGGTGTAGTAAGGCGCTGAAGCTCAGTCCCGACAGCCCTGAGAGGGAAATGTAACTCCTGCTCCAGGGCTTGTGGTGCTCCCGCAGCACGAACTCATGCCAAACTCGAGATTTTTTTCTTTACTATACATGAACGCAACGATTTAATGGACATTGTAATCTCAACATGTGATGGGGAGCTCTAAATTTGAATTTGAAACTTATAAAACAAAAAGATTCAAAACAAATAAACTGGGAGAGAGGGAGTATATTGTAGGATGTGTCCCCTATAAAATAAGTCCCCTGGTTTGTCACCGCGAAGATGCGGTTAGAAAGGAGCACAGCGTCTTCCTACTCGTATGGCAACAAATCGGGCGCAGACAGCATGGTCCGCCTTTGACCGCCATGTGAGAGGTTCATGCTATCTTTTATTCAATCTCACCGTGGTTCCATCGTACCAATTCAGGCGGTGGCCCCTTGCATGTCTGATCCCAATGTTGGACAAAGGTTCTACGGGAACGGTGTCACCGTTGTAAATGTTGTGCAAATTGATGTTGGTACCCTCCCGTACATATGCAAGCCAATCTCCACTCGCACCGAGCCTAGCCTGTGAAACAGCAAGTGGGGGAGAATTAGGAAATGGGCACGGAAGTAGTCTTTAGAATGCATTTACTACGTGATCAAACTCATCTTACCTGCTCATCGAAGGAAATCCGAGTGCCCCTCAACGTCAGCATCTCAAGGGGCGTCAACTTGCAACTACAGCCACGACGTGCTGGAGAGACCACCAAGGAAACATCCTCGTGCGTTCCACAGAACACCAAGATGCATTTGTATGAGTAGTTTATCTTGTGAGAGAAAAGGATGAACGAGGGAAGGCCTCTAGAGATAGAGATGGACACTACTACTACCAATGTGCTGGCCCCTGCGTTGCAATGGATCCAAACTAGTACTAGAATAATACTTGAAATATAAACACTCTAGTTTTGATATACATGTGTCAGCAGACACGACAGCTTGTCCATGGAAGTTGAACCACGGCGACCATCACGCTTTCTTGTTTCTACCATCGCCACACCCACACGCTGATTCCCACGACGCCGCTCCAACCCACGGCACGACGTCCCCGACGTGGACATGGATCCTCCGACGTGGCTATCACCGCCTTTACCCTGCTTTTCCTTTGGCGACATGTGGGACCCACGCTTATGGGTCCCACATGTCAGTGACAGAATGGTAGGATTGTTCGTGCCCCTCATCCCTCTCGGCCCCACCGCTCCTCCGCCTTTGCGTGCATGACATGCGGGCCAGTTGAACCGCGGCCACCATCAACTTTCTACCACAGACACACCCGATTGGACGCGGTTTGCTCGCTTTCGCTGCCGATGTTCGATCCGTACTCCGCACCATCGAATTTTCATCCAAATGTGACACATTTCGTCCCGGGCATCAATCCTCAGCTGGAGTACTTATGTACTACAGGTAGTACCCGCCGGTGTGCCCATCTACGCCTCGTAATGCCCCGACGCCCAGCTGTGGTACCCTCGCCACGACCACGCCACCACCGGCCGGTTCATCTCGAACGAGTGAGTCGCGAACCACGCCACCACCATGAGAATGACATGTGGGCCAGCCGCATTTAAGGCCCGCATGTCATTGACTCATAGGCCGGGCACTAAGCCACTGAAGTTCGGTCCCGTGGGCCCCGAGAGGGAAATGTAACTCCTGCGGCAAGCCTTGTGGTGCTCCCGCAGTACGAGCTCGTGCCAAAACTGGAATTTGTTTCTTACTACTACCAACTAGTACTAGTAAGGTACACGTGCATTGCACGCATGAGATTCTGGTGGTTTGTGCATTATGCTCCTACATGTGGAGTTTTCTGGATTCTAACATGTTCCAAAATCTGGTGGAATGTAAGGTTAGGCAAGTTTGATTAACTCAGGTGAGTGTTTGGTTCAAGCCACACCTTAGGCAAGCCATTGGCCCCACATGACATACACACACAAAATGTGGCAAGATTCCCTTAGGCTTGCCAACTTGTGGCTCTCATTTTGAAGAACTTATTAATAACTTTGCGTGAGCTTAGTTGTGGAAAAGTTAGTCATGAATTAAGTTCAACCATGGAGTCTTCTAGATTACACATGTGGCAGAATCTGGTGGATGATATCCAATGGCAAGTAGTGCTCGGATTTGCCATCTTTGTACCGTCGGATTGGCTTCATCCAACGACCAACTTTCAAAGTTTTTCACACACTATATAGGGGGTATAGATATAGATGTGTCGGTCCGTTGCAATGGATCCAAAGTATATCTATTTAGTGGAGTGCACTCTAAACACATTATCTATTTATTTTTCTCTAACCTTCCATAGCCATGCAACCAAGCCACATAAGCTTCATGGGTGCCCCCCACATCATATTATTCATACTACGTTGATTGAAAAAAAGATAAATCACCCAAACCTTCCGTAGCGGGGCAGTCTAGCTCGGTCGGTTTCACGAGAGGCGAGGGCCTTTGTGATTTGACGGCTCATTAATGCTGTCAATCAAATAGTACTGCACCGCCCGCTGCACGCCCGGCGCCTCCGTTAAACCCCTCCGTTAAACCTGCATGCAAACCGAGAATCCTACTCCGGCCACACGTCCGTTCATGAGCGGGCCCGAATTAAACACAACACCGGCCGAGCTCCTCCCGTCCACCATCAGTTTAAATGAGGCCAGACACCGGCCAAGCTCCTACCGTCCGCCCTCTATTTACACGAGGACAGACAGACAGCGGGCAAGAATCGCACCCTTCCGCCGCTCCCCCATCTCCTCCTTCACCATTTTCTCCACCCTTCCGATGGCTTCAGATGAGCCGTTCTCCGGCATATTACCCGGCTGGGTGGCCCGCCGAGCCCTCCGGATACGGGCGAGGCCGCTCAGTGCTTCACCAACCTTGCTTGGCCCGACGGAGCCAGTTTCCGCCCCAAGCAGGCGCGTGGTTCAGCAACTCACCGCTCCATTTCAGCTCGATGAGGAGTGGCGAGTTGCTCCACACCGGTACGGCGGCGAGCACGCCGGTACAAGCGCCGTCGCTGCCGCGTCGTACCGCGCCACCAGTGTCTGTGGTGGTCGCGCCTCCCGTGTCTGTGGGCGCGCCTCCCGTGCCTGCATGGCGTTGAGACAGAAGCTAGGTGTGTGGAGAGCGACGAGTCGGTGGCCAGCTTCTCTGTGTGCGCCGCCATCATCGAGGAGAAGTAGAACACGGGAGGCCGCCGCCACTTGGGACCCATGAAGGCCACCGCCGAGGCGACGACCACAGATTCAGGTGGTTTCTTTGCTGCTTCGTCTCTTCCGAGGACCTTCGTCGACCCCGCAAGTGTCTAACGGACATGAGGAAGACAAAGGGATCCGCGGGCGGCCATTTAGAACTAAAATAAGTAGATATATCCATTTCTGGGACAAGTATTTCCGGGCGGAGGGAGTATTGATTATACAAGAGAGCCGGATTGGCACCCCTTAGTTCATGTAAATGTAAAATCCATCATGTTTATATGAAGATCCGGCTTTTTTATATGAAATCCTTCATGCTTATATGAAATCTGTCCATGTTTGCACGAATTTCATCTGGTTTGTTAGAGTTGTAAAAATGTCTGCCGCTGGCGTTTGATGCCGTCCTCCGCGGTAGGAAGCGGGAGGAAATTTGCCGGCTGCCGTTGGAGATGCTCTTTATGCTGGAAATAATAGAGTGACATGCAATCCATTTGAGTTAATTGCCTGTATGATTGTCCCTCTATAAAAATTTAATTGCATGCACAGTGTACACGTGACTTGCAGGGTGGCTACTGACTTCGCATGTAAAGTTAAAAAGAAACAAGTCCATCCTTAATATTCTAAGTACTCTGTGGGTTCCACTTGTCAAGACTGATGTGAAAGAAGTATAGATTAAATAAGTAGAGTAATATATAATATAAAAATCTAAAGTTAAAAGACAGAATTCGAACTCATGTCATCACGTTGTGAGCATCCGGCGCTAACCAGCCCAACACATTTTTGTTGTAGACCATGATGGAGATATATCTCCATTTCTACTCTTATATATACTCCATTAGTTCCTAAATATTTGTCTTTTTCAGATTTCAAATGGACTACCACATACGGATGTGTATGTAGACATATTTTAGAGTGTAGATTCACTCATTTTGCTACGTATGTCTTTTCAGGAAGGGGTCAGATTTGTCCTTGATTTATTTATGAGGTATCCAGATGGCAATCGCACCGCCAAGAAAAGAGGGTAACATAAAAATTATGGACTACTTTTTGAGTATGTTGGTAAGGTCCGGTCATAGTCACTTGTTGAAATCTCTAAAGACAAATACTCTCCTTCGGAAATACTTGTCATCAAAGGGATAAAAGGAAATGTATCTAGACGTATTTTAGTTTTAGATACATATATTTTTATCCATTTTGATGACAAGTATTTTCGACGGAGGGAGTAGAAAACAGAGTTGGTGATGATGGTGTGCGTGCCATCCCGCAATATAGGCCGTCGGATTTATATCTAACGGATAGGAAAGAAACTCCGGCAATTTTGCAAAAATATACCCACATCGCCTCTCCATGTTCGCAAATAAGGCCTTCCCTCATTCAGGCTTTTCTCTCACAAGATAAACTACTCATACAAATGCATCTTGATGTTTAGGTACAGCACTTGCGAGCAGCTAGCTAATTTCTTTTAAAATAGTTGCTGCGATAATTGGGTTGAAGTGATATATTTTATGTCTGCCCTGAATGATTTCAGATTCACTAGTAGTAACAAAGAAAAGGTTGCCTTGTTAATTAACAGAAAACAGGGTGAAAACTATCACATGAGGCCGGTAAAAACAAGGCACACTAGGTTCAGCGTCATCGTCACTACAGCTGTGCGCGCGCGAGAAGTCTACATATCGAGGGGGCTACCGAGCGAGGCACCGAGATACAATGTTTGAGAGAGAAACCAATTGACAGATTATGATCAGATCGAGTTGTCACCCTTCTGCTGTCATTGTTGGGGGGGGAGAGAAAGACGTATCGAGAGTGTGCGCGGTAGGCACAGAGGCACAACTAGCGAGTGTGTGTGTGTGTGTGTGTGTGTTTGAAAGAGGAGTCGATAGATTATTATCAAGATCGATGTGCCACCCTACTCCTTCGGTGCCGGGTAGTGTGTGTGTTTGAGAGAGAATCCAGTCAATAGATTAGTATCAAGATCGAGGTGTCACCCTACTCCTTCGGTGTCGGGTAGTGTGTGTGTGTGTGTGTGTGTGTGTTTCAGAGAGAAGCCAGTCGATAGATTAGTATCAAGATCGAGGTGACACCCTACTCCTTCGGTGTTGGGAAGTGTGGGTGTGTGGGGGGGGGGGCAGTGACACTCACATATCTCTACTCTTATATAAAAACAGAGTTGGTGATGATGGTGTTCCTGCCATCCTACAATATAGGCCATCCGATTTATATCCGACGGACAGGAAGGAAAATATGGCAATTTTGCATAAAGATACCCACACCCCTCTCCGCATTTGCAAATAAGGCATTCCCTTGTTCATCCTTTTCTCCCACAAGATAAATTTCTCATACAAATGCATCTTGATGTTCCGTGCAACGCACATGGGCATCTTGCTAGTAGGGAGAAGGAGTTTGTGTGACACATATCTAGCTATGTTAAGGGATAGGTTGATAGCATATGTGTGAGAGACATTATTATACTTTGAGACATTAGTGGCAGTGGGTGGGCGGAATTAAAGGGGTGGGCGTGTTAGACATAGAGAGCGTGTGTGTTTCTGTGTGAGAGACTTGTAGGACGGGGTACAAAGACGAATTTAACTCGACGGAGGGAGAGAAATACACGGCGCGCGTGTGTGATTCCGATGCCCATAGGGAAATGAGATATGTATGCGTGTGAGGGAGATTGCACAATTCATTCACGTATCACTATCTAGCGATCGTGGACGTGCATCGCTTGAACATAAGTCAATATCTACTTCGCATCGTGGCCAAAGGTACAATATCGATTCAACGCTATAAAGATTGGACACTCACATATCACATTTTTTTGTATTTAAATAAACCTTTTCAGTTGTGCATGCCAAAGTTAGAGTGATGTTTCTTCAAACAACCAATGTAG
This sequence comes from Aegilops bicornis, assembly GCA_021605145.1. Classification (NCBI taxonomy): domain Eukaryota; kingdom Viridiplantae; phylum Streptophyta; class Magnoliopsida; order Poales; family Poaceae; genus Aegilops; species Aegilops bicornis. The sequence goes on from CM038674.1 coordinate 243,407,692, forward strand.
CTATCATGCGCATGCACCATTGTTACTCTTGCATTCAAATTCATTACTCTTGGATGATTTAAGTTTCTATTTTGAAGTAATATATGTAATATTCATATATGAATTCAACGGGTACACAATTTATGAAATGGAGGCTATGTAATCATATGAGGTAACACTTTTAAGTAGCTAACTACAATATCCATTTATTTTTGTGTGCCTCTACACTAACACGTCAATGCATTATGTTTAAAGTAAATAACCAATGGCACTAAATTATCTATTTACACGAGAAATACATAGGCTGAGCTTTTGATCCCTTTTTTTGTGAATGCACCACTACACCCGTATGATTGGCCGTGCCCGTGTGAACGGCCAAGTTATCGGCGCATCATCCCGAGTTATTGTCTTTTTTTCTGGGGTGGACTTCACACCAGTTATTAACTGCTGACGCGTGCCCCGTGTACACAGTCTAGCATGACCTTCCCACTAGCACGGTCCAAAATTAGTTGAAACTGGATACGAACAATCCCGCGGGCGTCAAAATCTCCCGCCTCCTTCTAAAATTTCCGCCACCTTAGTCTTTAGCATGCGAAATCCCCCTTTTGTCCTTGGTGCACGGAGACCAACAGTAACAATACCGCCCTCATCTACATGATAGGTCGGGGCTGCTTTGGTAACTTCCGGTTCCCCCCACTACACGGCACCCCATTTCCTCTCCCCCTCCCGCAAAAACGACTAACTCCACAGCACCAGAGCATCTTACATCATGCTGTCCGTACTTCATCGCCCTTTCTCCCTCCCTCTCGAAACCCTAGACTGCTCATCCACCGCGTACCATAGCCCATTCATCGCCAACAAGGCCCCACCTCACCGGATCTGCTTCATGCGGCATCTACCCTCCCACCTCCCCTAGAAACAAGTAGACTGCTCATCCACCACTGCATGTACCACAGCCCATTCAGTGCCGGCCTTGTCCACGGCGTCGGATCTGCCATGGTACTTTCGTCAACCGCCAGCGATCTGCCGCGGCTCATTCAGATTCTCCCACCGAGACGCCGTCCACACCCCCGGAGCCGCCCCATCGACGCCTCTGCCGACGGCCTCCGATCCTCTTCACGACACCTTCCTCAACCCTACCGGAGCCGCCACGACACCAGCGTCAACCCTACCGGAGTAGCTTCGCCTATACCATTCTCAACCCTACCGAGGCCGCTTTGCCAACTCACAAGTCCACGGCCTCAGATCCGCTTCCTCGCACCCTCATCCAACCTACCAGAGCATCTTCTGATGCCCCGTCCATGGCCGCAGATCCGCATCGTCGACACCACCCTTAACCCAACCACCGGAGCAGCTTCTGACGCCCCGTCCATGGCCGCAGATCCGCATCGTCGGCACCATCCTTAACCCAACCAGCGGAGCAGCTTCTGACGCCCCGTCCACGGCCGCAGATCCGCGTCGTCGACACCATCCTTAACCCAACCACCGGAGCAGCTTCACCTACGCCCTCGTCCATGGCCACAGATCCGCTTCGCCCACACCGTAGTCCACCCTACCGGAGCCGCTCCACAAACACCCTACTCGACGGTTCTAGATCTCCTTACCGGACCCCGACAGCCAGCATAGCGTCATCACCCTCGATTTTTCTAACCTGATTCCCACCGTCTGGAGAGATGCCAAGCACCTGCCACGACCTAGGTACTTGTCACCTTTAAACCCGTCCAGCATCACCTGCCCGATGTACTTCAAATATACTAACAGGTCGCTGTTACCTATTATGCAGCTGGCAAAAACTACAAGGACGATGTTTCTTCTGGATCTAACAGCTTGGCCAACCAAGATCCTGGATTGAGGCATTGCTATGATCTTGTAAGCGCGTCTCTCTCTCTCTTGTATTGTTCTGTACCTGCCAGCATGCTTTGCTAGGATTTTCGACCGGTAATCCCTTTGTGCAGACAATGATTTCTACTACTGGCTGCTAAATTAGATATGTAGATGTCATACATGATACTACTTCATACCTCCGTTCCTAAATATAAGTCTTTCTAGAGATTCCACTATAGGCTACATACGGAGCAAAATGAGTGAATATACACTCGAAAATGCATCTATATACATCTGTATGTGTTCCATACTAGAATCTCTACAAAGACATATGTTTAGGAACAGGGGCAGTACATTACACAAAATCGTAGGTGGCATGTAGGAATTCCAAAGGCACTACATTAGGCTCCCTTAGAGTGCCCGCCAGTCCAGCATCTGAGTCATGGCTAGTTTATGGTACGCACACAATCGTTAATTGGTGGTTTAAATATGCGCAAGGGATATGCAATGTAGTATCATGTAGAGATGTCTGAAATTAGCCGTGTCAACTTGCAGATAGGGTTACACAATGAAAAAGTACAAGATGTATGTGGCAATTTCATGGAACATCGCAAAAAAGGAGAGGCAGCGGTGAGCCTATACAGTGTGCTATGGTACGTCACTCCTCCATTGCAATCATCGTGACATGTTATTTGTATGCTAGTTCTATTAGCCAACTTTCTTAGGGACAGTTATTACGAGTTATCCTAAGAAAATAAGCACCTGTGAATATAAGCTCCATGTAATACACCAACCAGTTCCTTTCATTGCGTTTTTAGATTATGATCAGTGGAAAGTCTAGATTGCATTATATATATTTTTCATTTTGCTGCCCATATGGAAATTTATTTGACTTGCAAACATCACAAATTGAACCTAGTGCAATAATTAATATGATAGGAAAACAGACCATCACTATTTGCTCAAAATGCAAATACAAAGATACCATCTACTTGGCACAATCTACTTTGGTCAATGTTTTCCATAGAGATCCCTTTGCCTAATTTAAACGAAGAACGCATGAACCACATTTAAATGAAGAACAATTATTTATTGAAATTCGATGGTCCAAGTGGCTGGTTATTATCCTATAGCAGCACCACCTGAAAGCATCATATAGCAGCAGCAGCTCATAGCAACTCATCATACAAAGCAGCGATGCGCAATTCATCATATACCAAAGAGCAGCTCATAGCAATTCATCATATAGCAGCAGCAGGAGTAGCTCATAACAATTCATCATATAGCAGCAGCAGGAGTAGCTCATAGCAATTCATCATATAGCAGCAGTAGGAGCAGCTTGTAGCAACTCATCATATAGCAGCAGCAGCAGCTCATAGCAATTCATCATATAGCAGCAGCAGCTCATAGTAATTCATCATATAGCAGCAGCAGCTCATAGCAATTCATCATATAGCAGCAGCAGGAGCAGCTCATAGCAATGCATCATATAGCAGCAGCAGAAGCAGCTCATAGCAATTCATCGTATAGTGGATCAGAATGAAAATTTAGCAAAAAATCAGAGGAGATCCTCACCTTGTTGGATGAGCTCATCCTTCAAGAGCACCTCAAGGCCATGGCCTGGGAGGAGGGGAGGGGGAACAAAGTGCCTTCTGCCGCAGTGTGGCATCAGCCGTAGTTGTGCAGCGCCCGTCGGAGTAGTGCATTGGACGAACCACAGCGGAGCAGCTGCTAGAGACCATGAGAATGAGGGGCAGCGCCAGAGGGAGGAGCAGCAAGGGAGATTTGCCCCTACCCAGCGGCCATGTAGCCTAGCTAGACATAACATCGTCGAGGACCAGGCCAGATGGGACCAGTGGCGACGGCTCGCTGGAGGAATCCTAGTGCTGCAGGCAGGGGATTGAGGTAGAGAGAAAGGGGAGAGGAGATGCAAGCGGGCAGGGCAATGAATGCTTGCGTGTTTGTTTTTACTTGAGGGTCAGGTGTGACACGGGCGTCGTGATTGCATTTTGAGTGTAATATAGGCAGACAACAGAGTCATTTCACAATTCCCCTTCCCTTCAATTTTAGTGAGGTTCTACCCGAAATACCCACCACCAAAGCGAAATTAGTTAAGCCCAATCCCAAAACACAAAAAAGACTTCTGTACTTCTTTTATTGCTTATTGTTACAATATGCCTGAAAAGGCGGAATTGAGGCGGCCCTTAACTCGCAATTCAATTGTGCGTGCAATGATGAATCACTCCTGCCTGCTATCTGTACATTTAGGCATCATCATACATGGCATAACCTAATACATGTGCATTCCATTGTAGAATCTGGAATATGCAATGTTTATGTTAGTTCATACGTTGTACATGATGTTTGAATGCCCCTTAAATCTGGTCAGTCAAGTGATGGTCTTTAAGCCTCCTTCTTTGCTTCTTTTCTTGATATGTAAGATTTGCTCACATATCTGTTCAATTGCTTGTTTGCATAAGCCAGCCATACTAGGACTGTTTGCTTTGATTACTTGATGTTCTTGACCTAACACTCTAACAGAGCTTGTCAACGATTTAAACACTATGAGGTGCTGTAGTGGGGCCTTGTCTAACTCATAGGTGACATAAAGGTTTGGCTGTACACTACAATAGGCTCTCCAAGAGTACCTGGAGATCCAGTTCGAAGGTATGCCTAGTTTTTACATAGTGCAGACATAGTAAATGCTCATTTCATTGTGTGCAAGTGCAAGAGATGCAGCATGTTTCATTATGTGGTGTTTTTTGCTATAATCTTATCCTTTTGTGTTCACAGACTCGATAGTATGCATATTTATCTTCCAAGGAGATGAGTAACTAGTTTGTGTCACCTTGCAGAGGGGGTGCAATGAAGATAAGATTGAGGATTTCCAAGTACAAGATGTTAGGAAGGAGCCTTGCAAGAGAAGTAGGAGCTGTCTTTGAGCCTCTTCAACCTGCTAAGGTAAGTCACTGTATGCAACTCAATAGTTCAATTCCTTGTTTGTTTCAGGCATAGTTAATTTTCTCTTTTCAATTGCTTTATTTGTCCTCACTTAATGAGGTGCCCAAATAATTATGCCAGATGTTCGGTACTTGTATCACTATTAGTTGACATAATTAAAGACCTTACCATTTAATTACTCTTCCGAAGTGTGCCTGAAGCTTTGAAGTCTATTAACCAACTATTATTGCATGAGGCTCACAATCTAGTTTATACTACGCTAATGATTGCATAGTTTTGCCTGCTGTAGTATGTTTGTATGAAACCCTACATTGTTCATTATGCTCCCTAAGACTTTAATTGAGGTGCAGAATGGCCAACTGCTTGCTTACTTATACGCAACGTCTTTGTCTAAATTTGTAACTTGTGTGTGTTTTCGATTGGGCCCCAACATCATGCTCCTCCGGTGAGCTAAGAGGGATTTCTGTATGCAGGCTGCAAAAACTATCTTTTTATAATTTTTAAATTATCACCTGCTTATTCTTCATGACGTGTAACATTTTTTTGTGAAAGTGACGTGTAACATTATTGTTAGTCCTGTTTTGCCATGTAGTACAAAATAGTGTCTTGTTCGCTTCACTATTGTAACTATATTTTTGCCCAAGTCATGTGTACTTACAGAAACATTTCAGGATGAAGTGACATCAACACAAAAATCTCTGACGAAAGGCGGCATGGCCAGTTACCGAATGATTATGGATTGGAATTGGAATGTGTTGATGTTCTCGAGCATCAACTAGAGGTGGCAACACAACGTGTACATGATTGTCAACGTATAATCAACAAGTTGAGACCGGACATGCAGGTATTAGATGCGTGAATCAAAAATGAAACAAGACACCGAGGTAACCATGAAGGAATTGGAGATTTTGCAGACTGAAATTTGTGCTATCCGAATCCGCTAATCCTATTTTCTCAAGAGATTATAGTTCAAATGGAGTTAAGTTGATGCGCGTCCATGATGTATGAGCCAGATTTGCCCAAAGGTATGTAATTTGTTGTTTGTGTATGCTTTATTATCACCGTGCTGCACTACCATAATGCCCGATGGGTATAATCGGCTGTAATTTCTTTATTGTATAGTGTAGGATTATTCTACTTTTCTATGCCTTGATCTCTTTGTTGTATAGTGTATGCTTTTTAGTAGGATAATTCTTTGAATATGCTATATCGTTCAAACGGGGGTCAACTTGCCCGACCATGGGCCCTCTATGTCTCGTAGGATCCATGGGCCTTCTACGTTTCACAGGATCCATGGGCCTTCTACATCTCGCAGGATCCATGGGCCTTCTACGTCTTATAGGATCCATGGGCCTTCTACGTCTCGCAGTGTCCATGGGCCTTCTACGTCTCGCAGGATCCATGGGCCTTCTACGTCACGTAGGATCCATGGGCCGCCGACTCATTTATGGGTCTTGTACTGGCCTTTAATGGGCTGTAGACGGGCCTATAATGGAAATCGTACGTTTTATGGGCTGACCATAACGGGCCGTTAATAGGCCGTATTTGGTGATGCTATGAAAATGGCCCAAAAGACTAACGGACCACAAACGGGCCGACTGTAACGACGGGCTGAATTTGGCCCACGAGCAGAAAATGACAGTAACGGGCCGTAAGTAACCGAATGCTGCAAATGAGACCAAGAATAAATGGGCCCTTAGAAGGCCGAAAGTTAACTTGGCTGAAGCGGTCCAACGGAATAACGCCCGTTAATGGGTATAAAGTGTTACATTGTTCATTATGGGCCGTTTCACCGCGGGCCGTTAATGGGTGTAAAGTAATACACCGCTATTCATTATGGGCCGATTTCCAAAGACGGGCCGCTAATGGGCCAAGAGTTACAAAGGGCCTCATATGGGCCGAAAGACGTCATGGGCCATACATGGGACAGAAGTGAAAACGGGCTGGAATCATATTCGATGGCCCAGATGACGCTACTGGGCCTAATTCGCATAGGGCGTAACGGGCCTTGGGTTAGCGGGCTGTAAATGGGCTATATGCTAACAACCCATTAACATGCTTTCCATGGGCCTGCCCGCCAGCTTTTGACCAAGTCAAACGGGCCGGCCTTTTCACAGGAATGGGCCACTGTTGGGTCGTGCCACGTGTCGATGTATCATAGGCGCCTTCTGTCCAGTGAGTGGATGACATCTGTCCCAATGATGAGCCGACACGTGTTTCCTCAAGCCAATGATGATTTTACACGTGGAAAATCCCCATTGGTCGGGGCTGTTAACGGTTTATCGGATACAAAACCCGACCCGATAGCTTAACAGCATTCTGTTACGGTGGATGCCACGTGTCGGTCACCCTTGACGAAAGCACTTCGCGGACGCGATTTATCGTCATGGAAGTGGACACTTCCGTGATGATAATTTTGGTAATGTCATGGAACACTTCTACGACAGCACAGGTATGACTATCTTGATTCTGTCATAAATTTGTCATTGATGTACATGCATGACAAAAAACGCGACCTACTGTGACAAACACGTATCATCACGGAAGTGTATTTTTTTTGTAGTGCGATGACCGCATGTTGCCGCCCAATAGCCAATGCCACGTCCCCTGTGAATGTAGAAGTTTCCCTGGCTATCAGAAAGTGCCATGTCATCTATAGCCAACCTTATAGCCAACATGTATAACAATTAGCTTTAACTATGTGCTACTTTATTAATACATGGCCCACCTTACACTCTCACATAGTGCCTAGGAGCACGTGCTGCAGCTGGCTCTTGCATGAGAGCTCGCTTACAATCTCTCTCCTATCCTCTCTCCTCCAACTAAGCATAGAAATATTATTTTACTCCTTGCAGCCTGCTGATTGTACCTTATTGTATTTGCTCTATGGTTCGCGTGTTTTCCTTGTTTTAAGCCGCCTGCCCACCTATAGAACCGCCTCGCGCTGGCCAATTCCACTCCAAACACCTAGGGAGTCGGTTGAACCGAACAAGTCTAACTTGTTTCTAGTGGGTACATTGACGTGGCATCGAAAGGGTGTGTGATAGCTGACTCTGGCAAAATAATTGACTAGTACCACGTTGGCATACATGGGCATGGGGCCAGGACACATCAAAAGTAGTGCATTAATCTCCAAAAGGGTTGACCATGTCCATGGCTACCATCCCGTGCTCGGTCATTTAGTGTGTGGTTCTCGTCGTTCTGCGAGTTGATGGGACGCATCAAAGTTAATATGTATTTAGTACTCTCTCTCCAAAAAGGGCCGACCATGTCCATGGCTACCATCCCGTGCTCCGTCATTGAGTACGTGCACCATGCCATCGAGGAGTTAAAATATTGCATAACACTAGGTTCCATCGTAGTGCACGACTCACTTACGCATTGCTTATCTCCATTTTCTTGCATGACACGTGCATCTTGATGCTAGATGTCCCGCTTGTTGGAAAAAGGATGAACAAAGCTCACGTAAAAAATGTGGAAGAACATAGATTCCCGACGACCGAGAAGGAGCAAGGAACCTCGTGGTGGAGCGTATGCACTCATAATATTTTATATTATTCAGCGATATAAAATCAACCAATCATCTCCACAGTAGACCGGTAGAGTACGAAACACAATAGCCCTATGTAGTTACATCATACTACATGGCTAACGCACGCTATCACCATATTTATTTGCCTCCGTGCGACACCTAGCTCTAGTAATCCAGCAGCCCGTATCGCTTCTCGCTCCTCATCTCTCTCAAAGTGCGGCGGGCTGGCGTTTTTGCCGTCTATTGAGGTCGGTTAACTCATCACATGTTAGCGACTCTTGGGTGAGATAGATTTTTTGGTGGGTTTGGGGCAACTTGCTCCAATTTAACCCTCATGTTTGGATACTTTAGGGCTATTTGCCCCAACTAGCTCAAACTAACTCTAACCCATGGATCCAAACAGGGAAAAAGTTAGTCTCGAAAAATGCATTAAGCCCTATATACATGGACAGACGGAGTACATGATACTAGCAAATGCTCACCAGTAGTAGTAGTTCATTGGTTGGTTTTGATTTTTGATTCACTTGCTGTGCTGCTACCGTCCAATATTCGTGTGTGGTTGTTTCTAGAATAAAAAAAGGAGGTACTCCTACTTATGTTACTCCCACTATGGCTAGCCTAAGGTTAGTAGGTGACCTTGCGCTTGGCTCTTCGCCTCTTCCGAAAGTTGAACAATAATTATGGTACTACAGTAGTACTTCTGGAAATCTGACACCAAATGAACTGTTGCACGTCCACCGCTTTTAAGCAAAAGTTTCCCCTCGTGCTGCGAGCCACCATGCACGCGTTGGCGAGGGAGAAGGCATAGTAAGCAAGCTTCTCGTCGTTCTGCGAATTGACGGGACACATCAAAGTTATTTAGTCCGTACTCTCTCCAAAAAAGGGCTGACCATGTCATGGCTACCATCCCGTGCTCCGTCGTTGAGTACATGCACTATTCACGAGCCATCGAGGAGAAAAAATATTGTGTAGTAGGTGCCATCGAAGTGCACGACTCACTTACGCACTTCTTATCTCATTATCTCCATTTTCTTGCATGACACGTGCACCTTGATGCTAGATGTATTGCGTGTTGGCAAAAGGATGAACAAAGCTCACATAAAAAAAGAGTGGAAGAACATAGATTCCCGACGATCGAGAAGGAGTAAGGAACCTCGCGGTGGAGCATCCGCAAGGAACCTTGTGCGTTTTCCCCTATTTTTTGCCACCAGCCCACCTATAAACAAATAAAAGAACATGAAATCTTTGCTAACCACGAGAGATGATACATCAGGATGCTAAGTTGAAGATATTTTATAGTTTATATTGATAACCACGCAAGAAGCCACGCATGTACATGACGCATGCAGCCACACATGTACACACGCCAATGCACTAACTCATGCTGATCCAACTCATGCATATACGCGCACAACATGGAGCACACAACGCACATGCACAACACATGCATGCACACACACTCGGCCGCATAATGCACGTGAATAACACATGCATGCGCACACACTCAGCTGCATGGAGGCGTGTGCCATCTGCGGCAACATCCAGTTTGTCGTGCTACGGTGAAGCTCGCACACAATGGCGCCTACGCATCTCTTGCAGTACCTTTTTGCCGTTGTTGCTCAACGACTAGAAGGAGACGAAGACGGCCGCAGGCTCGGCCTTAGAGCTAGCACCAATGGAAAAGCACGCACGCACACGAGCACGTACGGATTGCCCATGATGTGGTGCGTCCCCAATCACCTCTAATCCTTCTGCACACGTTGTCTATGAACGCGGCTGCATGCCTAATGATGAGTGGGTGAGATCTTCTAGGACTCAGATGATGACGAGGAAAATTAGAGGTGTCTCCAACAGTGTTCCTCGGCTCTCATCTCTTGCATCATGGTGGTCGAGCTTGGAGTCATTCATATGGTACATGTGGCATCTCAGATCTGGACACAAGGTGACGTACATGTAGATGTAGATGTAGATGTAGTGTAGACGTAGATGCAGATGTAGATGTACATGTTGCGATGTAGAGATAAGTGAGACTCACCAAAGGTCACCAACGTAGGTCGAATACTTGCACGAATCACCCACAAAAAAAGGAGTACGTGCACGAAGAGAAAAATTGCACGCACATACGCAAGTACTATGTGCCTCATTTCCTAACACACGCGTGCGGGTACAGGGTGGAGTTCATTTCTGGATGAAGCGCCAGCTCACGTGATAATTTGACGCGTTTGGTAGTTGTTCACTTAGTGGAGGGTCGGGAACTACGCGTGGACGAACCAGAGTTTGACCATGACGCGGTGGCGTGTTTGTTTTTAATTTTTTTCTTCAATGGAACGCATGCAATTTTTTTCTTGAATGACACGTGAATCATGTACATACTCAATGACGGAGCACGGGATGGGATGGTAGCCATGGACATGGTCGGCCCTTTTTGGAGACTACTACACTGGTACTTTGATGTACATTTTTAAAAAAGTACTACTTTGATGTGTCATGTCAACTCGCAGAACAATGAAAAGCTTGCTTACAACACCCTCTACATAGCCCACACTTTGTACGGCTAGTTAGTGGGAGTAACTTAGCACACTCCAAGAAAATTTTGCTTATGTGGCAAGTAGTTAATGAGAAGTGGTAACATAATATGTTACTGTGACATTGCATTTCCCAAGACAAGATGAGTCTACAAGCTAATAAATGAAGCCATCATAACATTACTGTACTACTCCCTCCTTTCCAGTTTATAGGGCTCCCTCCTTTCCGGTTTATAGGGCTAAATTCGAAAATCTCACCAACCAAGGTAGATGATGAGTGGTGGAATACTTTTTGTAATTTGCAAAAGCACCCAATTAATGCTCTTGTTTTCCTCAAAAATTTATGTTTACCATTGTATTAATTGCAATGCGTGCATGCATAAAGTACATGCATTGGTCAATTTTCTCTCAATACTTGCATGCAATTGTTTAATGCAACTTGAGATCTAAACTTGTGATGGGGAACAACCAAATTGATCCTTATAAAATGGAAAAACTAAGATTTTGAGATAAACCTTATAAACCAGAAAGGAGGGAGTAGTAACATAGACTACTGTCATACGCATGAAACTAGTGAGTATGGGAGCACATGATATTTCCCCGTCCGGACCGATCCCATGTTGGCTTCTCACCTTCTTGGCCCACCAAAAAACCCTCCCCCTCCCGCGCGCGTCCCACCCGGCGTCAGCTGAGCCCGCCGCTCCACATTGGTGGCAAGTCAGGGCGACGCGACTTCTCACTGCTTCCGCCGTTGAAGCGGCGCGCCGACCGAGGGCACCGCCTGCTGCACGCCTGGCATTTCAGACTACAAAGTGGAGAGTAACTTAGAGCAAGTAGTACAATTAGATGACATAAGCATGCTATAAGGATTTAAATGTAGTATTTGTGCTTAGTTGAAGGAGAGAGAAGAGGAGAGAGAAGAGAATCAGGTTGTAAACTTGTACTCCCTCCGTCTAGGTGTGTAAGTCATCTTACGAAAACTAAATAATCCCAAAACACTTAGGCGCGGTGCATTAACTTCTACCTCATTTCTTGTTTCTTGACATATCAACCAATAAGAGATGTGGGTGTGCTTGCTTTTAATGACTTGAGACTACCAAACACGAAATGCAGTGGTTAGTTCATTGCATGCAATGCTATTAATTAGCAAATAAACATTAAGTTCTCTCGTTTCCCCCTCCTCCTTGGTCACAGTGCATAACCTAAGATGACTTATATTCACCTAGACGGAGGGAGTAGCCGGTTGTAGCAGGAGCTCCAACATACTACTTTGTGAGACAGAAGGTGGGGCCATTATTAATGGTATAGTATTATACTAAAGGGACTAACTATTGTACTAGCAGGCTATTAGGTTGGTTCTAGCTAGATGATCTGTCAACTTCATATAGCCGGATGTTGTCTATACTATTACCCATGATCAGTGTGGTGTGAGTGGGACTAAATTTTAGTCCCATACTGCTAGGTGAGTGTGAGTTGAACCACTTTATAATGTGATCTATTCTAGCACTTTCATGAGCATGATAATAGGAAACCTACACGCGTGCTCTTCGGGAATGAGCCTGTCCAAGGACAAAAGCTATGCACGTGGTCAATATTTTTGTTGGTCGGAAAATTTATTAAGTCATTAATTAATAAATAACGGACGCCTTAATTACTTAGAAGTTTTTGATTCTTTTGGATAGTGGGGCTATTATTAACTTGGACGTAGGGTTTGGGCAAAAGGCCTACTATTATACTTGGTCTTACTCGCACGACCGACCTGACAGGCTCTACCCTAGCCGACGTTGTATCATATGGTTTAGCACCGTTCCAGATCTTAGCGCTGCCACGCAATTCTTCTCTAGCCCTCCTTCCGGCATGCACCGCTAGACGGGACAGTAGTCCTCCGAACCCCGCCTTTCGTGATCACATGCGGGAGAGGGGCGATCAGTGTTCGGGGAGCAGACTCTGTGATCGCTGCCGGCGACGACTTCCTCAACGACAACCTTCTTCCCCGACCTCGGTAACCTCTTCATCAACGACACGAGTGACAACATCAACCACAGCGGTTCTGCTCCCGCTGTACAGTATGTGATTCTTTCCTCCTGGTTTAGTCCACATCATTACTTTGATCTTTGCAATTGTCATCATGATCTATTTACTTTTGATTCGGATTAAATCTCATAGTAAATTGCTCATATATTCAACAATCCAATCCAAAAACCTAATTATAGGCAATTTACTCCGAGTGGTTTTGCTGCACTTTTGAAGCCACCTACTTTTAAGGGGGTGCAATATAAAAGGTGGCGCACAAGAGCAGTATATTGGTTTCAGATCATGTACTGCTATGACGCCACTAAGGGTAAGCCTGAGGGCGATCTTAATCCTACACAGCAGGAAGCTTTTGAGAACATGGATACCCTCTTCAAAGCCGCCCTGCTGAGTGTTCTTGACGATTCCATCGTGGATTCATATATGTCATTTGACAGTGGCAAAGACATGTGGGCTACGCTCGAGGCCATGCTTGGGGCCTCGGGCGCTAGCAACTAGTTGTACGTCATGGAGCAATTATGTGACTACAAGATGACTGATGAGCGCTCTGTTGTTCAGCAGACTCATGAGATACAGTCATCGCTAAGGAACTTGAGTACTTTAAGTGTGTGTTGCCGGACAAATTTTTTGCTGGGACCATCATTGCCAAGCTTCGACCTTCGTGGAACAATTTTGCTACTTCTCTAAAAAACAAGAGACATGAGTTTTCTGTTTCGGATCTCATTAGCACTCTTGATTTTGAAGAGAAGGCGAGAGCAAAAGACACACGTGATCGGGTCGCTGATTCTAGTGCCCACATGGTACACGAGAAGAACTTCCAGCCCAACCAGCCCCAAAACAACAAGAACAAATCTCACGAGAAAGGCAAGTTTGATGCAAAGAACAAGCCGTCACATTCTACCAACTTCAAGAAGAATTCTCATAACGGGAAGGGGTACAAACCTCAATTTTGGTAGCACCGCATAAATTTTATATGGCTGCATCTACCTGCTGACAGCTAACCTCATGGCGCTCCAGGTATTCCTACATTCGTAACTAGGTACAATGACCACCGCGAGATGAAATAAGCTTATTCGTGCGTTGACTTGCTGATTGCAGTGCGGAACGATCCTGTCATGTTGGAGGAGCAAACAAGCAGTGCAGCCGAAGGTGGAAATCAACTAAGGACTTATGAAATTATATATAATCTTCTTCAGGCAGGTCAGTATCCCCTTCGTCCAGATGATCGTGTTTTGTCATGCTGAGCTATTGATATGTGCTACTGTTTTGCAACACCGTTTAAGTATAGCTATTAATTTCTTATCTTTTCAGATTCAGGACAATAAAGATGATTTCAGGGGAACTGCACAATATGGAATCATATTAAGTCATCTCTACTGCCTCTTGTGTTTGCTGCAAATGTGTTAGCATCAATTGCAAGATGAGGCAGCTAGCTAGCTATGGAGTTGCCAACATGCTCAAAGTGCTCGCAACATTGAGAAGAAATAAGCATGCCCAGGAAATTAATGCATTCGCAGGGAGGCCCTTTTCTTAGAGAAGCATCGATCTATTTTCTTTATTTCCAGACCTTCTCACAACTTTGTATTGGTTATAGTATGGTGAATCATTGAGATGCATAAACATGTTGAACCTTTGTTCTTCTGAATGTTAGTATGCATACCGTATCTTTTGCATGAATGTTGACTAGCCTATGAACCTTCACAATCTAGTAAGTATATTGTAGGCCTGTTATTTCACACCTCACTTTGCCGCGCTACGTGACCAGTGTGAGTGTCTGCATCAGTACCACATCCTCTAATTTGGTGGATGCCAAGTTGAAAAAGGTTACCGATGAGTAGCCATAAGCTAGAGGCGTCTTTTTTTTTCTTTGGAATGGGCAATAAGGTGGAGAGTATCTCAGGCTGCCTCTAGCAAAAGGCCCTCCAGTACCAAACACGGGCAGCCGACTGGGCCGATGCAAAAGCCTATCCATCTTGAAGCCCATTTGTTTTTGTTTTTTGCGAGGAGAAGCCCATATTTCTTGAAGAGGGGGCGAAACCAGAAAAACCCTCCTTCCTCCTCGCTTCCACTTATACTTCAGCTCGCTCTCCCGCTTTCGTCTCCCCCCAATTCCCCCAGCTCCCCATCTTCCTCACTCGTCCAGAAAATCCCCGCTCACCTTCTTCCTCACTCGTACAGAAAACGCCTGCTCCTCTTCTTCCACTCCTACAGAAAACCCCATAACCCCTTCTTCCCCACTCACAATGCCACTAGGCTCGTCTCTAGCTACTCTGCTCAAACCCGTGAACTCGGTGCGACGCCCACAAGGAAAATGGAGTTGGTTGGCCCTAGCGCCAAGAAGATGAGGCTCCTGCCAGTGGCGGCGCCGGTTGTAGATCCCGGACCCGGCAGCGTCGGGAGAAGCGGTGAGCCCCCCAACCTGGATCTGAGGAACCGGTAGAATCTCTGGTGGACCGCATCAGCAATCTCCCGGACGTCATCCTTGAGGAGATCATCTCACTTCTCCCCACCAAGGATTGCTGCCGCACACAAGTCCTCTCAACTCGGTGGCGCCCTCTATGGCGCACCGCGCCCCTCAATCTCGAC
The DNA here is from genome assembly GCA_021605145.1 of Aegilops bicornis. Lineage (NCBI taxonomy): Eukaryota > Viridiplantae > Streptophyta > Magnoliopsida > Poales > Poaceae > Aegilops > Aegilops bicornis. The sequence goes on from CM038674.1 coordinate 243,423,130, forward strand.
TGTCGTCAGATATCTGTCCTTCCTGAATTTGATCTCCTTAGAGCCATCGTCTCCTCTCACCAGCAGGGCCCTGTTCAATGCCTCTGCATCCCGACATGCTACCTGCTGTCCATACCCGGCATGGTGGACGCTTGGCTGACATCCCCTGAATTCAAAAAACTCCAGCAGTTTGAGTTCTGCCATTACCATGAAAGTTTCATACCATGAACACACCAAGAATTCATTCCCACACCATCGTTGTCCATCTCGCGGTTTTCCTCCTCTCTCCACACCACCACCTTTGCCCGGTGCCATCTACTAGACGATCTAGTACAATGCTTCGACTCCCACTGCTACAAAAACTTTTGCTTGTGGTGGTTTATCTGTCAGAGGCCTCACTACACAACATCATCCACTCCAATTGCCTTGCCCTGGAGCACTTGCTGATTGTTTTGGGAATAGAAATCCCTATCTGTTGTCTTCAAATAAAGTCGCCTCACCTTAAAAGCATTGGAATTTTTTTGAAGGACAACAGCTCATCGTCGAAGATGCCCCTTCACTTCAAAGGTTGCTCCTTGATGATTGTTATAAACCTTCGCAAATAACTGTCATCTCTGCGTCCAAACTGGAGACCTTGGGTCTAATTAGTGCTTCGTTTGATGATCACAACAAGTTGGTGTTTGGCTCCTCACTTTTTCAGGTACCGTATATTATCATCTACACATTTGTAATCATAAGCTGCATTTTTCATTTGTGTGCATAAGTTTTATATCATCTTGGAGTACACTTTGGGTACTAATATTATGTTATATGCTCAATGAAGAGTTCGTCCATGGATAGCCTATCAATGATGCTTGATTCTGTCAAGATCTTATGTATCAGAATGTTTAGTTATGATCTGAACATAATTATTGGCTTGTTGCGATGCTTTCGGTCCCTGGAGAATTTATATATAAAGGTGAGGATTTCATGGACATTGAAAGGCCGTATATATTGTACTAGAATTAACCGTTCCGCTGTTGCTCTTTTGACATACTCTTTTTCAGACCTTAACTGTTTTCAAATCTTCATGTCTACTTAGGTACTGCAACCACATGAAGAAAAACGTATAACCAATCGGTGCCGTAATAAGAACTAGGATTTTCTTAGTTCTCATGACATCCGTTTGACGACAACAACGATGGAAGGATATGCATCCAACCAGGCAAACATAAGCTTTGTCACATTCTTCCTGTTGAATGCGAGGTTACTATTGTCCATGAGGCTTAAGTTTTACTACAAGAGATTTCTCACGGACGGACACGTTGAACAGCAAAAAAAGAAGTTTTAGGTGGACAAATGGGCTTCTAAACGTGATCGGCTTCTATTTAGAACAAGTTGTAGTCATCCTGAAATAAATGTGTTTGCACATGATGTTGATTTTATGGATCAGACCGATCCATTTGTTTGTGACTGCAAAAAAAGAGTGGTTGGGTTAGATGTTACTGCCATGTTCAATCTGGGTTTTGTCTAAAAATTTGATGAAGAATTAATCCTTGGGCTTTTTGTACCGTTTGTAAGCTTGAGTTGCATGTTGTTGCCCTCGTACTCCCTTCCACCTGCCACTACACTTCCGCATCTTCCACGGCTGCTGTTCGTTCCTGTCCGAGGCCTTGCCATCGTTCTTCGCCTTGGTTCGCTCGCTGTGCCCGCCGCCGTCTGATGTTGTCAACATGGTCAACAACCAAGAGGAATCAGGAGATGACTGTACGTGGAGAGGCTGACAGTAGGGACCCACCAGGGTTATTGCATTACGCAAGAAGGTGCCTCATTATTACAAGCCAAAAAAATACTTGCGCCTAATTGTTTGACAACTAGGTCCCACGCCATTGTCAATGTAGTCAATAAACGAGAAAATTACACAACCAGCGGATAACACCAGGACCCGACAGCTCACCCGGTTGTTTTTTAGTTTCAGACGGAGCTCAACTGCAGCAGCGTTGGGCTATGAGGCTATGGCCTAGCCCACGCTTACACTTTTATTTAAGCACATGACGGGCCCAGTTGATATCTTTTTTCTTTCTGAAAATGGCTAGCCCAGTTCTTTTTTTTGGAGAATACCAAACCGAGGCCTACTTGCTTTTCTCGGCCCTACTGGGCTGCAGATCTTTCAAGACGAGGAGGGATGTAAGTAGTAAGAAATGGGCTTCCCAAGAAAATGGGCTATAAGCTGTAAGAAATGGGATGTATATTTTTAAACCGAAGCCAACCGACAATTACATTAGAATATCATTTTTCTAGATTTCTCGATGTTCTACTCTTATAAAAACCAAAGCCAACTGGTAATTCCATTAAAATATCGTCTTTTCTCCCACAAGATAAACTACTCATACAAATGCATCTTCATGTTCCGTGGAACGCACAGGCATCTTGCTAGTTAAGATTTTAAATTTCATTCATTTTTTGCGGAGAATTGTTTTTTGAATTTTATTTTGATATAATTTTTTAAAAAATCATTTTTAACATGACTCGAAATTTCGTGATTAAAAGAGTTCGGACCCCACCGAAATATGCAAAATTTCGTTGAATTTTTTAGCAGTGCCCAGAATATATGATCTGTAATGCTAATAAAAAGAATATGGACTTCAAATATCCTAAAGAATTAGAAAATGGGTTGTGAATTATTGAAAATAATGGCTAACGGGTTGTATGCTGTTTTCCACAGGTTTGGAGGCTGACTTCTGGGCCTACTAGGTTGACGATGACGCAATCCTAAAAAAAAAATGACGCGTACGCAAGGCTTTGTCAACTTAGTCAACATAGAGCAGTGACTGTTGGATGTCCATCCAATGGCCGCTCTACTTCTTCAATCTCTGATCTTCCTGCTCTAGCCGCCCAAACCAGCGTCGGCGGGACTGCCTGCTCCCTCCTCCCGTGGCTGGCTGTGCCGCCGCCAGGCCATCCCTCTACCCACCCGCACATCCTGTTATTTTCCGGCGACGTTAGCCTCACCTCGCAGCCGACCATTCAGCGCTTGTACTCCTGTCAGCATGGGCATCCGCCGCAGTGGCTTCGCCGACTCCAAGTTGTCGGGGGAAATTGACACCTATGGAATCACTAGGATCCCTTCTACAGTTGGCGGGCGCGGGGTTGTGCAAAGAGCGGGTCTGACAGGAGGGACACGGATCGTTTACCCAGGTTCGAGCCGCGAAGGTGCGTAATGCCCTAGTCCTACTTTGTTGGATGTATTTGAGTGTTCTCGTGTTCTTGAGCTAGCTATGGGGTGCAACCTGTCCAAAAGATCCCAATCCTCCTCCTGATCGCCTCGGGCCTCCTTTTATAGGCAAAAGGGGCTGCCACACTAGCACACAGGAGGTGGAAAGGTGTACAGTGGATGAGTATATCCTCTGGCACCGTCGGACAAATGCATTTAATGCGCTGCCGACGTGCCCCTCTCGCTTTATCGGGGACGACAAGGAAGCACGTCCCAGCTGTCGTCGCCTTGCATGGCTTCGACACGCGTCCGAGCTGACGAGGCGTCGCGGCGCCACGTTGGCTGGCTGCTGGGCTGGCGCGGTGGTGGAGTCTTCACGAGGACCTGCATGTCACCACGCAGGTTCTTGCTGAGTCGGTCGTGGAGGCCGCTCGTCGCCACGCAGGTGCCTGCTCAGCTGGTTGACCTGGCAGCTGCATGGGGACGACGGTGGAGCCTTGGCAGACGCGGGCCTGACCGTGGCGTATTCGGCAAGGGCCTTGCCGGGGCCCCGACAAGGGTCTTGCCGTGGCGTCGTCATCTTCCCCGGCAAGTGTCTTGCCGGGGGTCTCGTGGATTTCCTTGGCTAGGATCCCGCGGATTGTTGTCGTTTTTTGGTCCTCATCTGATCTTGTGTGTTTATGATCTTGACAAAGATCTTCATGCCACCACATAGGCGCCCCCAAGCCTTGGTTCCAATGTAGTTGGTTGGCGGTGTCAGGACCCACGGGCTCAAGGGTGGCCTGCTCTGCTGGCATTGGGCAAGTTGCCCCGGCAAGGCTCTTGCCGGGGTTGCGGAGGCTGCCCCGGCAAGAGTCTTGCCAGTGGATCCCACCTCGCCCTCTTGCTCTTTTGTGTTCTCTGGTCTTGGCGTTGCCTCTGGTCGCCTTGTGCCTTTGGCTTCCCTCCTCTGCCCTGCTTAGTGTGGCCGTGGGCGCGGCTCCGACCGCCCGTGCACAACTAAAGGGGTAGAAAAGGAGTGCCCCTACTTTTGTACACCGATAGGAGCCCCCGGGCCTGGGCCACACATAAGTGCGACACGTTGTCGGGTCAGGCCCAAAACGGTGCGCGGGCAGGCGGGGCAGGATTTTTACCGCGATAACTTCTCGTCCGCTATGCTTCCCAACGACCTGCATTGAACGCGCGACCTGGAGGGTGGTGCATGACGTGGGGGTCATGCGTGGGGCGGTTCCCGCGCGCATGCGTCACATCGCAGTTAATGGGAAAAGAGGCGGCCCGCGCCTTCCCCGTAAAAAGGAACAACCGTGGGCGTGCTGCTCATTTACCCTCCGTGCTTTCCCCAATCTCGGAACCGCCGTCCCCTTCTCCTCCCTCTCAAGCTCTCGCCTTTGCTCGCCATCGCCGTGCCTCCGTCATTCTTTCCCCTTCGCCTCTCGCAGCTGCCATGGCACCCTAAACCAGTAAAGACAAGGGAGTGGCCAAGGACGCCGGGGCGGAGGAGCCGTCGGAGAGCAAGTTGGCGGTGCGGCAGACGAAGTCCGCCTACTTCCCCATGACGGTTGATGCAGTCCATCTCCGGGACTACTTCAAGCACTTGTGGGGGTGCAAGACAGGGGGGAGACGACGGGGCACCCTGCCATGCGCGTACCCATTCTTCGTTGACTACTTATCCCGCGGCCTCTGCCCCCCCTTCTCTGATTTATTTAACGATGGCATGCATACCTACGGCGTCCACCTTCTAGATTTCACTCCAAACGTCGTGGCGTGCATGGCTCATTTTGCGCATCTCTGCGAGGGCTTCACCGGGGTGCTTCCCAACACGGCGCTCTTTCGCCACTACTTCTTCCCTAGGATCCAAAAGGGGGCGCCATTTCTGACTGTGTCGCTTGGATCCCAAGGTCGAAGGGGACATACCCGGAGGGCGCTCAGAAGGAGAGGTGGGAGGAGTGGCGGGGCTAGTTGTCCTGAATTGAGGAGGAGGATCCGCAGGAGTTCTGCCAGGTTCGCCTGGAGCCGCCGGTTCGTAGAAGCGACTGGAGCAATGTTGACGCCGACGAAGCGAAGCTCACGGTCGCCACCACCAGGATTCTTCGCCTCACCGAGGCCCGGCTCACCCTCGAGATGATCGGGGCGGATTTCATCCACCGCCGAATTGCTCCGCTGCACAACAAGGGGAGGTCGGACTGGCTCTTCACGAACGCGGTCGATATCATGAGGCTTCACCCCGGCCTGGACAACAACCTCACGGTGATGGGGCACGCCCACTTCTGCCAGCGGCTGTAAGTGCATCTAGTGCCCCTTAGTGATTTTGGTGTATTGAAGATGTATAGGTTAAGGGACTAATGTGTTTATGAGTATACACAGGTCTATAATCTATGAGGAGTTTGATATTTACAGAGAAAGTCAACCCCTAAAAATGAAGTTCCTCAACTGAAGACTTTGGATTTCTGAAGACTTCGAAAGTGAAGAAATTGGTGTGACCTTGAAGACTTGGTATTCATTCGAGGAACATGAAGCGTGAAGAATTTTGTTTTCGTAGTTTCATTTTCTATTTCTTGAGTCATAGGAAACACCGTACTGTTAAAGGGAATCGAGGAAATACTAAGGAAAAATTTCCATGTGATGGTCAACTCAAAATCCTACACCTACCAATCCCTTCGAGTGAAGCCATTGGAAATCTCATACAGTTCAGTCATATTCTTGATGTGAGACGAAGTTCTTACGGTCTCCGAGGAATTTGTTCTAGCCGAGGAGTTAGGAATTCACCAGGCGGATTGCCTACAGTGAGGAACATGATAGCCACGAGGAATTTGAGCCTCAAATATCCGACCGTTCTTTGTGCTATCATGACTGTCCCAAAATATCTACCCACCTAATGGTCATATCATTGAAGGGCATTTATGTCTTATCATGTCGAGCTGCTCCCTAGGCTATAAATAGCCGCCCCCTACAACCACTAGCTGGTTGGCTGCTCTGAGAGAAACTGACACTTGTCATTTGAGAGCATCCCATCCTCCGAGGACTTTGAGAGAAAATCATCAAGTGAGGAAAACCCAAACCCAAACACCTACAAACCCAAAGTGAGTGAGCATCACTGAAGAGAATGATCCGTCAAGGATCCGACGCTTGTTACCTTTGAAGACTATGCTTCTTCTAGACGGTTAGGCGTCATGGTCTAGAGCATCCAAGAGGAATTGTGGATCGCCAAGTGACCGAGTTTGTGAAGGTTTGGAAGTCACCTGAAGACTTACCAAGAGTGATTGGGCGAGGTCTGTGTGACCTTAGATCAAGGAGAATGCGGTGATGACTGTGTGTCCTCAGGTTTAAATACCTAGCCGCTCCAACCAGACGTACAACTGAGACAGCAGTTGGAACTGGTCTACCAAATTATTGTCTTCACCAAGCTTACTGTTTCTATTTCCTCAACTCTTTCATTTCCTCATAATTGTGTTGTGCACTAGTTCATATCTGTGTTTGAAGACATTGACTGAAGACTTTCTCAATTTCCTCAGTTCAATTTATTCAGTCTGTTTGTCTTAATCCTGTGTTATCCTGTGTTTACGCTTTTTGTACTCTGTGCTTGTCTTCATTTCATCATGATGACCATGCTTGTGTTCTGTTATGTTTACTTTTGAGTACTTATTCCGCTGCAAGTAGTTCTTCGCTAAGGAATTTCCTCACCCGCAAATTCCTCAGTGAAGAATTCATAAAAATCGCCTATTCACCCCCCTCTAGTCGATATAACGCACTTTCAGCGGCTCTTCCAGCTTGACGTGAACCGCGATGGCAAGGTCGTACGGTTCGGCAAGGCCGCCAAAACTGGCAAGGTTGCCAAGGGGGCCTTGTTTGGGTTGGCGGTGGGGGTGGTCCCACTGAGCAACAACTCGTGCCTGAACGACATCATCGCCATGATGCCGGAGTTCAACGCGCACGACCTCATCCCAAATTGGGCCGAGCCGTCGGAGTATCAAGTGCAGGAGTTCTTTGATACACTGGAGAAGAAGTATGTCTACGCCGAGCAGCTGATTGTTCAGGACACCACCCAGGCGGAGCTGGACTACATCGCCGCCAGGGCGGCGGAGGCAGAGCTCGCCAAGGAGGCCCGCTGCGCCGGTGGCGTGGAGGACAAGGCCGTGGCGGCCGAAGAGGAGAGGGAGCTCGCCCAGTGGGCGGAGTCCGCTGGGGAGGCCAGCGGCGCCGGCACCGGGGCCCCTCTCATTTAGGATGTGGTCGACGAGTCGTCGTCGGAGGTGGAGGAGGACGAGACTGTCGATCCTCCAGCTACGGGGAGAGGGCGAGTCCTGCGGCGGGCCAACTTTGGCGAGCCGGCCCGGCCTGGCAGGGCCGTGCAACCGCGGCAAGCCTAGGAGGCGTCCGTGCGCCAGACGAGGTCTGCGGCGACAAAGAAGTTGGTGAAGGCCATGGTGGCGAAGAAGAAAGCAACTGCCTCTTCTTCATCCAAGCGTGTTCAGACTCCACCTTCTTCCCCTCCTCTAGCAGACATCGACGCGGAGGTCGTCTTCGACTTCGGGTCCTTTAGCCCAAGAAGGAAGAGGAAGGCAGCAGACGAGGAGGTGGAGGATGAGTAAGCATCTTGTTCCTTTTTGTCATCTCCGTCTCCTCAAGCTGTACTGTTTATCTGGACTTGTTTTCATCTTTGCAGGGACGAGGACACGTTGGCCCAAAGGGTGAAGAGGGCCAGGTCCTCGACAGGTGGCCAGCCCCCGGCAGGCGCTTCCAGCACACCACTGGCGGTGTTGAGCAGCCGGGACAACAGCCACCGGCAAAGCCCCCAGCATAAGCTCGTCACTCGCCCCTTGTCAACGTGTGTTGGGGGTACGATCCCTCGGTGCTGACCCTGCCGTGATTGCAGGAGGAGGACAGCAGCAGGAGGAGCCACTCAGGGCTACCCCTAACATATCGCCCCATCGACCACGCCGTCCCGAGGGGCGTCCCCGGCAAGGTCGTCAAGCACCGAGCCCATGCACACGGAGGAGGAGGAGGCAAACTTGGGTGCTAGTGGCTTCGCCTCGGCGTCAGATATTGGCGGGGAGGGGGCCTCTTCTTCCCAGCCTGGCACGGGTAAGCCACTCGCCTTTCGTCCCTATTCTTTTTTTCCTTTTGAATCTTGGTCTTGGCTTTGCCTCATCACCTTCTCGATATCCAGATCCTCCCTTGGCGGACCAGGAGGACGTAGACACCATCATCGAGGATGTCGCCAAGGCCGCCATGGCGGAGGCCTAGAAGATCACCACCGAGGAGGCCACCAAGGGCGCTGCTGAGGACGCCGCCAAGGGGTCAGCCGGGGAGCCCAGCAGGGCTACTGCCGAGGAGGCCGGCAAGGGGCCCGCCAGCGAGGCCGGCAAGGCCGCTGCCGAGGAGGAGGTGGTTGACGACCAAACTTCCTCCTTCGCTGCCTCCGGCTCGGGCAGGTACCTGAGGGTGAGCGACGACCTGTTCGTCCACCTCCCAGGGACGGTGAGCACCGGGGCGCCCGTCGAGGGGGAGGTGTTTGATAACGAAGTGCTCGCCGCCGCCGGGCTTGAGGTTGTTGACGAGCCGAGCGCCGGTGGCGGCAGTTCCCAGGAAGAGCGGCTACTCTAGGCCATGAGCGCCAATATCCGGAAGCTCCAGGCGCTTCACCGTGCCTGCCTGGACAAGGCCAAGTCCAGGATGGCAGTGGTGGACAATGCGGAGGTGGACCTCGAGAAGCGTGTTGCTGAGGCGCAGGCTTGGTTCCGCTAGGCCCAACAAGACCTGAAGGCTGCCCAGGATGCGTTGGCCGAGCGCCAGCTGGAGCTTGTCATGAAGCAGGTCGACATCGAGAAGGCCCAGGAACTGGCGAAGCAGGAGGCCTCCTAGGCCGAGGCTGCTCGGCACCAGCAGCAGGCCACGCTGAACTCCCACGATGAGGACCTTGTCGTGCGCGAGGAGAGACTCGCTGTGACACTCTGCGGCAAAGACGAGGAGGTTGGGAAGCTTGTCTTGCAGCGGACCCAGGAGCTGGAGCAGAGGCACAAGGAGAAACTCAATGCCCAGGCTCTGGTCCACACCGGCAGGGTGAAGGAGCTAGAGGTGGAGCGGGACGGGCTGAAGGACCAGGTCCTGAAGCTGTCCAAGGAGAAGGACACGCTTGAGGCGCTCTGGTTGAGGCGCAGGGTGCAGTCCACAGCAGGGTTGGGCAGCTTTCCTAGGCCAACAACTCCATCAAAGACCTCAAGCTGAAGCTGGAGGGTCTCAAGGGGAGGCTGTGGGAGGCCAGAACCCGGGAGGAGACCCTGGCCAAGGATCTGGAGGCCGAGAAGCAGCTGCGGAGGAACGATACCGCCACCCACAAGGAGTACGTGGGGGGCGAAAACAGCTGGCTCGGCCGCCTTGCTGCCATTGAAGACTGGGCCACCAGGCAGCTGGCTACCATGGGGATGCCGGATGTGAGGTACGCCCCGGAGCCAAACTTGAGTCAAAACTGCAACCTGAGACTGTTCTTCAAGAAGGTTGTTGGTGCCCTAGAGCGGCTTCACTCCAGCCGGGCGGCCTCCCTGGCCGATGAGGCCCAGAGGCTTTGCCGGGGTGCCATGACCAAGGTCCTCACCAAGGTGGCGCACTTGAACCCTGACCTCGACTTCGACACCGCGCTGGAGAGCTTGCCGGAGGATGCGGACCTCGCGGCGCTCAAGGAGTGTATCAAGCCCATCATCAGCCGCATCGATGGAATCCAGAGGGTGGAGGGCCAGCGCCGGGATTAGGCACCCCGTTTCTCATTGCCGCTGCAGGTTCATGACCAAGACAATTTCTATCTTTAGTTAGAACCGCGGCAACAACTGATGTAATATAACTCTGCAGTACTTTTGATATTATGCATGCTATCTTCCCGTTTGATCTTCCCTTGTATGTTCACCCTACGTTAATCGGGTAGGCTTGCCGGCGCGTAAACCCAGGCCACGGCGCCTTGAGGACGGATCCCCAATGGCCTGCCGGGTGTGCTTGCTACCAGGCGAGCCACCTTACCGCCCTCAACACGGCCGCTCGAACTGTCGAGCTTGACTCGAGTCAGAATCGAGAGTGTTGCCAATTGCGGAAGGCTACCCTGCCGTTCTCGACGCGACCGCTTGAGCCGTTGAGTGGACTCGAAATAGAGCAAGGGCGTTACCAATAGCGGAATGGCCCCTGTGCGTGCAGGTTTTCCACACATAGGGCGGGACCTTTGAGGACAATAGCCTTATATATAAAGAGAAATTGCATAAAGTTTCGTACGTTTTTTGTCGCTGCATGGGCGTCCACCACATCTGCAGATGGTGCCGTCAAGCTTAGTCGTCTTCTTCCTTGGAACGACGGCCACGATGAAGCCGCTGCTCCGATCAGACCAGATTTTCACAAATGCGTCCCCTACCAGGCGCGCCAAAGATGTCGGGGGAAATCGACACCTATGGAATCACTGGGATCCCTTCTACGGTTGCCGGCCACGGGGTTGTGCAAAGAGTTGGTCTGACAGGAAGCACACAGATCGTTTACCCAGGTTCGGGCCGCGAAGGTGCGTAATACCCTAGTCCTACTTTGGTGGATGTATTTGAGTTTCTTGTGTTCTTGAGCTAGCTATGGGGTGCAAATTGTCCAAAAGATCCCAATCCTCCTCCTGGTCGCCTCGGGCCTCCTTCTATAGGAAAAAGGGGCTGCCATAGTGGCACACAGGAGGTGGAAAGGTGTACAATGGATGAGTCTATCCTCTGGCACCGTCGGACAAACGCATTTAATGCGCTACCGACGTGCCCCTCTCGCTTTATCGGGGACGGCAAGGAAGCACGTCCCAGCTGTCGCCGCCTCGCATGGCTTCGACACGTGTCTGAGCTGACGAGGCGTCGCGGCGCCACGTTGGCTGGCTGTTGGGTTGGCACGGTGGTGGAGCCTTCACGAGGACCTGCATGTCACCACAGAGGTGCTTGCTGCGTCGGTTGTGGAGGCCGCTCGTCGCCACGCAGGTGCCTGCTCAGCTGGTTGAGCTGGCAGCTGCATCGGGACGGCGGTGGAGCCTTGGCAGACGCGGGCCTGGCCATGGCCCCGTAGGTGTCTTCGGCAAGGGCCTTGCAGGGGCCCGGCAAGGGTCTTGCCGTGGCATCGTCGTCTTCCCCGGAAAGCACCTTGCCGGGGGTCTCGTGGATTTCCTCGGCTAGGATCCCGCCAAGGGTCGTCGTCTTCTGGTCCTCATCTGATCTTGTGTGTTTATGATCTTGACGAAGATCTGCATGCCACCACAGAGGCGCCCCCCGAGCCTTGGTTCCAATGTAGTTGGTTGGTGGTGTTGGGATCCGCAGGCTCAAGGGTGGCCTGCTCTGCTGTCATTGGGCAAGTTGCCCCGGCAAGGCTCTTGCTGGGGCCGCGGAGGCTGCCCCGGCAAGAGTCTTGTCGGGGGATCCCACCTTGCCCTCTTGCTCTTTTGTGTTCTCTGGTCTTGGCGTTGCCTCTGGTCGCCTTGTGCCTTTAGCTTCCCTCCTCTGCCCTTCTTAGTGTGGCCGTGGGCGCGGCTCCGACTGCACGTGCACAAGTAAAGGGGTAGAAAAGGAGTGCCCCTACTTTTGTACACTGACACGGGTTGTTCCCTTCATGGGCCTCACCCTCGTCCACCGCGTTTGTGCTCTCGGCGCGGCGAGGTCAACATGGTCAACAAACAACATCCATTGGAAGAGGCTGACAATAGGGGGCCACACAAGGAAATGCCTCCTTATTACGTGCAAAATAATGATTCCTCCACCTGACAGCTATGACTCACAAGAAGGGCCTCTGTATTTCGTGAAAAAAACGTTCCCCCCGCTGTCAGCTCGGACCCACCCGCTATATCTTCGCAAGCAAGGAAGTGCCTCCTTATTACGCACAAAAAATGAATACTCCCTCTGCTAGCTGGGACCCATCGTAGTGGGAGGCTAACTTGTGGGCCTACTAAGTTGACGGGGACAGAGGGCTTTGTCAACTTAGTCAATATGAACGATTTTAGCTCCAGTGACCGTACGATGTCCATCCAGTGGCCGTAGTGCTTCTTCAACCTCTTGTCTTCTTGCTCCAGCCGCCCAAACCAGCGCCCATCGTGCCACCTGCTCCTGCCTCTCGTGGCCGGCTGTGCTGCTGCGGAGGCCTCACCGCTCCCTACTACTCCCGCCGTTGGCCGGACCGTCCCTCTACTCACCCACACCCCCTGTTATTATGCGGCGACGGAAGCCTTAAACCGCAATCGAACCAGTGAACCCTCGTACTCCTCTCTGCATGGGCATCCACTGCCGTGTCTTCACCGGCTCCGTGTAGTCCCCTTCCTAGGCCTCGTTGTCATCCACCGCCTTGGTGCTCTCGGTGCGGCGTGGTCAACGTTGTCAAGGAACGACTTCCATTGGAAGAGTACTATACATGGAGAGGCTGACAACTGGGTCCCCATCGCAGCAAGGAAGTGCCTCCTTATTACACGGAAAATAATGATTCCTCCACCTGAGAGTAGGGACCCACCGAACGGGCCACCGTATTTCACAAAAAAATGTTTCCCCCTGACTGCTGGGACCCACCAGCTACATCTTCACACGCAAGGAAGTGCGTCCATATTACAGGCAAAAAAAATGATTCACCCCCTGACTGATGGGACCCACCAGCTACATCTTCGCACGCAAGGAAGTGCCTGACAGTCGGGACCCACCTGGTCGAAGCGTACGTAGCGTTGTCATTCTGGTCGCGAACGTGTACGTACATACTGGTCGATCGGTCTGTCTGCAGGCTGCAGTGATGAACCGTGGCCGTGTAAGGAAGGGCACGTGTCATAGTAGAGGCACGCACGTAGCATGTCACGTAGTCCCATTAATATCGTGTACACGTACGTACATCGGCCAGGGTGCAAGAAAGTAAATACGGCCACGTACGTACATACGGGCGGGGTCCCGAACGCCTACTCGCGCATACGTACGGCCAGGGCTCGTGTACATGGATGGGTCGGAACGGAGAAACTGCGTCATTCTTGTGTTCATTAGGAGCCAACCTGCTTGGACGGAACAGCCGATCGAAACAAGGCCTGGCGTACCGCAGAACAGAGGAAACGGCCTTGTGTTCGATCGGCCACGGTCGAAACGGGATCCTGTTCATCGGGAGGGGTCTTGCGTACCGCAAAACAGAGGAAACGGACTTCTCTTGGACCGCCTACGGTCTAAACGGGGTCATGTTGATCGGGAGGGGCGCGGCGTACTGCAAAACGGAGGAAACGGACTTGTGTTGGAGCGCTACGGTCGACATGGGGGTCCTGTTCATCGCGAGGGGTGTGGCATACTGCAAAACGGGACTCCATGGGATACTGCTCATATCCACCGTCGACCTCCTCCAGCCTCCACGGGCTACTGTTCATCCACCGTCGACCTCCTCCAGCCTCCACCTCTGACTGTTCATCCACGGGCTCCTGTTCATTCAGCCTCCATCGCTCCTCCACCGGCTACTGTTCAACCAGCCCTCTCCACGGGGTCCTGGTCAACCACCCCTCCATGGGCTACTGTTCATCCAACCCTCCACCGGCTACTGTTCATCCAGCCCTCCACACACGGGGTCATGTTCATCCACCCACCAACCGGCTCGATCGATCGGGGTCATGTTCATCTAACCCCCCACCGAGAACTGTTCATCCAAACTCCCCAACAACACTCACTGTTCATCAAGGGAAGGAGGCAGTATGGTTCGATCGGTTTCAGTTAGCAACAGTAGCGAAGGAACCGCTCGATCGGGTTCAGTTAACAGCCATCAATCAATCGCTTGGGTTCAGTAACGTGTAGCCTGCAGTGCAATAGCTCGGGTTCAGTAGGCGAACGCCTCACTCGGGATCAGTTAGAGCCTAATGTCTCGCACCCACGCGCGTACGTGTACGAGAGAAACACGCATCACTCGGCCCCCGACCACCCACCGTAACTGGGAAATCCCCGATATTTTCCTCGCCCTCGCTTCTACCACAGATTTTTTTGTCATGGACAGCCCAAAGAATGTCATGCAGCTACATCTCCGGCCCGCCCAGGACAAAAAGCCCATTTTCTGTCATGATTTTTTGTCATAGAAGTTGGAGCCCACCACATCTATGATGATACCGGGTTTTGTCACAATTATCGTCATAGAAGTGTCATAAGCATGACATAATCTTTTTTCGTTCGGCCCAAAATGTCACGGATGTGTCTTTTTTGTAGTGATGGAAAGTGTTGGGAAATCTAATTCATTTTCGTTGGTGGCAAAGACACACCTCCCAAAATGTTTCTATCTCTCAAATTTTCGATTTGAGCTCTGGCACCTCTACAAATCCCTACTTCCCTCTGCGAAGGGCCTTTCTTTTACTTTATGCAATTTTTATTTTTCAATTTGAGTCTCCATCTTCTCTTATAGAAGCACCAACTAGGAGGCACTATGATCGTACCTGAGTATTGGGTGTAGTTAATATGCGAGTGTGTTTCATGCATGGATCAATGATTGAGCATGATGGGCTAGGGATAACTTATTTTAGTTTTGATATTTTGAAAGACATGGTTGCTTGTTAGTATCCTTGAGTATTTCAGTTATCATGTCAAAACTAGAATATTGCTTTGAATTGCATAAAAGTCCAAATGTCCATGCTATAAGAAAAGAATATGAGATGACATGTTAGGCAGCATTCCACATCAAAAATTCTGTTTTTATCATTTACCTACTCGAGGACGAGCAGGAATTAAGCTTGGGGATGCTGATACGTCTCCAACGTATCTATAATTTTTTATTGTTCCATGCTGTTATATTATCAATATTGGATGTTTTATAATCATTTTATAGTCATTTTATATCTTTTTTTTGGTACTAACCTGTTGACATGGTGCCAAGTGCCAGTTGCATGTTTTTTACATCAAAGGAAATTAATACCAAACGGAGTCCAAATGCAAAAAAACTTTTTGGAGATTTTTTTGGACCAAAAGACAACCAATGGGCAAAAGAAGCACCTGGGGGCTGCTCCGAGGGGAACACAACCCACCAGGGTGCGCCTGGTGGCCCAGGCACACCCTGGTGGGTTGTGCCCACCTCGAGTGCCCCCTGGACTGCCTCTTTACTCTATAAATACCCCCAATATTCTGGAAACCCTAGGGGATTCGAGGAAAATCAATTCTAGCCGCCGCAGAGTCCATAACTACCAAATTCAATCTAGACACCATCACAGAGGGGTTCACCACTTCCATTGGTGCCTCTCCGATGATGCGTGAGTAGTTATTTGTAGACCTTCGGGTCCGTAGTTAGTAGCTAGATGGCTTCCTCTCTCTCTTTTCGTTATCAATACAATGGTCTCTTGGAGATCCATATGATGTAAGTCTTTTTGCGTTGTGTTTGTTGGGATCAGATGAACTTTGAGTTGATGATCAGATCTATCTTTTTGTGTCCATGAAAGTTATTTGAGTTTCTTTGATATCTTATATGCATGATTGCTTATAGCCTCGTATTTCTTCTCCGATATTTGGGTTTTCTTTGGCCAACTTGATCTATTTATCTTGCAATGGGAAGAGGTGCTTTGTAGTGGGTTCGATCTTACGGTGCTTGATCCCAGTGACAGAAGGGGAACCGACACGTATGTATCGTTGCTACTAAGGATAAAACGATGGGGTCTATTTCTAGATAAATAGATCTTGTATACATCATGTCATTGTTCTTATTTCATTACTCCGTTTCTCCATGAACTTAATACACTAGATGCATGCTGGATAGCGGTCGATGTGTGGAGTAATAGTAGTAGATGCAGGTGAGTCGATCTACTAATCTTGGATGTGATGCCTATGTAATGATCACTGCCTGGATATCGTCATGATTATTTGAAGTTCTATCAATTGCCCAACAGTAATTTGTTTACCCACCGTTTGCTATTTTCTCGAGAGAAGACACTAGTGAAACCTACGGCCCCTGGGTCTCTTTCTCATATTATTTGCCTTTGCGATCTACTTTTCCTTTGCTTTTATTTTCAGATCTATTAAACAAAAAATACAAAAATACCTTGCTACAATTTATTCTTATTTATTTTATTTGGCGTTCGATCTATCAATCTACTACAATTTATTCATGTTCGTTTGCATATCTTGGGCGCCGCTACCCGAAAGGGATTGACAAACCCTTTTACACGTCGGGTTGCGAGTATTTGTTATTTGTGTGCAGGTGTTGTTTACATTGTGTTTCTTGGTTCTCCTACTGGTTCGATAACCTTGGTCTCATCACTGAGGGAAATACCTACCGCCGCTGTGCTGCATCATCCCTTTGGGGAAATACCGATGTAGCTTCAAGCCGCATCAGCGTCGCTTGCGCAATTTCGTTAGCTTGAATCAAGGAAAGAAGAGCAGTTGGAGAACCCAGATTAGAATCAAGAACAAAACCAGAGTCTGTAGCTACCTTTAGTAGATGAGAATCAAGAAGATCATGTAAAACCGTACAAACACGGGAAGGACGAGAGTTAGTACCTTGGGGACCAGCCAGACGCCGCTCCACCTGAGCAGCGATCAGCTCACCATTGTCACGGGACCGGCGTCTTTTCTGGGTTGTGGACACCGGAAACTTGATAGGGGCAGACTTCAAAGAGGAGGGCAATTTCCAACAGCCCCCAAATTAGCGCCAGAGGCTTGCCCAAGATTAGCATCTAGCTTCCGGCACAGCCCGACCAATGAATGTTTGGAGCTAGCAGGAGTGCATAATCGGCCGCAGGCCCTGATGACCCAGAAGTATAGGGGATCAATGTAGTCCTTTCGATAAGTAAGAGTGGCAAACCCAACGAGGAGCAAAAGGAAATGACAAGTGGTTTTTAGGAAGGTAATTTCTATAAGCACTGAAATAGTTGGTAACGAGTAGTTTGATAGCAAGGTAATTTGTAACAAGCAAGTAAAGGTAACGGTAAATAAAGTGCAGCAAGGTAGGCCAATCCTTTTATGGCAAAGGACATGCCAAAACGGTTTCTTATAATAGGCAAAGCGTTCTTGAGGGTACATAGGAATTTCATCTAGTCACTTTCATCATGTTGATTCGATTCGTGTTCACTACTTTGATAATTTGATATGTGGGTGGGCCGGTGCTTAGGTGTTGTTCTTACTTGAAAAAAGCTCCTACTTATGATTAACCCCCTCACAAGCATCCGCAACTACGAGAAAAGTATTAAGATAAAATCTAACCATAGCGTTAAACTTTTGGATCCAAATCGGTCCCTTACGAAGTAGTTCATAAACTAAGGTTTAAGCTTCTGTCACTCTAGCAACCCATCATCTAATAACTACTCCACAATGCATTCCCTTAGGCCCAAGTATGGTGAAGTGTCATGTAATCGACGTTCACATCACACCACTAAGGGAATAACAACATACATATCATCAAAATATCGAACACACACTACTGCAGGATGCTGCTAACGCGACACTACGATCAGAGACCCTTCGACGAAATTGTGTGCGATGCAATAATCGCAAATGGTGGTGTAGAAAACCCATCAAAAAAGGTGCAAAACGTTTGTGATGACGGATGCATCAAACATGGTTCAGATTTTAGTTGAGTGTGCGATGCAGGGCATACGGTTCAGTTCAATTAATTGTTTCCGATGAGGAGGAACAAAAGAAATGGGCAGCCAGATGAAGGTGTGTGCGATATACAGCATACAGTTCACTCGGATGAACTGTTTGTGATTAGGCAACACAATAGAAATGGTCAACCAGATCAAGGTGTGTGCGATATACGGCATGCGGTTCACTCGGATGAACTATTTGTGTTGAGACAAGAGAACAGAAATGGTTCAATATAACAAGATGTGTGTGATACACGACAAACAGTTCCGTAATAAAAAATGTGTACGAAGACCGATAATAACAGAGACGATTGCTGCTAATAAGACGTGTGTGTTGTGCGATGGGATTGCATACAGAACAACAACATATATCATGGTTGCATAACGAAATTAAACATCCACTTACATAGGTGGCTACTACAACCATGGCATTTGCACACACCAAAGTAAACTACAACATGCATAATTACATAGGTGGATACTACACAGATGACATTTCCACACATCAAAGTAAACTATATATTACATGTACGATTAACTAGGATAAACGATCATCTGATCATCATCTACTTCTTGGGACGCTTTCTCTGCTTGTGGCTCGATCCGACCTCGTCGATCTTCGTAACAAGGCACTTCCTCATGTCAACGATCTGCATGTGCATCTCGTAGCATGTGTACATGCTCTTGGCCGCGAACCAGAGGTGAGGTTCATCCAGTTGCCACATCCAGGCCCCGTGCCAGGATACGGGACATGTTCTGTTGGCACCCTGCTTCATCTTTTCGTAGTATGGGTGGATGATGGCCGAGGTGAGTTCAACCAGGGAGTCCTTCTTTGTGCTACCCCAGACCCTGTACGCTCACGGATTTCAACAAGGTTCTCGCAGGCCAAGCCCGTAACCCCGAGCGCTTTTACATCGTCGGTGGTTTCCACTATGGCGAACTTATAGTCGGTGCTATTGGCAAACTTGGTGAAACGGTCGCATGGCTCTGTGGCCATGCGGTTGTGGTAGATGAGGACATGATGGTGCATGCATAGCTGGGCGATGGCAACCTTCTGATCTATGTTGGGACGACCGGCGGTGTACTGGAGGTCGATGTCGACCACCTTGTACTTGTCTCGAGCAAGCAACTACTCAACGGTGTTGATGTAGTCGTCCACCACTGCCGGGTCGATGGTGTAGACCATCAAGAGATCCGTCTCCCTCGCGTGGGTCTCCAATTTATGCTCGCCGAACTCCATTGGAATGCTGCTTAGACATCCCCTCTCTATGTGTCGTCGTGGGTGTGCTTGTTGTGTTGTGGGGTGAAAGGTTGAAAGACTAAGGTTATAATGGCCGCGGGAATTAAAGAGGAAGTTGGATGGCCTGGAATATCGGCATGCCCTGATGGCAGTTCTAATTTGCAGCGCGTAACTCCATCGTGTTGCACGTAACTGCATCGCGTGGCGACGCGCGCGGCGCAACCGCATGCATATGGGGCCCCCGACGTGATCGTGCGCGGGCCTAACCGCTGGCAGAGCGCTCCGTGGTCACCACAACGGCGAGATACCATATATATGCATCCCACACGGTGAATCCCAGAAAAACGTTTCCGTTCATATGTATATCACACACAATTTTTTATGTGGAAACTTTTTTGCAGGGTGACCTAACGCAAACACTTCTCTAGCGGAAGCCGTGTGTGTCACATCCCTAGTTCTGGCATGCTCTAAGCTAGCTAGTCTTGTGTTGCATCATGTCTAAAAATTTTGAAAGTGGAATTGAGGTTTGTTGAAACCCTCCGAATCAGTTCAAAATAATCAACACTTAATTCTCATCAAATGAGTCCAAGGAAATGTTCATGTTACTCTGAGAAAATATTGGTAAGAGGTAAAATTCAAACCGATATTTTCGGAATCACAGAAATATTTATTTTGGGCCTTTGACTTAAATCAATGACATATTTGAGTTGAATTTATTTCTATTATATAAGAAATAAAGTTCAAATATTTTTGTAAGTTTCCTATGACCTTGGACTAGTTTCTGAGCTCACATAACAATTTACAGAAAGTACAAAAAATGATTTGATGTTCTAAATCAAATCAAAACCAATTGCAGAAAATAGAAATCATTAATAAATAGAAAAACCAGAGAGAGAGAGAACCTACCTGGCGCCTACCTGTGCGGCCTGCTGCAAAAGCCAGCCCAGCCCATCTCCATCTCCCTTGTCGTCTTCCTCCTCTTGCCAGGAGGACGAAGGGCGAGTGGTCGCCGCGCGCGAGCCACCTCCTCCCTGCCTGCTTCATCCCAGATGCGCCTAGGCGACGCCACGCACTCCCCTCGACCCTCTCCCACTCTCCCCATGCTCATCCCCTCCCCTGGACCTCTCTCTCTCACCCCCGGAACGGCTTCGTCACCGCTGCTCGCCACCACCGCGGCTACCGCCGTTCCGATGACACCCTGGAGTTACCCACGAGCTCCGCTTCGTCCCTCTCCCTCCTCACCGAGCCGCCCGATGCCAGAAGCCCCTGGACGCTGCAAGCACCGCCATTCCCCTCGACGGCCACCAAGACCGTCGCCGTCGATTTGCTGCCTCCGGTGCCTCCCCGAGCTCACTGACCCTCCCGTTTGACTCACTGTGAGCTCCTCTGCTGCACCCCTCTCTCCCCGTGCTCTATTGCGCCGTGTACCCGCCGTTTCCACTGGAGCCGAGAGCTCCCAAACTCCGGCAATGTCACCGCCGTGGCCCTAGCTGCGTCCGCTCGCATTCAAGCGTGTCATCGCACTCACCGTGCTCCCAGGAGCTGAGAACGCCCACCAGCTCTTCCTCACATACACCACAACACCGTTCCGGCCAACTTCGTGCGGGCGCTGCCGCGGGTGTGCTCGTCGCCGCCAGCTCTGGCGACTATGCGACCAACCAGTGGCACCGTTGGACGCGGCGCATCCCCAGGGTCCCGCAGAACCCACCCGCGCGACGAATGGTCGTCGGAACAGAGATGCCGGCATGCCTCCGCCGTCGGTTGAGGTCGCCGGCGGCCTAACCCCGGCCGGCTGACGTGTCAAGTTAGGCTAAACTAATTAGGTCACTAACTACCCAACCTAGTGACTGACATATGGGCCCCACGCCCTTAACTAACACCAGTTTAATTTCTGTTTAGTTTTATTTAATCCCGGTGGACCCACGCGTCAGTGTTGACTGCGCTGACGTGGCCATTGACCGGGCCCACCTGTCTGTGACCTAACAAGCCCAGCGTCACTGACCAATGGGTCCCGCAGGTCAGGTTTGACCTGGCCGACGCGTTGACCGATGACGTCATAGTGACGCAGTGCTGAGCAGTTAATTATTTTCTAGATTTATTCTTATTCAGGAAATTTCAGAAAATAATGCTAACTTCTAAAAATCATAGAAAATCAACCATACCTCCAAATCAAACTAATTATATAGGAAAAATGATCAGAAAAATTCAATCTATCCATCTGTACCATTTTCATGCATGACAAACCAACTTATACCTACTGTGTAAGTGAAAACATGATAATTGCATTTTAAGTGCTTAATGTGGAGCTTGCATATGAACCTTTGGTTCATATGGACTTCATCTAAATCGTTGCTAGATGCATTAGGCCAGATCGCATCATATTGCCATGTCATGATCATGCATCATACTGTTGCATTGCATTGATTGTGTTCTCTCTTGTTTGCCGGTGTTTGTCCCCTCTCAGTAGACGTTGTTCCGACGATGAGTTTGATGACACCGATGAAGAGCTATACTATCTTCAGAAGTGCCAGGCAAGCAAAACCCCCTTGTTCATTCCGATACAATCCCACTCTCTCGCTCTTGCTCTCTTTTCCTGCATTAGGACAACATTGATTCAACTGTTACATGTTGCGGTAGCTGAACCCTTTTCCTCTGCATGACCTGTCATTGCCACAGTAAATAGATGAAACCCACTAGCATGAGTAGGAGTTTTTTGAGCCCTGATGTGCCTACTCATTCATTCTTGTTTGTCATGCCTGCTACTGACTCGGAGTCAGGTCTGATTCATCGGGAATGAATTGGAATGGTGATGAACATGTCCTACTGTGTGTGAGCTAAGTGTGTGAACACGATTTGGTAAAGGTAGCAGTGAGAGGCCACATAGGAGTACATGGTGGGTTGTCTCACTGAAACCGTCCTCAGGAACTGAGTTCTGTGTTTGTGATCCATGAAACAGCTACTACCACACGTTGGGCCCTGAAATATGACCCCGCTCGACTTATTAACCGCCCTTGTCCTCTGTCCAGGAGTTGTAACTAGTTTCTGGTGTTTGTAGGATATGTGTTGGAGGCCGTGCATAGCGCTGGCCCTAGGGCTGGGCTATGATGCGGTAGATACACCGTGGCCCGGTGTACCGGGCGCCCGTTTGGTGTCTCGGGAACCCTGCACACATTGTTTGGGGCTGTGAGCGAAACCCCGGTCAGATCTCCTCCCGGATGGAACCCGAATAGGCGATAAACCTAGACTAGAGACTTGTGTGGTTAGTTAGGTCGTGGTCTACACCCACGTCGGCTTTCGCTTGAAGTCTGCCGAGCACATGTCGTGTGCAGACGCTAAGTGGTGGAAACATGTGTGAAGAAGTACACCCCTGCAGGTTTATAAATGATCTATTCGAATAGCCGCGTCCATGGTAAAGGACTTCTGGGTTGCCAGTACAGTTCATAGACAAGTGAAAGTGGATAATCTAAAACTCGCAGGATAAGCGTGAGTGCTATGGATGGCCTTCTCGTAGGGAGACGGGAGCGGATCCATAGTGGTGTATTGATATGGTGAATATGTGGACTCGTGTGCGCCCCCTCAAAAGAGTTACCAGCATTCGTAGTTCAGGATAGCCACTGAGTCAAAGCTGGCTTGCTGCAGTTAAACTCCACCACCCCCTTTGATACTGATGCATATGGAGATAGTTCTGATGTAAGTCTTGCTGGGCACATTTGTACTCACATTTGCCTATTTTATGTTTTTGCAGAGAGACGTCAGTCTCGCTAGTAGTTCCGCATGGACTTCGACATTTAGCTTGTTACCTCAGCTCCGATCTTGTGCCCTCGGTAGGGTCTTATAGATAGTCAGGCTTCTCAGCCTTCTTCATTTGTAGTTCTTTGTACTCAGACAAGTTAAGCTTCCACATGTGCTTGTTGTTTGTATGCTCTGTATGTTTGGGTCATGAGACCCATGTTTTTAATACTTGGCTCCTCGGAGCCTAATGAATAAATACTTGAGTCATAGAGTTATGTTGTGATGCCATGTTGTATTTACACATATCGAGCATATTGTGTGTATGATTGAAATGCTTGGTATGTGTGGGATCCGACAACCTAGTTGTTTATCCTTGGTAGCCTCTCTTATGGGGAAATGTAGTCTTGTGCTTCCATGAGCCATAGTAGTCCGCTTCTGCCCGGTTCACGAGTCCTGCTAGCCCAAAGACCTCTGCTCCGAAACACTTGGTAGCGGCATGTGATTCACTTTGTTCATGTGTATGTCCTTCGGGAAATGTCACGCGGTGACATCCAGTCCTGCCTAGCTTGGTACAGCCAGGTTCCCGGAGTCCTGTTAGCCCAAAGGTTACAGCCCGGATTGAACGTCACGGTCGACATGCTCGATGTTGATTCATGTATGCCTGTCCCTGTAAGTTAGTGCCACTTTGGGTTCACGACTAGTCATGTCGGCCCGGGTTCTCTGTCATATGGATGCTAGCGACACTATCATATACGTGAGCGAAAAGGCGCAAACGGTCTCGGGCCATGGTAAGGCGACACCCGTGGGAATACCATGCGTGAGGCCGCAAAGTGATATGAGGTGTTATAGGCTAGATTGGTGTGACTTAGGATCGGGGTCCTGACAGTGTGTGATTGTTAGTTGATCCAACATGCCTACTTTCTTGAAACCGTGTGGGTTGTATGATTACATTGCCCACGGTGTTGTCAGAGAAATCGTCCGTAATAGAAAACCCCAATAAGCACAGTAATTGGGCTATTATTGATAATCCATGTAGTAATCAAATTGACATTTCTTATAAAACACACCATATATTTCATATCCCTATAGAGGCAACCAGGATTTCATTATCGAATTACATCAGATAGTTTCAGCACTCAGTTACACCATATAGGGATATAGCTAGCTACTCCATTACACAGCTGCACCAAGTTTCACATGCAACATCAGAAACCTTTGGGAAGTACCATCATGCACGGTAAATAGACAGATGAACCTCTCCCCATCTAGGGGGGAGGCCATGGAGGAGGAAGCACAAGGGGGAGACTCTCTCCCCCTCTCTGTCGGTTGCACCGGAGTGCCGCCGAGGGAACCATCGCCGCGGTGATCGTCTTCATCAACATCACCTTCTACATTACCTTCCTCATCTCTTTTAAGCGGCCCACTCTCCCGCACCCCGCTGTAATCCCCTACTTGAAAATGGTGCTTTATGCCACATATTATTATCCAATGATGTGCTGCCATCCTATGATGTTTTGAGTAGATTTCTTTTGTCTTTTGGGTTGATTGATGATTTAGATTGGTTTGAGTTGTATGTCTTATTTTGGTACTGCCCTATGGTGCCTTCCATGCGCGCACACATGAAGGATTCCCGTTGTGGGGTGTTGCAACACATTCATGATTTGCTTATAGTGGTTTGCTAGAGTGGCAGAAGCTTAAACCTGAGTAACGGGATTGTTGCGTATGGGATAAAGGGGACTTGATACTTTAATGCTATGGTTGGGTTTTACCTTAATGATCTGTAGCAGTTGCGTATGCTTGCTAGAGTTCCAATCATAAGTGCATATGATCCAGGTAGAGAAAGTATGTTAGCCTATGCCTCTCCCACATATAAAATTGCAATAATGATTACCGATCTTGTTGACAATTGCCTAGGATAATTCTGCACACCGATCCATCATTATTCCAAACTCGTTATTTATAATATATAGTGATATATTCTAACTTTATGATAACATCATCTATTTTTATACGTTAGTTCTCTCATATCATACAAAGGCTATCTTCTTCATACCCAAAACGTGGTTTATTTCAAATTTCTAGATGGAAGCAAACGTTCGGTGTATGCAGAGTCGTATCAGTGGCAGATAGGACTTGAGAGAATATTGATCTTACCTTTAGCTCCTTGTGGGTTTGACACTCCATACTTATCACTTCCACCTTGGGAAATTGCTACGATGATTCCTTGCACTTGGGGATTATCACTCCTCTGGTAGTTATTTGCTCTAATATTTTTCTTTCATTCCAAAATAATTCTCCATAAAGTTTTAGCTCATTTAGAGATGTGCAGAATAGGTAACTCTGACGTAGCTTTTTTGGTCCAGAATTCCAGCTGCCGGTATTCTCCCTCTTTGTGCAAACCTTGCATATTATGAGAGAAAAGGCATTAGAATTACTCCAAAAAGCATTATTATGCATAAAAACATAGTGAATAATAGTAGGTAAACATGATGCAAAATGGACGTATCAACTTCCCCAAGCTTAGACCTCGCTTGTCCTCAAGCAAAAAACCAAAATTGAAAAACATGTCCACATGCTTAGAGAGAGGGGTATCGATAAAAACAAAATACGGACATAGAAGCATCATGCATATTATTATAACAACAACAAACTTTATCCTAGAAATTTTATCATAAACTTCTCATGAACAAGTAACAATTCATCACATCATCGAAGAATAAAACATAAACTCTATTGGAAACCAACAAACTATGTTCTCAGTCAACTTTGCAACTACAATTCATCATCTTCTCAAGAAAGGTCACGTATCGGAGCCTTTTGGAAAGTCCACATATTCAACCATCATATAGTCTTCTATGATTGCTAACACTCACCGCATACCCATGAGCAAAAAGTTTCAACCAGACACATAGGAAGATAGGGTCTTATAGTTTCGCCTCCCAATGTATTCACCTCAAGGGTGATGTCAACAATAATAACTCATGCTCACCCATATCCAACTGGATATATGTGCCTACATGTTTCCTCACCACATGATCTTGCAAAAGAGAAAATAAAAAGTAATAGGGAAGAATACTTTGACTCTTGCATAGAATTAAATACATAAAAGTAAAAGATAGGCCCTTCACAGATGGAAGTAGAGGTTGCCATGCGCTTTTTGGTTTGTATGCTCAATCTCTTAGTGCAAAAGAATGTCACATTATATTGCCCCGTATGATACCAACCTTTATTATGCAGTCTGTCACCTTTATTATTTTGCCATCACAAGTTCGTACAACGCTCAATTTTCTCTTACACTAAATGATCCAACACTTTTTGAAGTAATTTTTATTTCCTTATTGCACCAATGACAACTTACTTGAAGGATCTTACTCAACCCATAGGTAGGTATGGTGGACTCTCAAAACAAGATTTGGGTTTAAGGGTTTTTGGATACAAGTAGTATCTCTACTTAGTGCAAAAATTTTGGCTAGCAAAGATATGGCGCAAGCACCACATGTTAAAGGATCTATGACAATATAACTGCTATGTGAATATGAACAAACATAAATCATTACATTGTCTTCCTTGTCCAACCTCAACAGTTTTGGCATATAGTATTTTGGTGGGGGCTCACAATCATAAAAGATGTCCAGGATAGTGTATTTGCATGTGAATCTTCTCTTCCCTTATTAATTCTTTCATGAATTGCATCATTGACCAATGCTATGTTTGTCAATCTCTAATCAATTTTACCACTTATACTTTTTCTTATGTGATTTCATTACTTACCATAAGATTAGCATATGATCTTTTTCATTAATCCTTTTCTTTATTTTGATTGGAACAAAAAGGTAAAGAAAGCAAAACTCGAGCTAAACTTTATTATATATCTCACACACGATTTCAAAGACAGGTAGATCACTAGGGAAAACACTCGAAAATGATCGAACTAAACTTTTATTCAACTAATTAAAAAAATAACTAGAGATCGAACTAAGATAAATACAGGCAAAAGAGGTGGTGTGATACGATACCGGGGCACCTCCCCCAAGCTTGGCACAAGCCAAGGGGAGTGCCCATACCCGATACTCAATTCTCCTTTGTTGGTGAAGAAGGTGATGGTGGTGGTGGTGAGGTAGTAGCAAGCTTATCTTTCGACTTCCATGGCAGCAGCTCACCATCATAAGAGGAAGTTCGAGTCTCACGAGTCCTGCAACTGGCAGCTAAACTCATACCTTTAAATCCTGCCTCATACTCAAAGACTTGATTTTGGAGATCATAGATTTGGCTTTGAAGAAAGTTGATTTGCTCGTTGAGGGTGAAGACGACGTCCTTCATCGACCGGCCATCCACCTTGAGATCACGGGTAAAATCTGCAATCATGAGGTGATTCTCATTTAGTCCACATTCCACCATCCCCTTGCACTTGTAGACCTCTTGCTCCATAGTTTTGAGCCTAGCCTCCACGGTTCCCGTCCTGTTGGGCCCCTGGACTTCCCAGATGTGGAGCACCCCCTCACTGATAGAGGCGAGGGTGTCCCGATCTTTCGATGAGATGATAACTATCGATTTGGTGGAGACGACTTTGACGATCCGACTACAAACGTGCACGACGTTGCGCCTTAGCAATCGCTAAACCAACTCCGAGAAGTTATTGACCAATGGAGCACGATCAACCTGACCACGAAGGTCTATTCCTGCAAGCAATCGAAGAACAAGCAAGAATATGATAAAGCAATCTGAATATTGCGAATATATATGAAGTATTGATAATGGTGGGGATCCGGAAGCGGTCTTGGTCTGGTCGTTGGACACAAACAAAATACCGCGAAGTTGCAATGGCTAACTTTTAACTAAACAAATCCCAAGGAAAAAGCTACTAGATGGATCTACTTATATAGGAGCAAGGGGTGGCGGCCAAGGAGGTGGGAGGACGTCCCAAGGCAGCCTAAAACTAACCCTAGGTCGTACAAGGCCAATGGGCCCAAGCGGAGGTGGCGTAACACCTTTGGACTTGTAGTTTGACTCGGATTCTGCTGCAGCATCAGATTGTTTCGTCTATAACTCAACGCTCCGGACGGATTTTAAGGTGATTCCAATTGGGTTGGAAAATGCACGAAATCTATTTTCCAACAAAAAAAGAATCAACCAATTTGGAGTCCGTATGAAAAAGTTATAGACGTTTTGAGTCAGGTATGTCTGTGCAGTCCGAATCTGAGTCCAGAACGTGAGAGACTTGGACTCTATCTTCTCTTGGGCCAAAAGTGACGTGAGAGAACTTTTTGAACAGCAGGTAAACATCTCTTTCTCCCTTATCTTCATATGTGGATTGTACAAATGTCCCATACACCTGCAATTAGACATGGCACAAAAGTTTGTGAAGTATTTTTGTCCTGGATAACATAAATATATTATTGAATAGTTTGCACTAGAAATCACCTGAGAAATATGCATGTATGCAATATTTTTGGTCTCATCCAAGGTAGTCATGTCCTCATCACTCACGCATCTCAATGGCGTGAGGGTGTTGCATCACCTCCCGCAAATACGGGTTGATGACATTGTCGAAGAACTTGTCCTTGGAGGAGCTCAAAGCGGCCATGGCAGTCTAGGTCTGTTAGTTTCGGGGAAAACATTGAGAAAGAGGAATAGAAGATTTCTCCGTGATACGCTGGTCAATAGTTTTGGGGGTATATAAGGATTTTTTATCTTGGGAAACAAGAAAACGAGGGAAAAACGGAGTCTTGAAGGTACCCGAGGTGGGCACAACCCACCTGGGCGCACCAAGCAAGCGAGGCATGCCCTGGTGTCTTGTGCCCTCCTCGGTTTCCTTCTGGGTGGTTTATTATTTTCTTAATTTTTTTAGTATTCCAAAAGTGACAAAAAATATTTTTGCGGATATTTCGGAGTCCGTTTACTTACTGTATCATGTACCTCCTTTTATTCACGATTCTGGAGTGTTCCAGAAGCTTTATTTTATGTGTCCTTCGATGTCATAGTTTGGATAATATTACTTTCAACATTAATAGGCGTACCTGAGATATAGTGTTTGATTCTTTGCCCATTGACAACCGTCGGGTTAGTACCTTCGGCATTATTTATTTTGATAGCTCCAGAGCGATAGACTTCTTTGATAGTATATGGTCCTTCCCATTTGGATAAAAGTTTTCCTGCAAAGAATCTGAAATGAGAGTTGTACAAAAGAACATATTCTCCAACTTTAAATTCCCGCTTTTGGATTCATTTATCATGCCATCTTTTAACTTTTTCTTTAAATAGTTTGGCATTTTCACAAGCTTGGGTTCTCCATTCATCTAGTGAGCTAATATCAAATAACCTCTTTTCATCGGCAAGTTTGAAATCATAGTTGTGTTCTTTAATTGCACAATATGCTTTATGTTCTAACTCAAGAGGCATATGCCAAGCTTTTCCACAAACCATTTTATAAGGAGACATACCCATATGATTTTTATAAGCTGTTCTCTAGGCCCAAAGTGCATCATCTAATTTCTTAGACCAATTCTTTCGAGACTTGTTGACAGTCTTTTGTAATATTAGTTTTAGTTCTTTATTGCTAAGTTCAACTTGACTACTAGATTCGGGATGATAGGGTGATGCAATTCTATGCTTAACATCATATTTAGCAAGCATTTTATAGAAAGCACCATGAATAAAGTGTGAACCACCATCAGTCATTAAATATCTAGGGACTCCAATCCTTGTGAAAATAACTTATTTAAGAATTTTAATAGAGGTGTTGTGATCAACACTACTAGTTGGAATAGATTCTACCCACTTAGTAACATAATCAATAGCAACCAAAATATGAGTATACCCATTAGAGGAAGGAAAAGGTCTCATGTAATCAAAACCCCAAACATCAAATGGTTCAACAGCAAGTGAATAATTCATAGGCATTTCCTGACGCTTACCGATATTAGCAATTCTTTGGCATTCATTGCAAGATAAAACATACTTACAGGAATCCATGAAGAGAGTACGCTAGTAAAACCAGATTGCAATACCTTGTGAGCAGTTCTATCTCCCGCATTATGTCCCTCATAAGCTTCGGAGTGACATTTTCGTAGGATTTGTTCATGTTCATGCTCAGGTACACAACATCTAATAATACCATCTACACCTTCTTTGTAGAGGTGTGGGTCATCCCAAAAGTAATGTCTTAAATCATAGAAGAATGTTTTTTGTTGGTATGTGAAACTAGGTGGTATTTATTTAGCAACAATGTAATTAGCATAATCAGCATACCAAGGAGTGTTTTGAGAGACATTTATTGTAGCTAGTTGTTCATCAGGAAACCTATCATCATCAATAGGTAGTGGGTCATCAAGAACATTTTCTAACCTAGACAAGTTATCAGCTACAGGGGTCTCGGCTCCTTTTCTATCAGTAATATGTAAATCAAATTCTTGTAGCAAGAGAACCCACCTAATGAGTCTAGGTTTAGCACCTTTCTTTTACATAATATATTTTATAGCAGCATGATCAGTGTGAACAGTTACTTTAGAATCAACAATATAATATCTGAATTTATCACAAGCAAACACAACTGCTAAAAATTCTTTTTCAGTAGTATCATAATTTCGTTGATCACTTTCTAGAGTTTTACTAGCATAATGGATAACATTAAAATATTTTATCAACTCTTTGTCCTAGAATAGCACCAACGGCATATCACTAGCATCACACATAATTTCAAAAGGCAAGTTCCTATTAGGTGGTTGCACTATAGGTGCAGAAGTTAAGGCTTTCTTAAGTGTTTCAAAGGCTTCTACACAATCATCATAAAAAACAAATGGAACATCCTCTTGTAAAAGATTTGTAGGAGGCCTAGAATTTTTTAGAGAAGTCTTTAAACCTCCTATAGAAACTAGCATGACCGAGGAAACTACAAATACCTTTAATATCTTTAGGACATGGAATTTTCTCAATTGCGTCAGCTTTAGCTTTATCCACCTCAATACCTCGTTCGGAAATTTTATGAACCAAGACAATGCCTTCATTAACCATAAAGTGGCACTTCTCCCAATTCAAGACAAGATTAGTTTGCTCACATTTCTGCCAAACTCGATCAAGGTTGCTTAAGCAATCATCAAAAGAAGTTCCATAAACAGAAAAATCATCCATGAAAACCTCAACAATCTTTTCACAAAAATCAGAGAATATAGTGGTCATACATCTTCGAAAGGTAGTAGGTGCATTGCATAAACCAAAAAGGCATATGTCTATAAGCCTAAGTTCCAAAAGGGCAAGTAAAGGTGGTTTTCTCTTGATCAGGTTGTGAAATAGGTATTTAATGTCTACTACGCAACTTTATTCTTGTAGACACGTGTTGGGCCTCCAAGTGCAGAGTTTTGTAGGACAGTAGCAATTTTCCCTCAAGTGGATGACCTAAGGTTTATCAATCCGTGGGAGGCGTAGGATGAAGATGGTCTCTCTCAAACAACCCTGCAACCAAATAATAAAAAGTCTCTTGTGTCCCCAACACACCAAATACAGTGGTAATTTGTATAGGTGCACTAGTTCGGCGAAGAGATGATGATACAAGTGTAATATGGATAGTAGATATTTATTTTTGTAATAGGAAAAATAAAAAAACAGCAAGGTGGTAATTGATAAAACGGAGCACAAACGGCATAGCAATGCTTGAAAATGAGGCATAGGGTCCATACTTTTGCTAGTGCAATCTCTCAACAATGCTAATATAATTGGATCATATAATCATTCCTCAACGTGTGATAAAGAATCACTCCAATGTTACTATCTAGCAGAGAACATAAGAAGATATCATTTGTTGGGTATGAAACCAACTTGAAGCTATTCTTTCCAATCGATCGATGCAAGAGTTCATACTAAAATAATACCAAATAATTTTAGATTCATAATACTCAATCCAACACAAAGAACTTCAAAGAGTGCCCCAAGATTTCTACCGGAGAAACAAAGACAAGAACGTGCATCAACCCCTATGCGTAGATTACCCCAGAGTCACCTCGGGAATCCGCAGGTTGAGTGCCAAAATACATATCAAGTGAATCATTATGTTACCCCATTGTCACCACGAGTATTCATATGCAAGACATATATCAAGTGCTCTCAAATCCATAAAAGTATTCAATCCGATAAAAATAAATCCGATAAATCAAGTGCTCTCAATTCATCACAACAAGATAGAGAGGGGGAAACACCATATGATCTGACTATATTAACAAAGCCCGCGATACACTAAGATCGTGACATCTCAAGAACACGAGAGAGAGAGAGAGACAGAGAGATTAAACACATAGCTGCAGGTACAAACCCTCAGCCCCGAGGGTGGACTACTCCCTCCTCATCATGGTGGCCGCCGAGATGATGCAGATGGCCACTAGTGATGATTCCCCCCTCCGACGAAGTGCCGGAACAAGGTCTAGATAGGTTTCTCGTGGCTACAGAGCCTTGTGGCGGCGAAACTTCTAATCTAGGGTTACCCCTGAGGGTTTTGGAATATTTGGCAATTTATAGGGTGAAGAAGGGGTGCGGGAGGCCACCGAGGTGGGCACAACCCACCTGGGCGTGCCTGGGCCCCCGGGAGCGCCCTGGTGGGTTGTGCCCCCCTTGGGGCACGCCAGGTGCTTATCTGTCCCACTAGATGTCTTCTGGTCCATAAAAAATCCACAAAAAGTTTCATGGTGTTTGGACTCCGTTTGATATTGATTTCCTGCGATGTAAAAAGAAGGAAAAAATAGCAACTGGCACGGGGCACTGGGTCAATAGGTTAGTCACAAAAAATGATATAAAGTTGCTATAAAATGACTGTAAAACATCCAAGAATGATAATATAACAGCATGAATACTTCATAAATTATAGATGCGTTGCAGACGTATCAGCATCCCCAAGCTTAATACCTACTCATCCTCGAGTAGGTAAATGATAAAAGAAATAATTTATGAAGTATGAATGCTTGCAAAGTGCACAAATTTGATCAATGACAATTTCAATCACTTTTCCTAGCATCACAATAGCAATTCTTTCTTATAAAACTTCTCATGTTAAAGTAGCAACCAATTCACATGTTAAGTTCAAACAATGAATTCTCTTGAAACTCAAAAACCTATGTTCTCAGTCACCAAGCAATTGCAATTCAACTTATTCAACAAAGTCTAAGTAAGAGCTCCACATACTCAATCATCATATAGTCTTCCATGATTGCTACTACTCAAAGCATATTCTTAGAAAAATGCATCCATCAAACACAGAGATAGACAGGGGCTTAATATTTCGCCTGCCAAATCATTTATCATAGAGATAATTGTCAACAATAATAAATCATGATCAAATATATTTGACTGGTCATATGTGCCTAGGTCTTTCCCCACCACATGATGCTTGCCAACTAGAGAATAATTGAGGTTGAAATGATAATTTATACTATTTACTCTTTGCATAAAAGTAAATACTGAAAAGTAAAAGATAGGCCCTTCGCAAAGGGAAGCATAGGTTGCCATGCGCTTTTTATTTGGATACCCAAGCTCTTAATGCGAAGGAACGTCACGTTATATTGCCCCTTATGATAGCAACCTTTATTATGCAGTCCGTCGCTTTTATTACTTTGCCATCACAAGTCCGCACAATGCTCAATTTTCCCTTACATTAAAATATCAAACATATTTAGGAGCAATTTTTATTGCTTTATGCACGGATGACAACTTACTTGAAGGATCTTATTCAATCCATAGGTAGGTATGGTGGACACTCATGGCAAGAAACTGGGTTTAAGTGTTTTTGGATGCACATGTAGTATCTCTACTTAGTACGCATTCTTTGGCTAGCAAAAGATCCTAGGCAAACACCACATGTTGGAGGATCCATGATAATATAACTTCTATGCAAATATACCCAAACATAACTCATTACATTGTCCTCTTGTCCAACTTCAACTAATTTTCTCAAGTTTGAAAATAATTAATGGGTATTCACAATCATAGAAGATGTCCAGGATAATATATTTGCACGTGAAAGTTCTCTTCCTTATAGTAATCATTCATGAATTGCTTGTATGACCAATATTGTGATTGTCAAGCTTCAAAAGATTTCACTTTCTAAACACAATGTGAACATACTACTAGGCATGATGTGAACATGTAATTTCAACTTGATGATATTCAATTCATTCAACAATTTTACTCATACGATATAAGTGAAGCACAAGAGTAAATTACAAGCTACTACAAAAAGATATAAGTGAAGACCAAGCAAGTAGTTATGTAAATGGGTAGCTATTTGAGGACTCTCTCTTATTTAAAAATAATTTAGAGTTTAGTATTTTATTAAAACAACAAGCAAAACAAAACAAAATGACATTCCGAGAATAGCACAACTCAAGTGAAGAAGCAAAAACTTAGGCTCAACCGATACTAACCGATAATTCTTGAAGAAGAAAGGTGGGATGCCTAACGGGGCATCCCCAAGCTTAGATGCTTGAGACTTCTTGGAATATTAACTTGGGCGCCTTGGGAATCCCCAATCTTGAGCTCTTGTGTCTTCTTCATTCCTCTCATATCATGGTTTCCCTAAATCTCAAAAACTTCATCCACACAAAACTCAACAAGAACTCGTGAGATAAGTTAGTATAAATCAATGCAATAACCTTATCATTCTCTACTATATAAAATCACTAAAATTATTATTCGACATTGCGTACTAAATGCCTCTGCATATTTAATACTCCTATCCACAAATAGAATCATTAAACAAGCAAACATATGCAAACAATGCAAACATAACAGCAATCTGTCAAAACAGTACAGTTTGTAAAGAATGCAAGAGTATCAATACTTATTTAACTCCAAAAATTATGAAAAATTAGCACACTGTACAAAGTTTGTCACAGCCTATTTTGCAAAAAGTTTCAACATTTTATCACATTCTGAATTTTCTAGGGAATTTTTGCAACAGCGATAAACTTTATAATTTGAAACAGCAACATGTAGACTTGCAGAATAAGCATGGAAAGGCTATCCTTGGCATTTTTATTGACAATAAACATGCAATATACTATTCTAAATAACATCAAGCAAATCCTAACAAAATAAAATGACATTCCAAGTAAAACTCATATCATGTGACGAATCAAAACATAGCTCCAAGTGAGGTTACCGATAATGTTGAAGACGAAAGTGGGGATGCCTTTCGGGGCATCCCCAAGCTTAGAAGCTTGTATCTTCCTTGATTATTACTTTGGGGTGCCTTGGGAATCCCCAATCTTAGGGTCATGTCACTCATTATTCTCCTCATATCGACATCTCACCCAAAACTTGAAAACTTCAATCACACAAAACTTAACGGAACTTCGTGAGATAGGTTAGTATGATAAAGAGCAAGTGATTTCAATTTGGTACTGTCAAAGACAAGATTCATAATTGTTTACACACAATGCCTACTGTAGCATATCATTTCCACAATTTAAATTGAGCAAAAAAAGCCATAGAAACTAGAAAACAAGCAAAGTATGCATTGAAAACAGAATTTGTCAAAAACAGAACAGTCTGTAGTAATCCGTACTCTAACCATATTTCTGCTACTCCGAAAATTCTAAAAACATAGGACAAGATAGAGAATTTTTATATCTATCACCTGTGAAAAATTCAGAGTTTTTCCACGTTCCTGTAAGAATTTCTGCACTGGACCAAAAAGTTTCTGTTTTTGCACAGATTCAAGTCAACTATCATCCACACTATCCCAAAAGTCTTACTTGGCACTTTATTGAAACGAAAGCTATAAAACTTTATTACTACAGTAGATTAATCGTGTGAGAACACAAAAACAGTAGGGATAAATGTTGGGTTGTCTCCCAACAAGTGTGTTTCTTTAATGCCTTTTAGGCGAGGCATGATGATTTCAATGATGCTCACATAAAAGATAAGAATTGAAACACAAAGAGAGCAACATGAAGCATATGACTAGCACATTTAAGTCTAACCCACTTCCTATTCATAGGGATTTTTGTGAGCAAAAAATTTATGGCAACAAGAATCAACTAGCATAGGAAGGTAAGACAAGCATGACATCAAAACTTTCAACATAAAGAGAGGAAACTTGATATTATTGCAATATGTAAAAGCATATATTCCCCTCTCATGGTAATTTTCAGTAGCATCATGAATGAATTCAACAATATAGCTATCACATAAAGAATTATTTTCATGATACGTCAGCATAGAAATTTTATTACTCTCCACAGAAGCAAATTTATTCTCATGAATAGTAGTGGGAGCAGACTTAACAAAATAACTATCATGGGATTGAGCATTTAAATCATGATGACAAGTTTCATGGTTATAATTATTCTTTATAGCATACATGTCATCACCATAATCATCATAGATAGCAAGTTTGTTGTCATAATCAATTGAAACCTCTTCCAAAATAGTGGATTCATCACTAAATAAAGTCACGACCTCTCCAAATCCACTTTCATCAATATAATCATCATAAATAGGAGGCATGCAATCATTATAACAAATTTGCACATCAAATCTTGGGGGACTAAAAATATCATCTTCATCAAATATAGCATCCACAAGCTTATAGCTTTGCGTATTGTTAGCATCATGTATATTCAAAGATTTCATACCAACAACATTGCAATCATGCTCATCATTCAAAGATTTTTTGTCAAACATTTTATAGAATTATTCTTCTATCAATTGAGCACAATTTTCCTTTCCATCATTTTCAAAAAATACATTATAAAGATGAATAATATGATGCAACCTCAATTCCATTTTTTTGTATTTTTCTTTTTTAAACCAAACTAGTGATAAAACAAGAAACTAAAAGATTCAATTGCAAGATCTAAAGATATACCTTCAAGCACTCACCTCCCCAGCAACAACGCTAGAAAAGTGCTTCGTTGATGGGATGTGAGTGCCGCTTACCTAACCTCCCTGGCAACGGCGCCAGAAAAGAGCTTCATGTCTACTACACACTCATTTCGGTTGTCGGTGTTTATACTCTTTCATTGTATTATCCATGCTAGTTTATTTATTTTTCCCGCTTTCTTCTTGTGTGTTTGAAAAACCTTCAGAAAAAAACCAAAAAATAGTTGTAGTTACTTTACTTTCTATGCTTGCTTAGTAGTAAAATTAAAAGAAAACCCAAAAAGATTTCACGTTCTTCTTTTGCAGGTTGGGAGCTTTCCCGTGTAAATAGTTTTTCTTGTTCTTGTTTTACCTTCTTCAGAAAATCAAAAACTCCAAAAATATTTCAGTGTGTTTCTCTGAAATTCTTTTCTTTTCTTTGGGGGTCGAGAGGGGAAGACCACGATGAAAATGTTGACTGGCTCTCATATGCATTATAGTTGATCTAACAAAGAGCCCATATCACTACTAGGCAAAACCTTATACACAGAGGTATAGCAGTAGCGCTGGTTAAAACACGGCGCTATTGCTACTTATTAGTAGCGCTTGTTACAAAACCACGCTACAACCACATTGTTGTAGCAGTAGCGCGTCTGCGTGGAAAAGCGCTACTACTATAATTCCCTCGCAGGTGCCGGTAGGCTAGGAATAGTAGTAGTGGTTCTTCCAGAAGCACGCTACTACTAAAAACTATGTAGCAGCGCGTTTATGCTGTAGTGCGCTACTGCTATGAAAAAAATTAGAAAAATAAGTAGAAAAGTAAATGAAAATGAAAGAAATAAAAAAAGGAGAAATGAAAAAAAGAAAATGTAAAGAAAAAAATAAAAAGAAAAATAAAACAGAAAGGAATAGCTGTAGCGCGTTTCGCTGGGAAACGCTCACAACCGCCGCCCGAGGCCGTCGTCGACCTCACCATCGCCTCCCTCGAGCTCACCGCCGCTGCCCTTGACCTCACCGCCGCTGCCCTCGACCTCACCGCCGCTGCCCGAGCCTGCCCAGGACCTCCGCCGCCCGAGCCAGAGCCTGCCCTCGCCGCCGGCTGTAAGGCTCTGCCTCTCCTCTCCGCTACCCTGCTCTCTCTCTCTGCTAGGGCAATTCATATATATGTTATGATGTGTTGATGTTCATATGAACCCTATATTTGTTTAGGGCAGTAGGCATTTCTTAGCATTTCGGAAAAATGATTAGCCATTTTTTTACGAAATTAGCTAGGGCAATTTTTTATGAAAATGCCTAAACAGTAATTCCATTTAGCTTTAAATTAATAGAGGGTATGTAAATAATATTAGCATTTAGATTTAAATTAATAGAGGCTATAAACAAAAAACACTTAGCTATGAAAATTATTTGGACTATGGATCTGAATCTGTTCCAAATTTCATTCAAATGAAATTTGAATTGTTTGGACTATGGACCTGAATATTTTTGAAGAAATTGGGTGTAGGTACTAAGGTCTTGCTGTGGAAATTTTGGTGAGGTCGGAAGGGTTAGAGAAAATGGAGTTCCTAGACTTTTAGCTTTAGACAAAAAACAAAAGTATTTAGCTATAAATAAAAAACAGTAGTTATGGCATTTAGCTATAAACAAAAAAAAGAATTGTTTTTCTCTTCAAAAACTTGGTTAAACTAATTGTTGCTACTTAAACAAAAAAACAAGATTGTTGTTATATGATATATTTCATTGATGTTCATTTGCATATTCCATTATTGTTGATTATATCTTTTCCTTGAAGTGTCCATGTTATATGCAAATTCATCAATAGTGTTTGCACATGTTATATCTTTTCATTGAAGTGGTTCGATTGTGCCCAAGTGGCTTTGTTGTTTCCAGGGAATGAAGCCGAGTGGCCTATGTTTTGTCGGAATGTTGATTCATTTCCGTTCCGGCAAATTTTAGGTTCTCGATTTGTCCACTTTTTAGCAAAAGTCATGCCGAAATTTTTCGTGAATTTTGGCATGACTTGTGCTACAAACTAGGACATATCGAGTGCCCGGGATTTGCCGCACCGGGAAGGAGTCAATGTTCCTGCAAAGCATTGGCCTTTTTATGTCATTATTCATTTTATTAGGTCTAGAATTAATTGACTAGATTTAATCATAGGAGACATGGCTAGCAACGATGAAGGACAGGGTTCTGGTGACCGCGACAACGTCTACCTGGCGGCAGAAGAATTTTTGAGGGAAGCCGACGATCAAGAGTTGATGTTGCTGGGTCCACCTGTCACACCGGAGATTGAGACCGGCGGTGAGACTGAGATCGGCGCTGAGACTGAGACCGGCATCGAGACTGGCGCTGAGACTGAGACCGGCGCCGAGACTAGCGGAGCCGGTATAGAACCGAAAGGAAAGAGGAAACGGCTTCCTAACAAGCTCAGGACTACTAGACTGGTGGTCACGGAGGTGGACGGCGGCAATTTTGAGCCAAACGCGCCCGAGGAAGCGCGCGCGTGCTATGGCAATCATATAGGCTGCGTCATACGGACAACCGCCACCATCAATGATGAGAAACTAAAGAAGATAGATAATTTGAGGCCGTCCCTCCTAAAGAAGTTGCACCAGATATTCTTGTTCCTGGGTCGGAATGAAAAGGATTATAAAGATCCAGATAAGGACCCGGCAATGAAGAAGATAAACAAACACGCCATGACCATGTTTAGCGACGTGTTGGCCACCTGGAAATCAAGGGTGAAATATTGGATCGTCAACAAAAAGGAACCCTACTCTGAGATTATAAAGGATAATCCGACAATCACGGCAGAGCACTTTCAAATATTCAAGGTGGCTTGCGAGGCCGAAGCTGCCAAAAAAAGTCAAAGTAAATGAAGGGGCTTCAACAGAGGAACATTGGGTGCCACCACCTCGGAAGCTGTGGTTACGGCGGGAAGAGGTCCATATGGGCCAAGGAGGACGCGGAAGCCGCGAGTGTGGGCATCCCAAACCCCTTGGCGGAGTTCACCGTCCCGCAGGAGCGTGACGTCCTCAGGGCCCGGCACCGTTGAGACCCAGTGAAGAAGGTTTTCGAGACGAACACGGTCACGACGGAGTTCATGGGACTGCTGGTAATTTTAGTTTCTGATCAATTCAAATGCATGTTAGTCATATTTGTAAACGACCCTTGTGCCTTTTGCAGAGAGAGCAGTACAGGATTGCGGCCGAAAGCGACTTGCCATTTGAGGCGTTTGCGAGGCCCAAGTGGGACACTCCATTCAACCGGGCGTTGAACATATTGAAAGGACTCCCGGTGGAGACTCGACCATCGCATGGACGTGTGCATGGTGTCGGAGGCGGCGCCATGTGGAAGAAGTACTACTGTGAGACCACAGAGAAGAGAAAGCAAAGACGAAGGTTAACTGAAGAAAACATCGACCAGAAGGTTGAGATTGCGGTTGATAAGAAATCATCTGAGACAGTCGCAACAGCGGTAGCTGCCGCAAAACAGATGCTTGTAGATATGTCTACTACCTTGGTTCCAGCCGTTTTCAATTGGAGCAGGCAAAATCCAGAAAAAATGCAGCGGACTTTCCCCTTGCTGACTTCTTCGGGAGCAGCTCGACTAGCGTTGCACCCGCACCGGCTCCCGCACCTTCTCCGGCACCGGCTCCTGCACCGGACGTGCTCAGCGGTGCTTCATATTTTGCTGAGCTCGATGCCCTCACGGTATCTGTCACACCGGCCCCCTTCAATAAATGTA
Source organism: Aegilops bicornis (assembly GCA_021605145.1). Classification (NCBI taxonomy): domain Eukaryota; kingdom Viridiplantae; phylum Streptophyta; class Magnoliopsida; order Poales; family Poaceae; genus Aegilops; species Aegilops bicornis. Next base: position 243,463,408 of record CM038674.1, read on the forward strand.
TAGTCTCCCATTTTTGTTGCCTTTCGGATGTCTCACGTCGCAGACTTTTCTTTACAGGCCGACGAAACCCCGTGCACCATATTGTACACCATCGGCGACCAGAAGGTGGACGCGGGGAAGGCGACGATAATGGAGCCGAAGGAAGCATTGTTCCACAGCCGGCCGATCCCCCCGGACGTCTTCAAGGTTTCCGTGGCCAGTGTCAAACCGGACCACGAGAATTTGGCTCCTCTGGTACTAGTGGGGGATGACGAGAGACCCCGCAGCGGCTTGGTGATTGTTGCAATGGGTGGGTCCTATTGTGGCCAAAGAATCTGCTTCGTCTAGAGGCGGCCGGGAGCACACCCACGAGCACGCAATTAGGTATGAACATCAACACCTCACCTACCCAATTAGCGTTGGTTGTCGTGCTGGGTGATAGCGGAGGGGGTGAGGAAGAGGCTCCATTAGTCGCTTGATGTCGCCATAGATGAGGATGGGCATGACTATGACACTCAACAGTATGTCAATACTGGCGCCTACTTAGGGTTTGAGCGTCATGAGTCGGTGCCTGAATTGCCGCCTCCGGAGTCTGAACGTATTATGCACAACCTTCTGGTAGTAAAGAAGTATAGGAAGAGACCGAGGAAAGGCAAAAAAGCTGCTTCTATGATCCAGCCGCCTCAGCAGCCTCGGGTTCAAGACCGTATAGATATCCCCAGTGCGGCAAAATGGCATATCGCCGATGAACCAATCCTACCTAAAGCAGCGATAGGGGCTAGATTTGGCGATGTAAGGAGACTTCATGATGATGTGCTGCGGAGAGAGAAAGGCCTCCTTGCCTCGGAAAATCCAGGATACCCACTCTACATGGTTAACGTGTCGCGGCAATTGTCGTACGTCGACACATTCCCCATGGAGAAGTTCTTCCTTCAATTCGATTACATCTTCGATATGTTTCACTAGAAGAAGCTGGATTTTACGTTTGTCTGCCTTTATGCCTTGCACATGAACTACCTCATCGGGGTTGAGAAGATACCTTTTATCTGTATCGCTGACCCGTACTTCATGCACGAGGGCTTCTTGGCAGTCTGCGCAAAGCACTGTGAATACGCGAGGGACTACCTCGTCAATTTCATGCTCGCCAATAAGGACAAGGAGGCGATTCTCGTGCCTTATCATCCCCCGTAAGTCATCCGCGCGGATATCCTTCCTTCGATTTCAATCATTCATTTGCACGGTAAAGGCTAATTAATTTGAGGTGTACTTATTTTGCGCAGCGGCGGGCGCGCCGTCCTCATCATCCTCTACCCCCGATACTCCCACACTCTTTACTTGGACACGTCGAAGAACATTACCAAAAAGGATTACACCCACATCAAGTCTGTGTCAGTGTTCTGGGAACGGGGGTGCCCAGACTTGCCTGCCTGCGGCCTGCGGCGTGGCCCAAGTGGGGGCCCAGCACGGCCCAGCTTAATCAGCTCAAGCTCAAGACCCTCGCGAGGGGCCAAGCCTCGCGGGACGGACGACAGGAACCTTCCTCAGGAGCAGCCTCGTCAGGCAGGCTCATGAGGAGGCGGAGAGATCAAGGCAGGGTACCTCAAGAGGGTGCCCCGTGACGCAAGCCATGACGATCGAGACCAGGCGGGCGCCAGTGTCAGGACCCCGATTCCAGGTCACATCGATCTAGCCGGTAACACCTCATATCACTTTGCGGCCTCACGCACGGTATTCCCATGGGTGTCGCCTTACCATGGCCCGGGACCGTTTGCACCTTTTGGCTCACGTATATGATAGTGTCGCTAGCATCCATATGACAGAGAACCCGGGCCGACATGACTAGTCGTGAACCCAAAGTGGCACTAACTTATAGGGACAGCCATACATGAATCAACATCGAGCATGTCGGTCAGCAGCGTGCGAGTCCGGGTTGTAGCACTGGGCTAACAGGACTCCGGGAACCCGGGCTGTAGCAGGCTAGGCAGGACTCCGGATGTCATCGCGTGACATTTCCCGAGCAGTCAAGTGTTCCCGAGCAGTAGTGCTGGGCTAGCAGGACTCCAGTGAACCGGGCTGTAGCGGACTACAATGGCTCATGGAAGCACAAGACTACATTTCCCCATAAGAGAGGCTACCAAGGATAAACAACTAGGTTGTCGGATCCCACACATACCAAGCATTTCAATCATACACACAATATGCTCGATATGTGTAAATACAACATGGCATCACAACATAACTCTACGACAAGTATTTATTCAATAGGCTCCGAGGAGCGAGATATGACAAACATGGGTCTCATGACATCAAAGCACATGCGGAGGCTTAACATGTCTGAGTACAGACATCTACAAATGAAAAAGGCCGAGAAGCCTGACTATCTACCTGATCCTGCCGAGGGCACAAGATCGTAGCTGAGGTAACAAGCTAAACGTCGAAGTCCACACGAAACTACTAGCGAGACTGACGTCTCTGCAAAAACATAAATTAAGTAAACGTGAGTACAAATGTACCCAGCAAGACATACATCATATCTAACTACATATGCCTCATTATGAACAAAGGGGGATGGTGGGGTTTAACTGCAGCAAGCCAGCTTTGACTCAGTGGCTATCCTGCACTACGACTGCAAGTAACTCTTTTGAGGTGGCGCACATGAGTCCAGATATTCACCATATCAATACACCACTATGGATCCGCTCCCGTCTTCCTACGAGAACACCATCCATAGCACTCACGCTTATCTTGCGTATTTTAGAGTATCCACTTTCACTTGTCTATGAACTGTTATAGGCAACCCAGAAGTCCTTTTCCGCGGACATGGCTATTCAAATAGATGATGTTAACCCTGCAGGGGTGTACTTCTTCACATACGCTCTCACCACTTATCGCCGTTTACACGACATGTACTCGGCAACCTTCAAGCGGAAGCCTAGCGAGGGTGTCGGCCACGACCTGACTAACCACACAAGTCTCTCGTCCAGGTTATCGCCTATTCGGGTTCCATCTACAAGGAGATCCGGCCGGGCTGTCGCTCACGGCCCCAAACGATGTGAGCAGGGTTCCCAAGCCCACCATCCGGGTGCCACTTGGTACACCGTACATCAGGCCTAGTCTGTCCCAAGCCCACCTATACCGGGTGCCACTTGGTAGACTACTAACACTACCTACAAACACCGAAACTAGTTGCAACTCCCGGACAGAGAGATCAAGTTGATTAATAAGTCGAGAGGGCACTTAAGCATTCCAATGTGTGGTAGTAGCTGTTCATGGATCACAAACACAGAACTCAGTTCCTGAGGACGGCTTCAATGAGACAACCACCATGTACTCCTACATGGCCTCTCACCGCTACCTTTACCAAATCGTGTTCACACACTTAGCTCATACACAGTAGGACATGTTCACACACCTCCAATTCATCCCCGATGAATCAGACCTGACACAACTCTAAGCAATAATAGGCATGACAAACAAGCATGAATGAGTAGGCACATCTGGGCTCAAACAACTCCTACTCATGCTAGTGGGTTTCATCTATTTACTGTGGCAATGATAGGTCATGCAGAGGAAAGGGGTTCAACTACCGCAGCATGTAACAGTTGAATCGGTGTTGTCCTAATGCAGTAAAAGAGAGCAGGAGCGAGACAGTGGAATTGTATCAGAATGAACAAGGGGGTTTTGCTTGCCTGGCACTTCTGAAGATAATATAGTTCTTCATCGGTGTCATCGAACACGTCGTCGGAACATCGTCTACCGGGAGGGGACAAACACTGGCAACACAGAAGGAAACACTATCAATGCAATGCATAATATGATTCATGATCATGACATGGCAATATGATGTGGTTTGAGCTAATGCAACTAGCAGCAGATTAAATGAAGTTGGTCTGAACCCTAGGTTCAAATTCAAACTCCATATGTGAAGGTTTAAATGCCAATATAATATTTGGCCTAAACAGAAGCCCTAAGTTGCTCTATCAAGCATGAAAACAGTACAGATGGATAGATTGGATTTTTCTGATCATTTTTCATATATAATTTGTTTCATTTGGAGTTACGGTTGATTTTATATGATTTTTAGAACTTTTGGATATTTTCTGAAATAAATAAATCATTTATGATTTATTTTAAATCCCAGAAGATATTTACTGCATCAGCATGATGTATTAGTTATGTCAGCAGGTCAACAGACGGCCCAGGTCAAACTGACCAGTGGGACCCGTAGGTCAGTGACACAGCGCTGGCTAGAGTCACAGACAGGTGGGGTCGGGTCGACGGCCACATCAGCATACTCAAACTGACTTGTGGGCCCACTGGAATTAGATTAAACTTAATCTTATTTAGGTAGCCGGTTAGTTAGGCGGTGGGGCCCGGCTGTCTGTTTCACTAGAGGTTAATTAGTGGCGCGATTAGCTGCTAAAGACGGCCACGTCGGCAGTCGCCGGAACCTTGCCGGCGGCGACCAAAACGACGGCGGCTCGGCTCGGATTTGAGCTACGGGTGGTGGTTTGGCGAGCTGAGGGCACCGGGGAGTAGCTCTTGCTCGTCCGCATCCAAAGGACCGGACGGGAAGCCATGGGTGGTCCGGGAGAGCGGCGTGGCAGCAAGGCGGCGACCGGAGTATGGTGGGTTGCGGGTTTGGGGTTGCGGTGCATGAGAAGGGGAGAGGTGGGCGCCTACGGTCTCGTGGGGGTGCGCTGAGCATGCTGATGAGCTCGGACGAGGGTGTCAGCAGATGTGGCCGGGGAGGCGCCATGGACGGCGTCAGCGAGCTCTCGGGCGCGGCAGCGCTAGCGCTAGAGAGCGAGTTAGACCACGGGGAGAGAGGGGAAAAGCGCAGGTGCTCACGGCGGTTCTTCTGGTGCAGCTGGGTGGCTCGGGGAAGCGCTGGCGACGATCAACGGCGATGGCAATCTCGGCGACCCGAGGAGGAAGAACACGATGCTGACGGCGAGGCAGGGCGCCCGGCTTCATGTAGCTGGATGGGGACAAAGAAGAGGTCGTGGCGGAGCTCTGGGGCACGTCCATGGGGCTAGGGCTGGCCAGTGGCCGTGGTGGTAGTGAACAGCAGCAACGGTGGCGCTCGGCCAAGCTACGGGCAAGCGAGGGGGAGGGGAAGAGCCAGGGAAATAGGGAGAAGGTTTGGGGCGTCTAGAGCAGCTCCACGGTGCAAGATGAGGCGCAGGAGGCGCCGGGCTGGCAGGAGGTGGCTCATGGCGTGCTTTCGGCGGCGGTGCGCCCCCCCCTCCTCGCCCTCTTGGCAAAGGTAGGTGGTGACTGGCATGGGCTGTGGGCGGCCAGTCCAGGTAAGTGGCCTGGGGCCTTACTCTCTATCTCTCTCTTCCATTTTGTTCTGTTTTCTATTTTTCTAATTTTATGTTTTTGTTTTTTATTTAGCAAAAATGCTAAACCATTTAAATAAACCCTAGAAATAATTGTGGGCACTTGTGAAACTATTCCCAACAGCCCTCAAGTACTTTCAGAATTATTTGGACATGTAAAAATATTTATACTATTTTAATGTCCAAATTCAAATACTTATGAATTGATTCAAGAATCCATGGTGTCCTAGAAAAGTGTGCATCATTTTTGGCAGGGGTTTTAGCCCAATCCAGAAATGATGAACATTTTGTGAAGGGCATTTTGGGTTCATTGATAATATTTTTAAGTTGAACCTAGTGATTTAATTTGATGCTAGGGTTTCGTCATTCCCCATTTCAAATTCATTTGAAATTTAAACATGATGACATGGGAAACAACAAAGGCAGCAGGGGCTGAGCTAGGGCTGTGACAACTCACCCCAAAGCTGTCAGGACCCCGATTCGAAGTCACATCGATCTAGCCGGTAACACCTCATATCACTTTGCGGCCTCACGCACGGTATTCCCATGGGTGTCGCCTTACCATGGCCCGGGACCGTTTGCGCCTTTTGGCTCACGTATATGATAGTGTCGCTAGCGTCCATATGACAGAGAACCCGGGCCGACATGACTAGTCGTGAACCTAAAGTGGCACTAACTTATAGGGACAGGCATACATGATTCAACATCGAGCATGTCGGTCAGCAGCGTGCGAATCCGGGCTGTAGCACTGGGCTAACAGGACTCCGGGAACCCGGGCTGTAGCAGGCTAGGCAGGACTTCGGATGTCACCGCGTGACATTTCCCCGAAGGGACAGACACAGGAACGAAGTGAATCACATGCCGGCCAGTCAAGTGTTCCCGAGCAGTAGTGCTGGGCTAGCAGGACTCCGGTGAACCGGGCTGTAGCAGACTACTATGGCTCATGGGAGCACAAGACTACATTTCCCCATAAGAGAGGCTACCAAGGATAAACAAGTAGGTTGTCGGATCCCACACATACCAAGCATTTCAATCATACACACAATATGCTCGATATGTGTAAATACAACATGGCATCACAACATAACTCTACGACAAGTATTTATTCAATAGGCTCCGAGGAGCGAGATATTACAAACATGGGTCTCATGACCCAACATTCAGAGCATACACATCAAAGCACATGCGGAGGCTTAACATGTCTGAGTACAGACATCTACAAATGAAAAAGGCCGAGAAGCCTGACTATCTACCTGATCCTGCCGAGGGCACAAGATCATAGCTGAGGTAACAAGCTAAACGTCGAAGTCCACACGAATTACTAGCGAGACCGACGCGTCTCGCAAAAACATAAATTAAGCAAACGTGAGTACAAATGTACCCGGCAAGACTTACATCGATCTAACTACATATGCATCATTATCAACAAAGGGGATGGTGGGGTTTAATCACAGCAAGCCAACTTTGACTCAAAGGCTATCCCGCACTACTTAATCGCAAGTAACTCTTTTGAGGTGGCACACGAGTCCACATATTCACCATATCAATACACCACTATGGATCCGCTCCCGTCTTCCTACGAGAACGCCATCCATAGCACTCACGCTTATCTTGCGTATTTTAGAGTATCCACTTTCACTTGTCTATGAACTGTTATAGGCAACCCACAAGTCCTTTTCCGTGGACACGGCTATTCGAATAGATGATGTTAACCCTGCAGGGGTGTACTTCTTCACACACGCTCTCACCACTTATCGCTGTTTACACGACATGTACTCGGCAACCTTCAAGCGGAAGCCCAGCGAGGGTGTCGGCCACGACCTGACTAACCACACAAGTCTCTCTTCCAGGTTATCGCCTATTCGGGTTCCATCCGCAAGGAGATTCGGCCGAGGTGTCGCTCACGGCCCCAAACGATGTGAGCAGGGTTCCCAAGCCCACCATCCGGGTGCCACTTGGTACACCGTGCCACTGTGCCTAGTCTATCCCAAGCCCACCTGTACCGGGTGCCACTTGGTAGACTACTAACACTACCTACAAACACCAGAAACTAGTTGCAACTCCTGGACAGAGATCAAGTTGATTAATAAGTCGAGAGGGGCACTTAAGCATTCCAATGCGTGGTAGTAGCTGTTCATGGATCACAAACACAGAACTCAGTTCCTAAGGACGGCTTCAATGAGACAACCCACCATGTACTCCTACATGGCCTCTCACCGCTACCTTTACCAAATCGTGTTCACACACTTAGCTCATACACAGTAGGACATGTTCACACACCTCCAATTCATCCCCGATGAATCAGACCTAACACAACTCTAAGCAATAGCAGGCATGACAAACAAGCATGAATGAGTAGGCACATCGGGGCTCAAACAACTCCTACTCATGCTAGTGGGTTTCATCTATTTACTGTGGCAATGACAGGTCATGCAGAGGAAAGGGGTTCAACTACCGCAGCATGTAACAGTTGAATCATTGTTGTCCTAATGCAGTAAAAGAGAGCAGGAGAGAGAGAGTGGGATTGTATCATAATGAACAAGGGGGTTTTTCTTGCCTGGCACTTCTGAAGATAATATAGTTCTTCATCGGTGTCATCGAACACGTCGTCGGAACATCGTCTACCGAGAGGGGACAAAGACCGACAACACAGAAGGAAACACTATCAATGCAATGCACAATATGATGCATGATCATGACATGGCAATATGCTGTGGTTTGAGCTAATGCAACTAGCAACAGATTAAATGAAGTTGGTCTGAACCCTAGGTTCAAATTCAAACTCCATATGTGAAGGTTTAAATGCCAATATAAGATTTGGCCTAAACAGCAGCCCTAAGTTGTTCTATCATGCATGAAAACAGTATAGATGGATAGATTGGATTTTTCTGATCATTTTTCATATATAATTTGTTTCATTTGGAGTTACAGTTGATTTTATATGATTTTTATAAGTTTTGGATATTTTCTAAAATAAATAAATCAATTTTGATTTATTTTAAATCCTCGAAGATATTTACTGCATCAGCATGACGTATTAGTGACGTCAGTAGGTCAAAGGACGGCCCAGGTGAAACTGACCAGTGGGACCCGTAGGTAAGTGACACAGCGCTGGCTAGAGTCACAGACAGGTGGGGTCGGGTCAACGGCCACATCAGCATAGTCAAACTGACATGTGGGCCCACTAGAATTAGATTAAACTTAAATCTTATTTAGGTAGCCGGTTAGTTAGGCGGTGGGGCCCGGCTGTCTGTTTCACTGGAGGTTAATTAGTGGCGCGATTAGCTGCTAAAGACGGCCACATCGGCAGTCCCCGGAACCTTGCCGGCGGCGACCAAAACGACGGCGGTTCGGCTCGGATTTGAGCTACGGGTAGTGGATTGGCGAGCTGAGGGCACCGGGGAGTAGCTCTTGCTCGTCCGCATCCAAAGGACTGGACGGGAAGCCGTGGGGTGGCCCGGAGCAGCGCCGGCGGCGAGCAAGGCGGCGACCGGAGTACGGTGGGTTGCGGGTTTGGGGTTGCGGTGCATGAGAAGGGGAGAGGTGGGCGGCTACGGTCTCGTGGGGGTGCGCAGACCACGCTGATGAGCTCGGACGAGGGTGTCAGCAGATGTGGCTGCGGCGGCGCCATGGACGGCGTCAGCGAGCTCTCGGGCGAGGCAGCGCTAGCGCTAGAGGGCGAGTTAGACTACGGGGAGAGAGGGGGAAAGCGCAGGTGCTCATGGCGGTTCTTCTGGTGCAGCTGGGTGGCTCGAGGAAGCGCTGGCGACGACGAACGGCGATGGCGATCTCGGCAACCCGAGGAGGAAGAAGACGGTGGTGACGGCGAGGCAGGGCGCCCGGCGACGTGTAGCTGGATGGGGACGAAGAAGAGGTCGTGGCGGAGCTCAGGGGCACGTCCATGGGGCTAGCGCTGGCCGATGGCCGTGCTGGCAGTGAATGGCGGTGACGGTGGCGCTCGGCCAAGCTACGGGCAGGCGAGGGGGAGGGGAAGAGCCAGGGAAAAGGGGAAAAGGTTTGGGGCGTCCAGAGCAGCTCCACGGTGCAAGATGAGGCGCAGGAGGCGTCGACAGCGCGAAGCAGGAGGTGGCTCGCGCGTGCTCGGCGGCGGTGCGCTGCCCCCCCTCCTCTGCCTACTGGCAAAGGTAGGTGGTGACTGGCATGGGCCAGGTGGGCCGGCCCAGTCCAGGTAAGTGGCCTGGGGCCTTACTCTCTCTCTCTCTCTCTCTTCCATTTTGTTCTGTTTTCTATTTTTCTAATTTTCTGTTTTTGTTTTTGATTTAGCAAAAATGCTAAACCATTTAAATAAGGGTCTTTTACATCTGTGTCCCTAACTCGAACCCACTACTCATATTTGTCCCTAATGTCGAAGCCTGCTCAAATTTGCCCCTCCGCCGTTAGGTGCACTTATAGAAATGCCCTTCCGTGTTGCTACTGGCCCATCAAAGGGCTTTGACCGCTGGGCGTTATTTGGACATCTTTGCCCCTCTTTGGATGAGCCACTTACATGTGGGGCCCGTTCTTAAGAAAAGGAAAAACTCTCTCTCACCCCTCTATCTCACTTACAGGTGGGCCCAACAAAAACAATTAAATACTCTATCTCTCTCTCTCAACCCCATTCTCTATCACTTACATCTAGGACCCACCTTAGAAACTAGTAAATAAAAAACAAAATATAAAATCTCTTTTCCTCTCTGTCGCTCTCTCTCACCCCTCCGGCGGCGGTGCACGCAGCCAACGACGGCTCGCCGGGGTGAGGTGCCCCGCAGCGTCGGCCCCTTCCTACCTCTCTTCCCTCCCCGCACCCCTCTCTCTTCCTACCTAATTCCTCTGGGCGAGGTCTGTCCCGAGCTAAAGGAATCGAGCTCATCGTCCGTCTCGGCCGCCGCCTCATTAACGATTGCCGCCGCATAGCCCACCATATGAGCTGCAACCTCGCCACTTGATTCCCTAGACATGCTCTCTCATTTACCCCAAGGGGTCCATCTCCTCTCTTCTTCCGAACCGAGAACGAGCACAGCGTCCAGGGCGCACCTGCCGCGGTCGACATTGCCGTTTGCGCGGCCGAAGAGCTCCCCGAGGCCCAAGACCATGCCTGGGAGATTCTTCTCGGTCGAATTCGTCGCTCTAGAGAATTAATCGAGCCCGAATGGCCTCAATTTTCGCCGTCGCGTTCATCCTCATCGGCTTCGGTGGAGCTCCGCCATGACCCGATCTCCTCCGACGTAGCACCCAGCCCATCATCCCGTGCATACCTAGGCTTAGCCAATACCTACCGAAGACTCGGGCGTTGTCCTCCCCGATCTCCGCGACCCCGAGCCGCCTTCCTACCTCGAATCGGTGCTCGTCGGCCGCAGCCCGACGATGGAGACATCGCTGCAGTTGTCTTCACGACGGGCTCGACCACGCGAACGTGTTCCAGATGATCATCCTCTACTTCTCCTCTCCCACCGGACTCTCTCGTGCTTGATACGCTGCTCCTTGAGCACCGCCGTAGTCGCCGCTTCCACATCCACGGCGCCGCCATCCGCTGCTATATGCAGGCGCTTCCCCTCACCGTGAAGGCCAAGTCGCCATCTTCGCCATTCGCAGCGCCCCCTCCCCTCACCGGGCGACGGCTAATCGCCGAGCCAAGGCCGCCATGTCCATCTCTGTGGAGGGACAGAGTTGAAGAGAGACAGAGAGAGTTTTTATTTTAATTATTTTCGGTGGGGTCCACGTGCAAGTGAGATAGAGGGATGAGAAAGAGGTTTTTCTTTTATTTGTGAGATTGGGTCCCCCGTGTAAGTGGCTCATTCAATGAGGGGCGAAAATGTCCAGAAAACGTCCCGAAAACGGTCAAACCTCTTTGATCGGACGGTAACGGCACGGAAGGGCATTTCTATAAGTGAACGAATTCATGAGGGGCAAATTTGAGCAGGCTTTCGAATTAGGGGTATATCTGATTAGGTGGTTCGAGTTAGGGACAGAAATGCAAATGGCCCTTTAAATAAACCCTGGAAATAATTGTGGGCACTTGTGAAACTATTCCCAACAGCCCTCAAGTACTTTCAGAATTATTTGGACATGTAAAAATATTTATACTATTTTAGTGTCCAAATTCAAATACTTATGAATTGATTCAAGAATCCATGGTGTCCTAGAAAAGTGTGCACCATTTTTGGCAGGGGTTTTAGCCCAATCCAGAAATGATGAACATTTTGTGAAGGGCATTTTGGGTTCATTGATAATATTTTTAAGTTGAACCTGGTGATTTAATTTGATGCTAGGGTTTCGTCATTCCCCATTTCAAATTCATTTGAAATTTAAACATGATGACATGGGAAACAACAAAGGCAAAGTAGGGCTGAGCTAGGGCTGTGACAACTCACCCCAAAGCTGTCGGGACCCCGATTCAAGTCACATCGATCTAGCCGGTAACACCTCATATCACTTTGCGGCCTCACGCACGGTATTCCCACGGTGTCGCTTACCATGGCCCGGGACCGTTTGCGCCTTTTGGCTCACGTATATGATAGTGTCGCTAGCGTCCATATGACAGAGAACCCGGGCCGACATGACTAGTCGTGAACCTAAAGTGGCACTAACTTATAGGGACAGGCATACATGATTCAACATCGAGCATGTCGGTCAGCAACGTGCGAATCCGGGCTGTAGGGCTAACAGGACTCCGGGAACCCGGGCTGTAGCTGGCTAGGCAGGACTCCGGATGTCACCGCGTGACATTTCCTCAAGGGACGTACACAGAACGGCGTGAATCACATGCCGCCAATCAAGTGTTCCCGAGCAGAGTGCTAGGCTAGCGTGACTCGGTGAACCGGTCAGTAGCAGACTACTATGGCTCATGGGAGCACAAGACTACATTTCCCCATAAGAGAGGCTACCAAGGATAAACAAGTAGGTTGTCGGATCCCACACATACCAAGCATTTCAATCATACACACAATATGCTCGATATGTGTAAATACAACATGGCATCACAACATAACTCTACGACAAGTATTTATTCAATAGGCTCCGAGGAGCGAGATATTACAAACATGGGTCTCATGACCCAACATTCAAGGCATACACATCAAAGCACATGCGGAGGCTTAACATGTCTGAGTACAGACATCTACAAATGAAAAAGGCCGAGAAGCCTGACTATCTACCTGATCCTGCCGAGGGCACAAGATGGTAGCTGAGGTAACAAGCTAAACGTCGAAGTCCACACGAATTACTAGCGAGACCGACGCCTCTGCAAAAACATAAATTAAGCAAACGTGAGTACAAATGTACCCAAAGAAGACTTACATCGATCTAACTACATATGCATCATTATCAACAAAGGGGATGGTGGGGTTTAATCGCAGCAAGCCAACTTTGACTCGGGGCTATCCCGCACTACGACCGCAAGTAACTCTTTTGAGGTGGCGCACACGCAGTCCACATATTCACCATATCAATACACCACTATGGATCCGCCTCCCGCCTTCCTACGAGAAAGCCATCCATAGCACTCACGCTTATCTTGGCGATTTTAGAGTATCCACTTTCACTTGTCTATGAACTGTTATAGGCAACCCAGAAGTCCTTTTCCGCGGACACGGCTATTCGAATAGATGATGTTAACCCTGCAGGGGTGTACTTCTTCACACACACTCTCACCAATTATCGCTGTTTACACGACATGTACTCGGCAACCTTCAAGCGCAAGCCCAGCGAGGGTGTCGGCCACGACCTGACTAACCACACAAGTCTCTCATCCAGGTTATCGCCTATTCGGGTTCCATCCGCAAGGAGATTCGGTCGGGGTGTCGCTCACGGCCCCAAACGATGTGAGCAGGGTTCCCAAGCCCACCATCCGGGTGCCACTTGGTACACCGTACACTGCGTGCCTAGTCTATCCCAAGCCCACCTGTACCGGGTGCCACTTGGTGGACTACTAACACTACCTACAAACACCAGAAACTAGTTGCAACTCCTGGACAGAGATCAAGTTGATTAATAAGTCCAGAGGGGCACTTAAGCATTCCAATGCGTGGTTGTAGCTGTTCATGGATCACAAACACAGAACTCAGTTCCTGAGGACGGCTTCAATGAGACAACCCACCATGTACTCCTACATGGCCTCTCACCGCTACCTTTACCAAATCGTGTTCACACACTTAGCTCATACACAGTAGGACATGTTCACACACCTCCGATTCATTCCCGATGAATCGCACTGACTCAACTCTAAGCAATAGCAGGCATGACAAACAAGCATGAATGAGTAGGCACATCGGGGCTCAAACAACTCCTACTCATGCTAGTGGGTTTCATCTATTTACTGTGGCAATGACAGGTCATGCAGAGGAAAGGGGTTCAACTACCGCAGCATGTAACAGTTGAATCATTGTTGTCCTAATGTAGTAAAAGAGAGCAGGAGCGAGAGAGTGGGATTGTATCGGAATGAACAAGGGGGTTTGCTTGCCTGGCACTCCTGAAGATAATATAGTTCTTCATCGGTGTCATCGAATACGTCGTCGGAACGTCGTCTACCGAGAGGGGACAAAGACCGACAACACAGAAGGAAACACTATCAATGCAATGCACAATATGATGCATGATCATGACATGGCAATATGCTATGGTTTGAGCTAATGCAACTAGCAACAGATTAAATGAAGTTGGTCTGAACCCTAGGTTCAAATTCAAACTCCATATGTGAAGGTTTAAATGCCAATATAAGATTTGGCCTAAACATCAGCCCTAAGTTGTTCTATCATGCATTAAAATAGTATAGATGGATAGATTGGATTTTTCTGATCATTTTTCATATATAATTTGTTTCATTTGGAGTTACAGTTGATTTTATATGATTTTTAGAAGTTTTGGATATTTTCTGAAATAAATAAATCATTTTTGATTTATTTTAAATCCCAGAAGATATTTACTGCATCAGCATGACGTATTAGTGACGTCAGCAGGTCAACGGACGGCCCAGGTCAAACTGACCAGTGGGACCCGTAGGTCAGTGACACAGCGCTGGCTAGAGTCACAGACAGGTGGGGTCGGGTCAACGGCCACATCAGCATAGTCAAAACTGACATGTGGGCCCACTAGAATTAGATTAAACTTAATCTTATTTAGGTAGCCGGTTAGTTACGCAGTGGGGCCCGGCTGTCTGTTTCACTGGAGGTTAATTAGTGGCGGGATTAGCTGCTAAAGACGGCCATATCGGCAGTCGCCGGAACCTTGCCGGCGGCGACCAAAACGACGGCGGCTCGGCTCGGATTTGAGCTACGGGTGGTGGTTTGGCGAGCTGAGGGCACCGGGGAGTAGCTCTTGCTCGTCCGCATCCAAAGGACTGGACGGGAAGCCGCGGGGTGGCCGGAGCAGCGCCGGCGGCGAGCAAGGCGGCGACCGGAGCACGGTGGGTTGCGAGTTTGGGGTTGCGGTACATGAGAGGGGGAGAGGTGGGCGGCTACGGTCTCGTGTGGGTGTGCTGAGCATGCTGATGAGCTCGAACGCGTGTGGCAGCAGCTGTGGCTGCGGCGGCGCCATGGACGGCGTCAGCGAGCTCTCGGGCGCGGCAGCACTAGCGCTAGAGAGCGAGTTAGACTACGGGGAGAGAGGGGGAAAGCGCAGGTGCTCACGGCGGTTCTTCTGGTGCAGCTGGGTGGCTCGGGGAAGCGCTGGTGACGACGAACGGCGATGGCGATCTCGGCAACCCGAGGAGGAAGAAGACGGTGGTGACGGCGAGGCAGGGCGCCCGGCGACGTGTAGCTGGATGGGGACGAAGAAGAGGTCGTGGCGGAGCTCTGGGGCACGTCCATGGGGCTAGAAGGCCGCCGATGGCCGTGGCCGGCGTGAATGGCGGTGACGGTGGCGCCGCCAAGCTACGGGCAAAGCGAGGGGAGGAAGAGCCAGGGAAAAGGGGAAAAGGTTTGGGGCGTCCAGAGCAGCTCCACGGTGCAAGATAGGGCGCAGGAGGCGTCGACAGCGCGAAGCAGGAGGTGGCCTCGCGCGTGCTTGGTGGCGGTGCGCTGTCCCCCCCTCCTCTGCCTACTGGCAAAGGTAGGTGGTGACTGGCATGGGCCACGTTGGCCGGCCCAGTCCAGGTAAGTGGCCTGGGGCTTTACTCTCTCTCTCTCTCTTCCATTTTGTTCTGTTTTCTATTTTTCATAATTTTCTGTCTTTGTTTTTGATTTAGCAAAAATGCTAAACCATTTAAATAAACCCTGGAAATAATTGTGGGCACTTGTGAAACTATTCCCAACAGCCCTCAAGTACTTTCAGAATTATTTGGACATGTAAAAATATTTATACTATTTTAATGTCCAAATTCAAATACTTATGAATTGATTCAAGAATCCATGGTGTCCTAGAAAAGTGTACACCATTTTTGGCAGGGGTTTTAGCCCAATCCAGAAATGATGAACATTTTGTGAAGGGCATTTTGGGTTCATTGATAATATTTTTAAGTTGAACCTAGTGATTTAATTTGATGCTAGGGTTTGGTCATTCCCCAATTCAAATTCATTTGAAATTTAAACATGATGACATGAGAAACAACAAAGGCAGCAGGGGCTGGGCTAGGGCTGTGACAGCCAGCCTGCGCAGTGTCCTCATTTCCTCTTTGGTGCAAAGGAGGCAAGTAGAGGCCAAGGCACCAGGCAAAGGTTACTGCTTCGGTGCAACAAGACCAAGACCAGCAGAGAGGTCATCGTGGAGCCCAGGACGGCGTCACCGTCAGAGCCTTTGGCAGCCGAAGACCAACTTTAGTCAGGATAAGTGTACTAGATGTTCCCCTTCAAAATGGCCAATTGTTGGTGCCCTTCCCGCTCATTATTTGGGAAGAGGCCCAGGGCCTCCCTCTATAAATAGGACTAGCCACCACAGAGAGAGGGAGAACGAAAGACAAGAAAAACGGACCAAAATAGGTCGAACCTACCAGAGAGAGAGAGAGAAGCGACTGGACTCACCCAAGCAGTCCATCGCACCAGCTCAAGAACAGCCCCTAGCGAGGCTGTTCTTCCTTTGTACTGTTCTTCATCAGCCCCTAAGGCAATCCACCACACCATACACTGGAGTAGAGTATTACACCACAACGGTGGCCCGAACCAGTATAAATCTTGTCTCTCTTGTGATGTTCATCGTTCCAAGTTTAGATCCCTTGCAAACTATTAACGCGTGAGCTGGTAGGGGAAAGATCTCCATGCGCACCCCAGTGTTCAAACCTCAAGGGTCTGCCAGAACCCGAAATCCGACATTTGGCGCGCCAGGTAGGGGTGCACCGAAATCTTTCTTCCGCTGGCCGCGTGTGATCTTCCATCATGTCCATGGCTGACGCTCACCGAGCCCACGCCGAGCGTCGGGCTGCTCATGCCGCTCGAGTCGCCCGGACGGCTCTCGTCGGCGGACGCCCCCGTCGTTCCCCGTCGCCTGCTGCCAATGCCCCCACCGTCCAGGCGGGGAACGAGCAGCAGGCCTATTGGGGAGAGCTGCGCTACCTCTACCTCGCCCATCGCGCCGGGCCGACGCCCTCGGTCGTCGCAGCTCTCCTAGGCGGCTCACTGGCGCCACCTTCGAGCTGCCACGTCAAGCCGTTCACCCGCCAGATCACCACCGCCTCCAAGCGCCAAGGAGCCCCGCCGGGCTGGGTGGCGCCCGAGACCAACCTGCTCTTCAACTCGGACGATCACCCCTCCAACCCCGCCGGTTCGGGTGCGCTTCATATGTTGTGCACCCCCACCATCTGCGAAGTGGCTGTCACCAGGACCCACATCGACGGTGGAGCCGGCCTCAACGTGCTCTCTGTGGAGGCCTTCAGGATCCTCCATGTGCCACCAAGGCGGCTCCAGCCCAGCAGGCCTTTTTTGGGAGTCGGAGCCGGTTCCACCGCCTCCCTGGGGCAAATTCGCATCCCGGTGACCTTCGGCACCCGCGACAACTTCCGCACAGAGCTGATCGACTTCGACATCGCCCCCATCGGCCTCCCCTACAACGCCATCCTCAGCTACCTGGCCTTGGCCCGGTTCATGGCAGCAACTCACCCGGAGAGCATCAGGCTACTCTGCCAGCGCAGCCCTGGTAGCGGTCAGGGAGGAGCATCAGGCCAAGGCCACAACTGCCCTCCCGGCAGGAGCGAAGCGAAGCCAAGAAAGCCTCACAAAGACCGTGGCCGCGACCGAAGGGGATCAGCCACAACAGGAAAGCGCGCCCGGAGCAGAAGAGGCCCCGCCGAGTGACCAGGCGCTGGGGGCTCCGCTGTCTCGGGAGGCACCCCAACCTACGGAGGACGCGAACAGCGCCAGCGCTCACAGCCTCGCTGAGCACCCCGTGTACTTCATCAGCACGGTGCTATGCGACGCGAGGGCGCGGTACCCCATGCCCCAAAAACTCCTCCTCGCGCTATTGGTAGCCTCATGCAAGCTGCGACACTACTTCCAAGGTCATCCCATCAAGGTCGTCTCAACATACCCTCTGGAGAGGGTGCTTAGGAGCCCCAACTCAGCTGGAAGAGTCGCGGAGTGGAACATCAAACTGCAAGCATTTCAGCTAGAATTCAGCACAATCAGAGTCATCAAGGGGGCCGCATTGGCAGATTTCATGGCAGAATGGACGGAGGCACCCGGCCTCGAAGCAGGCGAAGACCGATCACTTTCTCGGTGAGCGAGGCACCGGACGGCTGGGTCATGTACTTCGACGGGGCATTATCCCGACATGGCGCGGGGGCCGGCACAGTGCTCGTATCCCTTACTCAGGACAAGCTCTATTATGCCGTGCAGCTCTGTTTCCAGCACGGGGAAAAGGTCTCCAACAACATAGCAGAATATGAAGGCCTGATAGCCGCAGTCGCTTTGGGGGTGAAGCGCCTCATCATCAAGGGCGATTTACAGCTCCTCGTCAACTTCTCCAACAAGATATACGAGCCGAAGGACGAGCACATGGAAGCCTACCTCGTGGAGGTTCGCAGGATGGAGAAACGGTTCTGGGGGATGGAGCTGCTGCATGTGCCTCGCGGCACCAATCAAGAGGCGGATGACATCGCCAAGAGGGCGTCCAGGCGGCTGCCTCAGGAGCCTGGGCGCCTTCAAGAGCGACTCTTCAGGCCCTCGCCGCACCATCACTATCAAGCGCTGGGCGCAACCTCGGGAGGAGCTCCCCACCACCGCCTCGGAGCCCGGTCTATGGCCCGGCCTCAGGGGCACGCCTGCTCCTGGCGTTGGAGCCTCAGGAAGGGTGCTGGATCACAGAGCTCAAGAGCTACTTGACGCGGGGGACCCTGCCGGAGAAGGAGGAGGAGGCGGAGCGTGTGGCGCGGCAAGCCACGGCCTACTGCATCAGGGATGGAGAGCTTTACCGGAGGCGACCGAATGACGTGTCCCTACGCTGCATTTCCAGAGAGCAAGGGAAGGAATTGCTGGAAGACATACACCGCGGAGACTGTGGGCATCACTCATCGTCACGGACCCTCATTGGCAAGGCGTTCCGCAGCGGGTTCTACTGGTCCACAGCACTCAGCGATGCTGTTGAGCTGGTAAAGGCTTGCGAGGCCTGCCAATTTCACGCCAAGCAGATCCATCAGCCGGCGGGAGGTCTGCAAACTATACCCCTCTCATGGCCATTCGTAGTTTGGGGGCTGGACATTCTAGGCCCGTTCCCTCGGTGCCAGGGGGCTATCGCTACCTCTACGTCGCCATGGACAAGTTCACCAAGTGGGCTAAGGTGGAAGCTGTCCGCACCATCCCAGCGGGCTCTGCGGTCAAGTTCATCAGGGGCCTCGTGAGCCGGTTTGGGGTGCCTAACCGCATCATCACCGACAACGGTTCACAGTTCACCAGCAATCTCTTCAAAACGTACTGTGCTAACCTTGGAATGCAGATATGCTACGCTTCGGTGGCGCACCCCCGGAGTAACGGCCAGTGCCGAAAGCGAGCTAACGCGGAGGTCCTGAAGGGCCTCAAAACCAGGACCTTCAAGAAGAAGCCGGAGGCCCGCAGGGCTGGCACGACGAGCTTGATCCGTCTGCCGTGGTCCATCTCGCACGACCGCGCTGCCGACCGGGCGAGACCCCGTTCTTCCTTGTCTACGGAGCAGAAGCCGTCCTCCCTCACGAGGCCAGGCGTCGCTCCGCACGGGTCCTGGCGTTCGACGAGGCGCAGCAGGACGCCATGCGGGGGATGGATCCCGTGCTGGGGGAGGAACATCGTGGAGAGGCCGCGCTGCGAGCGGCAAGGTATCAACAGGCACTGCAGCGATACCACTGCCGCAACATCCGCCCCAGGACTCTTGAGGTAGGTGACCTCGTGCTTAGACGGGTCCTCTCCAGGGAAGGGTCGCATAAGCTTTCTCCCATGTGGGAGGGCCCGTTCAAGGTTGTTCATGTTTCCAGGCCCGGCTCCGCACGCCTGGAGACTCAGGAGGGGGTGCCCATCCCGAACGCGTGGAACATCCAACATCTCTGGAAGTTCTACCCATGAAGAAAGGCCCGGATCCTGTGAAGAAGGCCAACGCCTGTGAAGCTCATTTTCCCGAGAAAGGCCTGGGGCCTGTGAAGAAGGCCAACGCCTGTGAAGCTCATTTCCCCGAGAAAGGCCCGGGGCCTCTGAAGAAGGCCAACGCCTGTGAAGCTCATTTCCCCGAGAAAGGCCCGGAGCCTATGAAGAAGGCCAACGCCTTTGAAGCTCATTTCCCCGAGAAAGGCCCGGAGCCTGTGAAGAAGGTCAACGCCTGTGAAGCTCATTTTCCCGAGAAAGGCCCGGAGCCTGTGAAGAAGGCCAATGCATGTGAAGCTCGTCGCCCGTGACACTCTCACGTAATAATGAGTTGGGGTTGTACATGCCCCGGAGTCTTCGGAGAGTCACCCTCGGGCCTCGGGGGCTCCTGCCCATGCCCAGTGGCAGCACTTAGCTCCGCGCTGGTGAGAAGACGTAGAAGACTAGATTAGGTGCCGGACACGGCTTTTTCATTTGCTTTCTGCAGTTGGCTTGTTTGTTCCTATTTGAAGTTTTATTGAAGTTGTTGCCGTCTTTGGCTTGTGATTCTTTGTCTTTTTCGCTCACTTGCCTCGATTTCTCTTGCGCAAGTCTCGCGAGGGAGCAGCGCGGGCACCCTCGTGAGTGTTTTCTGCCCCTGTCGTTTGAAGCTTTTCTATCCAGGTCCACTACGGGAGCACCCCTCCCAGTTCGTGCCCCATGGGCATCGCGACGCGAACACAGAACCTGGGTCGGTCGCCTCCGCAACCGAGACCGAAAGCTACCCCTCCTGACTAATCCTTGCAGGACATGAAGCGCGTGGCGAGGCCTCGGCCTCGGGAAGAGAAGACCGCAACAAGTCCCCCCGAGCTAAGTAATTCTAGCATGCGGGCATGCGGCACAAAAGCATAGCACAGGAATAGCGGAAACAACATAATAATTAACGGCAACAGTTCAGCACGCCCCCACGGGGCCCTACACTACTGTCTCTTTGCGCAGGGAAGGGAGAAAAACAAAATAGGCACGACTTGCTCGGCACCAACTCGCGGCGAAGGCTCGTACTGCCTCCGGAGCTCAATCGAACTCCTCCTCGCGCTTCACCGAGGCTCGATGGAGGGCTGACCCGCTACCTCCCTCCAGGTGGGCGCGACGGCACGGAGCCTGGTCGCGGCCACTGTTGGAGGAGCTGCTGTCCGAAGGAGAGCCGCCGAAGCTCGACGAGCCCCGAGCGCCGCCGACCATGCGCATGCTGTCATCTTCATCCCGCTCATTGTTGGGGCTGGGTAGACGGCCGTGGTCATCGTCTTTGGGGCAGCACCCGGCACGGCGACCATCTTCTCCGAACACCCTCACGTAGAGGGTGGCGTCGCCGTCGAACTTGAAGTGCAGGTTGCACCGCCGGCTCAGGCCACGCGGCTGGCAAACGCTTGCTACCGCTGGTCAGTGACCACATTCCCGCGACGGAGACCTCCACAAGCCTGTGGAGGCCCTGCTGCAACAACTGTTTGCCTGAAGCTAGAGGCCGCCCGGAGCGCCGGCCGGAAGTTCACCCACAAAGAAGCGGGGAAGCTGGAGCCAGGTGCTGGTCGGCTCCACCGACCACACGACGAACTCCGGCAGCACCTCCGCCGAGTGGAAGCACGGCATAGGGGGTCGCGCAGTCGCGGCATGCCCCCCATCGACAACCTGGCGCCCATCGCCGCGTAGGGGATCGCCTCCACGACCACGGGAAGCCGCTACGGGAGCCACATGATGCTTGCGAGGACGGCCTCGACCGCGCTTGGCCGGGGGAGAGTCAGGCCCAACCTGGCGGGCCTTCCCCTTCTCCGCGGCCGAGAACCTCTTCGACAGAGCCATGGAGAGAAAGGAGTAGCAAGAGGGGATGGACTGGAAGGGCTTGCGCCGTTCGGTACATATAGCTAGAGGAGGCCAATCGTCGGCCTCCACGATCACAGGTAATCATGAACCATTTCTGCGTGCAGGGACTTGTCAAGTCATGCAGTTGCTGAGAAATCATGGGGAAGCGGAGACGCCCACGACCAATCAATCGCCACGCAGCGCCCAAGGCCGCAGGATGTTGGGGCCCGCGGCGCTTCGCACTTGCCCCTTCGCTTCTCTGCTAAGCCAAGTCCGGGCGCGCCTTGGGCCCGGGGGCTACTGTCGGTGTTCTGGGAACGGGGGTCCCCAGACTTGCCTGCCTGCGGCGTGGCTCAAGTGGGGGCCCAGCGTGGCCCAGCTTCATCAGCTCAAGCTCAAGACCCTCGCGAGGGGACAAGCCTCATGGGCATTTACGATGTGAACCTTCCTCAGGAGCAGCCTCGTCAGGCAGGCTCACGAGGAGGCAGACAGATCAAGGCAGGGTACCTCACGAGGGTGCCTCGTGATGCAAGCCATGACGATCGAGACCAGGCGGGCGCCACCCTGCGCAGTGTCCTCATTTCCCCTTTGGTACAAAGGAGGCAAGCACAGGCCAAGGCACCAGGCAAAGGTTACCGCTTCGGTGCAACAAGACCAATACCAGCAGAGCGGCAGGAAGGAGTTCATCGTGGAGCCCAGGACGGCGTCACCGTCAGAGCCTTTGGCAGCCGAAGACCAACTTTAGTCAGGATAAGTGTACTAGATGTTCCCCTTCAAAATGGCCAATTGTTGGCGCCCTTCCCACTCATTATTTGGGAAGAGGCCCAGGGCCTCCCTCTATAAATAGGACTTGCCACCACAGAGAGAGGGAGAACGAAAGACAAGAAAAACGGACCAAGACAGGTCGAACCTACAAGAGAGAGAGAGAGAGAGAGAGAGAGAGAGAGAGAGAGAAGCGACTGGACTCACCCAAGCAATCCATCGCACCACCTCAAGAACAGCCCCTCGCGAGGCTGTTCTTCATTTGTACTGTTCTTCATCAGCCCCTGAGGCAATCCACCACACCACACACTGGATTAGGGTATTACACCACAACGGTGGCCCGAACCAGTATAAATCTTGTGTCTTTTGTGCTGTTCATTGTTCCTAGTTTAGATCCCTTGTGAACTATTAACGCGTGAGCTGGTAGGGGAAAGATCTCCATGCGCACCCCAGTGTTCGAACCTCAAGGGTCTGCCGGAACCCGAAATCCGACAGTCTGTTCTCGACAGTGCTATCTTTTACTATGGCAAACGGGGTGGAGAGGTCAAAGACAAGAAGACAAGGGATGGCAGGCCCGCCTTCAGCCCTAATACCGACTTCTGCTGCATCCAGCAACCGAGTGATTATCTTAATGATGGATTCTATGTCCTACACCACATGCTGGAGTATAGACGGGATCCTCAGAACCTTCGCATGTCACCTAAATCCGGCGATGCCCATATTCTGCAATGGGCAAAGGACTAAGGAGATATCGAGGATCATCAACTTCGAGCTGAGTTCTATCACATCCAGCGCGAACTTGCCCAAATCATCATGAAGGAGGTCGTCGAAAAAACAGGGATGTTCTACGAAGAAGGACAAATGTCGCGGGAAGACGTCTGAACACGCGTAGCCTCTCGGCGTCTCGACATGAAGCCTTTCACTAAGCTCAGGGACTATCTCCCTGACATGGATGAATGGCACGACATGTTGGAGTGATTGTAGATATATGACAATGTGTCTGTTTAGTCCATACTTTCTGTATGACAAAACTTTGAGTTATGCACGGCGAAACTTTATTTATGATGTAATTAAACCGTCCTCCTCGACTAGCAAAGATCACTCTAGTTAGGGCATTTTGGGTATGATGAACTTTGTTATTTATGCTTATGATATGTTGCTTCTATTTTTGCCAAGTCTGTCTCTTTCTGTTGCTCAACTATATATGTTGCATATCATCGACTCATGTGACTATGCAGGTGCATAGATCATCAATGGCGAAGAAGTACTATGCCAGGAGTATTCGACGAGTGGCCGGAGTGTCAGGCCCAGGTGTACCGGTTTACGGTTTCTGAGCGACATCCAGTAGTTAGTTTAGGTTCACACTAATGCGAGAAAGGGATACGAACTCGTGTACTCCATAGTTCCGCTCTCACTCATAGTCATAGCTCTTCTCGCGTATATCATTGTTTAGATGGATGACGATGTAGTTGCAAGTAATCGTGACTTGTATCGCTATTTTTGAGACGATGACGAGAGACCACTTTGTGTTGGATGATGATTATGATGATGACATGATTTGATGAGTCTATTTGTATGTATATGTTATGATTACATTTGTATGTGTATGATATGCTAAAGATTATTGTATAAAGCCGATTCAAATATAAAACAAATATGCAAAAAAACAGAAACTAATAAAACTAGCAGTAGCGAGGGGAACAAAGTTAGTAGTAGCGCTCCCTTACCAGTAGCAGTTCCTGCTAAAAAACACTGCAGATATTAGCAGCAACGTTCTGCACTAAAGCGTGCTACTACTAGCCATGTATAGCAGTAGCGTGGGATGACAGGCGCTATTGCGACACGTTAGTTGTAGTGCCTTATCATTAGCGCGTCGTCTCGCGCTACTGATAGGCAAAATACTCGTGCTACTGCTAGGGTTTTCCCTAGTAGTGTATTACCTTGTCTTCTCCTCTGAATAAATGTTTGTAGATTCCAGCTTAGTCCAATGCACGTGCACTATTATTATTATCCACACCGTTTGATCGTGCAAGTGAAAGGCAATAATGACGATATATGATGAAATGATTAAGATGAGGAAAAGCTGGTATGAACTTGACCTATCTTGTTTTTGTAAATATGATTAGTTCATCGTTCCCGATTCAGCCTATTATGAATGAAACAAGTTTGCAATGACAATTATAGACTATAGTTATTCATGCCATGCTTAATTAGCTAGGAGTTTATAATGGTTTACCTTGCGTGCCAACATGGGAATTACAATGGTTGTGATGTAGTATGATAGGATGGTATCCTCCTTTGAATGATTCGAGTGGCTTGACTTGGCTCATGTTCACGGATGTAGTTGAAACAAAATCAACATAGCCTCCATGATATTTATGTTCATGGTGATTTATATCCTACTCATGCTTGCACTCAATGTTGGTTAATCTCAACGCATGTTTATGACTGTTGTCGCTCTCTAGTTGGTTGCTTCCCAGTCTTTTTCTAGCCTTCACTTGTACTAAGCGGGAATACTGCTTCTGCATCCACTTCCATAAACCCAAAGTTGTTCCATATGAGTCCACCATACCTTCCTATATGCGGTATTTACCTACCGTTCCAAGTAAATTTGCATGTGCCAAACTCTAAACCTTCAAATGATAATTTGTTTTGTATGCTTGAATAGCTCATGTACCAACTAGGGATGTCAATATCTTCCATGCTAGGTGGGTTATTCTCATGATGAGTGGATTCCGCTCATCATTCACGAGAAAATGGCTGGTAACCGGGATGCCCAGTCCCATGCTCAAATCAAATCAAAATAATTGCAAACAAAACTCCCCCAGGACTGTTGTTAGTTGGACGGTACCCGTTGTTTCAGACCAGCCGTGGAGTGTGCTTGTTTGTGGTGGGGGAGTATAAAATTTACCATTATGTTTGGGAACCACCTATAATGTATGTAGCATGGAAGATACCGAGATCTCTTGGTTGTTTTGTTGACAATGAAAGCATGCCACCGAAAATATTATTTATCTCTGTTTTCAAAACTCGAGCTCTAGCACCTCTGCAAATCCCTGCTTCCCTCTGCAAAGGGCCTATCTATTTACTTTTATTGCTGAGTCATCATCCTCTTATAAAAAGCACCAGTTAGAGAGCACCACTGTCATTTGTATGCATTGTTATTAATTTATATTGAGTATGACTGTGACTGGCTCTCTTTTACCATGAATTACAATGTCTAGTCAGTCCTAGATCTTCAGGGATGATCTACATTTATGTTTTGCGGTCTCATAAAGGGCTAGCGAGATACCATCTTGCTATATCATGTCATTATTGTTTTGAGAAAGTGTTGTCATCCGAGATTTATTACTATCGCTCGCTAGTTGATTATTCCATTGATATGAGTAAATGTGAGACCTAAATGTTATTGTGAAAATGGTTAGTTCATGATATATGCTGAAAACTTGAATGCTGGCTTTACATATTTGCAACAACAAGATCAAATAGTGTTTGTACAAGTTTTTATTTATCACTTTCAGTTTGTCAACTGAATTGCTTGAGGACAAGCAATGGGTTAAGCTTGGGGCAGTTCATACGTCTCCGTCATATCTACTTTTCCAAACTATTTTGCCCTTGTTTTGGACTCCAACTTGCTTGATTTGAATGGAACTAACCCAGACTGACGTTGTTTTCAGCAGAATTGCCATGGTGTTATTTTTGTGCAGCCCCACCGATACAACCGCTCGACTACCGCCCAACTACCGCTCTAGCTTCTGTAATCGAGCGACACAAGACCAGTACCGCCCCGGTTTTTCCCCCAGCTGCAGTAAGACCGGTACAATCGCTAATGACTTCCGGGAACACCTCCAGGAACCAGTACAAGAGCTCCAAGCGGTACAACCGCCCCCACGACCGGTACTACCGCTCTGAATGCCGCAGTAAAAGGTCAACGACCCGTGTAACCCCCAACATACCGCTTGGACCATAAGTACTCGTATCCTAGCTCCAAATTAGGGTTATCAAAGGATTAGCTCATTTGAGAGATAGAGTTTTGCTCATCCACTTGATACCTTCTCCATAGGTGATCACGTCCTCTACGGAGAAGATCCCCCAAGTGGATTCAAGACCCCTTACGGGAAGACCCACTCAAGGCCTCCTCATGGAGATGAACTAGTTACCTCTTGTATCGTCCTTCATTGCGTTTGCATCGTGTATCACTCGTATTGTTCATGGATCCAACATGTGTGACAATTTCTTGTTGATTTGAGTGATTCCTCTCGTTTCCCCTTGTGTTTTCCCCTTGTTTCTTCATGTTTTTCGCGGGATCCCCTCCATTTCATGAAAGATCGGGCATCTAGGGTTCAACCTACATCATCTTGGTACATTGAGCCAAGGTTGATCACAAATTTGGAGTCCCTACCCCACTTTCTAGCCTAATTTTGCTTGTTTCATCCAAATTCGAAAATCCCCACCAAAAATAGCCCCAGATTTTTTTGTGATTTGTTGGTTTGATGCGATCTTATTGGTTTTGATCCATTGATTTGATGTGTTTCATGTTGATCTAGAATCTCCACAAGTTTCCCCACTTCCCATCCATGAAATCTTCGCAATCTTGCCCTCGAAATCATCCATTTCCGCCCCAAGTCCAACCCGTATTCAGCTCTGGAAATTTTCCCGACAAAAGTGGTACAACTGGACCCTAAGGCGGTACAACCGCTCCCCCATCCCCTGATACTTCTGCCGCACAAAACTGGAACCCCAGGATGCTCCAAGAGCGGTGCAACCGCCCTAGCAAGCGGTACAACCGCCCCTCCCAGTTTCAGCCTCGGCTGATTGACCGTTTCGACCATAACTAATTCATCCGGAGTCTGATTTTGACGTTCTTTAGCTCGTTGTGAAGCTATTAAAGTCCCCCATACCACAAACATACTTCCAACATCATTTGACTCCATCAAAATTTTGGAACTTTGGCATCTTTGCCTAGGTCCTTCACCACATCATCAACTATACCACCATAGACTTCCGCAGCCTAACCCATTTTATTCCCCATAGCATTATTGGTTGCTTGAGTAGTGATTCGAGCCTCCTAAGGTGTTTCGGCTGCTTACGAAAGGTTACTTATTCATCAACCATCACCATAACTTCCGCATAACCTTGCCCACCATACATTTCCGCCACCTCAACTTAACCCAATTTTGTTTGAGCTTGTTTGAGTTGTGGGTTGTGTATCCTAAGGTGTTTAGGCTACTTAGGGACGTTCAATTCAACTTCGACTCGCATAACCTATCATTGCACTTCCGCAATCCCATTGAGCTTCCAAAACCACACTACAAAAAATACACTTCTGTGATGATACGTGTTTGTCACAGTAGGTCATGTTTTCTGTCATGCATGTACATCCATGACGATTTTATGACAGAATCAAGATAGTCATACCTGTGCTGACGTAGAAGTGTTCCATGACATTACCAAAATTATCATCATGGAAGTGTCCACTTCCATGATGATAAATCGCGCGTCATGGAAGTGCTTTTGTCAAGGGTGACCGACACGTGGCATCCACCGTAACGGGTCGCCGTTAAGCTATAAGGTTTCGGTTTGGATCCGATAACCCATTAACAGCCCCGACCAATGGGGATTTTCCATGTGTAAAATTCTCATTCGCCGGATAATGCACGTGTCAACTAAACGTTGGGACAGATCTCATTCCTACAATGTATGAAAGACGCCTATGATATGTTGACACGTGGAACAGCCCAACGGTGGGCCATTTTAGGTAAAAAGGCTGGCCCAGCTAAAGGCCCACCATGTTTTTGTAGACACTCGTGGGTTGGCCCGTTAACAGCCTGCCATGTTTTGGGTCAAATTGAGGCCCATACCAGATCAGGCCCGTTCACAGCCTGCCATGTTTCGGGCCAAATTATGGCCCATATCGGATCGGGCCCGTTACTAGGCCACTGTTCTTTTGGGTTGATTCTAAGACAGGTTTGTATTTCAGCCTGTTAAATGCCCGTTCACCAGTTTGGCAAGATAATAGTTTCGGCCTGTTAGCGGCCCGTGGTGCATCTGGGATGTTGTCGGCACGGTTTAACTTTAGGCCATTTAATGGCCCATGCAAAAACTGGGCTATTTCTTGTCCGAAGTAACTTTAGGCCTCTTAACGGCCCGTAGTCTTCGTGGATAAATTTCAGCCCAACTGGCCTATCGGCCTGTTAATGGCCCGTGTAACAGTTGGGCCTAATTACAGCCCGTGTTGAATCCGGCCTGCTTACAGCCCATCTGATAATGGCCAGTGACAGTTTTTGGCCTATGGCCCATGTGGATACCGGCCTGCTTAACGCCCATAATTTTATTGGGCCAAACAGGCCCGAGATATATTTTGGCATGTTAACTGCACGTCCTATTTGGGCCAAACATGGGTCTTAGGCAGTTTCGGCCTGTATTTGCTCATGAATTTTTTGGCTCAACGCTAGCTCAATCTAGGTTTCAGCCTGTTAAAAGCACATGGTATTCTTTGGCCCAGCTGGCCAGAACTTTACTCGGCCTATTAAAGGTGGGAAACTACTATAGGTTTAGACCAGCTAATGGCCCAAGATGATTATAGGCCCATGTTTTGGCCCATATGAGTAATGGGCTGGCCTGAAGACCGACAACACTGAGACCCACTGAAGCTTCCGGCCTAAATTACAGCATACCGACCAAAGAATAAACCTAGACTATACAATAAAGAAATTACAACATATCATATCCACTGGGAATGAAAGTTCGCTACCAGTGATAATAAAGTGCGACATGACCGCGAACTACATACACTGGGCATCAAAGGTCGCCACCAGTGCATATAAACGTGCTGACAAAAGAATATACAAAACTGAGAGCACTTCAAAAGGCAATAGGACTGGCCCGGACGAGCCTCGCAAGCAGCCGAACAAGCTGATGAGACCTCAGTTGTGTCAACGATAGATGCTCCATCCTTAGTTGTATGGCACCATAGTGCGTAGGGCAGTCCTATGACATCTTCATTGCATCTTTGACTTCAAGTCAGAGCTGAGCTGAAGCAAGCCTTTCCGCTTTAAGTTGAGACTGAAGAAGTCGAACTGATTGAGGCAGCGACTGCAGAGAGGTTGTCTCACACCTGCTGGTGAGTAGCTTCAACTCACTGTCTTCATCAAGACAGGACATTGGGGTCATCTCGCTCTCCTCAAGATGGTTTGGCTCACTATCTTCCCTAAAGTTCTGCTTGGCATAAGAGATACGACTCTGAAAGAGAAACAAGGAGACACGTAACAGGTTTCACAATTATATAAGCAAATAAATGGATCTGTTCTGCATAAGGAACATGTTTTTACAACTACAATTTAAAACTGGTAGTTGTTGCAAACATCATATAAGATGTAAACAGCAAAGTAAACAGCAGTGTAGGAAATGATGCCTATCCAAATCTATACTAGAACAAAGTTTGAAGGCTTGAGAAGGATGAACTTACATTACATGTTAACACGGGCTGGACAAAGCCCTTCTCCATGTTGATGGAAGGATAATTCAATAAATTCCCCAAAGAAAATTAGTTAAGTATTGCCATTATTCTACATTTTGCAAAGAGTAAATATAGATCAAATAATATTGGAAGAAACAGAGGATAATGAAGCTCAGGTGCAGGCTGATGATACATAATGAAATAGCAATTAATTAAGTACAGCGTTACAAGGCAAAAGGTACTGACAAGAGGAATGCAGACATCAACGTGTGCAGTGGCATTGGCTTTATTCAACATTTTGGTAAGAGTAAATGTAGATATGATAATTTGGAGAAAGTGGAGGGCAAGGCAGATAATATGCAGAGTAATGCTAGACAATCAACTATCTCGTGATGCAAGTACAATAATACCACCACCGTCCGTAATTACTTGTTGCTCAAATGGATGTATCTAGCGCTATTAAGTTCTAAACACATCCAATTGATTAGCAATTATGACAACAGGTACTTACATGAGCAATCCAAAACTTCAAAACTATTGTGTTAATTCTACATTTATCTAAGAGTAAATATAGATCTTATAATTTCAAGCAAAGGGAGGATAAAGATGCAAACATTTATAGTGATGCTACATAATCAAACATCAATGAGTGTAAATATGTTGACAAAGGGCAAGAGGTACTGACAAGAGCAATGCAGAGCCCAGTATTGTTGTGTGATCCTATGATCCTTCAAGCAAGGAGATTCATCTGAAATTAGTTTTCATACAACAGAGAAGGTAAGGCACATGCATAAATTTAGGAGTTCAAATTTTTAATTGATATCATAGACAATACCTGATGCTGGGCTCTCAGAAGTTCCAATAGGGGTTTGGCCTGTGGAGTAGGGGTAAAGTGTGGTACAGTTGGGCTTGTGTTTTCTGTGGCTACTGATCTATCTGATTTAATAGGTATCACTACCTTCTCCAAATACCTAGTTTGTACTCCTTGAGGATCTACACTCACCCTCTTCCTTTTGGACATCTATTACGAAAGAACAACATTTGACTGGAAAAACATAGTATGACGACACATGGAATAGGTACAGAAAATGGATAGGTATGGCATATACTCATATATGATGCTTAAACTAAGCAGATGGTGTAATAAAGTAGAAGCAATGCAAGAGGTCAGATGCAAAATATGTGTGACCAATACAACCTTGCCAAGTTAGAGAAAGCACCTTGATGGGTGAATAAGATAGGTTATCCTCCACCATGCCAAGTTTGTTAGCCAGTGGATTGTTCCGCAATATTCCTCTCGTGCGCCCATTCTCATATTCATTTTGATAATGTTTAATACCTGACATGCATGAAAACATAAAAACAAGTGAGATTATCTTTGTAATGCAGAAGTGATTCTAATCCAATATTGCCTCCCTGTAAACCCCTTTGTGCTATCTCTGCAATTCTTCTCAGAGATGCCATGCATGCTGTAATTCGGTGTGTGAATTAATATAATTTGGCCTACTACTCAAAATATGAGAGCTCCAGAAGTGATGATACTTCGCAGAAGACAGCATCAACATATAGTAAAGAAGAACAAGTCGACCTGACCTGACAGATTCAAAATATACTAAGGGAGAACAACTCGACCTGACCAGTCGACCGCACATGTCTCTGCTACTCTTCCCAACAAGGAACATACTTATTAAAGAGGAGAAGAGGATCATCTTAAAGAAGAGCAGAAGAGCAAGCAGATTGAAGATATTACAAGACTTTCTATACAATGTCGGTTGCCCACCCATGATGAACCAGAGCGCATAGAGAAATACTATTACTTCCGGTCACTCCATATGTGGCTCACATGCATTTCAAAACTAAAGTAGGAACATTTAGCTGACCAATTAAATATCTCTCAGTTTTACTAATATCACCATAATATCATATTTGAATTTGTACAACTAAGCTTGTTTAGCTCGATGGCTGGACCAGTGCTATTACGACACGAACCATGTAGGCTGATCTGGTCATCATAAAATGGGGAAACCGTAAGCATGATGAGCATAGTGTTGACCATGGCAGTGGGATGGCAGATCTGAAGCTGCAAACTGTGAAAAGGGTAGTTAGCAACCGATGTTTGCTTTGAAATAACAATTAAGATTTGATATGGACAAGAAAGTACAGTCAACAAGTGACAAAGAAATGCAATTCTCATTGCCTCTATATGTCGCGACATGCATTTGGAAACTCAAGTGGGACCTTTAGCTAACCAACTAAATGTGTCTCATTAACTAATATCGGTATCATATCACAATCATATTTGAACAACTAAGCTTTGGAATTTCGAGTGTTGTGTTGTTTAGCTTGAAGGGTGGAGTAATGCTAGTACGACAGAAAGCACCTACGCAGATCATAGTAGAGTAGATAAAAGGGGAAAATGTCGGTGTCAAAACCGGCGGATCTTAGGTAGGGGGCCCGAACTGTGCGTCTAAGGCTAATGGTAACAGGAGGCGGGGGACACGATGTTTACCCAGGTTCAGGCCCTCTCGATGGAGGTAATACCCTACTTCCTGCTTGATTGATCTTGATGATATGAGTATTACAAGAGTTGATCTACCACGAGATCGTAGAGGCTAAACCCTAGAAGCTAGCCTATGATTATGATTGTGTATATCTCTATCGACTAGCCTGGCCTCGGTTTATATAATGAAACAGAGGCCTAGGATAACAAGAGTCCTGGCCGAATACGCCGGTGGGGAGGAGTCCTTGTCTTGATCACCAAGTCTTGTGGAATCTTCCTTGTATGCGGCAACTGTCCGAACTCGCCCATGAGTATCTGGCCATGGGGTCCTCGCCCAATCCAACCGATCGGGATACGACGTGATGAGTACCCCCTAGTCCAGACATCGTCGGTAGCCCCTGAACCGGTCTTCAACTTGGGGACGCCTCGATTCTTCCGAACTGTTCTTCATCTTCGGTTGTCGGTCTTGAAAACTGGTTCAACAAATCTTCTCATCTTCGATCTTGAGGATCGCCGAAGTGCATCCGACGAGTTTACACGTCTGGTATCCGAGGAGCCCCTTTAAGTTTTCGGTCTTTATCAATGCCTTGTAATTTTTATGCCACACCTCGGGTTTGAAGTTGTTCCCGGGCGGCAGTGTCCTCTTACGTCCAAGCCCCAACGCCGGACTATATTTGAGGTATCTTTTGCAGCCGGATACCAACGTCGGGCTGTATCCGAGCTCCAATGTTGGACTATATGCAAGCTCCAACAGTGGACTGTATCCAAGGTGTCATAGATCACCTTGGTTCTAAAAAGTTGAAGGAGTTTAGCCGAGCTCAATGCCGGAAATGCCCTCTATGGAGCCAGCCACTGGCGCCCGAGCTTTATGCCGGACTGCTTCCGAGGTGGTGCACCACCCGACAGTGGGCTGATTTTTTGTGAATATTTGATTGGTGCAATTTATTTTCTGCCAAGATATATAGCCATTATATGTATATCCAGTAGCCCTCAAGGTGTGTGTCGGTCTAAAATCCGAGATGCACCTGAAGGAAAATATGAAACCGCTGATCCTAGTAGCTTCTGAGACTTAGGTCGTGAAATCGGCCTGAGGATCAACTCCTAGCTCGGCAGCATACATAGGAATAAAAATGCAGTGTAATATATTAGAGATAATAGTGATCGGTGAGCGGGGCCCTGAGAGAGGGTCGTGAGAAGTCGCCGCAATATACTAGCTTGATGCCCGATAGGTCCATATGGTACCTATTATTGTCCGAAGACGCGTATGCGCATAGTTCGGTCAAGCCGAACACTGAGCACTTTGAATTCTCTGCATTGAATAAGCAATGTAGTAGCCCCTGAGACACTGGTCGGGTGGCAACACCAAATCAGGGGATCGATGTGCCCCTTTAATATTTATAAATAATGAGCATGAAGCCAAGTAGCCCCCGAGACTTAATGTGGGCACGGGTGGCCGAATTAAGGATCGATATCCAGAGTAAAATCACAGATTATGTGTAATGATTCTATGTCCAAGTACTTTACATCATTATTTTGACTCCATTGCGACCGTTTATTAGTTGAAAGTGGCCCATCGTCGGCTTCTACCCCTTGGTAGATACTATGCAGGGTGTTTCCGCACTAACAAAACAACCCTTAGCCGACGTCTCGGTGCCCGGAGGCGGTTGTGTTAGCAGAAATGAGGCAATCAGATATGCGGGCTTTATAACTTTCACTTAGTCATAGGAGCTTAAAGTTGGAAGGCTGCCATTAGCCTCGGTTAGTGTTCAAACAAATGAGGTCAAGCCGTAAACACTTCGGCCAATATTATGAACGACCAGTCATTTGACACAGTCATCGGATCACTGACCAGTTTACGCTTATTGTGACAGTCAGTTTTTGGCTTTCTCCACTGAGGCGCTTAACCATGCTAGCTGGAAGCACAATGCAGTGGTTCTCCCGTTGTGCACCTAGCCGAACAAAGCGGAACGTAGGAGGCAAGCATAGGAGCCGGGCAACCCAACTATTGACCAAAGACGCAATTCGAAACCGATGTATATACATCAATGTCCGAGAATGTTTTTGACGAATCCCTAAAGGTGTCCGGTGCTGCACTACGAGACTAATGCTGGAAACACACAAATAGCTTAGAAGTGCCATAGGCTTGGAAAACCAAAAACTTCAGTAAAAACTGGATGCCCGAACTAGATCAAGTGTTCGGTGCCAAATCGAAAATTGGTCTTAGAAAAAGAAAATTGTGTTGCTGTCATGCTTTACAATGACACATCCTACGCCAAGACTTCAAGAGGGTCAGCCTACGGCTTCAACCTCCTTATCCCGAAGGCAGAGTGCTTCTACGAGGCTAGTTTAGCAAACTAAGTTCGAGCCGCTTTAGAGAGAAGCAAGGCTATCGGGCTATTGGCCACACACTTGCGTCGAGAAAGGAGTGATAAATAATAATAATAATAATAATAATACTTTGCAACGACTAAGAAGAAGAACACTTATTATAAAATGGCTCATTTAAGAGCCCCCAAGTGACTTGGGTAAAAAAGTTATGTATAATGATTGTATGTACCGAAGTACTAATATCATATCTTTGTTCACCCAAACTTTAAACGTGTCTTAAGCGACCGTCGGCTTCTCCCTCTTCGGTCAAGGACCGAAAAGTGCTATGTACTCCACCTGTCGAAAATATCTACAGTGTTTCCGATAACCAGGCCATCAGGCCATAAGGCTGTAACAGACAAAGCGCGCTCAGGGAACTTATGCTATATTACTGGGAAGTGTAAGAAGCATCTTCGAGGAAAATAGTACCCCCACCGATACCTTTCTTCGGTTGCTCATTGTTACTATGAGACTTGTGCAATAGAGAGTTCCGTTGTGTGCCGACCATAATTGAAAACAATAAGAGCGCTAGCTTTCGGCTTCACCCAGTCTGAGGTCCGAGCTCGGATGACCCGATCATGACAATCGCAGAGGTGCTCCCTTTACTCCCTAGCCGAACAATCGGGAACGTAGGGGTAAACACATGAGCGAGGAAACCCAGCTTGCAAATCGCTTAAGTCAATATGGTGCATATTGTCGCGTAATACACGAACAAGGAACGAAGCTATACAAGTATAATCATATGCAAGAGGAAAGGCTTCATGAAGGAAGCCCCAAAGTGAACTGGGTATTTGAATTTGTGTGTCACAAACAAGGTTATGACAAGGAATTTTTTTCACAAACAACTTTTTGCCAAAAAGGTATAATGCTAGGTCAAACCGAACACAATTTAAAAATTTAAAACTTTGAGCATGAAGGAAACTTAGCTGGTTAATGTGTTCGGCATTGATGACACGGTCCGAGCTTGATGCGGGACAAGGTTCCATCCCCCAAGCCGGTCCCGAGGTGGCGGAGCGAAGAGCTCGGCACTCCGAACTGGTGACATAGCACGACCAATGCAGGCCGACAGAGTGACGCCGAAGTCCCTGGCGTGGGGTAATGAAGTGTTGACGAAGCCCCCCGTCCAGCCGAGGTGACGTGGTATGTCAGTACACCGAGTTGACGATACTGCCCGACCCGGATCATTTTCCTGTGCACAAAAAATAGTGCAAACCGGAGATAATAGTAATAATAATAATTAAAAAAATCGTTGCATAATAAATAATTTATGCAAAATGAGTAATAAAAGAAAATACGGCCTGCACGCCGAAGTGAATGTCGATGTAGGGCATCGGCGTGATGCGGTAAAGGCGTGGCAAAGCCTGAATTCACAGGTCGGTCCGAGTTCCGGATGCGATGTGTGCTGGACTATGTACAGAACCTGACCGAACCACCATGCGACCGGCGTTAGTGCGGCCATCATTCGATATACCTGTGTACAGATGATGGAACAAACCAGAGTAATAATTTCTTGGGAAAAATAAACCCAAACAAGCAAAAATTACTAGGATTAATAGCACCTAGTTTATTTGTTGTAGCAATCCGAAGAAAGGTGACTCTCAAAATTGGGACTCGATCCGCACACCCATTGCCTGATGGGCGATAAAGCGACGGTATGGCGATGCTGGCAAAGGTTGGCTTGCCGAGGCAAAGCCCTCGGTCCAGCTAACATGACGAAGCTGGTCGGCTAGTGACGCTGAAGTCTTCGGAGTAGGTTGATGAAGAGATGGCGAAGCCCCCGGTCCAGCCGAGATGTCGAAGCCTCGATGTCAGCCGATGAGTCAAAGTAGGTCGGCATGATGGACATCGGCTTGAAGAAGCAACAGTGCAGCCCTGCCGATGTCGGTCGTGACGTGGTCAATGCCGGCTTGATGAAGTGACCGTGCGGCGATGCCGATGCGCCCGCTCCGTGTAATCCGCGGGGCGGCGATGTTGGTGATGATTTATCCTTCAGATGCCGAACTCTTGTTCGGCTTTCCGAGATGATGATCCAAAGAAGTTGAGCTCAGCTCAATAAAATGACAACGTGTCTAGCCCAGGTCGGCAGCCGTAGAGCAACGTTGTCGGGCTGGTTTGACACCAGCGCGATGGTGAAGATCATATTGGAAAAGACTTCAAAATTAGTGCGATGTGTTTGGGAACAAAACATAATACCCCATACAAAACTTCCTTCAAAAAGGAGGTCCGAAATCTCGTTCATAAAAAAGATGAATTCGGGTCGGATTCGTTCTCGCGCAGAAAACAGATCCGAAAAGTGATGCACTAATCGGAAGGTTCCTGGAGTTTGGACGGTCGGATCGAGCTGTAATTGTGAGGGGTGGTAGATATAAGAATTCCTCAGCCGATCAATGGTTGGATCTTCCAAAGGACGTCCAAGCTAGAAGCTGGACACCACGCCCTAAACTCGTCTAGATTCCCGTCCAGATTTGATAGGGCTCCGGTATATCGTGGACTGCCAGAGATTCCTCCATCGGAACTCGACGAAATTTTCCATGGTTGTTGTAGACTCAAATCCGCACAATTCCACTGAAGCAATCGTCAAAATGACACTTGAGGAGGCCGTGGAGGCGGATACAAGTTCGCTGTCCAGAAAAACAGCACGGTCGCCCGAGGGCAATGTTGACGTTGAGCCCCCGGGCTCCCTGGATGATTCCTCCATGATCTCGATAGATATAAGAGTTGATGTTGATGAAGGCCTCCTCCGAACATGACGATTGGAGGTAGGGCGCAGTCCTCGGTCCAGCCAAGGTGTCCAGTCGAGCCAGCGACGAAGATGCCAACATCGCAGTTGACCTGCGGGCGAGCCATTAATCCTTTTGCCTACTGACGGTGTCCTGGACTAGGGGGTAATCACCACATCGTCTCCCGATCAGTTGGTTTGAGCGGAGGACCCCCCATGGCCATATACTCATGGGCCAGTTCGGACAACTACCGCATACAAGGAAGATTCCACAAGACTTGGTGATCAAGACAAGGACTCCTCCCCACCGGTGTATTCAGCTAGGACTCTTGTTATCCTAGGCCTCTGGTGCATTATATAAACTGAGGCCAGGCTAGTCGATAGAGATATACACAATCATAATCATAGGCTAGCTTCTAGGGTTTAGCCTCTACGATCTCATGGTAGATCAACTCTTGTAATACTCATATCATCAAGATCAATCAAGCAGGAAGTAGGGTATTACCTCCATCGAGAGGGCCCGAACCTGGGTAAACATCGTGTCCCCAGCCTCCTGTTACCATTAGCCTTAGACGCACAGTTCAGGACCCCCTACCCGAGATCCGCCGGTTTTGACACCGACAGAAAACCCTAAGCATCAAGAGTAAAATCAGGAAAGTGGAACTAGCTGGACCAGTGGGTGGCGCACATGCTTTTTGAAACGAATATAGGAACATTAGGTGACCAATTAAACGTTCTCTGTTTTAGTAATATGAGCATCATATCAGATTGATATTTCAACACCTGAGCTTTGGAATTATGAGTGGCATGTTGTTTCGCTTGATGGTTGAGGTCTTGAGGAGCAGTGCTAGCACGACATGAAGCACCTACGATGATGGTAGTGAATATAAAGGGGGGAACCATGAGCTTTACGAGTATAGTGACCGTGCCATGGCAGATCTGAAGGTGCAAACCAGACAAAGCCACTTCGCAACCAATGTTTGCTTTTGACTAGCCACTACGATTTGGTACGGACAAGAAAAGTACAGTAAACAATTTACTATCTATTTTCTGGGTGAGATCAATAACTTAAGCACATATGGAAGAGTACCACCTCTCTTGCGACACCGTGTTGGCCCCTGCTGGTACGTTGAGGGTGCTGTGGGTGAGATGGCTATCGGCGGCGGGGAAGAAGACTTTAGACGACAGACGGTCGGGTCGTAGGAGCGGCAATGTCAAGGTGGACGATGGCGCTTATGAAGCGAGAGGACACGACGAAAGGATCCTGGTCCGGCACCGTGGATGAGAGACATCCATGTCTTACAGTGGATGACGGGGTAGGGGTAGTGGCTCCAGCAAGGTGGAGGACGGGGTGGCAGATGGAGGAGGCTGGCCGCAATGGGGAGGCTGTTGTGGCGCCGACGGTGTATGAATAGGGAAATGGAGGGGGAGGGGGGTCTCATACTTTGGGACGCGCTTGTATGAAATGTGGGAAAGTTATGAACTTATCCCCCGTTTAAAATTTTGGACATCACGTCGGTTGGGGATAGGACGGTAATCTCGCATCTCCCAAATATTTGTCGGTAGCGATTTCGGGTGAGGAGAGGGTATTTTTCCGCCCACGGTTGGCACCCACGGTGTATGAACGGGGCTGACAAGTAGGGCGGTTGTGTGACATCTGAGGGAAGTTACACATCTGCCCCTATTTCAAATGTTTGCCTACATTGATTTCGGACGAGGAGAGTTTGTTTTTCCGCCCACCGTGTATGAACGGGGAAATGGAGGGAGAGACACATGTCTTTCGGACGAGCTCGAATCAAATGTATTTTTCCGCCCATGTTTGGTACCCACCGTGTCTGAGTGGGCTCAGAGGCGATCGTGTCACGTCTGATTGAATTTACTAGTCTACCCCTATCGACAACAGGGGTAGACAGTAATTTCCATCTCGCAAACACTTGGTATGATAGTGGGTGTTCAGCCACTTCGTTCAAAACTTGGGAGAATTAGCATTCGCGTTTGCCCTGGGCCCTGGCAACTAAATCCAAATCCAATTTGTATTCGATTACGAATATCCACAGATAATTCTATGTTTTGTTATTTATTTCTTCAAAACCACGACAAAGATTTATTCAACCTCTATATATGATTATGATTTAGAAATGATGTGATCTTCGAATTTATTAGGTTGGATACACTTTGAGTCAAACAGTTATTTCATCCAATACAATATGCTCACACGAAAAATAGTTCACCTTAAGTCAATCATACAAGTACTGAGGATTACCTCGCCTAAAAAATTCGGATCATTACAACACATGGACATCATAGGGGGTCTTACAACATAATCCATTCAGAGGCATGACACAACATGCAAGTACAATAATCTAATGACAATTTCAACTGGTATCTAAAGAAGAACTGGGATAACAAAAACAGCAGGACTTCCTCAGTCGTCAAATGCAACATTCTTACTTCCTCCAATTCTTGGGTTGCTTGCATAATGCGTGCAGCTAACTGCATAATTTCCAGCCTCAAGATCAAGATTACCTCATTCATGGCAGCCACACCATCTCTTTCTGCCTCTATAGAGCCTCAAGAACTATAATATTTGTGCCCAGACTGCTCTCCGGCGGTGTTGCCTCTGAACTGCTACCATCTGGTAACATGGATGGCGCACTGCTTCCAAAAATAGATTTTGGGGTTGTACATTGTGTCCTAGTGTGAACGGCATCCTGAAAGGTTTCCGATGGACATAAGTAAGAGATAGTTATCGCATGATCGAGGCAGTAAGCTTACCTGGTAAATGACATAAGAATTATTGCCGAGCATGGCAAGCTATATTTAAATGGTCCGAAGCAGCACCGGCTGAAAAGAAATTAAAATGGTAAGATGAAACTAGGGATGTAAGTTGCAAATAAACAACATCTGCCAGTCCCATCTAGTTAGGTTTTGCTAGCTCCCTAGTTCATTTTCCTCAAAAAAACAAAAACTCTTTTGAACTATCATACCACTAGTGGACTTTAATCAGGATTAAACGGGACCCAGTTGACATCCCTAGTTGAAAGGGAGTGTACCACCGCTATATTTAAGTTGTCAAGGCATTTAAGCAGTTCAAATAATCTGAGAAAGCACTTAACAGTGTGGCCTCATATAAACTACGAAGACAGTGTTGTGCTGAAGTTCAGAGGAAAAGTTAAGGACTCAAATGAACTAGTCATGCATTTCTTTACGATAGTACAACAGGCACAACTGACATATTGGCCAACTCAGGTATAGCCTAACAAGTAACAAACAAGCATTCGAATCAAGAAATACAGCAAAGCAGAGAACTGGACTATTTGTAATTCTGTAGGATTACAGGTTGAGGCCACAAGCCAAGAAAGCAGCCATGTCGGTGGGAAACGACAACTATGGGATCACAATCCCTACTGCGGTTGCGGCGCACGGGGTTGACAGAAGAGCGGGTCTAACAGAGAGAACGCAGTTCGCTTATCCAGGTTTGGGCCACGAGGATGCGTAAAACCCTAGTCCTGCTTTGGTGGATGTATTCTGAGTTCTTGAGCTAGCTACGGAGTGTAACGGGCTCCAAAAAGCCGAATCCTTCTCCTGGTCGCCTCGGGCCTCCTTTTATAGGAAAAAGGGGCTGCCACAAAGGGCACATGTGGAGGTGGAATGGTCTCTGATGGCACGAGGTTATCCCTCAGACATGAGGACAAGGTGCATTTAATGCATCTCTTAAGTGTCCTCTTGCTTTATTGGGGACGGGGGCGAGGCCCGTCCCGTCCGCCGCCGCTCCTCCAAGCTTCGACACGCGCCCTGGCCAGCGATGCATGCGGTGCCATGTAGGCAGGCAGGCAGCTGAGGTGGCGCGGTGGTGGAGCCTCCACGAAGGGCTGCATGTTGCCACGCAGGTGCCTGCCCAGCTGGTTGGGTCGGCAGCTGCATGCGAACGGCGGCGGAGACTTGGCTGGTGCGGGCCTGACGGTGGCCCTGCTGGTGCGTTTGGCGAGGGCCTTGTCGGGCAGCTACCGAATGGTGGCGGAGACTTGGCTGGTGCGGGCCTGACGGTGGCCCTGCTGGTGCATTTGGCGAGGGCCTTGTCGGGCAACCCGGCAAGGGTCTTGCTGCAGCGCGCAGGTGTCCCTGGAAAGGATCTTGTCGGGGGTCTCGTGGGTTTCTTTGGTGAGGATGGCTGCCTTCCTATCCTCATCTGATTTTGTCTGTTCTTTGTCTTCACAAAGGTCTGCATGCCACCACAGAGGTGCCTCCCGAGCCCTGTCCCAATGCATTTGTTGAGTGTTGGTGGGCTTGAGGGTGGCTCGCTCAGCTGGCGTGGGCGAGCTGCCCCGGCAAGGGTCTTGTCGGGGCCTCTGAGGCTGCCCCGGCAAGGGTCCTTGCCGAGGAATCCTGCTTCGCCCATCTGATCTTTGTGGCCTTGGTCCTTGTCGTTGCTTTGCTTCGTCTTGGGCTTCGGTCCTACCTGGGCTCACCTCCCCCGCTCTGCTTGATGTGGTCGCGGGCGCGGCTCTGACTGCCCGTGCACAGGTAAAGGGGTACAAAAATGTGCCCCTAGTTTTGTACACCGACAGGAGCCTCCGGGCCTGGGCCACACATAAGCACGACACGTTGTTGGGTCAGGCCCACAACGGTGCGCGGGCGGGCGGAGCGGTTTTTACCGTGGTAATATTTTTCGCGCGCTGCGGTTCCCACGACCCGCGCGCGCGACGCGGCTTGGAGGGGTGTGCGTGACGTGGGCGGCATGCGTGGGGTGGTTTCCACGCCAAACGGGCGGCCTCATTGGCCGAGGAGTCCCGGATGCTTTGTCAAGGCGCCATGACCAAGGTTCTCACCAAGGTGGCGCACTGGTACCCCGACCTCGACTTCGACGCCGCGCTGGAGAGCTTGCCGGAGGATGTCGACCTCGCGCCGCTCAGGGAGCGCATCAAGCCCATCATCAGCTGGGTCGGCGGAATTCTGAGGGTGCAGGGCCAGCGCCGGGATTAGGCATCCCGTTCTCTTATCTCCGCCGCAGGTTCACAACCAAGACAATGGCTATCTCTAGTTAGAACCGCAGCAACAATTTGATGTAACATAACTCTGCAGCACTTTCAGTACTATGCATGTTATTTCCCTTTTCAATTTCCCTTTGTATACGCACCCTACGCCAACTGGGCAGGCTCGCTGGCACGGAAGCCCAAGGCGGCGTCTTGGGGACGGATCCCCATTGGCCTGCCGGGTATGCGTGCTGCCGGGTGAGCCACCTTATCGTTCTTAACGCGGCCGCTCGAACTATCGAGCTTGACTCGAGTCAGAATCGAGAGCGTTGTCAATCGCGGAAGGCTACCCTGCCGCTCTCGATGCAACCGCTTGAGCTGTTGAGCGGACTCGAAACAGGGCAAGGGCGTTGTCGATAGCAGGAGAGCCCCCTGGCGTGCAGGTTTTCCATACAAAGGCACGACATCTCCGAGGGAAATAACCTCATATAAAAAAGGAACAAAGTAGTCAGGGTTTGATGTGACTTAGCTTCTGCTTATAGTCACGCTAGCGTCGATCTTTCGACCCCCTCTCCTGCTTCTCTTAGAGCCATCGTAATGAAGAAACGCTCACTTAACTGCTAAAACCGATTCTCACAATTGCACGCCCCCTACCTGGCGCGCCAAAGATGTCGGTGGGAAACGACACCTATGGGATCACAAGAATCCCTACTGCGGTTGTGGGGCGCGGGGTTGAGAGAAGAGCCGGTCTAACAGAGAGCACGCGGTTCGTTTATCCAGGTTCGGGCCGCGAGGATGCGTAAAACCCTAGTCCTGCTTTGATGGATGTATTCTGAGTTCTTGAGCTAGCTACGGAGTGTAACGAGATCCAAAAAGTCAAATCCTTCTCCTGGTCGCCTCGGGCCTCCTTTTATAGGAAAAAGGGGCTGCCACAGCGGCACACAGGAGGTGGAAAGGTCTACAGTGGCATGAGGTTATCCCTCGTATTACAAGACAAGGTGCATTTAATGCATCGCTTAGGTGTCCTCTTGCTTTATTGGGGACGGGGGCGAGGCCAGTCGGAGTAATGGGCCACGGGTAGGCAGACCCGAGCCCCTGAACCTTTCAAAACATCAGGGCAGACTGCGCCCCTCAAGACCCCAAGACAAAGAGCCGCCTTCAGAGAGTCGGCAACAGAGTCACCGATCGCCTCTAGGCCGAGTCCTAGAGATGGCCTCAGGACGAGCCGACTCCAAGCCCACGACCTCCAATGAGGCCGGCTACAGGGAGTCGGCCCGCGACTCCAACCACCCCCTGCCTGAGCGACTACGAGCGGGATGGGATAAAGCCGCCTCGCGGCCCATCCCTGCCCCGCTCATAAAGGGCAGGTATGGCCACAGAGCACCGTACCGACGGAGATCTCCGTCCGGCGCGGCACTGTTGCCACGCCGGCTCTGACATTAGCCCCGTGGGCAGATCCATGTACCCACGATGGCATGTCTGTATGACCCGAAGACGGCGGGACCTGCCTGTCGGCGGGAGTACCGAAGACGGCGAGAGCACCCCAAAGACGGACCCGTTGGAGTCGGCCTCCGGGAGTCGCCCGGCCCCTCCCACGGGCTCCATGCGCCATTAACCAGACAAGACAGGGAATGGCAACAGTGATCGCCCGCCAAGGGGCGCGGCGCCGAGGTCGCCTTCTCAAGACGGCGTCGCGCTGGCGAGGCGACTTG
Source organism: Aegilops bicornis (assembly GCA_021605145.1). NCBI lineage: Eukaryota > Viridiplantae > Streptophyta > Magnoliopsida > Poales > Poaceae > Aegilops > Aegilops bicornis. The sequence goes on from CM038674.1 coordinate 243,507,528, forward strand.
AAGAAGTAGTTGTGCCACGGCCTCGTCGTCGGTCGGCGGCACAGGCGGGTCCGCCGACTGCTTGCCTCGTGCGATCTCGGACTACGGTGGAGGCGGCGGAGGTGGCGCGGCCGCGCCCGGTGGAGAGACCTCGCTGCCTTCCCTCCCTGCGACGGGGACCTCACCACCGACTCCCTCCGACTGCCCCGTGAACTCCGGCGGTGGTGGCGCTGAGCTCAACGGGGTGACGAGCAGCACCGACTGAAGGCGCGCGGCCTCCTCGGCTCGCCTTTTGGCTGCAGCGGCGGCTTCATCCACCTTCTCTGTCTCCGCTTTCTCCCAACGGGCGGCCTCCTCCTCGTCACGCTTCTCCTGCGCATTCCGCTCCGTTGCCTCCCGGAGGGCGGCCGCAGGGTCAACCCGCCGACTATTGGCGGACGTCTCCACCGACCCCATAACGGAGGCGGCGGCGACCCTCTCCAAGGTGAGGGGAGCCCTGATAAGAAAAAGGGACATGAGAAAACTCGGACAAGACGGACTAGAAGAAAACAAGACGGAATAAAAAATACTTACGCGGAGACCAGCGGTGGCTTCTTCACTTCCTTGCAGGCGGTTGTTAGCCTTCGCGACCGCCTCTTCGCTTGAGTCGCTGGCCGCTCCTGAATTTCTTGGCCCGGCCGCTGGCAGACTCGGCCCGGCGCTTCGCGCCGCCTCGACCACCCAAGGCGGCGGAGGAGCTCGCGCCTGGATGGCCGGCTTTCTGCTGGCGGCGGGGGGCGACTTCCTTCTCGCCGTCTTCGTCAGGCCAATCGGCAAAGGTGGCCGAAGGCCTGAGGTCGTCGGCCCCTCCTCCTCCCTCGGCGTCGGCCTCCATCGCCGCCACGCCCAAGTCAGGGTCGTCGACGTCGCTCTCCGCCCGGTCGGGGACGAATTCACGAGCCGACCCCGCGGCGCCGGCCGAAGGCGGCATGAGGGGATTCTGAATCAGAGAAGACCAACGAAAATTAGAGCTGAATTCGGCTGAGGAAGGAAACAGAGAAGCAAGAGACGACTTACCAATGGCGGGGGATTGGCGCACGAGTATGGCTCCTTGCCGAACTGCCATTCCTCCGTGAGGCCGCAGTTCGCCAAGAAGTTCACCGTGTCCACCACCTTCGCGTGGGGCATGTCCTTGGAGCACAGCCGGCTGGGATCCCGGCGGCCGCTCATTTGACAGATCAGATGAGGTCGGCCTTGAAGAGGGAGAACTCGGCGCGCCACGGCGGCTGCCAAAGAAAAGTCTGCCTCTGGCCAGGCCCTCCGATCAGACAAGACGCTGGAGTCATGCTGACGGGCGGCGTTGTTCAAGGGAGTCAGCGTCCGGGCCCTATAGGACCAGCTGGTGGGTCGGCCCGCCAGCTCGCCGCCCACGTAAGGCGGCAAGTTGACCCAGTCGCCTTCGGGGGCGACGTTCTTGACGTAGAAGTATGAACGCTGCCACATCTTCACCGACTTGATGAGGGAGATGGCAGGAAAAGGGTTCTCGGGCACCGGCCTCCTCTTGGCGATGAACGTGCCGCACAGAGCCGGCACGCGAGCGACATGGGTCCCGAGTTTGGCTTGGAAGAATTCCCCCACAGCTCGATGGTGGGGAGAACTCCGAGAAAGCCTTCGCATAAGGATGCGAAGGCGGCCAGCAGCACCACCGTGTTGGGGGTGAGGTGGTGCGGCTGGAGCCCGAAGAACTCCAAGAACGCGCGGAAGAAGCCGCTCGCCCGGCAGCCCTAGACCGTGCATGAGGTGCGAGCGAAAATGACCCGCCGCCCTCCTCCGGGCGCCGCGTGATTTCGCCCTCCGGTGCGGCGCGTGTCCGCACTAGGTGGCTGCCGGGGATGCGGCGCGTTTGACGAAGAAATTCGATGATGTCGTCGTCGATGATGGAGCCGTCCCACACGCCGGAGCGCACAGTGGGAGGTGCGGCGGCGGATGAGGAGCTCATCTCCGCGGCGCGGCGAGGTTCGGCGCAGCGGAGCAAGGAAGAAAACAAGGTTTCGGCGCAGCGGAGCGAGGAAGAAGACGAGGCAGGGAGCGGGGAAGAGAGAGTGCGCGTGCGTCACCGCCTCCCTCCCCGCCTACTTATAGGCGCCTTAGGCCGCGGCCGAGGGGCGGGCGGGATTAATCGCGCCCACCTCCCCACGCCCCACGATTTAACCCACGACATTACCGCACGCAGAACGGGCGTGGGGAGCCTAACCGCTGCACGACCGCAGCGGATCCGCTGCGTCGGGCGTGGTAGTGGCGGGCCTCGCCCGACAGCCTGTCTTGTCACGCTGTGGCTGGCGCATCGCCCTGCTGCAGGTGTCCTGTGGCGGGCCCGCAACGGGCGGCTGCCGGGAAGCTTATCAGGAACGCCGCCCGGATCCCGCTGCGACCTTCGAAACCTTTGAAGATTAAGACGGCCCCCTGCAAGGCCGACTCCAGCTAGTCGGCTCGAGATGGAGACGGCGGGCCGAGTCCAGATTCTTCTACCAAAGGGATGAAGCTGTCGAGGCTCCTCGACATGCTTCCCTCGGCGCCTCACCAGCTTCGGGGACTACTGTCGGAGTAATGGGCCACGGGTAGGCAGACCCGAGCCCCTGAACCTTTCAAAATATCGGGGCAGACTGCGCCCCTCAAAGACCCCAAGACAAAGAGCCGCCTTCAGAGAGTCGGCAACAGAGTCGCCGACTGCCCCTCTAGGCCGAGTTCCAGGGACGGCCTCAGGACGAGCCGACTCCATGCCCGCGACCTCCAATGAGGCCGGCTACAGGGAGTCGGCCCGCGACTCCAACCACCTCCGGCCTGAGCGACTACGAGCGGGATGGGATAAAGCCGCCTCACGGCCCATCCCTGCCCCGCTCATAAAGGGTAGGTATGGCCACAGAGCATCGTACCAACGGAGATCTCCGTCCGGCGCGGCACTGTTGTCACGCCGGCCCTGACATCAGCCCCGTGGGAAGATTCCTGTACCCACGATGGCCTGTCTGCATTTAATTCAAGATGGCGGGACCCGCCTGTCGGTGGGAGTATCGAAGACGGCGAGAGCACCCCAAAGACGGACCCGTTGGAGTCAGCCTCCGGGAGTCGGCCGGCCCCTCCCACGGGCTCCATGCGCATTAACCAGACAAGACATGGATTGGCAACAGTGATCACCCGCCAGGCGCCGGCACTGTTGCCATGACCCCATGACCAAGCTCGCGTCGTTAGAAGCACGGCTACAGTAATCCGCAGCCAGAAAGACCTGCCCGCGGCGGATAAGGGCTGTCGGCCCCATGCTGGGCCGTCGGCGGGGCCCACTAGTCGGCGGGCCCAAGAAGTCGGCGGAGAAGACGGCGACTTGAGAGACTGACGGCTCGGACCCGCACCCGGCCGGATTACCATTGTACTCCCGGGGGGTAGGCCTATATAAACCCCCCGGGGCACCCATGCAAAGGGTTGGAAGCTAGTAGTTGTAGACACACACATAGAGGGAGAGAAGAGCTAGCCATTCCCTTCTCCTTCCTCACCCCGAACAGCTCAAGGAGCATCTTGTACTCACTTTACCATAGTGATCATGCGGAGACCACGCAGAGCAGCAGTAGGGGTGTTATCTCCTCGGAGAGCCCTGAAGCTGGGTAAGATTCGCCGGCGTGCATGTCTTCGCCTCATCCCGTTTCCAGGCACCGTTGACGTTCTACTCGCCCCCTCCATGATAAGCCATCCTTTGGCATATGTCACACCCAACCCCCGACATTTGGCGCCCACCGTGGGGCCTGGTGCACCGTCGTCCGGAGACTTGCTCTGGACGGGAACCCTCTTCCTCTCTGGCGAGCGCAGCCAGCCCGGCACGCCAGACGGAGTTTGCGCCGACGCGCTGCATGGCGCTGAGGTCACTTGCGCAGCGAGCTGCCTCGCCGAACTTGTCGGCGAGGTTCGCCTCTCCGACGAGCCTGCTTCCAACGCAGGCACGGACGGCCCCGAAAGCCTCCTCACGGGCCTCCTCGAGCAGCTCCACGTCGCCGGCGAGCCTGCCACCGACCTGGAGTCCTTAGGCTCCACCGACCCGATGCTGGTCGATTCCGACACCGCGTCGCTCGACGCGTTCCCCACCAACATGGTGATTCACGAGGAGCCTCTCGCTACGGAGAGCGGGCGGAAGCACCGCCACGGAGGTGCTCGCCATCGGTCACAGCCGAGCCTTCCGCGAGGGAGCTCGTGACCCTCTCGACGTGGTTCTGCAAGACCTGACCGCCCCCATTCCGGAAGACGCCGACGCTGGAACGCTGGAGGCACGCGGCCTCCAGCTCCTCGTGGGCGCACAGAAGCTGGCAAGCATGAGACGCTTGTCGGATGCCTACCAGCGCGAGATGGATCGCGCTGTGGGCGGCTCGCCGGCTCCGATTGGGCCTAGCCGCCAGCGGGTCCAGCAGCGTGGCGTGGCTATCGCCCGATCTATTTGGGCGATGGCCGCCTGTACGCCACGCCCGCGGAGAATATCCGCGCCGCCCAGCGGCGCGGCGATTTAGCTGATAACTTCGAGGGCGAGGAGCGCTACCGATGACGGAGCGAGTCCAGCAGCTCTCGACGCTGCCGCTACGCAAGACGAAGCCGATCGCTGACGGAGGCGCCATGACGACAACACGGGCGACTTGCCTCTCGCCGAGGTCAAGACGCTGACGCCCCGGACGCCGATCGGGCGGCGCCCGCGAAGAAAAACAAGGATCCGGCTGTCAGCCATAGCTGGACTCACATCTCCATCGAGCGCGACGAAGACGGCCGCCTGAGAGCAGTGGAGCGGCGGGACGACTATCAGCCTCCTCCTCCCCGCAGAGAAAGGCGAGTCTCCCTGCCACCCGTCGAGCATCCGACTCTCGGCGACCGCCTTGGCTGCCGAGAGGGAGTCGGAGAAAACGACGCCCGCCACCGGATCGAGCGACTCCACCGATCCCTGGCACTAGAAGAAGAAGACGAGTTGGGCCCGCCTGTTTCGGACCTCGTGATCCGAGACAAGCCCTTCCCGAGGATTCACACTCGAGACACGCCTAAATACACCGCCCGCGTGAAGCCGGAGGATCGCTGGTGGACTACTCCACGGCCGTCAAGATAGCGAACGGCAACAAGCGTTGCCGTCAGAAAGTACGTTCCCCTCATGCTCCAGGGCACGGCCCGGACGTGGTTGAACAGCTTGAAGCCCCGCAGCATCAACAGCTGGGTCGACTTCACCGAGGCCTTCGTCCACAACTTCACGAGCACATACAAGCGACCACCCAGGCCTCGTCAGCTGTCCTTGTGCGTGCAAGGCCCCAATGAGTCTACTCGCGACTACCTCACGCGCTGGGCCGAGCTCTGGGAACTCCTGCGAAGGAGTGCATGAGGTACAGGCAATCGAATACTTCACCGCCGGGTGCAGAGAAGGCACCCTCCTCAAGCACAAGCTCCTTTGCGACGAGCCGGAGACCCTCGACGAGCTGCTGATCGTAGTGCATAAGTATCGCGACAACCGACTCCTCCATGAAGTCGGAGATCAAGTCGGCGACCGCAAAGTGGCTCCTCGTGCTCCCAGAACTCCGGGCGACGCCAATGACGACAAAGAGCAGAATGATCACAAGCGCAAGGACCCGCAGCCGGCTTCCAACAGCCGGCAGGTGGCAACAGTCGAAGACTAGCAGCCAGAGGGGCAGCCTCCTGCCAAGCGGCAGAAAGGCGACAAGTCCAACTGGTCGCCGGCCTTCTCTTACGAGCAGACTCTGGACGGACCCTGCAAGTTCCATAGCGGCGCCGGGCCGCCAAATCACACCACCCGGAAGTGCCACTGGCTCCCCAGATCGCCAAGGAGACGGCCTTGCCCTCCTCCGTCTGGCTGGGCCGCCTCCACCACCGCCCAAAGAGCCGGGCCGTCAGCTACCGGGCGCAAAGACAAGACGATTACCCGTAAGAGCACGGCGCCTATGTCGTGGTTTACCGCCAGGGCCGATGATCGCCAAGAAGAAAGCGGCAAAGAAAGAAGAAGTGAATGCAAGTAGCATCGGATACTCCAAAGATTCATGCATCGGGTGCGAGAAGCCCATCGCTTGAGCCGGGCTGATCACCCAGAGGTGATGCCGAACCGGGCTCCTACGCCTGGTCTTGGGAGCCAGCCTTGCCACAGAGATAGGCGGGCTGCTCGCTTTCGCGAAAGTGCCGATAGACGGAGGCAGCAGATCAACATCCTGCATAAGGATACGATGGAGAAGTTAGGAATCAAGCAACGATACCAAAGATCGCCGGACTGTGGTTCCACGGAATTGTACCCGCCTTTCATGCTCACCGATTGGCAAGATCCTGATAGACGTCCTCTTTGGGGACAAAGATCACTTTCGCCGAGAGCCAGTCTGGTTCGAAGTGGTGGACCTCGAAAGCCCCTACCATGCTCTGCTTGGCCGACCTGCTCTTGCCAAGTTCATGGCGGTCCCCCACTACACCTACCTCAAGATGAAGATGCCGAGTACCAAGGGGATTCTGACCATAACCGGCGACTGCAGAAAGTCGTCCGCCTGTGCAGCTGAAAGCAGCCGGCTGGCCGAGTCCCTGGTGATCGCGACTGAGAAGCGACTCCTGGATCGGGTTGTGACAATGGCCGGCAAGCAGCCAGAGATATCGCCCGACCCCAAGGAGTCAGAAGTTGAGGGCTCGTTCAAGCCGGCCAAAGAGACCAAGAAGATACCCTTGGACACGGAGCACCCGGAGAGATCTGTTTATCGTGGGTGCAAACCTCGACAAAGAAATAGGAAGGCGAGCTCGTCGATTTCCTCCGTGAGAATCGGGACATCCTCGCATGGTCCCCCAAAGACATGCTGTGTGTACCGACGGATTCGCCGAGCACAAGTTACATGTCCGATCCGATGTGAAGCCCGTCAGCAGCCCCTTGCGCTACCGTCAAGAGAAAAGAAGAGTTGTTGGAGAAGAGATAGCCCGGCTCCTCGCAGCCGGTTTCATCATGGAAGTGTTCTTTCCAGAGTGGTTAGCGAACCCGGTCTTGGTACTAAAAAAGAACAAGCAGTGGCGGATGTGTATTGACTACACAAGCCTCAACAAGGCCTGCCCCAAGGATCCGTTCGCTTTGCCAAGAATTGATCAGGTGATAGACTCCACAGCCGGATGCGAGCTGTTGAGTTTCTTAGATGCATATTCAGGATATCACCAGATCAAGATGAACCCGGCCGACAGATTGAAGACCGCCTTCATCACGCCGTTTGGAGCCTTCGCCACCGACCATGACGCTCGGCTTGAGGAACGCCGGCGCCACCTTTCAGCGTTGCATGCGTAAGTGCCTCCTCAAGCAGCTTTCATAAACGCCCACGCTTACGCGTGGATGACATGGTGGTGAAGACGGAGAAGCGAGGAACGCTGTTGGAAGACCTCAAAGAGACCTTTGAAAACCTCGCTACGATTCCAGATTAAGCTCAACCCAGAGAAATGCGTCTTCGGAGTACCGGCCGACCAGCTCCTTGGCTTCCTGGTATCTGAACGCGGCATAGAGTGCAACCCCGTGAAGATCAAGGCGATCGAAAGGATGGAAGTACCCCGCCGACTGCTAGATGTGCAGAAGTTCACCGGCTTCTTGGCGTCTATCAGCCGATTCATCAGTCGGCTAGGCGAGAAAGCTCTTCCTCTGTACCAGCTTATGAAGAAGACCACCTTCTTCGAATGGAACTCCAAGGCGGACGAAGCTTTTCTCCAGTTGAAGATAATGTTGACTACTCCCCAAAGGTCGGGCGGCTCCGACTCCAAAGGAGCCCATGCTCCTGTATATTGCCGCCACCAAAGCAGGTAGTCAAGACAATCATTGTAGTTGAACGCAAGGAGGAAGGCAAGGCGCTATCTGTCCAGAGAGACCAAAGCAGACATTACCCGAGCGAGGTAATCGTCGACCTCCAAGCGTAACTACCCCCACTACCGTAAGATGTGTTACGGCGTGCACTTTGCCGCCAAGAAGTTGAAGCCTTACTTTCAAGAGCATCCAATCACCATGGTTTGCACGGCCCCACTAGCAGAGATCATCGAAGCCGAGATGCTTCAGGCCGAGTGGCCAAATGGGCCATAGAGTTGGCCCCTACACCATCTATTACCAGCCCCGCACCGCCATCAAGTCACAAGCACCGGCCGACTTCCTCGCCGACCGGGCCGAGACTCAAAGATCGCCGCCAAATACCGACTCCACCCATTGGCGGATGCACTTTGATGGCTCCAAGATGCGCACCAGCTTAGGAGCCGACGTGGTCCTCACTTCCCCAAGGGCTTATAAGCTCAAATGGCCGCAGATCCATTTCGCCGCCTCCAACAACGTCGCCGAATACGAGGCGCCATTCACAGTTCGCTTGCCAAAGAGCTTGGCATTCGCCGGATCCCGTGCTATGGCGATTCCGACTTGGTGGTCCAACAGTCATCCGGCGATCGGGACGCCAAAGATGCAAATATGGCGAAGCTACCGCTCGCACAGCAGCTGAGTGGATATTTTGAGGGATGCGAATTCCTCCACGTGCCAAGAAACGACAATGACCTAGAAGATGCCCTGGCAAGAATCGGCTCTACCCGCCAGGCAATACCATCCGGCGTCGCCCTTAAGCGCCTCCTTAAGCCATCTGTCAAGCCGTCACCAGACTCAGACTCCATCTTTGTGTCGGCTCCCCATGAAGAAGTCGGATCCGACTCCAAAGCCTCAGCAGACGGCACAAGAATCCTTGCAGACGCCCCCAAGAACACGGCAGTCGAAGCCGGCCCGGGGACTTCAAAACCCGGCCCGGGAACTGCGGCGACCATTGCGAAGATTCCAATACTCGGCCCGGGGACTACGCCAGTCGGCCCGGGGACTTCTTCAACCCAGCAAGCTGCTGCGGACTCCAACCCGCCGCCTCCCAGCCCAGCCGCCTCGTCCCAAGTAGCAGATCTGGCAATCGAAGAAATAGCAGCACCCTCATGGGCCCAGCCCATCCTGAAGTTCTTAGTAAGCGGAGAGCTACCAACTGATGAAAACTTGGCTCGGCAAGTGCAACGCCGAGCGGCACCTACACTATAGTCAATAGAGAGATGGTCAGGCGCAGCGTCACCGGTGTCTACCAGCGTTGCGTCGAGTCAGAGCAAGGCCAAGCAATCCTCAAAGACATCCATCAGGGTGAGTGCGGCCATCATGCAGCCTCAAGAGCACTCGTCGCCAAAGCCTTCCAGCACGGTTTCTTCTGGCCAACTGCCCTAGAAGAGGCCAAGGAATTAGTTCAAAAATGCAAGGTGCCAGTGTTCCGCTTCCAAGCCGCTTCACCCGGCTTCAGCCAAGACTATTCCCATCGCACGCCCTTTGCTGTTTGGGGCCTGGACATGGTGGGACCATTCAAGACGGCACGAGGTGGCCTAACTCACTTACTTGTCGCGGTGGACAAGTTCACCAAGTGGATAGAAGCAAAACCCATCAAGAAGTTGAATGGTCCTACGGCAGTGACTTTCATCGCCGACATCACGACTCGGTACGGCATACCACACAAAGATCATCACCGATAACGGCACAAATTTTTCCAAAGGCGCTCGCCCGTTTCGCGCTGACATAAGGCATCCGACTGGACTTAGCGTTCGTTGCCCATCCGCAGTCAAACGGTCAGGTGGAGCGAGCGAACGGCCTCATCCTGTCTGGCATCAAGCCTCGACTAGTCGAACCATTGGAGCGTTCGGCCGGCTGCTGGCTTGAGCAGTTGCTACCGCCCTTCCGAGTCTGGCAGACGACTCCAAACAAGTCAACTGCTTCACACCCTTCTTCCTCGCTTCACGGTGTCAAGCCGCCATCCCAACGGATATAGAGTTCGACTTCATGAGTCACCATGTACAATCAAGAGGAAGCGAAGAAGCACGCCAAGACGGCGCCGACCGCTGGAAGAGGGCCGCTGTTGGCACTCAGCCGGTCCAAAGCATCTACCAGCAGAGCCTACGCCGCTACTACAACAAGAAGGTAAAGCCAAGATCATTCCTAGAAGGCGACCTTGTGCTCCGGGCCGATCCAAATGAACAGCCGCCAAAGACAAGTCGTCGGGCGCCTTTGGGAAGGCCCATTCATCATCGGCAAAGTGCTTTGGGCAACGACTCCTACTACCTGATCGACGCCGAAGCCCCGAAAGCACGTTAAGAAGAGGGACGACTCCGGCAAATAGACGGAGCGGCCATGGAATGCGAATCTCCTCCGAAGATTTTACAGTTGATGCAGTATGTACCAGCTACCCTTTGTGTTTGAAGTACCAAGACTCCGGGCCCCTCGAGACGAGCTCAGGGACTGTCCTCTTTTGTTATCTGTATGATAAGAATTATGCCTTTGAGTATGTTACCCTTTGATTATGTTGTTTGGCACCGGGCTCGACTAGTCGGCCCGGGGACTCGCCGCCTTTGGGCTATGAAATGCTTCCTGAAGTCGAGACAAGTAGCGTGGCGGTGCCTAAGCCGCCTCTGTCGAAGCCGCAGCTCGCAGAGCGACTGCTTGATGGGCAGGAGTAAGGTAGAACGGGCGCCTACACGAAAAAATGGCTAAGGACCCAAAGCATAAACATAGTTTAAATCGGCTTCCAGCCTGCTTTCAGAAACCGACTCCTAAGAAGCCGGCTTGCCGCTTTCTACCCAACTTGCTTAATGACTCTAAAAAATGGCCAAGTACTTGCCTTCTCAAAATAGCCAAGCACTTGACCTAGACGGCAGTCCGCAGAGTGGTTGCCCGATGGGCAAGGCGGCATCTAAGGGAAGGCGGCAAGGGAAAAAGCCACAAGAGAAATAAGCAAGGAAAGATAAAATTAGAATAATATTTACACAAGCTTAGGCCCTTGGCCGGATCTTCGAACAGAGGTTCAGAATACACCCCGCGGGTGGAATTGCGCAAATTAACAAGTTCTTTTAAAAGACTAGCAAACAGATAAAATGAAGGCAAGGCAGCGGCCTAAGAAGCAGCGGATGGGGTCGGAAGGCCGGAGGCGGCGGCGGCGTCAGGCGCCGGGGCGGCCGGCTGGGCGGTCTCGGCTTGATCGTCTCCGGCGGCAGCCGGCCCAGATGGGCGCGGCTCGTTGCTGGAGGTGCGGTCGAGCTGAGGCTGGTCGCCCGCTCCATCTTATGGCGCTTCCATGCCGTCTCCGTCCTCCGCCTCGTCTTCATCCTCGGTGCTGGAGTCGATCACCTCCGCCGAGTCCTCGCCGTAGTCCGGGTTCATCCCGAACCACTCCGGCGGTGCCTCCCCACCGTCTTCAGCCCGCTCAGGGACGAAGACGCTGGTGTCCGTAGTCGGCGATCGCCGCCGCCAAGACGCCGACGAGGGCGCCCTCCACGACCAGCAGCTCCGCCGGCTTCGACCGAACGCTGCCAGCCGGTCTGTGTCGAGCCTCGGATACCACGCCTTGACGAACTCCTGTGGCTCGGCGAGCTCCAGCCCGAGCCGCGGAACCCTTCCAAGCCTCAAGACGGCCAGCCGCGACCTCCAGCCAGTCGGCGGTCCGGCTGGGGGTGCGCAGAACCGGCATGTCCGGCCACAGAGCAACGATCGCCTGGGCACCGACATGCTGAAGACAGCGAAAGCATCCGATGTGCCGGCCGCAGACGAGCCTCAATGCTCGTGGAGCTGCTCACAAGGGTCCGGGGCGTTAGCTGCGATCAGGCGCCACTCCGCCCTCCGCGCCAAGGCCTTTCGGCCTCGATGGCCTGATTGGCCGCCTGCGTGTGACCGGGGAAGAAGTCTGCCAAGAAGAAGAAGGAGCAACTCAGAAGAACAGGAGCCGGCTTAACCCATAGTCGCCAACCCAAAAGAAAAAGTAAAAGGAAACTTACCATCGACGATATCTTCGATTTCGTGGAAGCTGGAGGTCAGCTGCGCCTCGCCGGTTCAGCGGAGCGCCGCTCTCAAATTCGGCCAGAGAGCGGCTTCTTTCTTCTCCGCCACCAAGGCCGCCTTTTGAGCAGCTCTTCGCTCCGCCACCGTATGTAGCCAAGAGGTCGCACTCTCCGGCGAGCTTGCCGCACTACTCCTCTTTGGCGCACAAAGCGGTCTCGGTCGTACCCAGCTGCCCCCGAAGAGCGGCGTTGGATTCTGAAGAATAAAAAGAAGAAGGACGTGAAGTTGTCAGTTAAGAAGGTCGCCAGGAAGATCCGGCCCGACTGTGCAGCAGTCGGCCTGAATCTCGGGGACTACAGTCATGAAAGCGCCAACAAGACCGAAGAAGAAAACTCACCTCGGCTCCTCACCAAGTCAAGAGCCCGCTTACTCAGCTCCTCAACGCTATGCGGTTGAAGGCGATGAGCTGGAGGTTGTGTTACTCCTGCGACAAGAATTCCAAACAGAGGTAAAAAACTTGAAAGTAAGCAAATAAAATTCCGGGCCGCCTACTCAGCAGCCGGCCCGAAACTTGGGGACTACACCCAGTGGGTGCGCTGGCGCGCCCCCACAGAGAAGAGCAAGAAGAAGTTCGTAAAAGAAACATACCCGCACGGCGGATCGCGATGCCAGGTGCGCCTTGAGAGGTTCGGATGGCGCCGCCTTCAGCCAGCGATTTCGCTGGACGCCCAGAGCGCCCGTGTTCAGCGAGCCGTGCCGCCTCCTCGCACTCCACCCAACGGGCGCGCGCTTGTCGCCTGTGTCGTGGATGGCCGAGCTGGCGGCGCCGGTCTCAAGGGCGCGCGCCGAGGTCGCCTTTCAAGACGGCGTCACCGGGCGAGGCGACTTGAAGAAGTAGCTGTGCCACGGCCTCGTTGCCGGTCGGCAAGACAGCGGGTTCGCCGGCTGCTTGCCTCGCGGCGATCTCAGATCGCGGTGGAGGCGGCGGAGGTGGCGCGGCACGCGCCGGTGGAGAGACCTCGCCGCCTTCCCTCCCTGCGACGGGGACCTCACCACCGACTCCCTCCGACTGCCCCGTGAACTCCGGTGGTGGTGGCGCTGAGCTCAACGGGGTGACGAGCAGCGCTGACTGAAGGCGCGCGGCCTCCTCCGCTCGCCTTTTGGCCGCAGCGGCGGCTTCGTCCGCCTTCTCTGTCTCCGCTTTCTCCCGACGGGCGGCCTCCTCCTCGTCGCGCTTCTCCTGCGCATTCCGTTCCGTTGCCTCCCGGAGGGCGGCTGCAGGGTCAACCCGCTGACTATTGGCGGACGTCTCCACCGACCCCATGACGGAGGTGGCGGCGACCCTCTCCAAGGTGAGGGGAGCCCTGATAAGAAAAAAGGACATGAGAAAACTGGACAAGACGGACTAGAAGAAAACAAGATGGAATAAAAAATACTTACGCGGAGACCAGCGGTGGCTTCTTCACTTCCTTGCGGAAGCGGTTAGCCTTCACGACCGCCTCTTCGCGCTGAGTCGTGGCGGCCGCTCCCCTGAATTTCTGGGCCCGGCCGCCTGGCAGACTCGACCCGGCCCGGCGCTTCTTCGCGCCGCCTCGACCACCCAAGGCGGCGGAGGAGCTCGCGCCTGGATGGCGGCTTCTGTGGCGGCGGGGCGACTTCCTTCTCGCCCGTCATCGTCAGGCCAATCGGCAAAGGTGGCGAAGGTTCGAGGTCGTCGGCCCCTCCTCGCCCCTCGGCGTCGGCCTCCATCGCCGCCACGCCCAAGTCGGGTCGCCGGGCGTCGCTCTCCGCCCGTCGGGACGAATTCGAGCTTCAGCGGCGCCGGCCGAAGGCGGCATGAGGGGATTCTAAATCAGAGAAGACCAAGGAAAATTAGAGCAGGATTCGGCTGAGGAAGGAAACAGAGAAGCAAGAGACGACTTACCAATGGCGGGGGATTGGCGCACGAGTATGGCTCCTTTCCGAACTGCCATTCCTCCGTGAGGCCGCAGTTCGCCAAGAAGTTCACCGTGTCCACCACCTCCGCGTGGGGCATGTCCTTGGAGCACAGCCGGCTGGGGTCCCGGCGGCCGCTCATCTGACAGATCAGATGAGGTCGGCCTTGAAGAGGGAGAACTCGGTGCGCCACGAAGGCGGCCAGCAAGTCTGCCCCAGTCAGGCCCTCCGACTGTATCATCACGCGGAGCCGTGCGACGGCGGCGTTGCCTGCGGGAGTCAGCGTCCGGGCCCTATAGGACCAGCTGGTGGGTCGGACCGCCAACTCACCACCAACGTAAGGCGGCAAGTTGACCCAGTCGCCTTCGGGGGCGACGTTCTTGACGTAGAAGTATGAACGCTGCCACATCTTCACCGACTTGATGAGGGAGATGGCAGGAAAAGGGTTCTCGGGCACCGGCCTCCTCTCGGCGATGAACGTGCCGCACAGAGCCGGCACGCGAGCGACGTGGGTCCCGAGCTTGGCTTGGAAGAATTCCCCCCACAGCTCGATGGTGGGGAGAACGCTGAGAAAGCCTTCGCATAAGGATGCGAAGGCGGCCAGCAGCACCACCTTGTTGGGGGTGAGGTGGTGCGGCTGGAGCCCGAAGAACTCCAAGAACGCGTGGAAGAAGCTGCTCGCCGGCAGCCCTAGCCCGCGCATGAGGTGCGAGCGGAAAATGACCAGCTTGCCCTCCTCCGGCGCCGGCGTGATTTCGCCCTCCGGCGCGGTGCGGGTCCGCACTAGGTGGCTGCCGGGGATGCGGCGCGTTTGATGAAGAAATTCGATGATGTCGTCGTCGATGATGGAGCCGTCCCACACGCCGGAGCGCGCGGTGGGAGGCGCGGCGGCGGATGAGGAGCTCATCTCCGCAGCGCGGCGAGGTTCGGCGCAGCGGAGCAAGGAAGAAAACGAGGTTTCAGCGCAGCGGAGCGAGGAAGAAGACGAGGCAGGGAGCGGGGAAGAGAGAGTGCGCGTGCGTCACCACCCCCTCCCTCCCCCCGCCTACTTATAGGCGCCTAGGCTGCAAAGCCAAGGGGGCGGGCGTGGGATTTACTGCGCCCACGTCCCCACGCCCCCACGATTTAACTCCACGGCGTTATCGCGCAGAACGGTGGGAGCCCAACCGCACGACCGCAGCGGATCCGCTGCGTCGGGCGTGGTAGTGGCGGGCCTCACCGACAGTTCTGTCTTGTCACGCGTGGGCTGGCAGATCGCCCAGCCTGGCGTCGCATGATGGCGGGCCCGCAACGGGCGGCTGCCGGAAGCTTATCAGCACTCCGCCCGGATCCCGGCCGCGACCTTCAAACCTTTGAAGAGCAAGACGGCCTTCGCAAGGCCGACTCCAAATTAGTCGGCTCGAGATGGAGACGGCGGGCCGAGTCCAGATTCTTCTACCAAAGGGATGAAGCTGTCGAGGCTCCTCGACATGCTTCCCTCAGCGCCTCACCAGCTTCGGGGACTACTGTCGGAGTAATGGGCCATGGGTAGGCAGACCCGAGCCCCTGAACCTTTTAAAACATCAGGGCAGACTGCGCCCCTCAAGACCCCAAGTCAAAGAGCCGCCTTCAGAGAGTCGGCAACAGAGTCGCCGACTGCCCCTCTAGGGTGAGTCCCAGAGACGGCCTCAGGACGAGCCGACTCCAAGCCCGCGACCTCCAATGAGGCCGGCTACAGGGAGTCGGCCCGCGACTCGAACCATCGCCTGCCTGAGCGACTACGAGCGGGATGGGATAAAGCCGCCTCGTGGCCCATCCCTGCCCCGCTCATAAAGGGCAGGTATGGCCACAGAGCGCCATACCGACGGAGATCTCCGTCCGGCGCGGCACTGTTGCCACGTCGGCCCTGACATCAGCCTCGTGGGCAGATCTCAGACTCCACGATGGCCTCGTCTGTCACGACCAAGACGGCGGGACCCGCTGTCGCCGGGAGTACCAACACGGCGAGAGCACCCCAAAGACGGACCTGCTGGAGTCGGCCTCCGGGAGTCGGCCGGCCCTCCCACGGCTCCATGCGCCATTAACCAGACAAGACAGGAATGGCAGCGGTGATCGCCCGCCAGGCGGCGGCACTGTTGCCATGACCCCATGACCAAGCTCGCGTCGTTAGAAGCACGGCTACAGTAATCCGCAGCCGGCAAGACCCGCCCGCGGCGGACAAGGGCTGTCGGCCCCATGCTGGGCCGTCGGCGGGCCTCAGAAGTCGGCGGAGAAGACGGCGACTTGAGAGACTGACGGCTCGGACCCGCACCCGGCCAGATTACCATTGTACCCCCGGGGGGTAGGCCTATATAAACCCCCCAGGGCACCCATGCAAAGGGTTGGAAGCTAGTAGTTTTAGACACACACATAGAGGGAGAGAAGAGCTAGCCATTCCCTTCTCCTTCCTCACCCCGAACAGCTCAAGGAGCATCTTGTACTCACTTTACCATAGTGATCATGCGGAGACCCCGCAGAGCAGCAGTAGGGGTGTTATCTCCTCGGAGAGCCCCAGAAGCTGGGTAAGATTCACCGGCGTGCATGTCTTCGCCTCATCCCGTTTCCAGGCACCGGCGACGTTCTACTCGCCCCCTCCATGATAAGCCATCCTTTGGCATATGTGGCACCCAACCCCCGACAAGGCCCATCCCGTCCGTCGCTGCTCCTCCAAGCTTCGACACGCGCCCTGGCCAGCGATGCATGCGGCGCCATGTAGGCAGGCAGGCAGCTGAGGTGGCGCGGTGGTGGAGCCTCCACGAAGGGCTGCATGTTGCCACGCAGGTGCCTGCCCAGCTGGTTGGGTCGGCAGCTACATGCGAACGGCGGCCGAGACTTGGCTGGTGCGGCCCCGACGGTGGCCCTGCTGGTGCGTTTGGCGAGGGCCTTGCCGGGTGGCCCGGCAAGGGTCTTGCCGGGTTGCCCGACAAGGGTCTTGCCGCAGCGCGCAGGCGTCCCCGGCAAGGATCTTGTGGGGGTCTCGTGGGTTTCTTCGGTGAGGATGGCTGCTTCCTATCCTCATCTGTTTTTGACTGTTCTTTGTCTTCACAAAGATCTGCATGCCACCACAGAGGTGCCTCCCGAGCCCTGTCCCAATGCATTTGCCGAGTGTTGGTGGGCTCGAGGGTAGCTCGCTCGGCTGGCGTGGGCAAGCTGCCTCGGCAAGGGTCTTGCCGGGGCCTCTAAGGCTGCCCCGGCAAGGGTCCTTGCCGGGGAAACCTGCTTCGCCCATATGATCTTTGTGGCCTTGGTCCTTGTCGTTGCTTTGCTTCATCTTGGGCTTCGGTCCTACCTGGGCTCACCTCCCCCTCTCTGCTTGGTGTGGTCGCGGGCGCGGCTCTGACTGCCTGTCACAGGTAAAGGGGTACAAAAATGTGCCCCTAGTTTTGTACACCGACAAGCCCACACGCATTACATTTCACATGTACTAAAACACACTGGCTTACCATATGTTGCTTGAAGCCTCGCTGTTGTTGCAATGTTCTTTGAAGATATCGTCAGCATCCCGTGGTTGCAAATCTAGTTGTTGTAGTTTATTCTGCACCCTCTATTTACGTAAAATTAATTTTAATATCATGCACTGGTTCGAATTGATCATCAATGGTTCATCTAAACTAATGAAAGAAGGGTGTGTGCTTACACGACAATATATGTGCTTCACTCTATTTTTATGCTTGTTCGAGTTGCCAGCCCCAAAAGAACAAATATTTTGCTTGTTGGGGTTGGCAGCTCCATAATTAATAGAAGCATCAACTTTGTCATGCAACTTGGGAAGATAAAGAACACACAAAAAAGTAATGAACAGAGGCTCGAAGTAGTGATGTAATAGCTAGCATCAGAAAATGTAGGGTAAAACAAACAAAAAGCAGCAGAACCACATGCTAGTTTGCTGATGTGTAATTAAGCATAGAGAACATGGAGCAGTATGATGGAACCAACAGGTGGCATCAGAACAACACCATTATCATAAATATAGCATGAAAGAAGTAAAATAGTAGGCAGTGATATCTAGGAAGTACAGTAATACTAAGGACAAAACTAAAGAATTGTAACTATATGTGCACTCGTTTGTAATTTAGCACATGTAACATGTTCACTGCCATAAGTATGGCCCTACAGGTGCAAGCAGAATAACGTGTCTCATGAAAAATTGAATGATGCCCTGAAGAAATTCAATGGTGCGGTGCTTATGCTAAGAAAGTGAACGTAGGCGCTGGCCGTTGGATAATAGTACATGATTCTTGGCGGCGTATGGGTATCGTTGTCATACTTGATAGCTAAGGATTGTCGATGGTGCTCGTGGTGCAGTTGAGTTTGGGCCAGCTGTCGCTGTTGCTGAAGAGGCTCCGGTGCTTTGGTTGTGGCGCCTGTCGACATACAAGAGAGCTCATTTGTGGTAAGTGAACAGTTGCACGATAAAGACAAGAAAAACTGAAGGAGTACAAATCGAAATAACCTGTGAGGTTGCGACGTCAATAAAGTAGGGCCGGTGTAGTTGAATATGGCGTCCGTGGAGTGGGTCCGGTGCAGTGGATGAAGGCTTCGGCGGGCGCGGTGTACAGTGCTTTCGGTGAGGCGGATCTGTTGCGGCGGACGAGGGCTTGTATGAAGGCCAGCGATGGGGTGGACGAGGGAGTCAGTGAAGGGCCTACACTATGGTGGACGAGGGTGCTGGTTAAGCAGATCCGGTGTGGTGGACCATGATGGCGGTCAAGGAGATCTGGAGCGGTGGGCAAGCCAGTCGCTGAAGAGGCTCCGGTGAAGTGGTGAGTTGGAGTTGGGGGTTCCAAGGTGCGGAAGGTAGATCTGGCGGGGTGTGAGGTCCACCACTATGGTGGAGGACTAGATTCGGCGGCTTGTCGTGGTTGGGGGGGTCAGGAGGGAAGGGAGGGGCCTGGGAAGAATGTTGGGGCAAAGAGGGAAAACAATGGAGTTACCAAAGAAGCCCTTTTCCGTTCATGTGGCAGGGGTAAAACAGGAATATCGCATGGCTAAACTTTTGGGCGCGAGATATTTCGATGTGAGCGGCAAGTTTGAAAGCTTTTGGCACCTAAAATTATAAGTGTTTTGCTCTTGTACAACCTACTATGATATCATGGCCGAGAATTTATTTGTTTTGTGCGCAAAAAAGTGCAAGTTTTGGAAATCAATGTCTCCAACTCGAAACTTAGATTGTCCATTCAATTCAAATATGGATCATTAAGCTAGTATAAGCAAATACCATCATACAATCCAATTCAAATGAAATTCCAAATGCGTTTATCCTAAATATGATGACAAAAGCAAAAATGTGTATGTGTATGAATAAAGTGGATGATTATAAAGTTCGAACATGCCCGTATGTGTATATCTCTAGGTTTGATATATGAATTTGAAATCACGAAATCCCGGCTTAAAAATGTACCTCTGTTTAAATGAATTACAAAAGCTAATGATGGAGTTGGATTCCAAAATTCCAATATTAGGTTTGTAATTCTGGTACATCAAGGTATATCACGCATGTTCAAAAGTATCGTTATCTCATAGTCCCCTAGACACAAACACACGAGCACATTAACACCCCCCTCTCTTCTAAAGTCCGGACCCCAATATAGGTCTCTATCACTTTGTCTCTCGGGCATGCACACATCTCTTCCCCCACTCTCTAGGTCTCCCGGCATCTCTCTTTCCCAAGAACACGCACTATATAGAGTGTATATTTCCCATACACACAAAACGTCACCCCCAAACGTCTATCTCCCTAGTTATGTGGTTCTCGCACACTCACCTCACACACCACCCCAACTGCAAACAAGCACACTTTGTCTCCTTGTGCACCACTCTCCTCTTTCTATCTCTCCCACGTGCGGACCCGCCCCAGCTCCTTCCATGTATACATATATGCCGTGACTCTTTCCATAGCTCCCTAATGTATCATCGTTCTCAATCTCGCACGTTGTTCTCTACACCATCTATTCTAGATCTCTCATGAAGTCCCTATCACACACCCGATGACTCGCTTCCCTTGCGTCTCCGTACATAGGAAAATTTCGAACAACATAAACATTGTCTCCCTATCTATACGCCACTTCTGCACACAAATGACCCCTCTCCCCCTCTCTTCCTCTCTCTCTCTCTATCTCTCTCTCTCTCTGTCACTAGCTCTCTCTCTCTCTCTCTCGCTTTCACACCCCTCTCCCACACACACTCGATGTCTCTTCCAAATAATCCGCTCCCCGCCCGAACCCATGCTATCTTGCTACTACACATGCCTTTGTCTCTCCTTGACACACATGTCACACCATCCCCCCTTCCCTTGTACTAGGTTTACATCATTAGTGGTCTCTCTACTCCACATACACACACTCCCTCTCACACACAGACGCGCGCACAAACACACACAGACACGCAAAAACACCCATCTATCTGGACCCTTATTTTAAGACACACACCCTTGCATATCCTCTCCAGCTTCAGGTATGTATATATCCCCCTGAGGGAGTCCTGGATTAAGGGGTCCTCGGGCGTCTGGACTATGATACGTGGGCTGGACTAATGGGTTGTGAAGATACAAGACCGAAGACTCTCTCTCGTATCCGGATAGGTCTCTCCTTGGCGTGGAAAGCAAGCTTGGCGTCCTGATATGAAGATTCCTTTCTCTGTAAACCGACTTTGTATAACCCTAGTCCCCTATGGTGTCTATATAAACCGGAGGGCTTAGTCCATAGAGGCAAGAATCATAATCATAGTCATACAGGCTAGACTCTTAGGGTTTAGCCATTACGATCTCGTGGTAGATCTACTCTTGGAATACTCATATTTATCAAGATCAATCAAGAAGGAAGTAGGGTATTACATCCATAGAGAGGGCCCGGACCTGGGTAAACATCGTGTCCACGTCTCCTGTTACCATCGACCTTAGACGCACAGTTTGGGACCCCCTACCCGAGATCCGTCGGTTTTGACACCGACATTGGTGCTTTCATTGAGAGTTCCGCTACATCGTCGTCAAGAGGTTCGATGGCCCCATCAATCATCTAAAACAATGTTGTCCAGGGAGAAACCTTCCTCCCCAGACAGATCTTTGTATTCGGCGGCTTCGCACTTCGGGCCAACTCGCTTGGCCATCTAGAGCAGATCGATAGCTACGCCCCTGGCCGTCAGGTCAGATTTGGAAGCTTGAACTACGTCGCGGATATCCGTGGAGACTTGATCTTTGATGGATTCGAGACCACGACAGTCGCTCCCTGTCACCACGACGAACATGACTTAAATCTATCATCGGCCCATGCCAGGAGATAGCACCTGTAACTGCTCTAGCCCTAGATCCGGAGCAAATCGCACCATCCGAGGATGGGAGGCTCAACCCCGCCACCGAAGCCGCAGACTCACCGGCATAGGAGCCACACACAGACCCAATCTCGAGTGGGATCTGTGTCACCGGAACCTCGGACCCATTTCCGGCTACAAGTTCCGAACCATGTGCGTCCGCACACGTCGAGCTTAATCAGGCATCGATCGTCGAATTCAGCTCCACGGACATCTTTCGGCACTCGCCATTAGGCGACATGCTAAACTCATTAAAACAGTCTCCTTAGCGAGGGACTCACAGCCGAATTATATCCGGTTCGAACTAGAGGCTGATGACGGAGAATTTTGCTTCCCACCCCCCGCCCACTTCATAGCCACTGTCGAGGACCTAACCGACATGCTCGATGACGGCTCCGAAGACATCGACGGATGGACGACGATGCCGGAGAAGAGGAGGCCAAAAACCCGCCATTTACCAGACGTTGGACGGCCACTTCCTCATATGACGTATACATGGTGGACACACCTAAAGAGAACAATGGCGACAACGAGAAGGATCCAGTCAAGGATAAACCTCCTGAGACACAGCCAAAACACCGACGTCAGTGGTGTCGCTCTAAATCACGTCGTGCAAAAGACAACAATACCGGCACAAGAGAAGATAAGACTCCAGACGGTGTCGAAGACAATGAAGACCCCGTTGAGGCAACTTCCGAACAGGACGAACGGGAAGATGGGCAAGTTAGCCCTAATGAACATGCCATACACGAAGACTCGGAGGACAGTAATTATCTTCCGCTCTCCAAGGATGAGGTGAGCCTCGGCAACGAGGATTTTATCATGCCTGAGGAACCTCTCGAGCAGGAGCGCTTTAAGCACCGGCTAATAGCCACTGCAAGGAGCCTGAAAAAGAAGCAGCAGCAGCTTCAAGCTGATCAAGATCTGCTCAATGATAGATGGACTGATGTCCTGGCAGCCGAGGAATACGGCCTCAAGCGCCCAGCCAAAAGTTACCCGAAGCGCAAATTGCTACCTCAGTTCGATGATGAGGCGCTGGAGCCCGTACCATCATCGCACAATGCGGCTGACCGATCACCACGTGGTCGGGACAAGGCGACAACCCAAGCCGAACACCAGGCCGCCCCACCTCACTGTAAATGCAGAGATAAAACAGCTCGGGGACATACATATGACCTGCGGTAGGACTTGGGCAATAAAGCAGGTCAGAACAGATCGATCTACGGATCACGGGGACGTGCCCCGGCACGCGACAATGGCTACCTAGTCGGGCGCAACAATCATACTCACGCCCGGGCCGAGAACCGCAGACGGACTCCATTCGAGCAACGTCATGACGTGGCCCGATATAGAGGCGCCGCACACCCCCTTTGCTTCACGGACGAAGTAATGGAGCACGAATTCCCAGAAGGGTTTAAACCCATGAATATCGAATCATACGATGGAACAACAGATCCCGCGGTATGGATTGTGGACTTTCTTCTTCATATCCACATGGCCCGCGGTGATGATATCCATGCCATCAAATATCTCCCACTAAAATTAAAGGGACCGGCGCGGCACTGGCTAAACAGCCTTCCCGAGAACTCCGTTGGCAGCTGGGAAGACCTGGAAGACGCCTTTCGCGATAACTTCTAAGGCACATATGTCCGGCCACCAGACGTCGATGACTTAAGTCACATCATCCAGCAGCCCGGAGAGTCAGCCAGGAAGCTCTGGACTAGGTTCTTAATTAAAAAGAACCAAATTGTCGATTGTCCAGACGCCAAAGCCCTCGCGGCCTTCAAACACAACGTCCGGGATGAGTGGCTCGCCCGTCACCTCGGTCAAGAAAAACCAAAATCCATGGCAGCCCTTACCTCTCTAATGACCCGCTTTTGCAAGGGAGAGGACAGCTTGCTCGCTCGAAGAAGCAATAACGCCAATTATTTCGGCACTTCCGAAGTCCGAGATGGCAACGGCAAGCCGCAACGCAATAAACACAAGAGTCGCAATAATAAAGAAATAACGCAAGACACAGCGGTTAACGCCGGGTTTAGCGGCTCCAAACCCGGTCAATGAAAAAAGCCTTTCAAGGCAAATAGAGACGGACCATCCAATCTAGACAAGATACTGGATCGGCCCTTCCAAAGTCATGGCACCCCCGATAAACTAGCTACTCACACCAACAGAAGCTGCTGGGTCTTCAAACAAGCCGACAAGCTTAATGCCCATCACCAGGGGAAGGGGCCGCCCAGTGACAGCGATGACGAAGAGACTCGCCAGCCGAATACCTGGGTTCAAAAGCAATTTCCCCCCGAAGTTAAAACCGTAAACATGTTAAATGTAACGCACACCCCTACAGGGGAGCGTTGGCACGCACCACAGGATGCATACGCCATAGAGCTGGTGCACCCAAAATTCAGTCATATCCATCCCAAAGGTTTGGAAGCTCTGATCATTGATCCAATTATCGATGTGTTCCATCTCACGAAGGTCCTTATGGACGGTGGCAGTAGCCTTAATCTACTCTACCAAGACACTGTCCGCAAAATGGGCATTGATCCTTCAAAAATCAAGCCCACCACAACTATCCTCAAGGGAGCAATACCCAGCGTAGAAGCTCACTGCACGGGCACCAACACACTAGAAGTTGTTTTCGGTTCGCCGAAAAACTTCCGGAGCGAGGGCTTGACCTTTGATATTGCCCCGTTCCACAGTAGCTACCATGCACTTCTGGGGCATACCACTTTCACTCGTTTTAATGCGGTCCCAGTCTACGCCCGTGGAAAACTGAAAATGCCCGGTCCACGCGGTGTCATAACAGTAAATGGAAATACGGAACACTCCCTCCGTACAGAAGACCATACTACGGCTATTGCGGCCGAAGTACAAAGCGGCCTCATCAAGCCGCATAACTCATCGGCCATTAAGCCACCGGTCCCTATTAAATGGAACCAATCAATATCAGAGCTGGATTAGCAGCTCGGCCTCCGTTGTTCGCCCTACACACACGCGAAGTTTATACCGCGCATGCATAATTATGTACTTAAAATACCCTGGTCATCGGCGAAGGCACAATACGGACAAGCATACAAGCATTCCCATTCAATCCTTTTCTTTTCTATTTATTTTTATCTCTTATCATAGGTGGCACAAACACTGGTCATCTCACGGACTCTTTCAGAGTTCGGCTTCATACACTCACCCAAAGGTTATTCCTATTAAGAAATCATTTCACCGAGGCAAGCCGACACAGACGTGCAGCCGGAGGTCCAAATAATTTTTTGTAGACCGCACTCTCTATTTCGAGCCTGTAAAGTGCCTTCTCCCTCAGCCTTCGACCACCGGCATGTCAAATAGCCTGGGTCATGGCGTTACTATTTGTAAAATGGCAATTGACATTTCACTCAGATTCCAGTGAACATAATCCATATCCAATATTCGCTTCTTCTAAAGAGCTAAAAAAATCCGATTGTTTCACACTCGCACCTCGGCACAAGATTGCCAGGGGCTCGATATGGGAACAAATGAGTTGCCGACAAAGTCCGAACAGCTTTATAGCACACTTCGGCGTCACGAGTTTGGCCTTATATGCACCAGCTCCGAATCATGTCTTTGGTCAATAGTTGAGTTGCCCAGCTCCTGTGCTTACTACCATACATTCCGCTATATCGGCTAGGGTAGTTAAGGGAGAACTATTGCGATTGTGTCCCGGTTTATCCGGATGAGCACTTCAGTAGAGAAAGCCGAAAACTGACTGTCATGATGCGATGAGAGCTGGTCAACCACTCGATGACTTAATAGAATCTTTCGCGATTCTTTCCGTATTACACGAAGGGCCGTTCTTAAGGTCACCCATGTAACGCACCGTATTCAGATAACTGCGTACATACTAGGGACTATATCGTAGACCCACCGTCAAACTCCTATGGCTAAGTGAAAGTGTTAAAGCCCTATAGTCCGATTGCCTAGCTCACCGCATTGACACCTCCTTCACGGACCAACACGTTGGGTCAAGAGTGATCAAGTGCTTTTCTGAACACCCCCGTATTTTATGCGAGGGGGCTGAAGCCGATGACTGGAAAACTTTCATATTATACAAAAAACGGCCGCACAGGAGGAGCCAAAACTTCTAGGCATAGCCTTAAAATATCATAGTATCATTTTTACAATCTCAATACATTTCACTCGAATATCATATCTTTCGAGCACTGGCCCTCTATCAAGAGGGCACCCTCTAAGACATCCTCGAAATAATGCTCTGGCGTGTGATGCTCCTTGCCCTTGGGTGGACTTTTTGCTGCAATATCGGTGTCCTTCATCTTCGCCCAGTATGTCTTGACGCGGGCAAAGGCCATCCGTGCACCTTTAATGCATGTTGACCACTTAACGACGTCGATACGCGGTACCGCATCGACAAGTCGCTGCACCAAACCGAAATAACTATTCGGAATTGGCTCAGTCGGCCACAGCCGGACCACGACGTCCTTCATGGCAGAACCGGATATCTTGTGGAGCTCAGCCCACTTGGCCATAATGTTCGTTCAGCAACAGCGGGCGCTTTGGCGTGCCGAATTGTGAATAGAAAAGCTTATTTGTTGCATACCCTTCTTGCGCTTCATAAAACTGCGCCGCATCGGAGGCGCTCTTCGGCAAGTCCAAGAATGCGTCTGGAGAACTCCACATTTGATTAAGCGGGGAATACTTCAGATCGTCGAATTTAGTCTGTAATAAGAAAGGCTTATCGGCCGGTATCTCCCCAGCTTGCCGGATCTCTTCCCGAGCCGCTCTAGACTCAGATCGTGCTTCTCTTGCCTCTTGTCAGGCCTTGTCGAGATCGGCCGCTTTGGCTTTGTTATCCCTCTTGAGAAATTCGCACCGGACAGTGGCTTCTTTCAGCTCGCGCGCCATGGTAGACATTTTCTCCTCACATTGGCGCTGAGCAGCCTATCCGGCTTTTAACTCATCAGCTGCCTTTTTGGCAGCCACATTACTCATCCGGGATTGCTCCTTGGCTCGGGCAAGTTCAGCCCGAAGGGTCTCCACCGCGGCAGTACTATCTGCAGATACGCATGTCTCAGAATATAATTCTAGCTGCATGCTCATGTTATTATACATACATACACTGACCGCCCCAAAACATACCTTGCGCCTCGTCGAGCCGCTTGTTAATAAGCGTGATGTCGTCATCCGCCACATCAAGTTTTTGCTTCAGATCTGCAACCTCGGTAGCGTGGGCAGTCGACATGGAGGTAACATCTTGTGTTCCAATTAATTAGATTATTTCCTGGACACATCTTTTTCGATCCTCTGATTGCCTCCCTTTGGATGCCAACCAGAGTCTCAGGGGCTACTATCTATACACAGGTGCATTTTGCATATAGAGCACAACCGAAAATATAACTTTACGTACCTCGAAGCCTCGCAGCAGGCTCATGAAAGCTTCATTCAATCCGCTTTTCGCGGACAGAATCCTCTCAACCACCGTACCCATCAAGGTACGATGTTTGCTATGTCTTGAGCTTGCGTTGGTTTTCCCCGAAGAGGAGAGGATGATGCAGCACAGTAGCGTACGTATTTCCCTCAGTTTTTGAGAACCAAGGTATATCCAGTAGGAGGCCACACACAAGTCCCTCGTACCTGCACAAAACGATAGCTACTCGCAACCAACGCGATTAGGGGTTGTCAATCCCTTCACGGTCACTTACGAGAGTGAGATCTGATAGAGATAATATTTTTGGTATTTTTAGTATATAGATGCAAAGTAAAAATAAAAGGCAAAGTAAAAACAAAGCAAGTATTAAAAGTGATGGATATTGATATGATGAGAATAGACCCGGGGGCCATAGGTTTCACTAGTGGCTTCTCTCAAGAGCATAAATATTCTACGGTGGGTGAACAAATTACTGTTGAGCAATTGATGTAATTGAGCATAGTTATGAGTATATCTAGGTATGATCATGTATATAGGCATCACGTCCATGACAAGTAGATCGAAACGATTACGCATCTACTACTATGACTCCACTTATCGACCGCTATCCAAAGATGCATCTAGAGTATTAAGTTAAAAAAGAGTAACGCCTTAAGCAAGATGACATGATTAGAGGGATAAATTCATGCAATATGATAAAAACCCCATCTTGTTATCCTCGATGGCAACAATACAATACGTGCCTTGCAACCCTTTCTCACATCACTTTGGTAAGGACACCGCAAGATTGAACCCAAAGCCATGCACTTCTCCCATTGCAAGAACTACCAATCTAGTTGACCAAACCAAATGGATAATTCGAAGAGACTTGAAAAGATAACTCAATCATACATAAAAGAATTCAGTGAAGATTCAAATATTATTCATAGATAAGTTGGATCATAAACCCACAATTCATCGGTCTCAACAAACACACCGCAAAAAGAAGATTACATCGAATAGATCTCCACGAGAGAGGGGAGAACATTGTATTGAGATCCAAAAGAGAGAAGAAGCCATCTAGCTACTAACTATGGACCCGTAGGTCTAAGGTAAACTACTCACACTTCATCGGAGAGGCTTTGATGATGATGTAGAAGCCCTCCATGATGGATGCCCCCTCCGGCGGAGCTCCGGAACAGGCCCCAAGATGCGATCTCGTGGATACAGGAAGTTGCGGCGGTGGAATTAGGTTTTTGGCTCCTCTTACGATCGCTTTGGGGAGTACGAGGTATATATAGGAGGAAGGAGTACGTCGGTGAAGCAACAGGGGGCCCATGAGGCAGGGGGCGCGCCCTAGGGGGGGGCGCCCCCCACCCTCGTGACCGCCTCTGTTGTTCCTTGGCGTAGGGTCCAAGTCTTCTGGATCACGTTCGGTGAGAAAATCACGTTTCCGAAGGTTTCATTCCATTTGGACTCCGTTTGATATTATGTTTCTTCGAAACACTGAAAAAGGCAAAAAAACAACAATTCTAGGCTGGGCCTCCGGTTAATAGGTTAGTCCCAAAATAATATAAATGTGGAAAATAAAGCCCAACATAGTCCAAAACAGTAGATAAAGTAGCATGGAGCAATCAAAAATTATAGATACGTTGGAGACGTATCAGGCGTCCCCAAGCTTAATTCCTGCTCGTCCTCGAGTAGGTAAATGATAAAAAAAAAATTGATGTGGAGTGATACTTTGGCATAATTTCAATGTAAATCTTCTGAATTGTGATATGAATATTCAGATTCGAATGAATACAAAATAAAAGTTCATATTGATAAAAGAAATAGTAATACTTCAAGCATACTAATCAAAGTAATCATGTCTTCTCAAAATAGCATGGCAAAAGAAAGTTCATCCCTACAAAATCATATAGTTAGGCTATGCTTCATTTTCATCACACAAAGATGTTCCCAACTTCTATACCCCGATGACAAGCCAAGCAATTGTTTCATACTTAAATAATCTCAAACTTTTTCAACCTTCACGCAATACATGAGCGTGAGCCATGGATATAGCACTATGGGTGGAATAGAATATGATGATGGGGATTGTGTGGAGAAGACAAAAAAGGAGAAAGTCTCATGTTGACGAGGATAATCAACGGGCTATGGAGATGCACATCAATTGATGTCAACACGAGGAGTAGGGATTGCCATGCAACGGATGCACTAGAGCTATGAATGCACAACAAAAGAAAACTAGTGGGTGTGCATCCAAACTTGCTTGCTCATGAAGACCTAGGGCATTTGAGGAAGCCCATCGTAGGAATATACAAGCCAAGTTCTATAATGAAAAATTCCCACTAGTATGAAAAAGACAACTTATGAGACTCACTATATGAAAAACATGGTGCTACTTTGAAGCACAATATATGAGACTCACTACATGAAGAATAAGGTGCTACTTTGAAGCACAAGTGTGGAAAAAGAGATAGTAACATTGCCATTTTTTTTATTTATTTATTTTGGCCTTTCTCTTTTTTTTGGGCAATGCTCTAATAATGATGATCATCACACTTCTATTGATTACAACACAAGGATTACAACTCTAAACTAGAACAAGATATGACTCTATATGAATGCCTCCGGCGGTGTACGGGATGGTGCGATGAATCAAGAGTGACATGTATGAAAAATAATGCATGGTGGCTTTTCCACAAATACAATGTCAACTACAGGATCATGCAATGGCAATATGACAAAAGTAAGGTATGTCATGATGATGAACGGAACGGTGGAAAGTTGCATGGCAATATATCTCGGAGTGGCTATGGAAATGCCATAATAGGTAGGTATGGTGGCTGTTTTGAGGAAGATATAAGGAGGTTTATGTGTGATAAAGCGTATCATATCACGGAGTTTGGATGCACCGGCGAAGTTTGCACCGACTCTCAATGTGAGAAAGGGCAATGCACGGTACCGAAGAGGCTAGCAATGGCGAAAAGGTAAAAGTGCGTATAATCCATGGACTCAACATTAGTCAAAAGAACTCATATACTTATTGCAAAAATTTAGAAGTCATCAAAAATCAAGTACTACGCCAAGCATGCTCCTAGGGGATAGATTGGTAGGAAAATACCATCGCTCGTCCCCGACCGCCACTCATAAGGATGCACAAGCCAGGTACACTTCATGTTTCAAATTTGTTACACAACTTTAACCATACGTGCATGATACGGGATTTGCTAACTTCAACACAAGCATTCTTTAAATTCATAATCACCCAACCAGCATGACTTTAATATTACCACCTCCATATCTCAAAACAATTATCAAGTATCAAACTTTTCTTAGTATTCAACGCACTCAAAAGAAAGTTTCACATATCTTGAATACCAAGTATATTAACATTAAGCAAATTACCATGCTATTTATGACTCTCAAAATAATCTAAGTGAAGCATGAGAGATTAATAGTTTCTTTAAAATAAATCCACCACCATACTCTAAAAGATCTAAGTGAAGCACTAGAGCAAAAATTATCAAGCTCAAAAGATATAAGTGAAGCACTATGAGCATAACTATCAAACTCAAGAAATATAAGTGAAGCACTATGAGCATTCTATCAAATTCCAATTTATGTATGGCTCTCTAAAAAGGTGTGTACAGCAAGGATGATTGTGGTAAACTAACAAGCAAAGACGCAAATAATACAAGACGCTCCAAGCAAAACACTTATCATGTGGTGAATAAAAATATAGCTCCAAGTAAATTACCGATGGAAGTAGATTTAAAGAGGGATGCCTTCCGGGCATCCCCAAGCTTTGACTTTTTGGTGTCCTTGGATTATCTTGGGGGTGCCATGGGCATCCCCAAGCTTAGTCTCTTGCCACTCCTTGTTCCATAATCCATCAAAAGAATTCACCCAAAACTTGAAAACTTCACAACACAAAACTCAATAGAAATCTCGTGAGCTCTTAGAGAAAGAAAACAAAAGACTACTTTAAGGTACTGTAATGAACTCATTATTTATTTATATTGGTGTTAAACCTACTGTATTCCAACTTCTCTATGGATCATAAACTATTTTACTAGCCATAGATTCATCAAAATAAGCAAACAACACACGCAAAACAGAATCTGTCAAAAACAGAACAGTCTGTAGTAATCTGTAACTAACGCAAACTTCTGGAACTCAAACAATTTTACCAAAATTAGACGACCTGGACAATTTTTTTATTGATCAGCAGAAATTGGAATCAGTATTTTATCACGTTCTGGTGATTTTTAACAATTAGGGCACTGAGCACAAATTTTCTGGAAATTACAGCAAGATCAAATAACTATTATCCAAGAAGATCCAATAGGTCTAGCTTGGCACAAACACTAATTAAAAGATAAAACCACATCTAAACAGAGGCTAGATGGATTATTTATTCCTAAACTGGAGAAAAAACAAAAAACAAAAAATAAAATTGGGTTGCCTCCCAACAAGCGCTATCGTTTAACGCCCCTAGCTAGGCATAAAAGCAATAATAGATCTTGGTATTGCCATCTTTAATTTTCAGTTTTTTAGCGGAGTCATGCTCGGATCCGGGGGGTTCTTTCCGCTTCCCTTCATACTCGGAAATTTTTAGATCTAAAGAATCCAACCGCTTATTACAAAGAGTAATCAACATATTCATGCGGTGAAGATTTCCGCTAACACTTTTAAGAGGCTCAAGAGACTTTTGTAAAATCTTTGTTACTTCGCAAATCTTCTCAAACACTTGGGTTTCTTCCTCGGTAGGATGAGATCCTTGCTGGGGAACGTTGCATAAAATAAAAAAATTCCTACGTTCACCAAGATCAATCTATGAGTTCATCTAGCAACGAGAGAAAAGAGTGCATCTACATACCCTTGTAGATCGCGCGCGGAAGCGTTCAAGAGAACGGGGTTGAGGGAGTCGTACTCGTCGTGATCCAAATCACCGGAGATCCTAGCGCCGAACGGACGGCACCTCTGTGTTCAACACACGTACGGTCAGCGTGATGTCTCCTCCTTCTTGATCCAGCAAGGGGGAAGGAGAAGTTGATGAAGATCCAGCAGCACGACGGCGTGGTGGTGGATGCAGCAGGGATCCGGCAGGGCTTCGCCAAGCGACTACGGGAGGGAGAGGTGTGGCAAGGGGGAAAGGGAGGCGCCAGGTGTCAGGGTGCGGCTGCCCTCCCACTCCCCCTCTTTATATAGGGACCCCAGGGGGGCGCCGGCCCTAGGAGATGGGATCTCCTAGGGGGGCGGCGGCCAAGGGGGGAAACTTGCCCCCCAAGGCAAGTGGAGGCGCCCCCTCCCCTAGGGTTCCCAACCCTAGGCGCAGAGGGGGCCCAGGGGGGCGCACCAGCCCACCAGGGGCTGGTTCCCCTCCCACTTCAGCCCATGGGGCCCTCCAGGATGGGTGTCCCCACCCGGTGGACCCCCGGGACCCTTCCGGTGGTCCCGGTACAATACCGGTGAACCCCGAAACTTTCCGGTGGGTCAAAACCTCGACTTCCCATATATAATTCTTTACCTCCGCACCATTCCGAACTCCTCATGACGTCCGGATCTCATCCGGACTTCAACAACTTTCGCTTTTGCTGCATACTCATATCTCTACAACCCTAGCGCCACCGAACCTTATGTGTAGACCCTACGGTTCGGGAGACACGTAGACATGACCGAGACAGCTCTCCGGTCAATAACCAACAGCGGGATATGGATACCCATGTTGGCTCCTACATGCTCCTTGATGATCTCATCGGATGAACCACGATGTCGAGGATTCAAGCAACCCGTATACAATTCCCTTTGTCAATCGGTATGTTACTTGCCCGAGATTCGATCGTCGGTATCCCAATACCTCGCTCAATCTCGCTACGGCAAGTCACTTTACTCATACCGTAATGCATGATCCCGTGACTGCACACTTGGTCACTTTGAGCTCATTATGATGATGCATTACCGAGTGGGCCCAGTGATACCTCTCCGTCATACGGAGTGACAAATCCCAGTCTCGATCTGTGTCAACCCAACAGACACTTTCGGAGATACCCGTAGTATACCTTTATAGTCATTATGTTGTGACATTTGGTACACCCAAAGCACTCCTACGGTATCCGGGATTACACGATCTCATGGTCTAAGGAAAATATACTTGACATTGGAAAAGCTCTAGCAAAATGAACTACACGATCTTGTGCTATGCTTAGGATTGGGTCTTGTCCATCACATCATTCTCCTAATGATGTGATCCCGTTATCAATGACATCCAGTGCCCATAGTCAGGAAACCATGACTATTTGTTGATCAACGAGCTAGTTAACTAGAGGCTCACTAGGGACATGTTGTGGTCTATGTATTCACACGTGTATTACGATTTTCGGATAATACAATTATAGCATGAATAAAAGACAATTATCGTGAACAAATAAATATAATAATAATCCTTTTATTATTGCCTCTAGGGCATATTTCCAACAATCCTCCCTTTTGGGGTAATGTTCCCACTATTCCCTCTATGATTTCATGCGCAATACTGGGATCAATCTCAATGAAATTTCCCTTGGCAATGCAATCCAAGAGTTGTCTATGCGTCATATTTAACCCAACATAAAAATTACAAAGAAGAATTCTAAAGTTCACCTCTAGGGTGCACTTACGATAAGATTCCATCATCCTATACCAAGCATCTTCTAAGTTTTCTCCCTGCCTTTGCTTGAAGTGAAGAACTTCAAACTCGGGAGACATAGGAGCGGATAAGGAATTAGACATACCGACAAGCAAACAAACTGACACACGAGCAAACAAACGGACGAGGAAAAAGGCAATGGAAAGAGAGGAGGAGATAGGGAAAGAGAGGGCGAATAAAACGGCAAGGGTGAAGTGGGGGAGAGGAAAACGAGAGGCAAATGGCAAATAATGTAATGCGAGAGATAGGGATTGTGATGGGTACTTGGTATGGTTGACTTTTGTGTAGACTCCCCGGCAACGGCGCCAGAAATCCTTCTTGGTACGTCTTGACCTTGCGTTGGATTTCCCGAAGAGGAGAGGATGATGCAGCACAAGAGCGTAAGTATTTCCCTCTTTTTTTGAGAACAAAGGTTTGAATCCAGTATGAGGCCATGCAAAAGTCCCTCGTACCTGCACAATAAGATAGCTAGTCACTACCAACACTATTATGTGTTGTCAATCCATTCAAGGTCACTTACGAGAGTGAGATCTGATAGAGATAATATTTTTGGTATTTTTAGTATATAGATGCAAAGTAAAAAATAAAAGGCAAAGTAAAAACAAAGCAAGTATTAAAAGTGATGGAGATTGATA
This sequence comes from Aegilops bicornis, assembly GCA_021605145.1. NCBI lineage: Eukaryota > Viridiplantae > Streptophyta > Magnoliopsida > Poales > Poaceae > Aegilops > Aegilops bicornis. The sequence goes on from CM038674.1 coordinate 243,541,310, forward strand.
TGATGAGAATAGACCCGGGGCCATAGGTTTCACTAGTGGCTTCTCTCAAGAGCATAAATATTCTACGGTGGGGGAACAAATTACTGTTGAGCAATTGATGTAATTGAGCATAGTTATGAGTATATCTAGGTATGATCATGTATATAGGCATCACGTCCATGACAAGTAGATCGAAACGATTCTCAAGATTCTACTACTATGACTCCACTCATCGACCACTATCCAAAGATGCATCTAGAGTATTAAGTTAAAACAGAGTAACGCCTTAAGCAAGATGACATGATGTAGAGGGATAAATTCATGCAATATGATAAAACCCCATCTTGTTATCCTCGATGGCAACAATACAATACGTGCCTTGCAACCCTTTTCTCACATCGGGTAAGGACACCGCAAGATTGAACCCAAATCCATGCACTTCTCCCATTGCAAGAACTACCAATCTAGTTGGCCAAACCAAACGGATAATTCGAAGAGACTTGGAAAGATAACTCAATCATACATAAAAGAATTCAGAGAAGATTCAAATATTATTCATAGATAAGTTGGATCATAAACCCACAATTCATCGTCTCAACAAACACACCGCAAAAAGAAGATTACATCGAATAGATCTCCACGAGAGAGGGGGAGAACATTGTATTGAGATCCAAAAAGAGAGAATAAGCCATCTAGCTACTAACTATGGACCCGTAGGTCTGAGGTAAACTACTCACACTTCATCGGAGAGGCTTTGATGATGATGTAGAAGCCCTCTGTGATGGATGCCCCCTCCGGCGGAGCTCCGGAACAGGCCCCAAGATGCGATCTCGTGGATACAGGAAGTTGCGGCGGTGGAATTAGGTTTTTGGCTCCTCTTCTGATCGTTTGGGGGTACGTAGGTATATATAGGAGGAAGGAGTACGTCGGTGAAGCAACAGGGGGCCCATGAGGCAGGGGGCGCGCCCTAGGGGGGGGCGCCCCCCACCCTCGTGACCGCCTCTGTTGTTCCTTGGCGTAGGGTCCAAGTCTTCTGGATCACGTTCGGTGAGAAAATCACGCTTCAAGGTTTCATTCCATTTGGACTCCGTTTGATATTATGTTTCTTCGAAACACTGAAGAAGGCAAAAAAACAACAATTCTAGGCTGGGCCTCCGGTTAATAGGTTAGTCCCAAAATAATATAAAAGTGGAAAATAAAGCCCAACATAGTCCAAAACAGTAGATAAAGTAGCATCGAGCAATCAAAAATTATAGATACGTTGGAGACGTATCAATGTTCCTCTGAGACGGACGAATATCGCAACATATCCATCGGTGTATCCGGCGCCTCCTGATTCGTGGAAGCAGCTGTGGGAGCACGGACTCCCTTTGGAAGGATGTGTTTGCTTGACGCTAGAGTCGTCTCCGGCTGTAAGCCGGATAGTACGGCGCTTTTATTATTTGTCCCCGTAGGGACTGCACACCTCGGACCCCGGGCGCCGAAGTTTCAGCTTGGGGCGTTGTCTCCATTATCCTCTGTTGATCGGGCGAGGTCCTCCGGGACAACACCTCGATGTCGTCCGCCCTGTTGGGCGAGGAAGCTTGTTGAGGCGTCCCGCTTTCCATCATCTCCGGAAGAAGATCCCCCAAAGAGGAGGATTGTTGAGGAAGACTATGTGCCGGACTGCAAAAATATTTATTCTAGATGTTACCCTGGTAATAGGAAAAGGAACGGGATATGTTTAAAACACCTTTGTTCACTTACAATTCGGCTAAAGGCTTGTCCTTATGGAGGAACTGTGCGACAACGTCGCCTTCCGAGCCCGAACCGCCTGACAGGGGCGTCTTACCTCGCTTAGGAGCCTTTACCTCCCAATCTTCGGAGGTGGCCCTTTTCTTACCATGGGGAGAAAGGACGTCAGCTTCTCCTCCTCTTTTATCTTCGGAAGAGGGAGCCTTAATATCCCCAGACACAGTGTTTGGTGTACCTTCAGAATGGAGGCTACCTCTGGCTCCCCCGCTCTCCTTATTGTCCTCTTTCATCAGCACCTGGTATGGTGCCGGGACCAACATCCTTATTAGCACGGGACTAGCTGAGTCTTCAGGAAGGGGGGCCGAACACCTGATTCGCTCCGCCTTATTTATCCAGCCCTGGAAGAAGATGGTTTTCTTAGTATCTTATTATAAGATGTTTAACTAAGCTGTGTTCGGGATTCGAATGCTTACCGAGGTATCCGGATGGTTGCAGTCAAGGCCGATGTCCTCTGTAGTATCCGGCCACTGTTTTCGTGTCTCGAAAAATAACTTCCACATTCCTCTGTGTGTCGCACCGAAGAAGTGCTGAAGGGTTCGTGGTCCTTCTGGATTGAACTCCCACATGCGGAGGGGCCGTCGCTGGCATGGGTGGACCCGACGGACTAGCATTACTTGAATCACATCGATGAGTTCAGTGTTCTCATCAAGGAGACTCCGTATGTGGATCTGTAGAGTCTGCACTTCATCGATTGATCCCCAGTCCAACCCCTTATTGACCCATGATGCAAGCTGAATCGGAGGGCCAGATCGGAACACAGGTGTAGCTGCCCACTTGGTACGATGGGGTTCAGTGATGTAAAACCACTCCCGCTGCGATAAGTCAGAAGATTCTTTGAAGGATCCTTTTAGCCAAGGAGCATTGATGAGTTTGCTCACTGTAGTACCACCGCACTCCGCTTGTTTCCCATCGACTACCTTTGGCTTCACATTAAAGGTCTTAAACCGCAAGCCAAAGTGGGGGGAATACGGAGGAAGGCCTCGCACGTGATAATGAACGCCGAGACGTGAAGGAAGGAGTCCGGAGTTAGATCGTGAAAATCTAGCCCGTAATAGAACATGAGCCCTCGAACAAAGGGGTGGAGAGTGGACCCTAGCCCTCAGAGGAAGTGGGATATAAACACGACCCTCTCGCTGGATCTGGGAGTAGGAATAACCTGCCCTTGAGGAGGAAGCCTGTGGGGGATTTCCGCGGTCAGGTATCTTGCCGCTCGGAGCTTCACGATATCCTCCTCTGTGACAAAGGAAGCCACCCACAGACCTTGAGGGTTGGGTCCGGACATGACTGGGAAGCTCGAAGCAATTAAATTGAACCGAGGGTCCTGGAGCTTGAGGTTGGAGAGGTTGAGGATAGGGTTGGCGTGAATAAGCAAGTCGGGTCTTAGCCCCTTTATAAAGGCAATGAATATTGAACGCCTCCTCCAAAGCTTTAAAATCTGCCTATTCTTAAAGGAATCATGGCAACTGGACGGTTGGAATACCCATGCCCGTGTTGATGATAAACCCGCAATAAGGGGACACGATCTCTGCTTCGACAAGACGTACCAATGAAACCTCGTCTCGGAACATGGAATGACAGGCTAAAAACGGTTTGATATAATAACCGGGTGATGACGTGGTATCAAAAGTTGTCAGCAGATTAGACCCATGAAATATTATGCTCTCTGTGGTTGTGCGTGGTGCTCGTTTTGCTGAGTCGGACACGGTCGTTGTGTCTGAAGACTGTGTTGGAGTATTCGGAGAAGGAACCCGCCTTGCAATGCCGAAGACAATCTGTGCGCCGGACACATCGTCATTGAAGCTTGGTTCATGGGCTACTGAGGGAGTCCTGGATTAAGGGGTCCTCAGGCGTCTGGATTGTGATACGTGGGCCGGACTAATGGGCTGTGAATATACAAGACCAAAGACTCTCTCTCGTGTCCGGATAGGACTCTCCTTGGCGTGGAAAGCAAGCTTGGTGTCCTGATATGAAGATTCCTTTCTCTATAAACCGACTTTGTATAAGCCTAGGCCCCTCCGGTGTCTATATAAACCGGAGGGCTAAGTCCGTAGAGGCAAGAATCATAATCATAGTCATATAGGCTAGACTCTTAGGGTTTAGCCATTACGATCTCGTGGTAGATCTACTCTTGTAATACTCATATTCATCAGGATCAATCAAGAAGGAAGTAGGGTATTACCTCCATAGAGAGGGTCCGAACCTGGGTAAACATCATGTCCCCCCTCTCATGTTACCATCAACCTTAGACGCACAGTTCAGGACCCCCTACTTGAGATCCGCCGGTTTTGACACCGACACCCCCTCTCTCTCTAGCTCAGATGCACACCAAAATTCTCCATCTCTTTAACTCACACATCTCTCCCCATGTCCGCATGTGTATCTCACACACTCACTCTCTGATTATGTATATGTGTCTCCATGTTACACAACACAAAGCCCCATGTAGATGTCTCTCTCTATCCTCCACACACATAGACACAAAGAATCTCTTATCATTGCCTCAGTCTCTACACATATCACACACGCACACTGTCTCTCTCTCGTAAACACGCTCAACAAGGGTTTCCCCGTGAATAACTTACCGTCTATTCATCAACAGTCCCGGCAAGACGCATTTAACACGGACGTGAAAAGAATAAATCTACACGTGCGTAGACCACCTAGTATGACTACTAGGACTAGAGCAAGCCCAAAGCGCGCCGCCGTCACCCCCTCCTTATCAGTGACGGGAAAACCTTTGTTTTACATAGTCGAGAAGTCATTGTGCTAAGGCCCCACATGCTGAGCTGTTGAATAGAATGTAGATGCTCATTTACGGAAACAAGTATCGATAATACGTTTGTATCTCCATATACTTATATTTCTTCTCTTATAAAAAAACGAGTTGGTGATGATGGTACACGTGCATCTTGCAATATAGACCATCCGATCTATATCTGACAGATAGAAATTAAACTAAAAGATACCCGCACCTCTCTCCACATTTGCGGATAAGGCCTTACCTCGTTCATCCTTATCTCCAAAAACCTCATTGTTGAGCAATTAAAAAAGGAAGCCTCTGGAACAAACTGGCATGGTGGTCGCTGCAGGCGTCGTCCATCCCATGCCTCCGCCGAGTCCGACCACCAATCACCACCACGCCCACTCCTCTTCACCTTATCTCCTCTTTCTCGAGATATCATTAGTTTTTACACATGGGATTACTCCCGCATGGGTCAATCACAACAAGTGTTTTATAAAAAAAATGCATCTTGATGTTCCGTGCAATGCACGGACATCTTGCTGGTACTCCTAAAGAATACTAAGTTGGTGATGATGGTGTGTCTGCCATCCGTCATTTCTGACCATTAGATCTACATCTAACGACTGTGAGGTAAGTTGTTGCCTTTTCTCACCAACATCCCACTTCTCTACCAATTTGAAGAAAAACCCATAATTAGTATCTTAAAACTAACCACATCCCTCCCTCACCTCACCAAAACAGCCCAAGGAATATACTCTGATTGAAACATAATATCTATCTAGTGATATCTACACTCTTACAAAAAACAGAGTTGTTGATGATGGTGTGCCTGCCATCATGCAATATAGGCCGTCTGATTTATATCTGACGGATAGGAAGGAAACTATGGCAATTTTACAAAATGGCACCCACACACCTCTCCACATCTGCAAGTAAGGCCTTCCCTCGTTCATCCTTATCTCTCACGAGATAAACTACTCATACAAATGCATTTTGATTTTACGTGCAACGCACGGGCATCTTGCTATATGTATATCAAAATTAGAGTGTTTTGTATCAAGTTTGTGAATAAGTATTATTCTAATTATGATCCATTGCAACGCACGTGAACATTGCTAGTATTTCCAACCATGCAAAAAAAATGCTAGTATTTCCATAGTTTTGAGTTTTCCATCAAGATATTAGTCACTCATGGTTGATATTTAGTTTCAATCACGTACACATAGGCACTATGTAACTAGCCTTGCTTATTAGCTTCCAAATCTTAACTTCCACTCCTACTTACAGTATGTAGAGTATTTAACAAAAACTACCACTTTCAACCATTCCTACGAAGAAACTATTGTACAAAAAATAGCAAAGCCATACCTAAAATTTCTTAATCCGTTCCAAAAACTACTACCTAGTGCCGATTAGGATCGTTTAAACCCGTTTATGACATGGTTGGCCCACACGTCCGTGCTGACGAGGCAGCTTAAACCAACACATTTTGTTTGACCGTTGACACGAGGGACCCATATCTGACCTTCTATCCTGTTATTCCCCCTCAAGTCATTATTTTTCCTGAACATTACTTCAAACAGTACTGATGCGTGTTCGTCGGTGGCTCCGGTGATGAGCGAGTTGGCCGCCACTCTGGCGGACGGGCCGTACACCGCGCTGGCGTCCGCACGGGTTGGCAGGCTAGCCTGAGCGTGACTCACGCGCGAGCAAGCCGCCGCGCTGGCCTTCGCTCGAGCCAGATGGTTGGCCTTAGCGCGGCGCGCGCGATCAAGCCGCCGCACCACCGTGCCAATATAGCTAGCAAACCTTGCAGAAAAGCTGTTGGATGCATCCAGCAGGGTGTGTGCTATCTTGGCTAGCTAGTGGCCACGAGCGCCGGGCATAGCTGGCATCCGGGATGCCACAAGATAGGCTCCGCACCGCCGGCGGTTTTGACCTCGCCTTCTGCCGGTGGCGGTAGCTGCGTCCCATGGCCGAGGATGACTAGGTGGATGGGCCGGAGGTAGGGGGTCAATCGGGGATTTTTGTGCAGACTGACATGTAGGTCCCACAAGTCATAACACCTAACTTGCCAGTCGAATAGAAGGCGTTGACTTAAGGGGCGAGATGGGTTGAAACGTGCCTATAATGATACTTTATAGAGTAGTCGTTTCTTGGTAGGGCTGGTTGGTAAGGGTATGTACAATGGTTGATAAGGTAGTCTTATCTTAAGTCTGCCACGTATGCAAGTGGTAGTAGTTTCTTGGCATTATTAGTGGTTTCTTGGCATTATTAGTCGTTTCTTGTAAGGAACAATGTAATAGCGAGAAAAGGTGATTCTAGGTTGCGTTGTACTCCAACGAGTACTACTAGTGGACGCGTGAGTGTATACCTCATTTTGTGGGTTCGATCCCGGCCGAACGCATGGCGGCCTTTTTTTTAAATAGTAACTTCACTGCGGGCCAATATTGTACACTAGTAGTTCAAGTTTTGAAGTCGAACGGACGTGTCGCACCACAATCTGGGTGCACTGGATAGCACAACCACGTGAATGGGTTTTCCTTCCCATCATCTCGTGGCTCGCGTGCTCGCCCTAGCCGCACCTCGCTTGCAGCTTTCCTCATCAGCTAGTAGCATATTTAAACTAGCGCCTCCCAATTAAGCCCGAGGAGCCGGAAAAGCCTGGCGCGGCATTGGGAACTGTGCAATATGGCTTTGTACGTAAAGTGCTAGTACTCTACTACTCTGTAGCTTGTGGCATTGCACGCATGGATTTCACTCCATTATCGGCTCTATAAAAGAAATTCCTCTTGACGTGATTTTTTTGTTTTGAAATGGAGCCAAAAGCTTTCCCTCATCTCATTCATAAAGAAGGAACTACTAACAAAGTTCGACGAGATCCATTACACCTCTACAAATGGAAGCGAAAATCCCAGTCTCGTTGTTTCAAATAACTCAAATGTTCTCGCTTCAAAGAATCCGCCGATAAACAGGCTGCTAGTGTGTGCGTGAGAGGAGCGGCTGAGTAGGCCAGCTACGCGCTTGAATAGAGCACCAAGAGTACCCACTACGCATGTGTACTTTCCCTGCATTGATAGTACAACGATGGTTCTATAGAACAGTAGTACCCTCCACTTCCAACTGTAGCTCCTTGGCCCTGAGATTTCAGAGTTCAAAACTGGTGCACTATACTAGAAGTACAGTACATCGCACTACTAGTTGAGAAAGTAGTACTAGTACTGCTACAGTACAAGTACGTAGTAAATAATATCCTCACCCCTTCGCTAAGGAACGATCGAGGAGCTATAGTTGGAAGGGAAGAGGCCCTGTAGTTACTGCGCTCTTATCTCCTCCTCGCCAATTCCCCTCCCCCCCCCCGAAGAGAAGGCAGTTCATCGATGCTCCCATGGATTCGCCAGGTGGTTCTCCTCCTCGTCGGGGCTGGGAGACCTTGGACAATGATCCTTTGGGAGAAATCGCACGCCGCTCCAACGTCCTCACTGCCGCAAGACTCGGTGCTTCCTACACCAACTTTTTCAAGACGGTGCTTGAACAGGCTTGGGAAAAGGCTATGCCTGTTGGTCTTCCATGCGTCCTCGAGGAGAAGGTTCTTCTATGGGACAATCCTTCGAACAGTCCAACGCTCCCTGGCCATGGTTGCACGTTGACTCCGCTAGAGATGCCGACTTTGAGAGGTAATCGGATTTTGTCCGATGAGCAGGTCAGTCATGGAGTTTGATCATATAGTACTTAGTTAATCCATTTCCATCCTGTAATTTCTCCGCTGCCCACTGTCTTATATATAGGTCTGGGTCGGTGCCAACAAATATTGTCTTGCATACCTCCGGCCGGATACCACCATCATTTTGCACAACATCCACAAAGAAGGCGGCCGTTCCTCAGAGACCCCTTCTCCACCATTGGGATTGGCCTTCCGGACTGGCTGGGCTTGAATACGTATGATGATGGCTACATGAGATTGAAGAAGATAGCAATTGCGGACCCGCCGATTACTATCTCATTGCGGTGTTCGACATAAGGATTGCCATCAATGCAAGAGGCAGTAACGGCAGAGGCTGGCGCATGTTGGTCGCGACAGATTTGTACCCCTACACGTTCGAAGATGTTGTGCGCCATCTAAGCCGCATCTTCGTGGTGAAAAGCCAGGGGACTTGTTTCATCTGGTTGCCATCCTACGATATGGGAGATTACAAATGGAATGCACAAACCATCATTTGCATCCCTAACGGTACTCCATTATTTTGCAGGGACCAGTCATCCCCCGATCAAAATAAGATCGCCGATCCTGGATGTGCATTTGCATCCGCAGTTCGGTCTAACCTGGAACCTTGTAGCTGACTTTGGCATATTGGGATCAACTATCTTAGCAGTCGTTACCCATGGTACCACTAATGTGCAACATGGTCACACAATCTACCACGATCGGACCATCACCATTTACCCTCTCGCCTTCTCTTTCATTGTTGTACTACTAACTAGTACTAGTAGGAGCACTTTTTACCTTGGAGGACGTGTATAGCTAGCTAGGCCCTTGAAGACTTGAACCCACTAGCTCCCACCATTTTTGTTTTTCCATGTCTTACTATCTCATCCATGTAGCCAAGAGTGGCTATATATAATAAGCCGGTTATTTTACTTCCTCTATACCGAGTAGTATTATTTGCTACACAGTATTACTGACCGCCATATTTGAGCACAACATTATTATGCATGGACCTTGACTATGTACGTCACCATGTTTCTAGATCTTAGATGTCGCATGTACCAGATGAACGACGCTGAGTTCGGCCCCTGTGATGCTTCGTGGGTGCCGAGGAACACTCTTGGAGAGTACTCGCTTTTCATTGGGGACAGCTACCCCATTATGAAGCGGATGCCACCTTCCGTGCACGACACCGAAGGCCTGCCGTTCATGAAGCATGGTTGTGTCTTCAGTGCGCACCGCCGGATGAACAACATGCTGGGACACGCTATCCCTGATTTATGCCGTTTCAGCTTGGATGAGTCTCCATCGTGTGGAACCGGACTAGAAAGCTGTGACAATGATTCCCGTTGCCCACCCCTATGGATCGTGCCATCCATGAAGAACACCTGGGACTGGAACCTGGAGGAGGACATGTAGCCCATCTATAACGTGTGAGTGGAGTATGGTAAATTGTGAACGGTAGCGCTTTGAATATATGTAGACTAGTCATGCACAAATTTATCACATGAATTGGAGATGAACTTGTGTGGCATACTGGCATTTGTCCTTCAGAATTTATTACTAGTAGATGTGTTATGTGTACATGCAACTTGTGTGGTTGTTGCATGGGCTCCAACATGCTCTTTGAGAAAAAAAAAAGGTGGCACATCTTTGGATATAGGAGACGTGGCAGCTTCATACAGTAGCATCGTTCGCTATAGTTGTAGTATACTCCTACTATGACGACAACTCCTATAGAACCTTGCGCTTGGCTCTTTGCCTCTTCGGGAGGTTCAACATTCGTACTCGTGTGAACCTTGCACTTGGCTCTTCGCCTCTTCGGAAGGTCCAACAATGATGATACTATAGTACAATATGCTTCTGGCAATCTGACACCGATTGAACTGTTGCACGTCCACTGTGAGGGCGAGGGCAAGAGCGAGGGAGAGGAGAGGGCGCTGTAGTCAAAACCCTCTCCTTGTCCTGTGAGCCACCGAGCGCGTGGGCGAGGGAGAGGCGTAGTAAGAAAGCTTCTCCTCGTTCGGCAAGTTGACAGGGCACATCAAAGCAGTACTAGTACTAGTCCATACTGCGTCCTTTTCGGTTAATATGGCTTAATTTGAAACGAAAAAAATACATTGGCGGTCAACGAATGTTACAATACGCTCTTTACTGTCACTATATAGTTTTGCGGTGATTATACGATCACTAGCTCATCATAGAGCACTGTATTGCACCCTACTAACTAGCCACATAGTCGACGTGGCACTTTGTTAACCGGTTAAATTGTCACCTGGTTTCTGGGTCCCACCTGTTAGTTGGCAGAGCAAAGAAATCAGTTAAACCTAACTTTACACAGGCACGACAGGAGTCCAACCCTTGCGCGCGAACCACCCTGGCTGTGTATGTGAGTGCATGCACGTGTACTCCCACGGTCTTCCAACAAAGAGTGTACATCGACTAAAAAACAAAGAGTGTACATCTACACTTCCAATGCATTTAGCCTTTAATCTAAATCGATATTGATTGACTAATGCACCAACTTGTGCTCTAGCTATAGGCTACATGTCTATCCTTAATTACAGCATGCAACAACCTTCATTTAATCTTCTTCTCTCAATGGTCACATGCACACATAAGTCTGCTACTTTTGGGCGTTAATTATGCCCTGGTCAATGTGTAAATCTCTAAATGTACAGTCTTTCGTGGACATAGGGAGTAGGTTGAGCACTTGAGCGTGAGCGTGTGTGTTGCATCGTGTGCTGTGTGCCGCATGGGTGCGTGAGTGTTGTGTGTGTCCATGTGAACGTGTTAGTGTTGCATGTTGCATGCATGCATGCATGCATGCATGCATGCATGAGGTTTTAACTCACTCCCATTGACATGTTCATATTTCAAGCTTCATTAAAACGTTGCATGTAAGAATTAATAGATAAACTCACCAATGTGTGTAAAAGTTCTGGTCATTTGTTCCTCACGCATGCATTCCAATTAATACGTTCGTAAACACAATTTTCTTGAGGAAAATGAGCCCATTATTGAGTACTTCCGGAAAAATATATTCTTCGGGCACTCATCATTTACTACTACATTGGTTGATGATTTTTTTATTGACCTGTATATAAACCTCCGTCCTGGTTTAATGGTCCCATTCATACTTAGTGTAAATTTTTGACCGTAAATTTAACTAACAAAGTGTCAATGCATGTCATAAAAAACTATACCAATTAAAACTATATTCAAATACGAATCCAGTGATATGATTTTTGGTGAAATGCATTATCATTTTATTAGTTAAATACTCCCTCCATCTAGGTGTATAAGTCACTTTACAGAAACCAAATAATCCCAAAACACTTAGGCGTGGTGCATTAAGTCCACCTCGTTTCTTGACATATCAACCAATAAGAGATGTGGGCGTGCATGTTTTCAATGACTCGAGACTACCAAACAGGACATATGCAGTGGTTAGTTCATTGCATGCAATGCTATTAATTACTCCCTTTGTTCCCAAATATTTGTCTTTCTAGAGATTTCAACAAGTGACTACGTACGGAGCAAAATGAGTGAATCTACACTCTAAAATATGTCTACATACATTCTTATGTTGTATTCCATTTGAATGTCTAAAAAGACTTACTCCCTCCGTCTAGGTGTGTAAGTCATCTTCCGAAAACCAAATAATCCCAAAACATTTAGGCACGGTACATTAACTCCTTCCTCGTTTCTTGTTTCGTGACATATCAACCAATAAGAGATCTGGGCAGTGCATGCTTTCAATGGCTTGAGAATTTAAAACATGACATGCAATGGTTAATTCATTGCATGCAATGCTAGTAACTAGCAAAAAAACATTAAGTTCTCTCGTTTTCCCCTCCGCCTACACCTAGACGGAGGGAGTATATTTAGGAACGGAGGGAGTAGCAAATTAACATTAAGTTATCTTGTTTGTTCCTCCTTGGTCACGGTGCACAACCAAAAGATGACTTATTCACCTGGATGGAGGGAGTAGATGGTCAAAGTTTGACACAAAATTAATGCATTGGTAAACATAATTTTTTGAGGAAAACGAGTGCATTAATTGAGTGTTTTTGCAAACTACAAAATTATTCCACTACTCATCATCTACCTTGGTTGATGAGATTTTTGAATTGAGCCCTATGAAAGGAGGTAGGAGTAGTACTAGTACTCCTACATTATTGGCGCCGGGTGTCGTGGCCAATGTTTCATCTTGTTGGACAGGATGAGCGTGGAGGCATAGGGATACTGTAGATAGGAAGTCTTCTTGATCCATTATTCCCCATCTCGGTCAGAGAGAACTATTCAACTAGTCTTCACAGTGAAGTGATAATACACGCTGCAAGAGATGGGGCACTTAATTAATAAGCTGAACCAGCGTGTTGGTGTTACTAAATCAGCCTTACCCAGTACTGCCATCATGTTTGCTAGTGGAGCATGCTTCCGCAAATACGCCTAAGAACCTCTCTCCTCCATTAGATGACATATGGACCCTCTTGAGGTAGACCCACATGTCATCGGCGTAACTATTTACACTCCGAAGGACGGTATATCCTGGTAGTAGTACTAGTAGAATTGAGGTTTAATGCACTTTCTTCCCCGTCTTTCACTCTTATTCCTCCTCTCTTCCTCATCATCGGCAAAGACACCATTAACCTCGCCATCGCCGCTCGCCACGCCATCTTCCTTGGTAGCTCGCGGTACCATATCCCCCGCCACCGCTTTCGACCACACACGCCATCTTCTTCGCTCGCCCGCCCGAATCCGCTTCCCCGCTGGCTCGCAGGAACCGAAAACCCCAATCACTCAGCGCCCTTAAAAACCCTATGGCAGAACCGACTGACACGCAAAGCCGCGATTGGAATTCCCTCCCCGATGTTCTCTTGGAGCAGATCTGTTATCGTATGGATCTCGATCAAGACTGGCCCGTCTGCCGCATGCTCGGTGTCTTTGTACCGCCTACTTGTCCGCAACCGCCGGGCTCTTTTCAAGACACCTCGCTTGTTGATGCCCGATCCTCGCAGGTGGCCTGCATAATCGACTTGACGATCCTACGAAGGTTGCCGTGGTGCCCCTCGACATGCTACCACTACCCGTCCACTTGTCCTTCATGTGCGGCCACTACAGGGCGGGCATGAAGGCCAACTGGATCGTCCTCATCCACCAATCCGGTACTTCGTGGCGTCTCATGGATATCTACACCCAGTGAGAGGTCACCCTTCCATCGTTGGATACCGCCGCCATCGATCCTCGCGGCCCGCCGGACATTCCTGCCTACTACGCACGAGACGCGTCGAGCTTTTGGCTCGACCCGCTTTGTCAAGGTTGTAATCTGCGAAGTGCCCACACCATCAGAAGACTACATGGATTACAAGCTCATTGCCTTGTTCAACATGGGATTAGTCTATCTGGATTCCGGTCGCCATACATGGTTATGGCTCATCGTCAATCCTCTTCAGCCAACATTTTTGTCTGATGCTATAGTGCACGATGGCATCGTTAACGAGGTCGACGCATAGATTGGCTGCCTATACTGGTGGAATATATCGTCATGTAATAGTTCTATCTCATTTCATCTTTACCTTATGAAATACGACCGCCTGTTCATTGTTACAAATTTAGAATAGATAGTATGTCTAAAACCACATCATTGCTATATGTTCCTCTCATTTCCTAGATTTTTATGACCACACATGTTATTGTTAGAGTTGATATGAGGACAATTGGCATCTAATGATTGTTAGAATAGATTTTATGAGTATAACCTCATGATTGTTATATGTTACTCTCATTTCCAAGATTTTTATAACAACGCATGTTATTGCTTAGAGTTGATATGAGAACAGTAGTAAGTGCTATGGTAGAATATGAGTAGGCCCTGTCATAGTTGTTTTCCTCTCATTATTACATGATGTTTGAACCATCATATATTGCTAGAATATGAAAGCCATTGGCTTATTTTTTTTAACTTGGGCTATGATTAGGACCACGGCATTGCAATTCTCTGTCTATGATATGTGTCACTATTATAATAATCTTAATTCAACACATACTCTGAACATGATCTTTTCACTTTTGTCCTTTTGGTCTCAAATTTGAATTGTTGAAGCTGACGCAAATGCGCTGGCCTTCATGATTCCAGGACCTGGAATCATACCAGCTGATGGGTGGTGGTTTATCGCTCGTTCAGCTGGCGGCGGTCATCTGATGCTCATTTGCACGTACCAAATTGACCAAACCATTACATCAAACCACATGCAGTACAATGCCTGGGGCATTCGTGACATTGATGGATATGGCTGCTTCGTGTTCGAGAAAGATCCCAGCTCCGTTGGGCCAGGAGTATTCAACTGGAGGCGGGTTTACAGCCTCGGCAACCACTCCATGTTCCTCGGGCTCAATTATCCGATCATCCAACAAATCATCGGTCATATCACCGGCGATGATTACCGTGCTATGCAACTTCCATTCTCCAAGGGGAACTGTGTTTACACATCATACCATGGGTTTCATGAATCACCATATCCAGAGATTCGTCGACACAGCTTGTTGCTAGATAATCTTCAGTGTGTGAAAGGCATCAAGCTTCCATGCGATGGATGGCTTTTGCAAACCCGACATGCGGCGATGTGGTTCATGCCAACAACAAATATGCACAACTTGATTCGTACTGATATCTAGACTGAGTCATGTATCCTGCTGTTGTAGCATGACCCTCTTTTGTTGGATATTATGTATTGTTGTTAGTTTGAAGCACTCCTCTGGTTTGAAGGATAGATACCTTTCTGGGATCAAGGACATCCTAAATCACCTGCGTAGGATGTACTGATAATAATGATGGAGATGTCATATATATATATATATATATATATATATATATATATATATATATATATATATATATATATATATAGGGTGGGTCTATTATGATAACACCCTTAAGAGTCTTATTCCAATAACACCAAATTATTCTCGCACATCCCCACCAGATCGCGCCGCCTCACCTCCTCGACCTTCTATCATGGCGGCATGAGCGCCACGCCTCCCTCACGGCCTTCTATCAGCGGCCTGGAGCACCGCCGCCTCCCTCCTGCCTTCTATCATGGCGGGCCTCGAAGCGCCGTGCCCCTCCCTCCCGGCCTTCTTCATGGCGGCTCGGCAGCGATGCCGCCTCCTCCCCGCTTTCTCCCATGGCGGTGGCTCGAGCGCCATCGCCTCCTTCCCGGCCGTCTTCGCGGCGTGGCCCGGGCCGACGCCGCCCTCCCTCCAGGCCTTCTTCATGGCGGTAGCCAATCAGCGCCGCCGCCCATCGCCGCTCGGCCTTCTTCCTCGGCAGCAACCGAGCAACGCCTCCCCCACCAACATATCGGCCTTCTTCCACGGCAGCATGTCGGTAGCGCCACCGTCGAACTCCTCCGAGCCTGCAATTAGATGTACTTTTTTTTGAAGGATACAATTAGATGTACTTCATCAGATGTGGATTGGTGCTGCCTCGACATCAAACCAATTTGAGCAAGGAGGACTATGCGCAAGGTTCCTTCACCCACGGCAGCTTCTTGGATTAAGTCTGCAACAACCTTCAGAGCAAATCCTCTGTCTCCATTCACCTTGAGCAACGTCCAGACCGCTCATGAACTTCTGAAGGGCTAGTGGACTGCACAGGCGAACGCGAAAGTTGTGCAGACAAACGAGAAGAGAACTTCCTCCTGCAAATGCAAGAAATCATTGCAACACGAGGTAAGTAGTACACTTCCTCAACCATATCAGTTTAGTTATTGGTGACAAAGCAGTACACGTAGTCCAGTACGCCTACAAAAATGATGCAGTGCGGTTGCTTCGGTTTGTTGTGGGGGGAAATGAAGTGAACTAGCTCGGTTATGCAGTACGCTTGTGTAGGTTCATTACGGACAACAATGCAGTGTGGTTACTTCAGTTCACATTGCAGGGTGATGCAGTCAGCATGCATTAGTTTCGCAATACCATTTGTAACACATTGCAGTTCACATGATTCAGTTCAATTTTCCTGACAATGCAGCTCGGTCATTTTGTGTGCAGGAAATGACGTTCAGCAGATACAAAATGCCGCGCATAATTGACAACCCAGGGAACAACAACTTTCAGAAGAGTAAAGCTTCTTCTGAAAGAGATACTGGCTGGGTTACCCCTGAGGTTCCTCGAGGATTCTTCACGACAACAAACAGGGTGCACTACTCTGCGGAAGAGGATTTTTTCCAGGGAGAAGAGGTAGTCGAGGATGACGACGATGTCACCTTCATCTAGGAGGGCACTCACCAACAGGAGGATGAAGATGACGACAATGAAGATGACCCAATAACAGTTCTCAACCCAGAAGTATAAGCACGAGTTCACTACGTTTGGACGGCATGTCCGAACAGACAATGATGATGCAGTTGAACACGATGTTGCAGCAGATGATGATGATGTGCCACCGCTCCAAAATTTTCAAACCAATCCACTGAGACATCGTCACAACACTAGATTACCACCACGTCCACCTGCTGCACCCCAAAAAAGAGCTCAGCGTCCACCTGTTGCACCAAAAAACAGAGCTCCAAGCAGAGCTGCTGCATCAACTTCGACAAAGCGACCACCAACGGTGCCTCGGTCAAAAGTCAACAGCAGGTACAAATCCTCCTCACTATTGCCGCCGCGAGATCCTCAACTACACAGATCTTCTATAACCCCGCCATGTCCAATACAACCCGGCGAGCTGCAAACACCATCGGGTGAACGACTCTACACACATGTAAGTTTATGTTCTGAAAAATAATAATAATAGTTGCAGTCCATTCAGATAACATTGTAGTGCACACTGATATTTCCTGTGAGGTTTGACCTAGCATCTAATACATTGGATTCTTCTGAAAACTTAAGAACACTGCAATGCTTTTTTAAACTATGCACTCCTCGTATTTAAAAAACAGAACAGAACAAATTATCTCATAGAGCATTGCACTTAATGCAGGATAAAAACATGCCGCTGAACCTCATACCCGCCGCTGGAATGAAGTTCACCACATACGACAAGGCATGTGACTTTTACAACAATTATGCAAGATGTGCAGGGTTTGGCATACGCCAGAGGGCACAACACAAGACAAATACCTACATTGTTTGCTCAAAAGAAGAGACGCACAAGCAGACTGTGTCAGATTATCAAAGAAATGTCAGAAGACATCAAAAAGGATTGACTGCAAGGCAAAGATTAGAGTCAAAAAGAGGAAGGACGGCAAATTTGTGATGGAAATGGTTGAACTCAACCACAATCACAAGATGCTGGAAAGCCCCGGGATGCTTTTGCACAAGCGATCGCACAAAAAAGACGATCCTTTGATAGACCAGTTAGTGAAAGACATGCAACTAGACAACCACACACATGCTCAGATGATGTCAACGCTGTCGCGTATGTCCGGTGGTCTGCAGTACATGGGACATACTAGCCGTGACTGGGTAAACAAGTAAGCACATCACAGAACATGTCGCTTGAGCATCCTGTCGGTAATTATTTCCAGTATGATGAGATGAGCTTGCATCGTGTTTGAAAATGCAGGAAACAAAAGTTTGCTAGAGAAGAGTCCCAAGATGATGTCAAGAAACTTATGGATTTCTTCAAGAAGATGCAGAAGATAAACCCAGAGTTGTTCTATGATTATGACGTTGATGCAGATAACCGTGTAAGAAACGTCTTTTGGGCCAATGCAAGTTGCAAAGGATCGTATGAAGATTTTGGAGACTGTGTTACATTTGACACGACGTATAAAACTAACAAATTCCACATGCCGCTGGGAGTCTTCGTGGGAGTGAACCATCATCTACAGAGCACCATATTTGCTGTTGCCCTTGTGCGAGATGAGACAATACCATCGTTCGAGTGGGTTTTCAAAAAATTTCTGAGGTGCCAGAACAACAAGCCGCCAATCTACATCCTCACAGGTACAAAAAAACCTGCAATACTTATGTTTGTTTGGTGCACTTATATTTCTTCCATCTCTTACACACACAAAAAAAAAATTAATAAGAAAACACTATTTGTGCCTTCTCAGACCAGTGTTCTTCAATGAATGCAGCATTAAAAACTATCCTCCCACATACTCTGCATAAGTTGTGTCGGTGGCATATCATGAAGAAGTACAAAGACCACCTCGCCTTGCTGTATAAAGCGCACGAGAAACTAAAGGATGATCTCAATGCGGTGCTCAACCACCCACTAATGCCGTCAGAATTTGAACGAGCATGGAAGGACCTCATTCAGAGATACAACTTGCAAGACGACGAAGTGATGAATTCGCTATGGGAAGACACGAGTGGATCTCGGCTTACTACAAGGAAGTTTTCTGTGCTCGGATGACTTCCACGCAGAGAAGCGAGAGCATGAACCGCATACTGAAGCAAAACTTTGTCAAAGAGAAGCATGATCTCCATCTGTTTGCTCAGCAGGTGGACAAGTGCATTCAGACCAGGAAGGCCGTCGAGCACGCAGAGACAGTAGCAAATGAGGTAAACAGAAAAGGTCCATCAAAAACTGCTAAAAAATATAACTACAGAAACAAACAATTTTTTCATTTATCTGGTTCGTAACAGTGCATTTCTGATCATGCGATCGAGTAAAGACAACAACCCAGTTTGGGTTCAAGTTCAGCTATCAAAAGTGTATACAAGGCGGTGTTTGTAGATTTCAAAGAAACACTCTACCGTAGTACTTGCATTCAGAGCGTAACGGTGCTCGAGAACCCGACAAAGTATCTCGTACACCACTACAATAGATCGGATGCATTTGATTTGGGCATGGCATAATTTCCAAGTGGTCGCCGATGAATGTAGAAGGTGTCTACGAATGTGAATGCAAACTCTGGACACACAGGTAAGACTCCTATCACAAAAAATTCTAGTTTCTGATAGTCATGCACGAAAGCTCACTTACTAGACTTTAAAAAGTCCACATGCATGACTAATTCACAAAACCAAATGAAATTCACTTCTTTAAAATGAACAAATAACGAAAAAATATATGTGTTTATTAATTTCATGCAGTTCACTTACAAAACAAAGAAATCATGTGTTGTCTGCAGGGCTCTTTTGCGTCCATGTGTTATGCATGCTTTCTCATTTGAGAGTACTCAAGATTCCTGAGGTGTACATCATGAAAAGATACACCCGTAACGCAAGATCAAATGCGACGTTTGACAGAAGAGATTATGAACAAACAGCACCAGATGGAACATCGCTTTTTTGCCATAGAAAATTGCTGACAGAAACAGCAATGGACCTTGCAAACAGAGCGATAAGGTCCGACGCTGGGTGCCACAGAGCGTTGTATGGTATGAGGGCACTGATCGAGGAAGTTGATGTGCTCAACGAAGAAGGAGAAGAAGCAGCAAAACTAAAGCAAGCAGAGAAATCCCAGCATGACAATAATGCCAAGCAAGTAGAAAATATCGAACACAGCATAACTGGTGCTATCAAAAAAGAAACAATTCTTCCACCTCATGTTTCAAACACAAGAGGAAGGAAGAAAGGGGGTGACGCAACCCAGAAAAAGGTTGCATGCAAGGAGAAAAATGATGAAAAAACAGTAAGCCACAGCCTGAGCTGGACAGTGATGGTCACCCACTGGGAATAAACAGGTGCAAGACATGTAATGAAATCAGCGGCCACAATTCCAGGACATGTACAAAAAGACATGAACAAGAAAAACAAGGACATGGCGATGCACAACCAAATAGAAATTCCACTCACAACACTAAGAAATGGACGAAACTGAGACGTTGTAGCATCTGCAAAAAGAGGAAGAGACACAATTCAAGAACCTGCCCCAAAAGAACGAGATCAGAAAATTTGGAAGACGAACAAGATGAAATCAAACAAGAAGATGGTGACACAACTGAAGAAGAAATAGCTTATGAAGAAGCAGATGAAGAAGAGGAGGAAGAAGAAGAGAGTGAAGAGGACGAAGAACATGAACAAACTGAAGAAGCAGTGCCTTATGAAGAAACAGATGATGAAGATGAGGAAGAGGAAGAAGAGAGTGAAGAGAGTGAAGAGGAGGAAGAACATGAAGAAAGAATGCCAACAAGACTACAACAAGGGAATGCTGCTGTACAGAAACAACCGAGAACGACACCACTTTCAAAAAACAAGGTAGGAACACAAAAGGATGCAGTTCACAGCGCTGGAAAACGAAAGCCACCATCAACAAGCAAGCGGGGAGCAAGGAAGGATGCATTTCACAGCACTCTAAAACAAAAGCTGCAATCAACCAGCACGAGGGAAGCAAAGAAGGATGCAGTTCACAGCACTGGAAAACGAAAGTAGCCATCAACCAGCACGCGGGAAGCAGAGAAGGATGCAGTTCACATCACTCAAAAACAAAAGCCACCATTAACCAGAACGCGAGGGACTACAAACACAACGGTGCAGAGACAAGAACCAGCAACACCGCCACGGAAAACAAAATTAAGTCCGACATTAGACACGCTCCAGTCACCGCGGAGAAGCAGCAGGTTAACGACCAAATAGATGAACTTCAATAAATTAATCATATGCATAGCAGTTTGCTTATATGTATGACTTATGTATCAGTTTAAATTTATGTAAACACAAATTTCCCACTGACTTTGAGTTATTTAACTGAACCATCTAAAGACAAATGGTGCATATAGTATACCATATATATAGCAGTCTAGAGTAAAACTTTGACACATATTAAACCAAAAATGATGTAAAAAATGCAGTTAGCTCACTGGCAGCACGAAGTTTGGAATAATTATTGAAGCGGTTCAGATCACAAAAGTACTTATTACAAAACACATCAAAAAGATGAAGCGTTCGACACGCAAAAGTACTTATTACAAAATCAACCTCATAACCTTAACCAATCACGTCAAACGTGATTCTAACTGTACGATCCTCGAGTTCAAAGAAGTTGAGGACAACAAATTGCTCAGACTTCAGGCCACTATCAATGACAAATTCCTTCCACCCTTTCCGCAGACACAGCCGCCCGTCAGCGCCTACACGGTACTTGGCTGGTTTAACGTGTCCATTACCAAGAACAACTTGGAGAATTCCATTCTTCTTGAGCCGGAGATACCTAACAGCTCGTTGGGGAATTTTCTGCAAAAAAGTAGTGTAGATTAAACGCAATCTAATGTGCAGTGCGGAACTTGCAAACAAGAAGTACGGTTACAACTATTATGAAGATCTTGAGACTACCTGCATGTGGTACAAAACCTACAAGCGGGGAAAATTGTGGAATCTATTACTTCTCATCTAGTATCTAAGCAGTTCACATATTCTAACCATGCAAAATAAAACACGAGCTCCATGCACACAAGCAAAGAAATAAAAACAAGATATAAGTACAAAGTGAAGTACACTTCAATAAAACAAAATAAGTACATTCCTAAAAAACTAGAAGTTTAGACTAGTATGGAATTATACAAAAAAAACACAAAGAAAAAATCAGATCAAGCAAAAATTACCATCTTGTAGTGAGTCTCAACATCTGTTGGCGTGGTCGATGGACAAAGGACTTAGCGGCCAAGGCCACGCAGCGAAGGTGGTGGAATAGAATGCAGAAAGCGTTGATGTGGCCCATATCCAATCATACGTGAATACTGTGCCATATGAAAGCTGCTCACTCGCCCATTTCGGCACAATACCTCCCCATGACGAGCACGACGGCAGACTGCGAGCAAGCTGAGCAATCGTAGTGCGTCGGCACACCACAACCATGCCTGCAGCAGGAGAGATTCGCGCAGGGGCCTGGAGCCATCGCAACAAAAACCTAGAAAAGGTAAAAATTAAAGAGAGGCTAGAGAAAGGAGAGGAGTTGCGGCTAGAGGAGAAATGAACTGCAAAGGAAGGGTAGAAGTTGGCCTACATTTATAGGAGATGAATGCAAAAAGGTCAAAACTGAAAATTAAAGAGGAGTTAATGAAAATTACGTTACCAAGAATGAAGGACAATCAATAAAGGTTTATGTTACCAAAACAAAAAAGTCTTACCAGGAAGTTCTACAAAGACTTTGACTGCAGAAATTCCCACGAACTAACCTCGGATCATTAAATAATAATTCTCTGCAAAATTAGAATCCACAGACCATTTTATGTGTGCAGTTCTTCAAAGTCTTACCAGGAAGTTCACTATATGTGTGCATGAAGTGCAGTACATGCTCAAAATGAAGCATAAAGAAAAGCACTTTCACGCAGTGCACAAAAGCAGAATTAGTGCACCTGATGTAGTCCTTATCTGTAAGCCATGCAGTCCGCAGCGTTGGCATAACCAGTCACAACTTTAGCACAAAGAAGCATGCACACAGTGAAAAATGTGTACACCAAGCTGTGACCATGATGAATGCAGTGCATAGAGGCAACAAAGCAGTGCACACCCCTACCAATGCAGTGCACAAAAATGTAGCGCAAAACATGTGTAGTACGGAATGCATGCACATGTAGTACAGAACACTGATCAATGCAGTGCACGGATGATTTGCTAAGCAGTGCACGCCCCTACATTGAAAAATTACTTAAGATAGAAAATACAAAGAAAAAAAAGGGGACCACCAAAGGTGCATCCGGCCCCAGCCAGTCTCGTAGTAGGTCTGCGCCCACCGTAGGCGAGCCGTTCTGATCCACAATGCATGAGGCTGGGCGCACATCGGCCCATAGGTCAGAGAGCATAAAGCATCGAGCGCCGGGTATAAGCGCCCAAATAAGTAACCAGAGGAGTTCAACACGGCCGCCTTGCCAGCGCTTATAAACAGGTCGGGCGCGCCTTCCGCGGGCGAGGTGGGACTAAACATTAGGCCGCACACAACGCACCGGGAACCAGCCGTGCTCACAGGCCGACTTGGGCCCAATGCGTCCCCCCCCCCCTTACCCCTCCCGTACAGGGACTGCAGTAAGTACCGGCAAAAAAATTGATGCAATACGTAGCACTAGAAAGATGCAATGCATTTAGCTACACGAAGCAGTACGGTTTAGCAAATCCAGTTCCGGATTACCTACATGAATAAATACACGGTATAGAACACAAAAAAAACTCATAAAATTGCGGAATACATTGTACTTTATTCAGGGGCACGCAAAAAATACTGTGAAGTAAGCACCTGTAGACAACATGCAGTTCTCCGTTGCACACGATGCAGTGCGGAGCTCTAACCAATGCAGTTTCGTTATCACGCAGGATACATATAAACGTCACAAAATGCCCGTTCGCACAGAATGTGGTGGTTAAAAAAAATCTACTGATCAAAAATAAAAAAAAACCACGTTAAAAAACACCACGTTCGCATACAACCACCCAATCGGAGCGGTTCCATCGCCACAAGCCCACGATCACAGACGCAACACCAACCCACGATCTGCACAAACCGCATCGTCAGCGAGATCGTGCAGTTCATCCGATGCGGCCATCCCACCCCGCGCCCTCCCCTTAAATTCAGACCCCTGCCATAGGCCTTCTCATCCACAACAACACAAGTATCCATTGCGCTGCCACCAAATCGCTCTGTCACATCCATCTCCACGCAACACACCAAGCCCTATTACCGGCCATGGCGTTCGTCGACGAGTACAAGGACGTGGAGGCCCACGGCAAAACCAAGTTGCACGTCATCCACACCAACGACAAGAAGTACGTGGCGATCACCCTCGCGCAGTACGAGCGCCACCTCAGCCTCCAGTGCCACAAGATCGTCGACATTGATCTCGAGTACAACAACGAGTCTGAAGCGACGTAGAAACCCGCCCTCTGCCAACTCTCCATCGGCAAGAAAAACTCGGTGCTGCTCTTCCAACTGAGCGCCACTGAAAGGTGCACCATCTTCGACAACTTCCTCGCTGACACCAGGTACACCTTTGCAGGCTTCTCCATCGAAGGCAACAAAAAAAGGCTAGAGCGCGTCAATCTGGAGGTCGCCAACTTCGTCGACATCCAGAAGGAGTGGACGGTGCCCGAGGCAACCAAGGAGTTCGACTCCCTTGGAGACGTCTCCGGCATGCTCATCGACAACTAATACAACAACATGAAGAAGAAGATCACCGACGATGAGCACAAGCGTTGGGCCACCCTGCCTCTGTCCATGAGGAACATCGAGTACGCGGGAAAGGACGCCTACGCAGCGTACGAGATATGGAACCGCATCACCCTCACCCAGGACGGGCTTCGCCGTGCAAAGCTGGAGAAGGAGGAGCCGCCCAAGAAGCACGCCAGAGCAAATGGGGATGGGGAGGCTGACCGTGAAGAAGAAGATGGTTCCGGCCAAAGATCAACCAATGCCAGCATCGTTTTAGAATTATCATCAAATTTGCTTTATGTTGTTTGCTTATGTATCGTTAGTTTTCTTGTGATCATTTGCTTTTGCTGAACTTCGTTTGCTTGCCATGCAGAATCGCTTGTAATGATGTGAACTTTGATTATGTTAGATTGCTTTCTGTTGAAATTAGTTTGCTCATGATGAACTTGTCATACAGAATGCCTGTGATAATTTATTTTCTGTTGTTTGCTTATGAATCATTAGATTCGAGCAGTGTGCAAAACGAAAATAAGATGCAGTGTGCAAATAGGACGCATGCAGTGCAAGTTGTGTAGCAATGCAGTACATACTCTGTCGAATTAAGTTTACACATACGCAACGAAGCAGTGAACGCCCCTAAATTTGATAAAAATGAATACATAGGAGCAAAAACACAAAAATAAAAAAATGCGACCTGTATATGTAGTGCGGAAATATATGAACGTGTAGTACACAAACATAATCAATGCAGTACAGGTTATGTTTACTAAGCAGTGCACTCCCTTAAATTGTTTAAAAGATTACAGAAGAGCAAAAACATGAAAACAAAAAAATTAGAACTGTACATGTACTACGGAATGCGTGCGCATGCAGTACAGAACTCTGATCAGTGCAGTGCACAAATGGTTTACAAACACTGCACGCCCCTGCATTGAAAAAAAATGAAGTGCGGAAATATATGAACGTGCAGTACATGAACATAATCAATGCAGTACAAGTATGTTTACTAAGAAGTGCACTCCCCTACATTGGAAAAAAGATTACGTCAGATCAAAAACATGAAAACAAAATGAGACCTGAACATGTAGTACAAAATGCGTGCACATGCAGTACAGAACCCTGATAAATGCAGTGCAAGAGTAGTTTGATAACCAATGCACGCCCCTATGTTGAAAAAAAAATACTTAAGTTCGAAAATACAATGAAAAAAATTGACCACCACATGTGCATCCGGCCCCAGCTAGTCTCGTAGTAGGTCTCCGCCCACCGTAGGCTAGCCTTCTAAGCCACAATGCATGGGGCCAGGCGCAAATGGGCCCACAGGTCAGAGAGCATAGAGCATCTAGCGCCGTGTAGAAGGGCCCAAATAAGTAACCAGAGGAGTTTGATAGGCTGCCTCGCCAGCGTTTATAAACAGGTCGGGTGCGCCTTCCGCGGGCGAGGTGGGACTAAAAATTAGGCCACACACAACGCACCGGGAACCAGTCGTGCTCACAGGCCGACTTGGGCCCAAATGCGTCTTCACTCCCCGAACACAGCCCAACAAGGCCCACTAAGAAAAAACAATAACTTCAAAAAATAAAACATCAAAGAAAAATTAGAATTTTCTTAAATGAATAACAACAACAAAAGAAAATGTGCGTGGGCACTGCCAGAAACTACAGTTCATTATTAATAAATAAAACACAGAAATCCCGAAGTAAACGTACAAATGCAGTCCGCGACACCAACAATGCAGTTCTCCACGTGGAAGCACGAAGTGTTCTTTTTTCCGAAATACAGTTCTCCTTCTACTGCATTGCAGTCTCACTAAAATGAAGAATGCGGCCCTGTTAGTTAAGCAAAACATTTCGCTATAAAATAAAGAACTACATGAAAGAACTCCATCAAGAAACTAAATGTGCGTACATCTGTATCAATCCTAATCCGATATAATTCAGTGCACGAAGAATAAATTTCACTTCCAGGCAGTACACTACGTGGACGTACGCAGTTATGTTCTGATATAAAAGAAGTGCACTTATTAGGAAAATTCAGCAAAAACACAATCATCACATTTTCTGACAGTTGCGTGCATACCTGAACAAGTCACGAAAAAAGAGGACACGATGTTCCGGATTTCCAACGCACTAACAGAGCCCCCTAATAAAAGAACCTCTCTTTAGTTGCCACGTAACTAAAAACAGAGCCCCACCATGCTACCACCCCGCTCCACCTCTCCCACGCCCTGTCAAGGAGAGCACAGGAGAGCAGAGGAGAAAATAGAACTGCTTCGTACCCCAAAAAACCCCATTGCATCTTGTTCTCCAAACTTCCTTTCCCCAACCTCTTCTCTCAAGAACAAAGACGAGAGAGCAGAGGAGAGTCATGGCGGATGCACCTCTTTACAAGCAGCGTCACAGGTACACCAGGGAGCTCCACGATGTCGACCTCCACGGCAACCACAAGCTCCACATCATTTGCACAAGCAAGGGTGAAGACGTGGACAAGATGCTGTCCACGCTCAGGAAGAAGCTCGGCGAAATGCCCGTCAAACTAGTCGGTGTTGATGTCGAGTACACGCACTACGTGAAGCCACAGCGGGCAGCAGTGCTCCAGCTATGCGTAGAAAAAGAATGCCTTGTCTACCACATCTCTGCAGCTAAAGACAGGTCAGAATAACTATCAATCTGTACTATTGATTGTCAATATTGATTTTAAATTTTCTTCACTGCAATCGCCAATATTTAAACTTTGGTTTTCATTTTTGAAAAGCATGGCATATGAATTCATTGACAGTTTTCATCTGGCTCCATGTATGTCACTCATGTGCTCGATTCTTGAATTATATGATCTAGCAATACACGCGGTTTTATTTTGTTTTACCAAATACAAACTATTTGACTGAACAATAGAAAACTGCAACATTACTATACAAAACATGTATGAAATTCAGTTCAAGAATACAATCATGCATAAAACATGCATTGTTTATGCAATATTATCAGATTTACTAGTTATGATGAACAAAGTATTAGCAACTACTCAATGTAACAGATTTATATATTCATATTGTAGTTCAGTTTCAGACAAAACAAAAAATATTGGTAGTCCTAAGAAAATAAACTATATTCACTCTATACAAACATCTTGCAGGCCAATGGAACTAGACAAATTCCTCATGAATGGTGAGTACACCTTCATCGGATTCGCCATTGAAGGAGACAAAAGCAAGCTGAAGCTATCTGGTTTGGAGATCTCAACTCCGACAACTACATTGATATTCAGGTGGAATGGAGAGACTCATACAATAAAAAGAAGTTTGACTCTTTGGCTGATGTTGTCGGCAGGATGATATTCATTCACTACGATGACATGAAGAAAAAAATTAACCGCAAGGAGGACCATACTATGTGGGGATTCTACCCACTGCCAGAAAAGCTTATCAAGTATGCAGCAATAGATGCATTCGCAACATATGAGTCATGGAGAATCATCTACGATGTCTTCATGGGACTGGACAGGGCAAAAAGAGACAAAGAAGCAAAGCAGAAGAAGAAAAAGGCTGTAATCCAATACAACAACTAGAAATAATTCAGGGCTAAGTTTTAGTTTCACTTTACTTTAGTCGTTGTGTTGTTCTTTGTTTCATGTATGCAAGCTTTTGATTATGTCCATTGCTTCATATCGAACATTTCTTTTGTAAAAACAAAGTCGTTTTAGAATTATCATTAAATTTTATTTCTATTGTTTGCTTATGTGTCACAGTTTGCTTCTGATCAATTGCTTTCGCTGAAATAAGTTTGTGTTAGAACAAGTATCCAGAAAACTTTGAAAAAATTAATGTGTGATACCAAAACGTGAATACAGTTCACATAAGAAAAATAACGCAGTTCACAGAGTGTATACATGAAGTGCAGTACATGCACAAATGCAGAACAAAGGGGCTGCAACAACTTGCGTTCAGTGCAGTACTCAACGTTGAGGCAAGCAGTAGAAATGACATCATTTGTACTACCACAAAATATATATACTCCAAAAGAAAAAAATGCTTCAGATAAGGAAAAAAAATTGACCACCCAGCTACAACAAGGCCCCAGCCAGTCCCGTAATAGGTCTCTAAAAAATGTGTGCAGTTCTCCAAAGTCTTACAAGGAAGCTCACTATATGTGTGCATGAAGTACGGTACATGCTCAAAATGAACCACAAGAGAAGCACTTTCGTGCAGTGCACAACACAGAATTAGTGCACCTAATGCAGTACTTAAATGTAAGTCATGCAGTCCGCAGCGTTGGCATAACCAGTCACAACTTTGGCACAAAGAAGGATGCACGCAGTGCAAAATGTGTACACGTGCAGCACAGGACTATGATGAATGCAGTGCATATAGAAGCAACAAAGCAGTGCACACCCGTACACTAGAAAAAATGATACGCAAGAGGGAAAAACAATAAAGAAATATGCTACCCATGCAGTGCACAAAAATGTAGCGCAAACATGTGTAGTACGCAACCCCAGAGCCACACCCCTAAGATAGACAGGGAGGCGACGGGGTGTGACGGACTCGCCTGCGCATGCGGCGCCGCGGCACGCCGCGTCGCCACCTGCTCCGGCTCGTTCCAGGCTTGGCCTTGCGCTAACGCACGCAGTGCGCTTGGTTGACAGGCGCAGTGCGAACATTCTGTTTTTCCAACAATAGGATGCACACAACCCCAGAGCCACACCCCTAAGATAGACAGGGAGGCGACGGGGTATGACGGACTCGCCTCTGCATGCAGCACCACGGCACGCCGCATTGCCGCTGCTCAGGCTCGTTCAGGCTCGGCCTCGCGAAGGTGGGGAGGGTCACGACCCTCCCACGCCCCCCTGCTCGGCCTCGCGCTAACGCACGCAGTGCGCTTGGTTGACAGGCGCACTGCGGACATTCTGTTTTTCCAACAATAGGACGCACGCAACCCCAGAGCCACACCCCTAAGATAGAAAGGGAGGCGACGGGGTGTGACGGACTCGCCTGCGCATGCGGCGCCTCGGCATGTCGCGTCGCCGCCTGCTCCGGCTCGTTCCAGGCTCGGCCTCGCAAGGGGGTAGGGAGGGGGGTCGCGACCCCCTGCCACCCCTTTCGCCACAGCCTTAACGCACACAAAGGCGCTTGGTTGACAAGCGCAGGCGGACATTACATTTTTGCAACAATAGGACGACAAGAACGCAGCGAGCCACACCCCTAAGATAGACAGGAGGCGACGGGGTGTGACGGACTTCGCTGCGCATGCGGCGCCTCGGCGCCGCCGCGTCGCCCGACTGTTCGTTCGAGCTCGGCCTTGCGAGGGTGGGGAGGGGTCACGACCCCCTCCCACCCCCTGCTCGGCCTCGCTAACGCGCGTAGTGTGCTTGGTTGACAGGCGCAGTGCGGACATTCTGTTTTTCCAACAATAGGACGCACGCAACCCCAGAGCCACACCCCTAAGATAGACAGGGAGGCGACGGGGTGTGACGGACTCGCCTGCGCATGCGGCGCCGTGGCACGCCGCGTCGCCGCCTGCTCAGCTTCGTTCTGTGCTCGACCTCGCGGGGATGGGGGTCAAGACCCCCATCACACCTCGCCGGCCTCGCGCTAACGCACGCGGTGTGCTTGATTGACAGGCGCAATGCGGACATTCTGTTTTTCCAACAATAGGATGCACGCAACCCCAGAGCCACACCCTAAGATAGACAGGGAGGCGACGGGGTGTGACAGACTCGCCTGCGCATGCGGCGCCGCGGCACGCCGCGTCGCCGCCTGCTCCGGCTCGTTCCATGCTCGGGCTCGCGCTAACGCATGCAGTGCGCTTGGTTGACAAAGAAGCGCGTAACATTCTCGTTTTTCCAACAATAGGACGACGCAACCCCGCAGCCACACCCCTAAGATAGACAGGGAGGCGACGGGGTATGACGGACTCGCCTGTGCATGCAGCACCACGGCACGCCGCGTTGCCGCTGCTCGACTTCGTTCGAGCTCGGCCTCGCGGGGGTGGGGAGGGTCACGACCCCTCCCACCCCTGCCGCTCGCGCTAACGCACGCTTGATGCGCTTTGGTTGACAGCGCCGCTGCGGACATTCTGTTTTTCCAACAATAGGACGCACGCAACCCCAGAGCCACACCCCTAAGATAGAAAGGGAGGCTACGGGGTGTGACGGACTCGCCTGCGCATGCGGCGCCTCGGCATGCCGCGTCGCCGCCTGCTCCGGCTCGTTCCAGGCTCGGCCTCGCGAGGGGGGAGGGAGGGGGGTCACGACCACCCTCCACCCCCACCCTCGCCTTCGCGCTTAACGCAGGCGCTTGGTTGACAAAGCGGTCGCGGACATTCTGTTTTGCAACAATAGGACGACGCAACCCCGTGAGCCACACCCTAAGATAGAAAGGGAGGCGACGGGGTGTGACGGACTCGCCTGCGCATGCGGCGCCTCGGCATGTCGCGTCGCCGCCTGCTCCGGCTCGTTCCAGTCTCGGCCTCGCAAGGGGGTAGGGAGGGGGGTCACGACCCCCCTCCCACCCCTCGCCAGCTCGCCTTAACGCACACAGGCGCGCTTGGTTGACAGTGATGCGGACATTCTGCTTTTTTGCAACAATAGGACGACGCGAACCCCGTGAGCCACACCCCTAAGATGAGCGGGGAGGCGCACGGGGTGTGACGGACTCGCCGGCGCATGCGGCGCCTCGGCACGCCGCGTCGCTGCCTGCTCCGACTCGTTCCAGGCTCGGCCTTGCAGGGGGTGGGGAGGGGGGTCACGACCCCCCTCCCACCCCCCTGCTCGGCCTCGCGCTAACGCACGTAGTGTGCTTGGTTGACAGGCGCAGTGCGGACATTCTGTTTTTCCAACAATAGGACGCACGCAACCCAAGAGCCACACCCCTAAGATAGACAGGGAGGCGACGGGGTGTGACGGACTCATCTGCGCATGCGGCGCCGTGGCACGCCGCGTCGCCGCCTGCTCCAGCTCGTTCCAGGCTCGACCTCGCAGGGAGGGAGGGGGGTCAAGACCCCCCCCCCTCACACCCCCCTGCTCGGCCTCGCGCTAACGCACAAGGTGCCCTTGGTTGACAGGCGCAGTGCGGACATTCTGTTTTTCCAACAATAGGATGCACGCAACCCCAGAGCCACACCCTAAGATAGACAGGGAGGCGACGGGGTGTGACGGACTCGCCTGCGCATGCGGCGCCGCGGCACGCCGCGTCGCCGCCTGCTCCGGCTCGTTCCATGCTCGGGCTCGCGCTAACGCATGCAGTGCGCTTGGTTGACAGGCGCAGTGCGAACATTCTGTTTTTCCAACAATAGGACGCACGCAACCCCAGAGCCACACCCCTAAGATAGACAGGGAGGCGACGGGGTATGACGGACTCGCCTGTGCATGCAGCACCACGGCACGCCGCGTTGCCGCCTGCTCCGACTCGTTCCAGGCTCGGCCTCGCGAAGGGGTGGGGAGGTCACGACCCCCTCCCACCCCCTGCTCGGCCTCAGCGCTAACGCCTTGATGCGCTTGGTTGACAGGCGCACTGCGGACATTCTGTTTGTCCAACAATATGACGCACGCAACCCCAGAGCCACACCCCTAAGATAGAAAGGGAGGCTACGGGGTGTGACGGACTCGCCTGCGCATGCGGCGCCTCGGCATGCCGCGTCGCCGCTGCTCGGCTCGTTTAGGCTCGGCCTCGCATGAGGGGTAGGGAGGGTCACGACCACCCTCCCACCCCCTCGCCGGCTCGCGCTTAACGCACACAAAGGCGCTTGGTTGGCAGCAAGGCGGACATTCTGTTTTTCCAACAATAGGACGCACGCAATCCCAGAGCAACACCCCTAAGATAGACAGGGAGGCGACGGGGTGTGACGGACTCGCCTGCGCATGCGGCGCCTTGCAACGCGCCAGCGGGCCCGCACCAGGCTTCGTTCGAGCTCGGCCTTGCTGGGGGTGGGGCGGGGGGTCACGACCCCCCTCCCACCCCCCCTGCTCGGCCTCGCGCTAACGCACGTAGTGCGCTTGGTTGACAGGCGCAGTGCGGACATTCTGTTTTTCCAACAATAGGACGCACGCAACCCCAGAGCCACACCCCTAAGATAGACAGGGAGGCAACGGGGTGTGACGGACTTCGTCAGATGCGGCGCCCGTGGCACGCCAGCGTCGCCGCCTGCTCCAGCTTCGTTCTGTGCTCGACCTCGCGGGGAGGAGGGAGGTCAAGACCCCCCTCACACCCTGCCGGCCTCGGCGCTTAACGCACAAGGTGCCCTTGGTTGACAGTGCGGTCACGGACATTACATTTTTCCAACAATAGGATGCACGCAACCCCGAGCCACACCCTAAGATAGACAGGAGGCGGCGGGGTGTAGCCAGTTCGCTGCGCAAGATGCGGCGCCTGGCGCGCGCCGCGTCGCCGCGCCTTTCCGGCTCGTTCCATGCTTCGGGCTCGCGCTAACGCATGCAAAGGCGCTTGGTTGACAGCGAAGGCGAACATTCTGTTTTCCCAACAATAGACGACGCAACCCTGCAGCCACACCCCTAAGATAGACAGGGAGGCGATGGGGTATGACGGACTCGCCTGTGCATGCAGCACCACGGCACGCCGCGTTGCCGCCTGCTCCGACTCGTTCCAGGCTCGGCCTCGCAGGGGGGGAGGGAGGGTCACGACCCTCCCACCCCCGCCGGCCTCAGCGCTAACGCACGCAGTGCGCTTGGTTGACAGGCGCACTGCGGACATTCTGTTTGTCCAACAATATGACACACGCAACCCCAGAGCCACACCCCTAAGATAGAAAGGGAGGCTACGGGGTGTGACGGACTCGCCTGCGCATGCGGCGCCTCGGCATGCTGCGTCGCCGCCTGCTCCGGCTCGTTCCAGGCTCGGCCTCGCAAGGGGGTAGGGAGGGGGGTCACGACCACCCCTCCCACCCCTCGCTGCCTCAAGGCTTAACGCCAAGACAAAGGCGCTTGGTTGACAGGCGCAGTGCGGACATTCTGTTTTTGCAACAATAGGACGCACGCAACCCCAGAGCCACACCCCTAAGATAGACAGGGAGGCGACGGGGTGTGACGGACTCGCCTGCGCATGCGGCGCCTCGGCACGCCGCGTCGCTGCCTGCTCCGACTCGTTCCAGGCTCGGCCTTGCAGGGGGTGGGGAGGGGGGTCACGACCCCCATCCCCATCCCCTGCTAGGCCTCGCGCTAACGCACGCAGTGCGCTTGGTTGACAGGCGCAGTGCGGACATTCTGTTTTTTCCAACAATAGGACGCACGCAACCCCAGAGCCACACCCCTAAGATAGACAGGGAGGCGACGGGGTGTGACGGACTCGTCTGCGCATGCGGCGCCGTGGCACGCCGCGTCGCCGCCTGCTCCAGCTCGTTCCAGGCTCGACCTCGCAGGGAGGGAGGGGGGTCAAGACCCCCCCCCCATCACACCCCCCTGCTCGGCCTCGCGCTAACGCCGCAGCGTTGCGCTTGGTTGGTAGCGATCGGACATTACATTTTTCCAACAATAGGATGCACGCAACCGCGAGCCACACCCTAAGATAGACAGGGAGGCGATGGGGTGTGATTTGACTCTCTGCGCATGCGGCGCCACAAGACGCTGCGTCGCCGCCTGCTCCGGCTTCGTTCTGTGCTCGGCCTCACGAAGTCGGGAGGGGTTACGACCCCCACCCCCGCCTCCCACCCGGCAGCCTCGCGCTAACGCACGTAGTGCGCTTGGTTGACAGGAGCAGTGCCGAGATTCTGTTTTTCCAACAATAGGACGCACGCAACCCAAGAGACACACCCCTAAGATAGACACGGAGGCGGCAGGGTGTAGACGGACTTCGCTGCGCATGCGGTGCCGCGGCACGCCGCGTCGCCACCTGCTCCGGCTCGTTCCAGGCTCGGCCTCGCAGGGGGGTGGGGAGGGGGGTCACGACCCCCCTCCCACCCCCTGCTCGGCCTCGCGCTAACGCATGCAGTGCGCTTGGTTGACAGGCGCAGTGCGGACATTCTGTTTTTCCAACAATAGGACACACGCAACCCTAGAGACACACCCCTAAGATAGACACGGAGGCGACGGGGTGTGATGTACTCGCCTGCGCATGCGGCGCCGCGGCACGCCGCATCACCGCCTGCTCCGGCTCGTTCAAGGCTCGGCCTCGCAGGAGGGTGGGGAGGGGGGTCACGACCCCCCTCCAACCCCCCTGCTCGGCCTCGCGCTAACGCACACAGTGCGCTTGGTTAACAGGCGCAGTGCGGACATTTTGTTTTTCAAACAATAGGACGGACGCAACCCCAAAGCCACACCCCTAAGATAGAAGGGAGGCGACTGGGTGTGACGGACTCGCCTGCGCATGCGGCGCCGCGGCATGCCGTATCGCCGCCTGCTCCGGCTCGTTCCAGTCTCGGCCTCGCAGGGGTGTGGGGAGGGGGGGTCACGACCCGCCTCCCTACCCCCTTCTCGGCCTCGCGCTAACGCACACAGTACGGTAAGTTCATGGAATACAAAGAGCAAATACAAATCTATAAACAACCAAAAATGGGGGCAACCTTCCCATATACAATAAAACAATAAAAAATAACCAACTGAAGGATGCATCTTTAGGCCAAAAGCAGTGCACTTGGTTTGGCAAAAGCAGTGTAGTATCGTAAAGCAACGCAGTTCCAGGATACACACATGAATGCAGGGTCTGCGGCAAAAAAAGTGCAGCAAAAAAAAAACAGGTGCGACACAAACTTGTAGACAAATGCAGTTCTAGGATACATATAAGCGTGACAAAATGCCAGTTCACACAGAACGTGTAAGTCAACAAAAATAAATATATACACATATATATACTGTATGAATTATTTATATAAAATACACATACAGATACAAATTCGTCCATAAACACTGCTGCGAAAAAGTAGATGAAAAGCACAACAAACAGAAAAACAAAAGTCTTTTCATACATTATATACCTTAGACACCACACAGTATACAACATGAACCCCTAGTTCTTGTCCATACACAGGGTTTTTACCAAGTAGATTGTTACTGCGTTTGCGATTGCGACAGGGAAGTAAGCCCGAGGTCTGCAATCAGTTCTCGTAGCTCAAGCGGCATGTCTTCATAACACAACATGTTCGAAGAATTGAACAGCAGCTGGAACATGTACTCCGCCTTCCAATCTTCAACAGCATGCTGAGAAAAAGAAAAATAAAAAAAATGCAGACCGTGATAAATGAAAGGTTGTCATAAAGAACAAAAAGTGAAAAGGTAAAAATAATAAAAAAAGTAACAAGAAAAAGAAGAAAACACAGAAGGTGTTACGTCGGTTTTGATAATTTTCTCAACTAGACGTTGGCCGTCCTACAACTGCGTCACCCTCAAAACATAGATTTCGCACTCGTTTGCTCCCTGCGCTGGCACGACCGGGTAAGAGGGCTTCTCTGCCAATTTAACCCAGTCAGGGTGGTTCTTAGATTTATACACTTTTTCACCATAAATCGCCTTCAGCAACTGAGTCATCCTCCTCATCTGCCAAAAAAAAAGGGAAGCACAATGTAAAAATAACACACACCACAGATCAAATTACTATTCAGACGAACCAAAAAATACAAAAATTGTTCTCAACGTCTAGACAGTCCCTCTTTTAAATGCACGTGAGGTCATTTCCTTTTATCTCCTTTTTTTACAAGGATTATGGGGGGCGTGAGAAAAATGCAGTTTTATCACGCACATGTTGCAGTGCACTACATAAACAAGTGTGGTTCTGTGTGTGCTAACATTGCATGTGCAGTTTATCAAAAATGCAGTAGGAGAAACACAAAAAGCAATGCACTTGGCAAGAAAAATTGACATACCACTTCAGTGCAATCTGAGTGGTAATCAGTCCTGCGCCACTTTGTCGTGACATTAGGATGACCAGTATACTTCCTAGTGTCATGGATATCAAACGTCTGGCGATGCTGGTTCATCGTGTATAAGGAATAATGACCATCCTTGGAGCGCGGCATCATAATCTGTTCACATCAAAAAAACAAAATGAAAAGTTATTTCGACACGTAGCACTAGGGCCACTGTTCCAAAAAATAACTATAAAAAGAAATGCAACAAACCACCAGTTTTGCATCCAACAGGTTTACGTCATCACTCACAAAAACCTTGAACTGGTTAACAGCATCTTGTAAAACAAACGTGCTATGCACAACTGGCAACACAGGGTCTCCTTCATCATCTTTCGTCACAAAGGTTTCCATCTAAAGAACATACTACAAAGAAAAAAGAACAAAAAAGGAAATGAAAAAGGAATAAACAATGCATTCAGGCATGGACGTAAAAAACCAGTACAATAGAAAAAAAATGACAGCACAAGTTTACCGTGATAAATAAGGGTGAAAGTAGCACACGTTCACTAGAATGATAAACTAAACCCATTTCAGGGTCTTGCATCCAGTACTTGATGACAAAATCCATGAGATACGAATCCATTAAAGCTCCGTTGCCAAATGTATCATATATATAGTCAACATTGTAAGTATCAAGATCACCAAAAGGACTATGCACCATAAAGAATGCATTCCTGCAGTAAACATACATATATGGGATCAATAAAAATAAAAGTAAAAACAAAACACACAAAAAGGTTTAAGCGCACACACATAAAACTTACTCGTGGTATTTGGTTACAAAATCTTTGCTCAGAACAAGATCCTTTATTTTCCTCGCCTCATCTATATATTTGAACCTCGGAGGCTTCAATTTCTCTATAGAGCATCTCAACTTAAAAGCCCTCTCAACTGCCCTCTTGTTTGAAAATATTTCAACGTCATCCTCAGGAGGGCGATTAATTGCTGCACTCCTAGCCCTAGTGGCGCGAGGACACGGCGTAACAAAATCATCATCAACAACATCAAATACATCGCATGGAGAGCTAGGTCGAGAAACACTTCCACCATCAGGTCCAGACGCCACAATTGTGTTCAAACCATCTCCAGCCAAAGAACCAGAATTATCTGGAGAGATTTCAATGACACAATCCTCCATAACCACCTCAGAACCCTGGGACTCGAATAGTGACGTACAGCCTTCACGAAGCTCCCCATCAAAACATAAAACCGTGTAGAAAAACCATGGAAACACTCAACACAAAATACAAAACCTAAAAACATGTAATACACCTCATTAAAATAAAAAATGCAGTTCACTAAAGAATAGAATGCAGCACAATTGTCTAGAACAGTGCAGTCCACTTATCTACAGCAATGCAGAACAAAAAATGTATACAACAATGAAGCCCGCTTGTATACAACAATGCAACCCACTTATGAAGAACAATGTAGCTCACTTGCCCAAAAAATAAAATGCATCTTACTAACACAAAAAAAATATACATCAATTCTAAATCATGAACTTAACTAAACAAACTAGTAAAAAAAGCCCGTAAGAGCCAGAAGCAAGCAATACACAAAAAATAAATAAAGGAAGGATAAAGAAGTTCACTAAAGCAACCTTTATCTGCAAAAATTAGAAGTGATGTTAAATCAAGGGAACACTTTCTCAATGTGAGCCAACTATAGAGCATGGCCTTTCTGATGTAGCCAATGTGCTCCACCCCAAACTGAGCAACTTGAACACCATCCCAAGTCTGCAAGAATTGAAACATATAGTATCCACAATCATGCCTGCAATAAAAGAATAAAAAACATCAGTTTCACAAATATGAAATAAAAAAACTTGAGCAGTATGGATAAGAGGGGCTGTACGGAACACACCCATTCGGCTGCATTGGGACGATGACATGTTTCAACACAAATCCATCAAGTGTAGGAGAATTTAGCGGCTCATCAGAACTTGAGCTTCCTTCTTCCCATGCACGCTTGATATTTTTAAGCATCCTCCTAAAAACCCTGATCGCATCAGCGCTGCCAGGTTTATTGAGAGAGTCAAGAAATTCAAACCGCCTTTCTTTCACATTTAACGCAACTACACTAATGACCAACGCCATCCCTCAGATCTGGCGGATCAAAAGTTGCAAAAAGGACCTGTTCAAATGATGAAAAAATAAATAAAAGTATTATAAGAAGAAGAAATAGAACACTATAAAAACAAACACGCAAAATATAGTATTCGACACATAAAAATGTTACTCACCAGATCCTTTTTATCAACACGCTCCTCGGCTTTTGAAGAGAACATCATTTTAACACTCCTGCCTACAGTACCACCATTCCAAATATTTGTCTGCCAATACAAAACCAAAAATCAAATAGTTCTCAAGAAAACATGTCGTCACATGAAATCAGAAAAGAAAATCAAAAAAATAAAACAAAAATTTATGCATTCCTACACAAATATGGTACGGGACAACCAGTGTCGGAGATCCCTTAAACTTATCTACCAGCAAAGAAACCCCAAGATCTACAAGTCTTGTAGTGAGCATCCCTTTACCCCAAAAGGATTGACCAACTTCGCCAATGGTAATATCACCCAACTCAGTCTTAAAAGCAATCATGTCCCTGAATTTTTCAAGAAAAACTGACACATAAGATACTAAAAAAATAAAAAACAAAGAAAAAGGGCTAAAAACAAAATTAGAAAATACATATGAACAAAACAATTTCTAAAAAAAACCATACTTCTTCTTCTTGTCCTTACGAACCCTCGTAACAGAAGCGTGCAACTCATTGTATCTTTTCAGGAGAGTTGGATCAATGCTCGACGGTGTGAGAACAGGAAGTTCGCCATCTGAAATAAAAAAGATGAAGTTCACTTATCCAAATAATGAAGTTCAAAATATTAAGCCAAGGAAATTCTGCTAGCTATTTTGAAAATCATAAACAAAAGATCAAGTTTCACTTATCATTAAACATCTAATACAGATACCATAGTAATTAAACAAAAATGAAATCAGAAAAACTTCGACTTTACTGTTCAAAACAAAACTCTTGCCTTCAGTGTCAGAGTCTTCATGTTGTTGTTCTTCAGAGCTGACCAATACATTTTCTTGGATAGGTTGCGACGAATCCAACACAACATCACTGGACTGCCCTTCTGCAGCAACATCAGCATTATCTGGATTTACAACAGTCTGGTCAACCGCAACGTCCTTAGATACTTCAGCTACATGAGGCTCCACTCTCGATACTTCAGGAACATCGTTGGCCGCCAGACAAACACGGGAAGCAACAACACTAACAGCAGGGACGACATTCTCCAGCGGCTTTTCAATGCCAAAATCAGAATCTTCATGCTTACCGGGGAAACAAAGATCATGGGATTCTTGAGCTCTGAATGGTGCGCACGATCGTCGGACAACCGATGCGTAAGCACCAACACCGCCACCACCATCAACAAAGACAACCGCCTACGATTCAGATCAACGTGAACTTCCATGTTTTCTTCTCCAGGCTGTGGAAAGATTAAAAAACACACAATAACACAAAAAATGAGCGTGGGGATAATTAACACAACAAACAATTGCAACCCACGTGTATCAAAATAAATACAACTTCAACACACATATACGTAAAAAAAGAACTGCAGTTCACTTTGTCAAACGCTGCATTTCAGTTATCTTAAATACTGAAGCTCACTTATGTAAAACATTATGGACCACGCGTGCGAAATTGAATGCAGTTCACTTCTGTCAAAGACTGAAGCTCACACATGTAAAAACTATTGCAGCTAACATATGTAAATGAAAATGCATATGACTGAGCATAACACCATACATCAAGTTTATAACAACAACAAAAAATTAGATTACAACACACTAACAGAACAAGTAATACAACTATACCTTATCAGCTACAACATCCGGAGGGGACGATGCATCACCCAAGACCTCATCCTTCCCGGAGCCATCGTAGGACTCTTTGTGCACATCTGGCAAAGAACACCAGTCTACGGGCATAGAACAAACCAAAAACGAAAATAAGATGGTTACGACAAAAAAGAAAAAATTTCAACTATGCACAAGCAGTACACACTTTACAACCGTGAAGTACACAAAAAATATAATAAAAAGGGAAAGCAACAAATGCACTATGCACAAGCAGTACACACTTTACAACCGTGAAGTACACAAAAAATATAATAAAAATGGAAAGCAACAAATGCAAGTTTAAGAAGAGGGACACGTGGCAGAACAGACATGGCAGAAGTACTTGTACCTGACCAATTCCATCGTCCCTAGTTCCATCGACACCAGAAGATTCCACTCCAGCCTATCACAAAAAACAAAAAAAGTGAGGAGCGGTCCACATAATACACAAAAGAGGTTCAAAGCAACAAAAAACCTAGAACATACATTATCAGCGCCAACCCTAGCGTCCTGACGGTTCATTTCATCCAAAATATGCCCAGCATCCTTCTCATACCGACCGCATTTTTCCTCCTGTGTATGTATCAATTGAGCATAGGAAGACCGAACATTCGTCACTACAATCTTCAGGCTTTCAATCACGCCACAATCAAAATTGTGAGCAGCAACAATATCTTCATCTCGTGGGCCATGGCCAACAGGGAAAAAACCAGGAACTGTCCTCAACCTGTCACCAGAGGTTGGCAAATCTTCAGTCAACTTCAAAACCTTCACAAGAAGCTCATCGATCTCCTCGTGTTTTTTGCCGCCAACAAATGTTTGTTTAGAAGAGCTTCTATTATCAAACATCTGTCGAGCCATGAAACCACGAGTACGCGGCACCTAAGCATCACGGGCAGGAAGCTGGCTACATATAGGGTCATAAAACCTAGCATGAGTGCTAGGTCCCACATCAGAGCTGCCGCATACAACTACAACAGGACGGTTATACACAATATCACCTGACGCCTTCCACTGCAAAAAAGAAGACAAGAGGCAAAGACAAGAACACATGTGAGTACTAGAAAAGTTCAGATTTATAATGACTGCACCTTTTTAAAAAGAACTGATATTAAAAACTCAGATGCACTAACCGGCAGCTTCCCAAATTTGTAAGTTTCCAAGTAAAACTTTCCCTTCACAAGCACATCCTCATTGTATAACTTCATCAGGTCTTTGGTCGTCAAGTATGACGCACGTGGCGTCAATGTGTGCATGACTGAAAATTTGTGAAGCTTCAAGCAGTCAAGATACATAATCAGGGGGACAATGGCACATCCCTCTGCACAATTCTGCTTGTTGCCTTCTGTTTGCCACCTCACCACAGGTGCCTACAACTCATCAACAACAAGCTGGCAAAAGTCCATCTGAGCCATAGCCGCATAATCCATGTTCTCTACCATTGCAGCAACTCTACCCAAACGAACTGCAGGCCCGGGGCACAGCAAATTCTGGTAGAGTATCAGGAAGAACACCTTCATAGCAAGGTCAACAGTCACATGATCATCTTCCTCCACCAACGCCTTCAACTTCTCCAGCAAGTCCTTGACACCTATACTTTTTGAACGGTCAAAGCCAAGCTCATCTTTGAGGGCACTCAACGAGTCATCATGGCCGCTGGCAACAGGCATGGGTGCAGTGTGACGTCCCATGGGTAAATAAAAAATGTGATGAACTGCATCACGATTGATTCGAAGAACCCTGCCATTCCCAAAGTCCATTATCATGGTGGTAGGGTCAATCACTCCCATCAGATAGCACATAAGAATGCGCGACACATTTTTCTTTACTGTCAGTTCAAAGACAACACCAAATCCAGCATCCCTAACACGACTACAGTGTGCCTCTTTCATCAAGGCAGCAGCCTTGCAAACAGTGGGAAGCGACAAACGTACGGTCTTGTTAAATCGAGAATCATCTCCCTCAGCATCATCTTTAGCTACATTGCTCTTACTAGACTTATTCCTCTGTGTAAAGGGAAATGCAATCCACATTAGAAGAATAGCCATAAAAAAGAGACTGAGAAAACACACATAGAATAACAATGAAGAAAACAAATGCAGTCCACTTCAACAAACCTTTGGAACAACATCCACCTCCTCGCCAGAGTCACCACAAAAATCTTCATCGACATCGTCACGTGCATGCTTGGGTAGACTCTTAGATGAACCACAGTCTTTGGGTCTACCACCATGAACATCCCTCACAAAATCAGCAAGCACAAAGTCGTCATCATCAGAGTTGGGACCTTCAGTGACATGTAGTCGCCAGACCGAGGATCATCCTTTCCACCAGCTTCAGCAGTTCTCTTGCCAAGATTCTTGTTCATGCCAGCAACACGTGGACTCCACCGAGGTGTACCACCTTCCTCAGCAACAGTGCTCAGCTTCTTCTTCTGCAAAGAAGGCTTCTTCACCTTGGCAAATTTGGCACCCTTGGCATCATCTGAAGCTCTCCTCTGCTTCTCCTTCTCCACAAACTCTTTTGAGTCACTTTCAAACCTCAACTTCTTCTTGCTTTGCTTCAACTCATATTCACGAAGCTGTTCCGAGACCATCCAATCCTGTGTAACTTCCTATGTATCATCAACAGACTGCGACTGTGTCTCAGCAAAACGAGACATCTCTGGTCAAAGCTCACACCAACATTACCCTCTGCAAAATAATGGTCAATCAATAGAGTAACCTCCTCAAACCCAGGCGCCCCAGCATGGAAAACAGACACTGCGTCAAAATGAAGTTTGACTATGGTCGTTAAAAAGTGCACAAAAAGAAAATATGCAGTACACTTAGACATATAAAATGCAGTGCTCCAACCATAAGCTAAAAATAAAAATTAATGCATTGCATAAAAAACTTGAATAAAACAACAGTGCAGTTCACACATACATATAGTGGAGTTCACATATAGAAAATAAAATACAATGCTGCATACACTAACTTCATGTTTCTTCCCAACAAAATGTCGGACTAGATGCAGCAAGGCAACACCAATTGGTACAACATCAAAGTAACCAGCATACACAAAATAAACAAATCAATCACATACCAGAAGGAGGGGCCACACTTATGGGAGAAGTTTCAATCGGCGAATTCAATTGATGTCCTCCCTCCACACCATGATCCTTACCACCAGGACAACGAGACCCAATTGGCGTATCATTATGAGAACCACAATCACCTACTTGATTCAAAAAGAACCAGAAACAGAAATTACAAAACATCATGTGACAAAATAATGCAAACGAACGCTGACAACTAACACAGCATAAACCAATATGCAAGATGATTTAGGAAACTAGATAAACATCAAACAAAATAAACAAAATCCTAAAATAAGAACTCCACATACCCTGAACTCCTCCTCCAACTCTGCTCGGGGAAGACATGGCATTTGCTTGCAGCACAACGACGAAGTGACAGATTTAAGCAACAAAATCGGCGAAAATATCATGAAACCCTAGATCCACCTTGCTACACAAGAGTATCGACTCCAAAATCCTACGGAAAAATTACACAAGCAAAAATAGCAACAGCAACTACGAGAATAACAAAACAAGACGAGCGGACGATCAAGACCGAGAACAAACGAAACATACATCAAAAAAGGTGTTGCGAAGGCGGCGGCGGTGACGACGGGGAGGGGGGAGGGTGCGGCGACGGCAACAGACAGGAAAGGGCTGTGGGAGCACAGCGGCAAGGGCTC
The DNA here is from genome assembly GCA_021605145.1 of Aegilops bicornis. NCBI lineage: Eukaryota > Viridiplantae > Streptophyta > Magnoliopsida > Poales > Poaceae > Aegilops > Aegilops bicornis. The sequence goes on from CM038674.1 coordinate 243,585,084, forward strand.
GCGGAGCGGACGACGCGGAATGCAGGAATAAGAACCTCTTGAGTGCGGCGGTTCCAAGGCGACGGCGGTTTTGCTCGAGGGAGGAACTGCAAGAGAGGAGAGGGGATTGTTCTTGGTCTCTCTCCCTATCAGCGAAGCGGTGGGATCGCCTAGAACGGACATGTAGGAGGCTCGCGTGTGGCAAAAGGCAACATAAAACGGGCCGGCCCAAAAATGGCCCAGCTAAAATAAGAAAGACCACATCAAAACGCACATGATGCAATTCTCCATGAAGAACAATGAAGTTCCTTTGGTAAAACAAAAATAAAATAAACACAGTTCATAAAAAAAGTTAAAATAAAAAAACGCACGTTAAGAAAACGCATCCGAAAAGAAAAATTCTACATTCAAATAAGTGTCACACAAAAAAATGGGGGGCGCCCAACCTCTCCCAGACAGGGACTGATGAAATCTGAGACAAAAAATTGATGCGATGACGCAAAGCACTAGAAAGATGGAGTGCATTTAGCTACACGAAGCAGTACGGTTTAGCATATCCAGTTCTGGATTACCTACATGATTCAATAAACGGTATAGAACATAGCGAAAAACTCGTAAAATTGCGGAATACATTGTACTTTATTCAGGGGCTCCAGCAAGGACACGCAAAAAATACTGTGAAGTAAGCACCTGTACACAACATGCAGTTCTGCGTTGCACACGATGCAGTGCGAAACTCTAACCAATGCAGTTTCTTATCACAAAGGATACATATAAACGTCACAAAATGCCCGTTCGCACAAAAAGTGGTGGTTAAAAAAATCTACTGATCAAAAATAAAAAAACTATGTTAAAAACACAAGTTCGCATACAACCACCCAATCGGAGCGGTTCCACCGCCACAAGCCCACGATCACAGACGCAACACCAACCCATGATCTGCACAAACCGCATCGTCAGCGAGATCGTGCAGTTCATCCGATGCGGCCATCCCACCCCGCGCCCTCCCCTTAAAATCAGACCCCTGCCATAGGCCTTCTCATCCACAACAACACAAGTATCCATTGTGCTGCCACCAAATCGCTCCATCACATCCATCTCCACGCAGAACACCAAGCCCTACTACCGGCCATGGCGTTCGCCGACGAGTACCAGGGCGTGGAGGCCCACGGCAACACCAAGTTGCATGTCATCCACACCAACGACAAGAAGCAGATGGCGACCACCCTCGCGCAGTACGAGCGTCGTCTCAGCCTACAGTGCCACAAGATCGTCGACATTGATCTCGAGTACAACAACGAGCCTGAAGCAACGCAGAAACCCGCCCTCTGCCAACTCTCCATCGGCAAGAAACACCCAGTGCTGCTCTTCCAACTGAGCGCAGCTGAAAGGTGCACCATCTTCGACAACTTCCTCGCCGACCTGTGTACACCTTTTTGCGTGCTTCTCCATCGACTGCGACAAAAAAAGGCTAGATCGTGTCAATCTGGAGGTCGCCAACTTCGTCAACATCCAGAAGGAGTGGAGGGTGCCCGAGGCAACCAAGGAGTTGGACTCCCTTGGAGACGTCTCCGGCATGCTCATCGACTACTACTACAACAACATGAACAAGAAGATCACCGATGACGAGCACAAGCGCTGGGCTACCCTGCCTCTGACCATGAGGCACATCGAGTACGCGGCAAAGGACGCCTACGCAGCGTATGAGATATGGAACCGCATCACCCTCACCCAGGACGGGCTTCGTCGTGCAAAGCTGGAGAAGGAGGAGCCCCCCAAGAAGCGCGCCAGGAGCAGCTGGGGATGGGGAGACGCTGACTGGTGAAGAAGAAGATGGTGCCGGCCAAAGAGCAACCAATGCCAGCGTCGTTTTAGAATTATCATCAAATTTGCTTTATGTTGTTTGCTTATGTATCGTTAGTTTGCTTGTGATCATTTGCTTTTCTTTGAACTTAGTTTGCTTGCCATGCAGAATCGTTTGTAATGATGTGAACTTTGATTATGTTAGATTGCTTTCTGTTGAAATTATTTTGCTCATGATGAACTTGTCGTACAGAATGCCTGTGATGATTATTTTTCTATTGATTGATCATGTATCATTATATTCGAGCAGTGTGCAAATAGGACGCATGCAGTGCAAGTTGTGTACCAATGCAGTACAGACTCTGCCAAATGAAGTTTACACATACACAACAAAGCAATGCACGCCCCTAAATTTGGAAAAACGAATAGATAAGAGAAAAGACACAAAAAGAAAAATGCGATCTGTATATGTAGTGCGAAAATATATGAACGTGCAGTACAGGAACATAATCAATGCAGTACAAGTATGTTTACTAAGCAGTGCACTCCCCTGCATTGGAAAAAAGATTACATAAGAGCAAAAACATGAAAACAAAAAATGAGAAATGTGCATGTAGTACGGACTACGTGCACATGCGATCTGAAAAACTTATCTCATTAAGGTACGAGATGGTTTACAAAGCAGTGCACGCCCCTACATTGAAAAAAAATGTAGTGCGGAGATATATGAACGTGCAGTACAGGAACATAATCAATGTAGTACAAGTATGTTTACTAAGAAGTGCACTCCCCTACATTGTAAAAAAGATTACATAAGAGCAAAAACATGAAAACAAAAAATGAGAACTGTACATGTAGTATGGAATGCTTGCACATGCAGTACAGAACACTGATCAGTGGAGTGCACAGATGGTTTACAAAGCAGTGCACACCCCTACATTGAGAAAAAAACAATAGAAAAAAAATTGACCACCCAGGAGTAGCCGGCCCCAGCCAGTCTCATAGTAGGTCTGTGCCCACAACAGGCGAGTCGTTCTGAGCCACGATACATGGGGTCGGACGCACATGGGCCCACAGGTCAGATAGTATAGAGTAGCGAGCGCCGTGTATAAGCGCCCAAATAAGTAACCAGAGGAGTTCGATACGGCTGCCTCGCCAGCGCTTATAAACAGGTCGGGCGCGCCTTCCGCGGGCGAGGTGGGACTAAACATTAGGCCGCACACAACGCACCGGGAACCAGCCGTGCTCACAGGCCGACTTGGGCCCAATGCGTCTTCACTCCCCGAACACAGGCCCAACACACAAAAGGAGAGGCCACTGATTTTTTTTAAATAATCCCATGTACCATACACAAACGCAGGCCCAACCACGCGTTCCGCGGTTCGTCTTGATATGACAATGCAGTTCGCTATTTTCAAGTATGCAGTCCTCTTACTACTCAAATGCATTCGCGCACACTGAATCAGAACCAATCCGCCACCTAACACCAACCACAAACATTTATTACTTCCGTTGGTCAATTGGTTGCATAAAAACGTATCCATTCGTGCTTCAGACTAACACCACGCCTCCCCCTGTTCCTCTTTTTCTTCAAATCGTAGATCTAAGGTTCATCCCATCCCCAACTCTTCTATAGAATTCCACTGAACCCGCCATGGACTGTAAGTGCGGGTGTTTGGCAAGGATGGCGCCGATAGCGGACACATGCGTGTACGCAGAAGGTCTAGAGCTCACCAACACCGAGTGGCGCAGCATGCTCGGGTGCCTGATGATATCCAACAGGGGGTTTCAGCCGCCATTTCTTCATCGCCTCACAACCGCTGATCTACAGGAAAGTTGGGTATGTTTTCCCCTCACAATTTTGGACATAATCTACCTGCAAATCCACATCTGAATATATAGTTCAATCAACTTGTTCAGTAGTGTCAACAAAATACAAAACATAATTTCTATTGTTGTTCAGATTTGTTAGCTATTAATACTAGATGCTTCCACCTATTTTTCTTTAGTACCACAACACACAAACAAAAAAGAGGGTCAGTAGATTAGTATTGCAGTTCTCTTAACATGCTAGCGAAGTACGTTGTAAATGACCTTGCAGTACAAACATGTTACAGTATAATATATATCCTAGTAAAACTAGAGGTCAATTCCGTATATAAGTTTGTTCATACATTGCAACTACTTTATAAGAATAGTAGTCATATATATGTACATATTTAACTCAACATAAAACAGATCATCCTAAGTATAAAGAATGGGTATATATATGTTCATACATTGTTATTTACTTATAAACATTCTTTCCATCCTTCCCAAAATGCAGAAACTGCCATCCACAGTAAAAATTCCTGCTCCGTGTTCAAGGAAGGTTACTTTGGAGACAGTACACAAGAATGGGTATGGAGACATGCAAGCTAACTACCACAACGACTTTGAAGAATGCATCAACATAACTACTGGTTGGAAAGAATTTGTCTCCCAGAATGGCATTGAGGACGGAGAAGTGGCCATGCTGTTTTTCTACAAAGAAGAAGACTCCTTGAAGTTCACAATATTTGCACTGTAGGCAGTCTAAATATGAAGCAAGCCATCGGTGGCATATTTCTAATGCTTTGCTAATGCTGTACGCTTTAAAATTATGTCCACCAGACACTTTGAACAGTGCCTATTTAAAGTATGCAACCTCATCTGCATCATTTTATCACCAATTTTTAGACAAGTTGTCTTTGGCAAGCGATAATGCGATTCTCTCAAACACATAGTTGGTCCTAAATATAAAAAAAAGCAGTCATTTGAACAGTAACAATGCAATGTGAATGGTCGAAACTTTGCAGTTAACATATGATGTTCAAAAGAATTCTCATTGTATTCAGTTCAAAAAAATTGTGATAATAACTATTCAGCTAACAAAAGCATATAATGGACCATCTATTCTAATAGCACAATAGAAGATTAACCATACTGCTAATGCAGTACGAAAGTACATATTATGCAGTCCTCTAAAACACGTAATGCAGTTTAAGAAAAGAGAAATCTCATAAGCTGCCATGACCGCAATGTCTGACTAAAACGAAGTATACTGCTAACAAAAATGCAGTGCACTACAGCGTATGCCAGAACAACAACAATAAAATTAAAGCAGTAGAAATACAGATAAGTCGTAGACTAACAGAGGTGCCAATTCAATCGCACTTACATAACTCGCCTAACAATTGTCCAACAACTAAACTATCAAAAAATACCTCGCAAAAAACTACATCGAACACACGGCAAACTGGACGAATATCATCAGCTTTTATTTAAAAATTGCAAATCAAAGAATGAGAATTATACCCGCAATATAATGAATTAAAACCAATAGCGACAGTAATTACAAGATTCAAAAACACATCGAGGTGCAAAATCCAGAAAATCAACAAGAACGGAGGAGCGGACGAAGCTCACCCGCCCACACAACCAAATTCGCGGGAACTGGAAACTAACTCCTAAAAAATACATAACTTCTAGAGTAAAAGGTGTGATTAATGAACGACATCAAACAATTCCGACTAACAAACAACATCCGAGCGCCAAAGAGTCGATTCCGACACGGACACAAACGAACAGCGAAAAACTCTCCCGCCAAATCCCTCGATTTACCAAGATTTTAGTCGTTTTTTCTGTAAATTACAAAGAATAAAGGTCAACCGACATCCATAAACAAATTAAATCATCTCGCAACATCCGATTCCACATAGAATACGCGGGCGGACCGCCAGAAAATAAAGCAGTTCTCCCGTGTAGCATTGCAGTGCACGACATAAATAAGATGCAGTTCGCTTCTATTGAGCATGCAGTGCGGAAGTGTTATCAGAATATTTATTATGATAATATTATCAGAATAGACCGGCTGTATACACACACACACACACAGAGATATATATATAGGGTAACGCTATTCTAAGCGTGAGTTTAGAATAGCTTATTCTACACCCCAGTAATGGTATGTTCAAAATCTAGTAAAACGCTATGTAAAATGTAGTAATTATGAGATATATTTTTTACTACCCAAGTTTTTGATTTCTTACATGGTCAAAAATTTTACTATATTTTACATGTTACGTTACTATATTTTGTATATAACGTTACTAAGGGTGTAGAATAAGTTATTCTACACTCAAGCTTAGTTTAGCTTTACTATATACGGATGCGCTAAAGTGAGCGGGATCGCAAATTGCTAATACTGCGCTCCAGCTACCCGGTTCAGCCGCTTCCTTGAATTAGTAATTTTCTTTCCCACCTATAGTAATTGTCCTGGCAAATATAGTAACCAAATAAATTTGGTTACCACGGTGCCCCTCGGATCCCCCGTCTGCTCTGTTTGCCCTTGGAAGTCTAGTAATACTCTGGAAAAGATAGTAATGTAGTTACTTTGGTTGTCGTTGCACCCCATTGGTCCTCCCGCCTAAGTAATGTTTTCAATCAGTCTTCTAGTAATAAACCGAAAATATAGTAACCTAATTTAAATGGTTACTACTGCACCCTCCAGCCTCTCACATCGCCTAATCAGACCCGCACGTAATATTTAACAACATGGTAATCAACCATAGTTGGATGGTAATGCATTTTAGTAGGATCAAAAGGTAATCTTGTTACGTCTTAGAAAGAAGCCAATTGCCAACAAATTGATTGTTTGTGATGCGAACATCGACAGAAACTTCAACGGCGCGAATAATTTTCCTCAATCTTTCACGGTACAAAAAATAGCAATAAGTATTTCTTCTCGAAACTGCAGTAGCTATTATTTGCTCTTTCTAGCCTCACGTACGTCCGAACAGAAACAACCCCCAAATCAATTTGTGCAGCAGTGGAACCTTGATCCAGAATTAGGTTTACTAGATGCAAACCCAAACAAACAACATGCAAACCCTGCAAACAGCCGGAATCACATGGACGAGCACAAGTACTCACGTACAGATTAGAAGTCGCAGCCTCCAATCTTCACGCAAACACACACAAAGTAATCAACTTTTTAACCAGCACTGCTCATACGGGGAGATACCCCGACTTGTTCATGTCGTGTTCCTCTAACCAAAAAAATAATCCGGCAACGCTGATCACAAGAAGCCAAAACAAACTAGTACTTGCTTTGAGGTTCACGTACACTCAACAATCATCCAATTGTTACATGGAGTCCGGAAGCATGGCTCAACCTCATCTTGTGGTACAATCTCACACAGGAAATCCCCAAAACGAAGCACAGAACTAGTAAGCTGTCTTCCAAAACTGTCGGACTTGCTGTTGTTGTCGTCTCCAGAACGTTTTCTATTCGACTGGATTAACTCACGTATATTTTGTGACTCTCTCCCTCGGCGCAATGCCGGAACAATATATTTCGGTGGAACAACATCCAAACAATTACTGTGAATAATAGGCATGCTTGCATCATCCTCCCTTCCTTGAAAAGAAACCGTCCTTGGTTTCGACTTAGGACTTGGAGATTTCTTCTTGAACACTTCCACAGTACACTTTATATTCTGTGCATCCTTAGGAAGAATAGCATAGAGCTCACCCTTATGCATAAAAGTGTACATGTTTGTTCGTCCATGATGAAGAGCGTTAACATCATGCTGCCACGGACGCCCCAAAATAAGGTGACAAACATGTAGTGGCATGACGTCGCATTCCACCTTATCAACATAGCCATCAACAGAAAAAGGAACCTTCATCCTATGAGTTACCTTCACTTTGCCAACATCATTTATCCACTTCATATAGTATGGTTTTGGGTGCTCCCAAGTTGGCAAAGAAAGAGACTCCACCACATCCTTGCTAATCATGTTGCTAGCACTGCCACCATCAATTATCAGTTTGCACACTTCTCCCTTGATGGTACATGCAGTTTGAAAAATACTCCGCCGTTGTCCTTGCTCAACAATGGTCTTGTCATCTCGTTGGACCTTATATGCTAGCAAACTCTCCATATCAGGATCATCTTGAGGATAACATAGTATGGTATCACCATGACCTCTTTCGACTCCATCCTCTAACTTAGGCGTCTCATCTTCAGATTCTAAAATATATTCCGCACCAACAAGTAGAACCCTTCGTTGATTGGAACATTCATGCTTCATGTGTCCACGTCCTCCACACTTGTGACAAATAATATTATGATGATGAGATGAAGACGCATTAGATGAAACATGAGAAACCTCCTTTGGCACAGCCGCCACTTTGCTCTGTTTAATGCTTCCCGACTTATAAGAAGGAGTCGCTTTAGCACTAAACCCACCCTCAACAGGAGAAGAACCACGTCGCCCAGTGTTGTAAGTCGGACGATTCTCTGAAACTTGCTTCTCCAATACCCAACGTTCAGCACGCTCCGCTTGATGAAGTAACTCATGAATATCATTATATTGCATTAAATCAACACGGTCACGAATCTTTTCTTCCAACCCCTCAAAGAAATGTACCATGGTCGCCTCCGCACACTCACGCACAGCCGTACGGATCATCAAAACTTGCATGTCTTTGTAGTACTCATCAACTGATTTTGTACCTTGCACTAGACGCAGTCTACTATGAAGTTGGCGAGTGTAGTAAGCAGGCACAAACGTTCCCTCATGATTAAGCTTCATGTCAGCCCATGTCGGGTCGCTCGTGAGTACGGTTTTTATTATCCCACCATACAAGAGCATACTCTGTAAATTCCATTGATGCAACACGAACCTTCTTCTCTTCGGAGTAGTTGTGACCATCAAAAATCTGATTTATGCGCATCTCCCACTCCAAATATTTCTCCGGGTCGGCACAACGTCCCGAGAATTCTGGTATGGTTATCCTGATTCGACCCAAGCCATCATCCTCATGGGCACCATTGCCGCCATAGTCACGGCCCCGCCCAGCATGGCGGTGAGCCCCAGCATCATGTCGTGGTCGGTGATGTAAGCCTCCACGGGCATCGGAATCCTCAGAAAAATCACCACCATCATCGTGGTCATGGTCACGACGTCGTCGTGCTGAGCGGGACTGTCGGGGTGCCACATCTCTCGCCTGAAGGCGCTGAACTGCTGCAGTGAGCCAATTAAGACTCTCGGTCACTAAGGGAGTCCTAGATTAGGGGGTGTCCGGATAGCCGGACTATCACCTTTGGCCGGACTCCTTGACTATGAAGATACAAGATTGAAGACTTCATCCCGTGTCCGGATGGGACTTTCCTTGGCGTGGAAGGCAAGCTTGGCGATACGGATATGTAGATCTCCTACATTTGTAACCGACTACTGTAACCCTAACTCTCTTTGGTGCCTATATAAACCGGAGGGTTTTAGTCCGTGAGGACGAACAACAATCATACCATAGGCTAGCTTCTAGGGTTTAGCCTCTACGATCTCGTGGTAGATCTACTCTTGTACTACCCATATCATCAATATTAATCAAGCGAGTAGGGTTTTACCTCCATCGAGAGGGCCCGAACTCGGGTAAAAACATCGTGTCCCTTGTCTCCTGTTACCATCCGCATAGATGCATTGTTCAGGACCCCCGACCCGAGATCCGCCGGTTTTGACACCGACATGGGTGCTTTCATTGAGAGTTCCTCTGTGTCGTCATCTTTGGGCCCGATGGCTCCTTCGATCATCAACAATGACGCGGTCCAGTGGTGAGACTTTTCTCCCGGACAGATCTTCGTATTCGGCGGCTTTGCACTGCGGGCAATTCACTTGGCCATCCGGAGCAGATCGAAAGCTACGCCCGCCATCGAGTCAGATTTGGGAGTTTGAACTACACGGCCGACATCCGCGGAGACTTGATCTTCGACGGATTCGAGCCATAGCCAAGCGCACCGCACTGTCTCGATGGGTACGATCTAGCTCTGGCGTTGAACAGTGCCCTGAAGGCCGCACCAGTGTCCGCTCCAAGCCTTAGCTCCGAGCCGACTCCGCCGATCGAGGACGAGTGGCTGGACACCGCCTCGGGGGCTATGATCTCTACGGCGATTGAGCCGAACACCATCCCTGTCCTTTGCGAAGCTCGTGACCCCAAGGTGCCGGACTCCTCTCCGAACTCCGAACCTTCCGTGCCCCTGCCAATCGAATCGTATTGGGCGCCGGTTATGGAGTTCACTGCCGCGGACATCTTTCAGCACTCGCCCTTTGGCGACATCCTGAATTCACTAAAGTCTCTCTCTTTATCAGGAGAGCCCTGGCGGACTATGGTCGGGAAGGTTGGGATGCGGACGACGAAGAAATTCAACGCCCACCCACCGCCCACTTCGTGAGCCAATTGTCGATGATTTAACCGACATGCTCGACTTCGACTCAAGACATCGATGGTATGGACGAAGATGTCGGAGACGACCAAGAACCAGCGCCTACAGGGCACTGGAAGGCCACCTCGTCATACGGCATATACATGGTTGGCATCCCAAAAGATGGGAATGGCGATGGAACAGCGGAGGATGACCCCTCCAAGAAACAGCCCAAGCGCCGGCGTTAGCGGCGCCGCTCTAAATCCCGCCACAGCAAAAACGGTGATTCCGGCCTTTGGAGATAATAACACCGGATAGTGCCGAAGACAACCTCCTCCAAAGAGGATTCAAAGACAGAGGATGGAGAAGCCAACCCTCATGATAGAGCGGTAGACAAAGAGGTAGAGGACGATAATTATATGCCTCCCTCCAAAGATGAGGCAAGCCTCGACGACGACGAATTCGTCGTGCCTGAGGATCCCGTCGAACAAGAGCGTTTCAAACGCAGGCTTATGGCCACGGCAAGCAGCCTCAAGAAAAAGCAGCAGCAGCTTAGAGCTGACCAAGACTTGCTAGCTGACAGATGGACTGAAGTCCTTGCAGCCGAAGAGTACGAACTCGAACGCCCCTCCAACAGCTACCCAAAACGCAGGCTGCTACCCCGATTAGAGGAGGAAGCACCCAAACCTACATCACCAGCGCATGACACGGCCGACCGGCCACCTCGTGGCCGCGACAGAGAGGCCTCTAGGCCCTCCATTCAAGCCGCACCCCGACGTCGCTCGAAAAGTACCAAGGCACGGGGAAATGCGCCAGACCTGCGAGACATATTGGAGGACAAGGCAAGGCAAACAAGATCGATCTACGGATCGCGTGGGCGCCCCACGACACGTGATGATAACCATCACGCCGGATACAGCAATTCCGGCCGGGCCGAACACAGTAGACAAAGCTCATTTGAGTTGCGTCGTGATACATCCCAATACAGAGGCGCCGCACACCCATTATGCTTCACAGATGAAGTAATGGATCATCAAATCCCCGAGGGTTTCAAACCCGTAAACATTGAATCATACGACGGCACAACAGATCCCGCGGTTTGGATCGAGGACTATCTCCTTCATATCCACGTGGCCCGCGGTGATGATCTACACGCAATCAAATACCTCCCACTCAAGCTCAAAGGACCAGCTCGGCATTGGCTTAACAGCTTGCCAGCAGAGTCAATCGGTTATTGGGAAGACCTGGAAGCCGCATTCCTTGATAACTTCCAGGGCACATATGTGCGACCACCAGATGTCGATGACCTCAACCACATAATTTAGCAGCCAGAAGAACCGGCCAGACAATTCTAGACACGGTTCCTAACCAAGAAAAATCAAATCGTTGACTGTCCGGATGCAGAGGCCCTTGCAGCCTTCAAACATAACATCCGCGACGAGTGGCTTGCCCGGCACCTAGGACAGGAAAAGCCGAAATCCATGGCAGCCCTCACCACACTCATGACCCGCTTTTGCGCGGGAGAGGACAGCTGGCTAGCTCGTAGTAACAACTTGACCAAAAACCCTGGTAGTTCGGATACCAAGGACAGCAATGGCAGGTCATGTCGCAACAAGCACAAGCGCCGCATTAACGGCGACAATGCTGAGGATACGACAGTCAATGCCGGATTCAGAGGTTATAAACCCGGTCAGCGGAAAAAGCCATTCAAAAGAAATACTCAGGGCCCGTCCAATTTGGACCGAATACTCGATCGCTCGTGCCAGATACATGGCACTTCGAAAAACCAGCCAACCACACCAACAGGGATTGTTGGGTGTTCAAACAAAGGTGCAAGTTAAATGCCGAAAACAATGGCAAGGGGTTGCATAGCGATGACGAGGAGGAGCCCCGGCCGCTAAACAATAGAGGACAGAAGGGTTTCCCCCTACAAGTGCGGACGGTGAACATGATATACGCAACCCATATACCCAAAAGGGAGTGGAAGCGTGCACTAAGGGACGTATATGCGACGGAGCCAGTCGCCCCAAAGTTCAACCCGTGGTCCCCCTGCCCGATCACTTTTGATCGAAGGGACCACCCCACTAGCATCCGCCATGGCGGATTCGCCGCATTGGTTCTTGACCCAATCATTGACGGATTTCACCTCACTAGAGTCCTGATGGACAGTGGTAGCAGCCTGAACCTGCTTTATCAGGATACAGTGCACAAAATGGGCATAGACCCCTCGAGGATTAAACCCACAATGACGACCTTTAAAGGCGTCATACCAGGTGTAGAGGCCAAGCTAGACAGGCTCAATTACACTCGAAGTGGTCTTCGGATCCCCGGATAACTTCCGAAGCGAGGAATTAATCTTCGACATAGTCCCGTTCCGCAGTGGCTATCACGCGCTGCTCGGACGAACCGCATTTGCAAAGTTCAATGCGGTGCCGCACTACGCATACCTCGAGCTCAAGATGCCAGGACTTCGAGGAGTAATCACAGTCAATGGAAACACCGAACGCTCTCTCCGAACGGAGGATCATACGGCGGCCCTCGCGGCGGAAGTACAAAGCAGCCTCTCAAGGCAATTCTCGAGTCCGGCTACTAAACGTCCGGACACCGTGTCGGTGCGGGGACGACACCTATGGGATCACAAGAATCCCTACTACGGTTGCGGGGCGCGGGGTCGTAAGGAGAGCAGATCAAACAGATAGCACACGGGTTCTTTATCCAGGTTCGGGCCGCGAGATGCGTAAAACCCTACTCCTGCTTTGGTGGTTAGTTTATCTGCGTTCTTGAGCTAGCTATGGGGCGTGATGTCACATCCCTAGTTCTAGTATGCACTGAGCTAGCTAGTCATGTGTTGCATCATGTTTAAATTCTTTTGAATTTGAAATGGGGATTGTTTCAAACCCTAGCATCAAAGCGAAATCAATAGGTTCAACCAAGATATTTTAGTGAACCCAAAGTGGCTTTCAAAAATGTTCATCATTTTTGGAAAATGAAACAAAGATAACAGAGATGATGCACATTTTTCCATGACATTTTGGATCTTTGAACTAATACATGTTGTATTTGAGTTGGAGCAAATATATGTTATAAATATATTTAATGCTTCAATAATTCTGTTATTTTGTGAGGGGCTCTAGAATATTCCTTTCAGTCCCTGCAAAACTTATCAGAAGAAACAAAAATGATTTAGTGCTTGAACTAAATCAAAACAGATTGAAATAAATAGAAAACAGAAACTAAATTAAAAAGGGCAGAAACCACACCTGGCCTCCCTGTAGCCTGGCCCAACTCCTCCAGCAGGCCCAGCCCACCTGGCAGGCCAGCCACCTGGCCGGCCCACCGAGGGCAGGGGCATCTTCTTCCTCCCGCTGTATAAGTGAGGAGAAGCTAGCCACGGGCGCCGCGGCCACTGGCTGCTCGCCTGGCTGTCCCTCGTCAGCTCGACTCCCTCCGCGACGCCACGCAACCCCCAGGCCCTCTCACTCTCGAAGCGCTTTTCCCTCCTTCGCTCTCTTCCCGAACGGAGCTCGTCACCGCCGTCCCATCGCCACCACGGCCACCGGCCCCCTTGCCTTTTGCCGATGCATCTGTAAGAATCGTCCTCTCCTGAATCATATACACCAACCAGTTCGACCGCGGGAGCCCTGCAGCGCCGTCCTCAAGCTCATCTTCAACCTCCGGCCGCCGGAAACCTCATCGTCGACTCGCCGCCATCCATGCTTCCCCGAGCTCGCTGACCTTCCCTGCGTGATCCCGTGAGCCCCTGGCTGATTCCCCTCTCCTTTTCCTCGCACGCCCTTTGTAGTCGTCAGAACCGTCAAGCCCGAAGCTCACCGCCGCCATCCATGGCGCCACCGTGGTAACCGCGCCACAACTTCGTGACTTGAGCAGTCGTGAGCCCAGCGGGTCCCCACGAACAACGCCGCCGCTCAAGCTCTGACTTGCACCACGGCACCCCGCCGCTCGGGGCCGAACTCGGCGCCGGCTCCATTCCGGTGAACTCCGGCCACCCCAGTCGATCTTCGCCACCCCGGGATGCTTGGCGTGAAGCCCAAAGAACCCATAGCCGCAAAACCACGCCCGAAACCACCATCACCTGTAGCGTTGTCCCGTGGCGTTTCCGTCGTCGGTTTTGGTCACCGCCGGCGAAACTCCGGCGACTGCCGACGTGGCACAGTCATTAGGACTAATCCCCATCATTAGCCACCTCATCGCTTAATCGGCCGGGCCCTATCATTGGGTCAAATCCCGTCAGGACGGGTTTTGACCGGGGTTAAATAGTGGGTCACTGACAAGTGGGCCCCACTGGTCAGGTTTGACCCCGGTCAGCCGCAGTTGACTTGCAGACGTCATGCTGACGCAATAAACCTCTTTTCTGGATTTTAAATAAATCTAAACAATTTATTTATTTCAGAAAATAGCTAAAACTTCTAAAATTCATAGAAATTCAACCGTAACTCCAAATGAGATAAATATATATGAAAAATGATCAGACAAATCCAATATATCCATCTGTACCATTTTCATGCATGTTAGAACAACTTATGGCTACTGTCTAGGACAAATGAAATGAATGGCATTTAAACCTTCACATATGGGGTTTGAATTTGAACCTAGGGTTCAAACCAACTTCATTTAAATTGTTGCTAGTTGCATTAGCTCAAACCACATCATATTGCCATGTCATGATCATGCATCATATTGTGCATTGCGTTGATTGTGTTCTTCCTTGTTTGCCGGTGTTTGTTCCCTCTCAGTAGACAACGTACCGACGATGTGATCGATGACACCGATGAAGATCTATACTATCTTTAGAAGTGCCAGGCAAGCAAAACCCCCTTGTTCATTCCGATACAATCCCACTCTCTCGCCTCGCCTCCTTTTACTGCATTAGGACAACAATGATTCATACATTTACTTGCTGCGGTAGTCGAACCCCTTTATCCTCTGATGACCTGTCATTCCACAAAGAATAGATGAAACCCACTAGCATGAGTAGGAGTTGTTTGAGCCTGTTGTGCCTACTCATTCATGCTTGTTTGTCATGCCTGCTACTACTTAGAGTTGAGTCAGTGCGATTCATCGGGGATGAATCGGAGGTGTGAACATGTCCTCACTGTGTGAGCTAAGTGTATGAACACGATTTGGTAAAGGTAGCGGTGAGAGGCCATGTAGGAGTACATGGTGGGTTGTCTCATTGCAGCCTCCTCAAGAACTGAGTTCTGTGTTTGTGATCCATGAACAGTTACTACCACACATTGGCTTAGGTAACTCGACCTCTCGACTTATTAATCAACATGATCTCCGTCCCGTGAGTTGTAACTAGTTTACGTGTTTGTAGGTACTGTTAGTAGTCTACCAAGTGGCACCGATGCATGTGGGCTTGGGACAGACTAGGCACCGTGGCACGGTGTACCAAGCGTAGAACCACCCGTCGAGGTGGGTTTGGGAACCCTGCTCACATCGTTTGGGGCTGTGAGCGACACCCCGGCCGGATCTCTTTGTGGATGGAACCCGAATAGGCGATAAACCTGGACGAGAGATTTGTGTAATTAGTCAGGTCGTGGCCGACTCCCTCACCCGGCTTCCGCTTGAAGGTTAACGAGATACACGAGGTGTACATGGCGGTAAGTGGCGAGAGCGTGTGTGAAGAAGTACACCCCTGCAGGGTTAACATTATCTATTCGAATAGTTGTGTCCGCGGTAAAGGACTTCTCGGTTGCCTATAACAGTTCATAGACAAGTGAAAGTGGATACTCTAAAATGCGCAAGATAAGCGTGAGTGCTATGGATGGCGTTCTCGTAGGAAGACGGGAACAGATCCATAGTGGTGTATTGATATGGTGAATATGTGGACTCATGTGCGCCACCTCAAAAGAGTTGCCTGCAGTCGTAGTTCAGGATAGCCACCGACTCAAAGCTGGCTTGCTGCAGTCAAACTCCACCACCCCCTTTGTTGATAATGATGCATATGTAGTAAGTTCTGATGTAAGTCTTGCTGAGTACATTTGTACTCACGTTTTCTTATTTTATGTTTTGCAGAGAGATGTCAGTCTCGCTAGTAGTTCCGCGTGGACTTGACGCTTAGCTTGTTACCTCGGCCACGATCTTGTGCCCTCGGCAGGATCTGGTAGATAGTCGGGCTTCTCGGCCTTTTTTCATTTGTAGATGTTTGTACTCGGACATGTTAAGCTTCCGCTTGTGCTTGTTGCTTGTATGTTTCTGTATGTTGGGTCATGAGACCCATGTTTGTAATATCTCGCTCCTCGGAGCCTAATGAATAAATACTTGAGTCAGAGAGTTATGTTGTGATGCCATGTTGTATGTACTCATATCGGGCATATTGTGTGTATGATTGAAATGCTTGGTATGAGTGGGATCCGACAATCTAGTTGTTTATCCTTGGCAGCCTCTCATATGGGGAAATGTAGTCTAGTGTTCCCGAGCGATAGTAGTCCGCTACAGCCCGGTTCACCGGAGTCCTCGTTAGCCCAAAGACTACCGCTGGACACTTGACTGGCCGCATGTATTTCACTTCCTTCATGTATACGTCTCTTCGGGAAATGTCACGCGGTGACATCCGGAGTCCTGCCTAGCTCGCATAAACTGGGTTACCGGAGTCCTGTTAGCCCATACTTTGGATCCATACGTTGATGACCGACATGCTCGATGTGATTCATGTATGCCTGTCCCCATGGGTTAGTGCCGCTTTGGGTTCACGACTAGCCATGTCGGCCCGGTTCTCTGTCATATGGATGCTAGCGACACTATCATATACGTGAGCCAAAAGGCGCAAACGGTCCCGGCAATGGTAAGGCGACACCCGTGGAATACCGTGCGTGAGGGCCGCAAAATGATATGAGGTGTTCTTGGCTGGATCGATGTGACTTGGAATCGGGTCCCGACAGCTTTGGTATCGAGCCCCGACTGTCAGAGGATTACCAAGCCAAACTGGTCGAAGTTGTGTCTAGAAATGCTTTAGTTATGTAAGGGAATTGATTGTGGAAGGAACGTAAAGCTCTTTTTACTCCTTATACCTCATGGCCTTCGATCTCGAGTCATCCTCTTCTCTTCTACGGGGATTAAGAACTAGGCCTTCTCATCTATCTATCAGGATGACGTGTTACTAATCCATAGACTTTTAAGATTGTTGGTTTTACGCCCCAGTTTAGTTTCTACTATTTCCGTATGTCCATAGTTGGTCTCAGAACCCTGATATTGTGATGTTGAGTGGGCATGCCACCATTTTGCATGATGTCTCAAATCTTTTTGAGCATTTACAGCCGTTATCTTTGTCAAAGTCATCCTGTGTTTCTAATTAGTCTCGATGCATTTGCAAAATCCCTTCTTTCCACCCGTTGTTCCTTTGGGTCGTGGATAAGCACACTAATCGGTGAGTCGAGGTACCTTTTGCCTCGACATATATGTTGGAGTTATTATTATGACCCTAGGTGTCTAGAGTATCACTTAGTAATCCAGCCATGCTTTGTGTTCCCAATGTGATGATTCTGGCCATCATTCTCGAAAGCATCCCGTGATGCCATTTAGTAGTAGGTATTCTACTCCTGGGTTTCTGAACCCGAGATTCACCCTACTTCATGTTGTTAGTATTTGCTAGTTCCTTTAGGATATTAGTAACCGTGCGACAGTCCTCGAGGTCCGTGGTATCTCATTCTTACACATACCATGAACAATCCTTGGCAGGAGTTCCTTTGAACCAAAAGGTCACAACAAGAGTGCTTTCGATGAGTTCCCATTCATATTGTGACTGCCAGTTCTACCTTCTCCGCATGGGTTATCCGGAAGAAATGTTGAACTTTGCTCGACATACTAATCCATGCCTCCACAACTCGAAAAGTTATATGTTCCTTGAGTTGTCCCTCTTTAGTTGTATTCTGACTCTCATCTATCAATTGATAGTCAAGAGTATGTGTGCGATCGTGTTTATCGATGCCTATTATTCTTGTGGCCCGTCAAGCCATTCTATTCGGGAATGACTAGGAGAAACAAACTCCAGAACCTCATCCATATCTAGGTTTGGGTCCAAGTAGTTGTAATCCGCAAATCAAAATGCCAATCCAACTTTGATTATGTTCTACCTCGGAGTATTACCCCCCTTTATGTCAGGAACGTCATGAGAATTGCACCTTCTCTTATGAATTCTTGATGCAGTGATACTCTCGCCATCATCGTTCATTCCTCGGTCCCGTGTTGTTGTAACCAGAATGCCGACAAGTGAACTGTGATGTGTGAAATCGATACTCCTAGCAACCTCGTTGCTTGGTAGTTAATGGACAATATTCTCATTATTAGTGTGTTGGTTATTAAATCATCATCCTAAGATAGACTGTGCTACCTAGTCCTTATTCCGGTGCACTCTTTGATCAATGAGTTAGGATTGTGTCAATCCCCTACTCTTCTGATCATATCGTCTTGCGCTGAAAAGCAAGATTGATCTCGAGCCTAGTAAGATATCGGTGGTTCGTGACTTTCCAAATATCTTCTTGGAAGTGCTACCAGGTTGTCACCTGACCGCTATGTTAAGTTCGTGATCAAGTTGGTTTCTTGTAAACCACCCCTTCTCCAAGAATCCGTGTTGGATATCCCTGAGCTGGTTGGATAAGCTAAACAACAACTTGGAGAGTTGGAAGATAAAAGCTTTGCTGAACTTAGTTCATCACAAAGGGATATCCTTGAGTATGCGTGTGTGTTGAATAAAGATGATATCTTCATCGAATGATACCCGTGATCAGTTGTTGAACCTATTGTCTTATCAAACTTTGACTTGAGTATGGGCTATTATTAAGTCAAATCAGAACCAACGATGTTCGTAATGTTGTCTTACTCGTGGTTGATCCCTCGAGCATACCCCATTACACCTTTTGGTCTGACCAATGCTATCACCGTGTTCACATGATGGCGGAAGTCCAGTGATATGGAAATTCCGATGAGTTGTTGTTGAGCCCATCAGCAGCATTTTGTCTCCCCCATGATTCATGTTGAACATCAACCTAGTGTTGGAAACTTTGTAAGCAATGCCTTCGTGTTCCGTTCATGAAGCTTATGCTTGGATGGAAGAAGTGACTTCCTCGAATTCATGTGCTTTAGGTGTAAGTTGCTGTCATGAATTTGAGAATTGTTTGTTTTGTTTCCCTTGGAATCATCCCAAATCAGTTATGCACGTGCGAAGTATTCTATGGTTTGGTAGATTAATTACCTCCACTCCATATGAGTTCCTAGCACACCAAGCCAATGATTGATTTGCTCAAGGAAAATGAGCGTGTTGTGCTAATTCTAGATCATGCACAAGATTCCGTTATCCTCGATGATGGTTCCCAACCAGAACTCGGTAGTGTTTTATTATAAGACTACTACGTGGTCATGCTTGTCTTGGACAGCGTGTCCACGGGTTTGTAGCAGAACCAGCTCATGTTTTGGAGCTTACTACCGTAGTCCATTTCCCGAGAATCTCACAACGTCGCCTCGTCGATTTGTGTTGCAACCTTTCTTTTTCAGACATGTTGTCTGAAATGTCTTGTTACCAACCAGATCTGAATCTCAGGCAGATATGATGGTTGAAACATTCCCAGCATTTGCATTATGTTCCCAGCATGCACCCCAGCAATTGTTGTTCAGGATCATCTTCAAAAGCGGTCCTACCATGCGTCCCATCCATTTCCGATGATAAGCAAAAGTCATCCATTGCGTTGTCTTCAACAAGGTAGTCCACATCATTCATCCTAGTCCGAGTATGCCATTTCTTCAAGCTCTTTCAAACGATCAATTGAAAATTGCTTTAAGCTGGTATGAAGAGTTTCAATGATCTATGGATCAAAAGTAATTCTTTTTGCCACTTAAGGGAATAGTTCTACGAGTCACCTTCCCTAAGGTGCCCCGTTATGGTATCATGGCAACTCAACTCCTCGCTACGTTGACAACCGTTCACCATCTCCTCAAGCATGGAATTGTTGCCTACCAAATTGAACCCCCGTCATCTGTTCTTCCATCCCTTCCTAAGTGTGTTTGAACATCTCAGCTCAAGAGGTGTTCTATGCCTCATCCCGTGAGTTGATCGTCAGTTGCTCGATCCTCGACAAGGTCGATTCTTCTAGAGTTTCATTTCCTCTTGTGGTCATGTTGAATGGAGTTCTCAAAGCAAGATGTCAAGATCAAGGTGATGCAATGAATCAACCTCCTCGAGAAAGACATCTGGATCATGAATATTGTATTAGCTTGTGCCCCTCTGTCTTCTTACCTCACGTCTTGAATCTCGGGACGAGATTCTTGTTACGTGGGGGTGAGTTGTCACATCCCTAGTTCTAGTATGCACTGAGCTAGCTAGTCATGTGTTGCATCATGTTTAAATCCTTTTTAATTTGAAATGGGGATTGTTTCAAACCCTAGCATCAAAGGAAATCAATAGGTTCAACCAACATATTTTTAGTGAACCCAAAGTGGCTTTCAAAAATGTTCATCATTTTTGGAAATGCTGGAAACAGTAACCAGAGATGATGCACATTTTCCATGACATTTTGGATCTTTGAACTAATACATGTTGTATTTGAGTTGGAGCAAATATATGTTATAAATATATTTAATGCTTCAATAATTCTGTTATTTTGTGAGGGGCTCTAGAATATTCCTTTCAGTCCCTGCAAAACTTATCAGAAGAACAAAAATGATTTAGTGCTTGAACTAAATCAAAACAGATTGAAATAAATAGAAAACAGAAACTAAATTAAAAAGGGCAGAAACCTCACCTGGCCTCCCTGTAGCCGCCCAGGCTCCTCCAAAGAGGCCCAGCCCACTGCATCCCAGGCCACTGGCCGGCCCACCAAGGCGGGCGTCTTCTTCCTCCTTCCGTAGGCGAGCAGAAGCTAGCCACGGCGCAGGCCACGCCGGCAGCCTGCACTGGCTGTCCCTCGTCGCCTGGACTCCTCCGCGACGCCACGCAACCCCCAGTGCCCTCTCACTCTCTCGGCGCTTTTCCCTCCTCTGCTCTCTTCCCAACGGAGCTCGTCGCCGCCGTCCCACCGCCACCACGGCCACCCCTTGCCTTGCCGATGCATCCGTAAGAACTGCCGTCTCTCCTGAATCGTATACACCAACCAGTTCGACCGCGGGAGCCCTGCAGCGCCATCCTCAAGCTCATCTTCAACCTCCGGCCGCCGACAACCTCATCGTCGACTCGTCGCCGTCCGTGCTTCCCCGAGCTCGCTGACCTTCCCTGCGTGATCCCCGTGAGCCCCTGAACTGATTCCCCCTCTCCTTTCCCCTCAGACGGCCGCTAGAAGTCGCCATAAATGTCAAGCTCGAAGCTCACCGCCGCCATCCATGGCGCCACCATGGTAACCGCGCCACAACTCGCGGCTTGAGCACCGCCGTGAGCAGTGGGTCCCCATTTAACCCAACGCCGCCGTCAAGCTCCTGACTTGCACCACGGCTTCGCCGCTCGGGCCAAACTCCGGCGCCGCCACGAGCTCCATTCCGGGTGAACTCCGGCCACCCTACCGATCTTCGCCACCGGGATGCAAGCCCAAAGAACCCATAGCCGCAAAACAACGCTCAAACCATCCTCAGAAGCGTTTTCCCGTGGCGTTTCCGTCGTCGGTTTTGGTCACCGTCGGCGAAACTCCGGCGACTGCCGACGTGGCACAGTCATTAGGACTAATCCCCATCATTAGCCACCTCATCGCCATCGGCGGCGGGCCCTACCATTGGGTCAAACCCGTCACAAGACGGGTTTCACTGGTTAAATAGTGGGTCACTGACAAGTGGGCCCCACTGGTCAGGTTTGACCCCGGTCAGCCACAGTTGACTTGCAGACGTCATGCTGACGCAATAAACCCCTTTTCTGGATTTTAAATAAATCTAAACGATTTATTTATTTCAGAAAATAGCTAAAACTTCTAAAATTCATAGAAATTCAACCGTAACTCCAAATGAGATAAATTATATATGAAAAATGATCAGAAAAATCCAATCTATCCATATATACCATTTTCATGCATGTTAGAACAACTTATGGCTACTGTCTAGGAAAAATGAAATGAATGGCATTTAAACCTTCACATATGGGGTTTGAATTTGAACCTAGGGTTCAAACCAACTTCATTTAAATTGTTGCTAGTTGCATTAGCTCAAACCACATCATATTGCCATGTCATGATCATGCATCATATTGTGCATTGCGTTGATTGTGTTCTTCCTTGTTTGCCGGTGTTTGTTCCCTCTCAGTAGACGACGTACCGACGATGTGATCGATGACACCGATGAAGATCTATACTATCTTCAGAAGTGCCAGGCAAGCAAAACCCCCTTGTTCATTCCGATACAATCCCACTCTCTCGCTCCTGCTCTCTTTTACTGCATTAGGACAACAATGATTCATCATTACTTGTCATGGTAGCTGAACCCCTTTATCCTCTCGCATGACCTGTCATTCCACAAAGAAATAGATGAAACCCACTAGCATGAGTAGGAGTTGTTTGAGCCCTGTTGTGCCTACTCATTCATGCTTGTTTGTCATGCCCGCTCGCTTAGAGTTGAGTCAGGTCTGCGATTCATCGGGGATGAATCGGAGGTGTGTGAACATGTCCTACTGTGTGTGAGGTAAGTGTATGAACACGATTTGGTAAAGGTAGCGGTGAGAGGCCATGTAGGAGTACATGGTGGGTTGTCTCATTGCAGCCGTCGTCAGGAACTGAGTTCTGTGTTTGTGATCCATGAACAGTTACTACCACACATTGGGTTCCGGTAACTCGACCCCTCTCGACTTATTAATCAACATGATCTCTGTCCAGGAGTTGTAACTAGTTTCTGGTGTTTGTAGGTAGTGTTAGTAGTCTACCAAGTGGCACCCACAGTGGGCTTGGGATGACTTAGGCACCGTGGCACGGTGTACCAAGCGTAGAACCACCCGTCGAGGTGGGCTTGGGAACCCTACTCACATCGCTTGGGGCCGTGAGCGACACCCGGCCGGATCTCCTTGCGGATGGAACCCGAATAGGCGATAAACCCGACGAGAGAGATTTGTGTAGTTAGTCGTCGTGGCCGACTCCTCGCCAGGCTTCCGCTTGAAGGTTGCCGAGATACACGAGGTGTACATGGCGTGTAAGTGGCGAGAGCGTGTGAAGAAGTACACCCTGCAGGGGTTAACATTATCTATTCAATAGCCGTGTCCGCGGTAAAGGACTTACAGGTTGCCTATAACAGTTCATAGACAAGTGAAAGTGGATACTCTAAAATGTGCAAGATAAGTGTGAGTGCTATGGATGGCATTCTCGTAGGAAGACGGGAACGGATCCATAGTGGTGTATTGATATGGTGAATATGTGGACTCGTGTGCGCCACCTCAAAAGAGTTGCCTGCAATGTAGTTCGTGATAGCCACCGAGTCAAAGCTGGCTTGCTGCCGGTCAAACTCCACCACCCCTTTGTTGATAATGATGCATATGTAGTAAGTTCGATGTAAGTCTTGCTTGAGTACATTTGTACTCACGCTTTTCTCATTTTATGTTTTGCGGAGAGATGTCGCCTTGCTAGTAGTTCCGCGTGGACTTGACGCTTAGCTTGTTACCTCAGCTACGATCTTGTGCCCTCAAGCAGGATCTGGTAGATAGTCGGGCTTCTCGGCCTTTTTCATTTGTAGATGTCTCAGATTTCAGACATGTTAAGCTTCCGCTTGTGCTTGTTGCTTGTATGCTCTGTATGTTGGGTCATGAGACCCATGTTTGTAATATCTCGCTCCTCGGAGCCTAATGAATAAGTACTTGAGTCGTAGAGTTATGTTGTGATGCCATGTTGTATGTACTCCTATCGGGCATATTGTGTATATGATTGAAATGCTTGGTATGAGTGGGATCCGACAATCTAGTTGTTTATCCTTGGCAGCCTCTCATATGGGGAAATGTAGTCTAGTGCTTCTTGAGCGATAGTAGTCCGCTTCTGACCCGGTTCATCGGAGTCCTGCTAGCCCGGCACTACCGCCTGGACACTTGATCGGTCGGCATGTGTTTCACTTCGCTCTCGTGGTCTGTCCTTCGGGAAATGTCACACGGTGACATCCGGAGTCCTGCGCCTGCAACAGCCCGGGTTACCGGAGTCCTCATAGCCCGTGCTACAGCCCGGATTCATACGTTGATGACCGACATGCTCGATGTGATTCATGTATGCCTGTCCCCATGGGTTAGTGCCGCTTGGGGTTCACGACTAGCCATGTCGGCCCGGGTTCTCTGTCATATGGATGCTAGCGACACTATCATATACGTGAGCCAAAAGGCGCAAACGGTCGCGGGCCATGGTAAGGCGACGCCCGTGGGAATACCGTGCGTGAGGCCGCAAAGTGATATGAGGTGTTACTGGCTAGATCGATGTGACTTGGAATTGGGGTCCTGACACGTGAGGAGCTCCAAAAAGCCGAATCCTCCTCCTGGTCGCCTTGGGCCTCCTTTTATAGGGAAAGGGGTTGCCACAGTGGCACACAGGAGGTGGAAAGGGTACAGTTGTACGAGTTTATCCCTCGCATTACATGACAAGGCGCCATAAATACGTCTTGCTTAGGTGTCCTTGCTTTATCGGGGACGGGGGAGAGCCCGGTCTCGTCTGCCGCCGCCTCCTTTCATGTTGACACGCTACCGCCAGCGGTGCCTCTGGTGCCATGTAGGCAGGCAGGCAGCTGAGGTGGCGCGGTGGTGGGTCCCCATGAAGGTTCGCTTGCCGCCACGCAGGTGCCTGCCCAACTGGTTGGGTCGGCAGCTGCATGGTGGAGGCTTGATTGGTGCGGGCCTGATGGTGGCCCTACGGGTGTCCTTGGCAGGGGCCTTGCCGCAGCCCCGGCAAGGGTCTTGCCGGGGCCCCGGCAAGGGTCTTGCCGCGGCGCCTGCTGTCATCCCCGGCAAGGCTCTTGCCGGGGCCTTAGGTCCTCCTTGGCCTGGATCCCGCCAAGGGTCATCAGCTTCTATAGTATGTATTTGATCTTTGAATGTCTTCACAAAGATCTGCATGCCACCACGGGGATGTCTCCCGAATCCTTTGCCCCATGGGGGGGCAGTGGACTCAAAGGTGATCCGCTCCGTGTGCGTGGGGCGAGCCGCCCCGGCAAGGATCTTGCCGGGGGAGTCTGCTTCGTCCCCTTTGCTCCTTGTGGTCTTGGTCTTGGCGTCGTTCTGCTCCTTTCGAGCTTCGGCCTTACCTTGGCTCACCTTCCTTGCCTTGCTTAGTGTGGCGGCGCTGCGGCTGTTGCCCGTGCAGACAGTTAAAAGGTGTACCCCTCTTGTTGTACACCGACAGGAGCCCCCGGGCCTGGGCCACACGTAAGCGCAATCGCGTCGTTGGGCTAGGCCCAAAAACGGTGTGCGGGCAGGCAGGGTGGTTTTTACCGCGGTAAGTCTTTTCGCGCGCTGTGCTCCCCATGCCTCCTGCGCGTGGCTTGGCGTGGGGAGGCGTGCGTGACGTGGGCGGCATGCGTGGGGCTGAGCTCTGCACGCATGCGTCACGTCGTGGTAAAAGGGGGCGGTTCGCGCCTTCCCCATAAACGGAGGGAGGCGTGGAGGCGCGGCCCATTTACTGAACGGGGCCGGGGCGTGGTCTTCAAGGCGTCCACTCCATCGGGCCCGCCTTTTTAGGATCTTGAAAAGGGGGAGGGCACGCTCGGCAGACTTGGAAATGAACCTGCCCATGGCGGCGACGCAACCAGCAAGCCGACGCACATCCTTGATCCGCTTGGGTGCTTCAATCTGCTCTATGGCTTTGATTTTGTTCGGATTGGCATCTATCCCACGCTGTGACACCAAGAACCCGAGGAGCTTGCCGGATGGGACGCCAAAGACGCACTTCTCAGGGTTCAGCTTGAGATTGATCTTGCGCAGGTTTGCAAATGTTTCTTGCAAATCCGGTATGAGGGTTGCCCTATCCTTGGTTTTTACCACTATGTCATCCATATAAGCCTCCATATTTCGATGGAGCTGGGGTTCAAAACCAATCTGGACCGCCCGTGCAAACGTCGAACCAGCACTCTTCAACCCGAAAGGCATCCACATGAAACAATACGTACCACATGGGGTGATGAATGATGTCTTCTCTTTGTCTTCTCTTGTCATGAAGATCTGGTGGTAGCCGGAGTAGGCATCGAGGAATGACAACAGATCACACCCAGCCCTGGAGTCAACAATCTGATCGATGCGCGGCAACGGGAAGGGATCTTTAGGGAAAGCCTTATTGATATCTGTGTAATCAATACACAGCCTCCACTTCCCATTTGCCTTGCGCACCACGACCGGATTGGCCAACCACGTTGGATGGAGCACTCCTCTTACCAAACCCGCCGCTTCCAGCTTCCGGATCTCTTCGTGATGAACTCTTGTCATTCCAAAGCTTGCTTTCGACCTTCCGCTTGACAGCCGCCGCATGAGGGCAGACAACAAGTAGGTGCTCAATCACCTCCCTGGGAACACTGGGGATGTCGGAAGCTTGCCACGCAAACACATAGACATTCGCCCGCAGGAAGGTGACGAGCACATCTTCCTATTTGTCGTCAAGGGTGGAGCTTATGGTAAAAGCTCCTCCCGTGTCGTCCTCATTGACAGAAACCTTCTTGGTTCCCGGTGGTATGTCCCTAGGCTTCTTGTTTCCGCCGGTGGAGCTCTCTGGCACGTCCTCGACGGCAGCGCTACACTCCGAAGAGGTGCGCTTGCCGGAGTGGGTGTCCGAGGTCACACCGGTCTTCTTCTTCTTCTTCCCTCCCGGGGTCCCAGCGGCAGGAGCAAGTGCCCTAGCGGCGGCAGCTGCTGCAACTGCTTGCTGGTATAGTTGGTCAGCTCAAATCAGCGCATCTTTCTTGTCGGAGGGAATGGTGATGATCGTCACAGGTCCTGGCATCTTCAGGGTGTGGTAGGCGTAGTGTGACGCCGCCATGAACTTGGCCAGCATTGGGCGGCCAAGGATCCCGTTGTAGGGCAAGCGGATCTTGGCAACATCGAACACGATCCTCTCCGTCCTGAAGTTCAAGTCGCTTCCAAAGGTCACGGGCAGCGTGACCTTTCCCTTGGGTTGGCTTCTTCGGTTGACCCACGAACGCGTGCCCGTCTCTTCGAGGTCTCCATCAGAATCTGCAGTTTCTCGATCACGGCAGCGAGATCAAGTTCAGACCGCCCCGCCATCGACTAGCATCTTCGTCACCTTGAGGTTGCGTATTGTTGGTGAAACCAACAACGGCAAGCACCGACCGCAGCAGCGATCGTGGTGATCCTCGGTGTCGAAGATGATAGGTGTGCCGGACCACTTCAGCCGCCTTCGGGCATCAAACGACGGCTCTACGGCCGTAACCTCTCGCACCCAATCGCTTAAGCCGGGCGGTGAGAAGTATGCGGCGAGGCGCCACCGCCGACGCACATGGCCTATGTAGCTCGAAACTCTTGGTCGCCAGATTCGTCGTCCTCTTCGTGATCGTCGTCTTCTGGCTTTCTGTCACGGGCCCGGGCGGGCCTCTCCTGTTGCTTATCCTTGCCATGACGGCCCGTCAGGCCGTCACGCTTCTTGCCGGATCCCTCAGCACCGTCCGGGCCCTTCTCCTTGTCTCGCCTCTCATATTCAGCCCTCTGCTTTTCAGCGAGGAGCTCAACCTGTCGGCAGTCCTGGAGAGCATGGCCTTTGATGCGATGGATCTTGCAGTATTGCTTGCCGGAGTTTCCTGGCTTCTCGGCAGCCGCCAAGGCCCGGCAGGTGACGCACCCGGCAACCTCCTTGCCAGGGTCGTCTGCCTTGGTTTTCTTGGTGGAGCCGGTGTCATCAGATCCCTCAACGGCAAGCAAGGTTTTTCCCTTTATGCTTCTGCTGCGGCGCCGCCTTTCTTCGCCGGGCGGCAATATCCTCATCTGAAGAGTCGGTTTCACGCCGCATCTTCGCCGGGTACTTCCTTCCCTCTTCAGCTCGGGCACATTTGTCGCCAAGAACATAGAGTTACGCTACATCTCTCACCTTGTTCATTGCCGCCTCTTCACGCATCTTGCGGTTACGCACGTTCGATGAAACGCTACCGATGATGGCGGCTGGGTGAACATCGTGGGATATTGTACTGCACTCGCTGAACCTCTCGAATATACTTGCGGAGACTCTCGCCTCCCTTCCGAGGAATGACGTGTGTCGCTTGCTTGGCCATGGGCTTGGTGGCCTCCAAAGAAAGGCGCCCACGAACTCATGGCACAAATCCGACCAGGAGGAAATAGAGTCTCACCGCAAGTGCATCAACCACGACATGGCGTTGGGTTTGAGAGCCAACGGAAAGTAGTTCGCAAGCACCTTATCGCTATGGGCCCCAAAGAGCTCGCATCGCGATGGTGTAGACACCGAGGAACTTCGGATGGGTGGGTCTTGCCACTGTACTTCTCGCCCACGTCGGGTTTGAAGGTGCGGTGAGTGGGCCCACTTTGGAACTGCGCAGCTCACGGGTAAAAGCCGGACAGCCTACCTCGTAAGGTAAGCCTCCGTGGCTCCTCGGTGCGGGTGGCTCACAGCAGGCCCTGCTCGCCGATTATCTGGTGGCGGCGCTTCCGCCGGCGCTCGATAGTGGTTCGAGCGTCTTCATGTTCACGTTCCCGAAGAACTTGGCGCTGGTCACAGTGGGCCCGCGGGTCGGACGATGCTACAGAGATCTCGTCTCCCGTAACGTCGCGACGGGCTGGCGTCCGTGGGATCGGGCGAGGAGGAGGTGAGTGCACCGTGGTTGCGGCGCCGTCGGCTCTCCAGCCACTGGTGCATGGGACTCCATCGGAACGTCGACCCGGGGGCTCCACCGGACCCGGTTCATCTTTGTTGGCCACCGCAACAAGGCTTCGGATGGTGGCTCTCCATTTGTCGAGTTTCCCCGTAGTGGGAGGAAAATCGAGGAGCAACTGTGCGCGAGCCAGGGCTTCTGCTGGCTTTGGTGGCAGCGAAACCTGCACGGATCGCGACGCGCTTCGACTTCTGACCAAGTCAGAAGGAGGTCTATCATGACCCTGCGGTCGCATGCCATCTTCACCAGCGGCTCGGCGAGCGGGCAGGTCTTCTAAATCCCGGAGGTGGCGCTCGGGGCTCTGTCTGTGGCGACGCCCGGGGTCCTCGGCGTGATTACGGCGCGCGTCGCGCGTCGCTTGAGAAGAGCGCGCCGTCGGCGCCGGCGTGGGAGTCTTGGAAGCCATCGCGTCGCCTGCGAGCGGGGTTGCAGCGATCTTGGGAGGCCCCGCGCCACCCACGGAGGGCCTGACTCCGTCTTTGGATTTGGCGGCGTGCGGACCGCTACCAAGCGCACGAACATCGCCGCCTCCCAAACTTCGGCTGCTGGGACGGTGTTGGTGTTCGCGAACAGCGCCCGGGTCCTTTCTGCGACCGTTCATCGCCGCTCGTCGGACGGGGTGTCCGGCTTCCGACGGGCCAACCGCCACCATCGTCTTCTTCTTGGGCGCCATGACGATGAAGAAGCGTCGAACTAATCGCTAGAGCTGATTCTCACAATGGCGCTTCTACCTACGGCGCGCCAAAGATGTCGGTGCGGGGGCGACACCTATGGGATCACAAGAATCCCTACTACGGTTATGGGCGCGGGGTCATGAGGAGAGCAGATCAAACAGATAGCACACGGGTTCTTTATCCAGGTTCGGGCCGCGAGATGCGTAAAACCCTACTCCTGCTTTGGTGGTTAGTTTATCTGCGTTCTTGAGCTAGCTATGGGGCGTGAGGAGCTCCAA
Organism: Aegilops bicornis; assembly: GCA_021605145.1. Taxonomy (NCBI): domain Eukaryota; kingdom Viridiplantae; phylum Streptophyta; class Magnoliopsida; order Poales; family Poaceae; genus Aegilops; species Aegilops bicornis. The sequence goes on from CM038674.1 coordinate 243,614,813, forward strand.
AAAGCCGAATCCTCCTCCTGGTCGCCTTGGGCCTCCTTTTATAGGGAAAGGGGTTGCCACAGTGGCACACAGGAGGTGGAAAGGGTACAGTTGTACGAGTTTATCCCTCGCATTACATGACAAGGCGCCATAAATACGTCTTGCTTAGGTGTCCTTGCTTTATCGGGGACGGGGGAGAGCCCGGTCTCGTCCGTCGCCGCTCCCTTTCGTGTTGACGCCGCCCGGCCAGCGGTGCTGTGGTGCCATGTAGGTGCAGTGCAGCTGAGGTGGTGTAGTGGTGGGTCTCCACGAAGGTTCGCTTGCCAAGAACGCAGTGCCCGCCTAACCGGTTGGGTCGGCGGCTGCATGGTGGAGGCTTGATTGGCGCGGGCCTGATGGTGGCCCTACGGGTGTCCTTGGCAGGGGCTTTGCCGCAGCCCCGGCAAGGGTCTTGCCGGGGCCCCGGCAAGGGTCTTGCTGCGGCATCGGCTGTCATCCCCGGCAAGGCTCTTGCCGGGGGCCTTGTGGTCCTCCTTGGCCGGGATCCCGCCAAGGGTCGTCATCTTCTATAGTATGTATCTGATCTTTGAATGTCTTCACAAAGATCTGCATGCCACTACGGGGATGTCTCCCGAATCCTTTGCCCCATGGGGGCAGTGGACTCAAGGGTGATCTGCTCCATGGGCGTGGGGCGAGCCCGCTGCAAGGGCCTTGCTGGTTTGCTAAAACCGCCCGCAAGGATCTTGCCGGGAGTCTGTCATTCCCTTTGCTCCTTGTGGTCTTGGTCTTGGCGTCGTTCTGCTCTTTCGAGCTTCGGCCTTACCTTGGCTCACCTTCCTTGCCTTGCTTAGTGTGGCGGCGCTCATGGGCTCAGATCGCCTGCACAGTTAAAGGTGTACCTCTTTTGTACACCGACACACCGTCAAGCCGCCTCGGAGTAACCTACAACAAGACCGCTGGCACGTTCCGAGCATCGCCAGAGCAATGCGGTCCCAACCCCAACCCTCGCGAAATTGCTAAACCAAGATTACGCTGACATAACTACGCTCTGGAAATACCATGGGCATAGGGGGAGGGGCACGACCACGGCATGCCCAGAATGCGGCTCAACCGCACTAGGGGCTCCTGATTGTGTCATTCTTTTTTTTTTCTCTTACTTTCAGGACTCCGTTCTCTAGAAGCCCTGTCCGGCACTAGAATCGCCGAACACACAATGCAACAGCCAGGGAAGCAGAAAGGTACGTCGAGTGTCCAGGTGGTCTCTATTATGAGCAGTATACCTGTTTTACATACCATCCCACAGCTTACCCCTGGAGGGGGACATGTCAAATAGTCCCATCCCTTGCTTATCGCACTATTTGTATCGTTCTGCCTTTACCGCAGCCCTTTTGAATAAACAATACATAGCTTCATCTTATTGTTGCATTCCTTTTTTTATCTATATATGTTCATTCATGACATGTTGCACCCGTACACTTTGGTATGGCCAATACACCAGGGGCTTAAGTACCCCAAAATATGGTGTGATAAGTCCGAACACTTTCACAAGTGCGGCACCCGAACTTATAGCATTATATGCATCGGCTCGAATCATGTCTTGGGTCAATAGTTGGGTTTGCCCGGCTCCCATGTTTTGGTACCTTACGTTCCGTTATATCGGCTAAGGTAGGCTGGGAGAACCATCGCGATTGTGCCCCGGTTGAGCTGGGTTGAGCACCTCAGTGGAGAAAGCTAAAACTGACCGTCATGATAGGGCGAGAGCCGGTCGCTGTTCGAGAGGTTTTCGAGTCCCTAAAGACTTATGCCGCTTAGAGCGAGGAGTCGGCATTGTCCGGCCTAGGTGTGAATAGCGCTCCGAACTTGGTCTTCCAAATACTAGGGGCTTCGCCGAAATTTAAAATTATAGAATTCTATGGCTAAGTGAGAGTGTTCAAGCATTATAGTCCGGTTGCCTTGTTCATCATGTTGAGCGCCTCCCTCGAAGGACCCAAGAATGGGAACAAGAGCGCTCAAGTTTATCCCGAACACCGCAGCACTCGTGGCATGGGGGCTGAAGCCAACGACTCGCCATCTCTCAAATTTAATAAACGGCCGCCTGAAGGTAATATTTTAAATTCACAAGCGTTGCTTAGCGCATATGAACAAGTTTTCAGCGACATGATAACAAATGCGAAGTTTACTCAAAAATTACATCTTTGGAGCATTCACTGCTATAAGGCGGGCACCCTTCAGACGCCCTCATAATACATCTCGGTTTGCGATAATCCTTGCCGGCGGTGGCCCGTCTGTCACAAGCTTCTCGGCGTCCATCTTGCCCCAATGCACTTTAGCACGGCAAGGCCCGACGGGCACCTTCAATGCGCATTTGAGCGCTTGATGACCTCAATCCATGGACAAAGGCCCACCACCTGCCAGACTAGCCCAAGTAGCTCCTGTGCATGGCTTCCTTAGGCCACACCGAACTATGAGGCCCTTCATGGCTGTTCGGCCACCTTAGGGAGCTCGACCACCGCTTCACCGGTCGCTCAGAGGCACGGTGTCCGCCTCAAAGATCTTGAGACGAACACCTTTTAAAAGTAATTCAGAAAACGGTACAAGTTCCACTGAGTTCGTATTTTCGACATAATTGTTTAATCGTAAGTCCGAATGCAATAAATAATACGGCATTGGAAAGCTTGAGCAAATGTGAAACTTTTTTGTATATATTGTTTCTCCTTATTCCTTACAGCTTTAAGTCAAATTAGAAAAATGATAAAAATGTATTTTTGGCATAATTTCTACATACTTTACGAAATGGGGCAAATAATATACCGCTGAAAAGCTATGGAAAATGCGAAACTTTTTCATATTTATGGTTTTTTATGATTCCTAGCCATTTTCAAGTAATTGCAAAAATGGTGAGATCATTCGTTCTGCCTTTATCGCGAAACTGATTCTTCGAAAATGCACCGCGTGAAGAACCTGAACTTCTCGGCACGTGTACTTGAACTTCACTTTGTTTTTCACGTGCTTTTTTTTGCTCATATATCTCTATCCACTGCTCCTAGCTCTCCATCCACTCATCGGAATTGAGCAAGTGATATACCGATGGAAAGTTGCTGTAAACACGCAACTTTCTCGTGTTGATCATTTTTCCATACTCGCAACGATTTTAAAAGTTTTTCATCTGAAATTCATTCAGCGTAGTAGTTGAACTTCATGTTGTTTCCACGTTGAACTTTTGTGACTTATTTTTGTTTGTACGCGCGCCTGAACTTCCCTCTGTACGAACCCGACTTTCGGGCTATCTTCGCAACCGTGGCTTCCCCCGCGAATTATTCTGGTTAGTAGTGTTCTATATGATGTTAGTGTAATCTAGAAACATTTTTTAGCAACTAAATACCGATTTTAAATAGGGATCTCGCTTGCTGGCAGATTTTTCTCTCGGGTCGTGATGAAATTGCGTTTTTGCAATTTACTGCTTGACTTGTTCGACCTGAACTTCTCCCTGTGCTAGGTTGAACTTCCGCCAACATTGCCCAAATGGGGCTTGCGATATACCGTTGGAAAGCTATGGACACCAGTATCACGACCCAAGTTAATTTTTTTGGCAAAATGTAAGCGGTTTAAGAGCAGTTTTGAAAACCGTTTTTTCTTCATACAAAAAACATAAATCATATTTTCGATCGCATTTTAAAACCATATATCGGAATGAGACAAATAATATGGCGTTGGAAAGCTGCTGCAAAACCGCTCTTTCCACATGTTGAAAGTTTTCTCTAATACCCTACGGTTAAAAAGTAATTTGGAAAATCGTAAAATTTCGTAAACCGAACAGTTGAGTTCGTATTTTTAGTTTCATTTCTAAACGGCTAATCCAATTGAGGAAAATAATATTGCGTTGGAAAGCTCATGAAAATGCGCTACTCTTTCATGGAGAAAGTTTTTTCTAGTTTTGAACGGTTTAAGAGGAATTTAGAAAACGGTACAAGTTCCACCGAGTTCATATTTTCGATCTATTTTTCTAACCGTACGTCCGAATGCAGCAAATGATATGACGTTGGAAAGCTTGAGGAAATGTGAAACTTTGTCGTATATATTGTTTCTCCTAATTCCTTACGGTTTTAAGTCAAATTTGAAAATAGCTAAAAATGTATTTTCGCCATAATTCCTACAAATTTTATCGGATTGGGGCAAATATTATCCTCTTGAAAAGCTACAGAAAATGCGAAACTTTTTCATGTTGATGGTTTTCTCTAGTTCCTAACCGTTTTCAAGTAATTTAGAAAATGGCAAGATCATTCGTTCTGCCTCTATCGCGAAACAGAATCTTCGAAAATGCACCGCGTGAAGAACTTGAACTTCTTGACATGTCTACTTGGACTTCACTCTGTTTTTTCACGTGCATTTTTTGCTCATAACTCTCCATCCACTCACCGGAATTGATCAAGTGATATACCGATGGAAAGCTGTTGTAAACACGCAACTTTTCTGTGTTGATCATTTTCTCATATTCGCGATGGTTTTAAAAGTTTTTATCCGAAATTCATTCGGTGCAGTAGTTGAACTTTCTGCTGTTTTTACGTTGAACTTCTGTGACGTATTTTCATTTGTAATTTCTCATCCATTTCATTATTATGCACAAATGATATTATTTTTGTACAAACCTCTCTTACAATATTTCTTTTAACTTTCTCCGACTGAGGACTTGAACTTACACAAATGATATTCCTGCCATTTTGAAGTACATTAGAAAATGACGAGATCATGATTTCTGCCTTCATCGTGAATGAGAATGCACTGCGTGAATTAGTTGAACTTCTTGGGCATGTCTGTTTGAACATCACTCTGTTTTTTACGTGTTGTTTTTTGCACTGCGTGAATTAGTTGAACTTCTCGGGCATGTCTGTTTTGAACTTCACTCTGTTTCACTCTATTGTATTTTTCTTATATGAAATACACACCATGTAGTACGTGAACTTCCGGTTGTTATCACCTTAAACTTCTCTCTGGTTAGAGAGAATTATTTTAAAACACAAAAAACAACATATTTTTTAATGTATTTTGGACATCTAAATACACGGTGAACCTCTCTCACAAATTTTTTTTGAACTTTTCCTCGCCGAGCACTTGAACTTCTAGCAACCATTTTTTTCGTTTATGAGTTGTTTATAAAAGTGCAAAAAATGGCATTGTTTTTTATTTTTTGAATAGGTAAATCCCAGGTTTTAATAAAATCTGAACTTCTCTATTATTTCAATTTGAACTTCACATTTTTATATTTTGAGTAAATAATAGTATTCTATTTTTATATGGAAAAAACTTAACATGGAAATACAAGGTGAATCTCTCTCGTAAGAATTTTTAAACTTCTCCGGACAGAGCACTTGAACTTCTTTCAACAAACCTTTTAAGCTTTTATTTTTCTATACTTTTATTCTCACCTGAAATGCATTCCTTGCAGTACTTGAACTTCTTGTTCTTTTCACTATGAACTTCTGTCGCATTTTTTTGCATACGTCGAATTACACGCAATTGTAGATCGGATGCCATTTTTTGCCATTTTAAAACATGTAATTGGAGGTCGGACGTCCCGCAATATAAATTCTAAACCATGCACAGAGGTGCACGTGAACTTCTTGCAACAAATCCGAGTTTTTTTATATACTTCAAACTTCTCTGTTATTTTAATTTGAACTTCTTAGTCTTATTCTTAGAAAACAATATTTATTCTTTATAAACATTGACCTACTATGTTTTTAAAATTTGGATTTCTTGGTCCCTTTTTAACCTCAACTTTTTATTCTCTCCTTTTCCAAACTACAAACAATACTATGATTTCCCTGTAACTTTTCTTCTCCACGAGAGTTGTGCTTTTGCATGGGATAGTTCTCGACTAGAAGCATGTCCCGTGATTTTAAAATTTGAACTTCTAGTTTTTTTAAGAAAGTGAGTAAATTCGTTAAAATGGCATCAATATTTTTTCACTTATTTGCTCGTGGTTTCTCTTCATAAAATGGAAATAAAAGGAAATTTTCACCATAAAATGCCATGCGCCCATGCAACCTACGGACTAGTGTTTGTTTTATTTTTTTCATTTATTATTGAATTGCCTAGCCCAGTGAATTTGAACTTCAAGTTATTTGTTTAGTATCATTTTGCTGGCGCCTATCTTTTTTCTGCAATCTTTCATGCGAATTTAAACATTTTGATCCTCCTGAAAATTGGCTTGCGGTTTTTTTCATGAATGACTTTTTCACTAAGCATTTTTAATCAGTTAGATGCATTCTTCCCTAAAACTCAATGATTGAACTCTCTATACAATAATATTTGAACTTCCATAGTACGTCAAAAAATACATAGTTCTTTAGGTGTATGTAAACTCAATGGTTTATACAAACTTCTTTCCATCAAATCACGCGAAAGAACATGCATGAACAGAAAAGGGGAAGGAGTTACAAGGTCCATAACACACTTTTTGGTATCTTTGTGAAGGTTCCGCAGAATAAACTTAACAAGTTACAAATTCCAAGCTACGAAATGAAATGAGCTAATATGAGTGAGAGGCTGCAGGAACACGGTGCATAGTAATTTCAGTAGAAGCGGGGCCATAGCAAGGGTTCCTATAGATTTCTAAAGAATCAGAGAGGTGCTTGAGGAGGTGGACAATGACTGGCACTCAATTCTTTTTGTGGGCTCTGTTTTGTGGTAATAACAGCAACAAAAGGTGTTGCAGCTGGGGGTGGCGACTAGCATAATCGGCACCACGAGCATCTTTGTTCGACCTGCCACAAGAACTCTGTTTGACCTGCCGATGAGTACAATCCGGATGATCTAAGAAAATCGAGAGAACGAAGCAGTTTCTCTCCTTACCCGCGTCGAGAAACTGCTATTCAGAATGCATTTTTTAAGAAGCTAAATATACAGAAACAATTTTTGCAGCAATTTTCGTGCAAATTCTGAAGTTCAAATCCTCATGGGGGGATTGGTCAGGGTACAAATGGAGGGGCAACACTATTGAAGAGGAGTCGCGTGGTTCAAGTGGTTTGCCACGGCCGTGCCTTCCGATAGTGGTAGGTGGTCGCGGCGGCGACCTAAGAGAGAAGGTAGCAGGGAGGTAGTCGGTGCCACAGCAGCGGGGCGCCCGGAGGTGCGTGGCAGGTGGTGGTGGCGGCGCCCTGGGAAGGCCGCGGCGGAGGCACCCTGGGGCAGGTCGCGGGGTTGCCCTGGGGCAGGTCACGGTGGTGGTTGATGGCAGATGGAGGCCACCTCCGCGGCAAGGTAGGAGGGGTGGTACTGGCGGTGGCCAAATCGAGGGGCGGGTGCAGCGTGGCGGCTGGACTCAGGCACGGGGGCGAAGCGGCGGCCGGACGGAGGCTTGGGGTGGCGCCAGGGCGAGATCCAAGAGAGGAGATGTGCGGGGCCGGATCCAGGCAGGAGGGAGCCAGCTCCAGACCGGAGGAAGGCCGCCCGTGACCACCACAGTCGAGGGCGGAGCAGGAGGTGCGGCCACCACAGTTGAGGGCGGAGCAGGAAGTGGTTGGCCGCGGCAAGGGATCCTGCCGCCGCCGTCCCCAATGGATCCCTGGCGGGGGAGCTCGCCGGCGCGTGGTGGCGCCGGATCCAGGGAGGTGCCGGTGAGTGGGAGGTAGGCGGCCATCGGGGATGGGTGGTGGCAATCGCTCGCGTTGGGGAGTGGGGCGATGACGCGGGGTGGGTAGTTTTTTTTTGTTCGTTGTCGAGTTCGGGAACACCTGATTGGGCCTTATATAGGGTGATCGTGATCCAAATAGTTATTTAATCCTGGGATTAGAATAGTGTTGTCCTATATATATATATATATATATATTTGTTGGTGAAAGTATTGTCCAATGGGAGTTATGTTTTGTACTTCCTTCGTCCAGAAATACTTGTCATCAAAATGGATAAAAGGGGATGTATCTAGACGTATTTTAGTTTCACATGCATCCTTTTTTGCCAATTTTGATGACAAGTATTTTCGGACGGAGGGAGTATTACTCATGTAGCCTACAAAGTCTGCGGCACAGCCTTATAACTTCTTACTCCATTTCTAAATTTGTACTAGTCCTCTATACTGTATATTGCGCTACTCGTACTACTACCTCCCTCCTGCTTTATTGGTCTTCTTTGTAATTTGTGTCAAATTTTGACCATAAGTTTCACTATCTAAATGTTAATGCATGTCACAAAAAATTATATCATTTTATTCGTATTTGAACATAATTTCCAATGGAATAATTTTCGGTGACATGCATTGACATTTTGTTAGTTAAACCTCTTGTTAAAATGTGACACTAAATACGACTAGTAAATAGTACAGTAGCAGTACTAGTATACGTCCGTCAAATTATTCACTATGTCCTCACATTGAATTGACGTGGCAACACACTGCGCTTGAGGTACACAAGAATCCCGGCAGCGTGTTCGGGTATTGTGGACTTCAGATTTGGAGTACCACTTATCTGTCGAAATCTTTTGTCATTCACTTAAAATAATTGATTGATCATACATTGAGTACCATATAAATGGAATTAACCGATGCAAGTCCAAGAAGGATTGGCCGGTGGTGCCGGCTGGCGTCAAGTTCGATCCCATGGATCAGGAGCTGATCGAGCACCTTGAGGCCAAAGTGAGTGCTGACAGCGCGAGATCTCACCCTATCATCGATTTGTTCATACAAACTATCGATAGCGAGCACGGCATATGCTACACCCATCCTGAGAAACTTCCAAATAAGACACCGATCGGCCGTCTACTTGCACAAACATACTCCTTTGTTTATAGCTCTATTTTTCTTTTTAGACGCAGACCTAGTGAAGCAATTATAATTTGACTATTAATAAAAAGTGAAACAAGTGACTGCAACATGCCAATGATGTTATGAAAATGCCAACTACGTACACTAAAACCTGTATTCGACAATACGGCAGGTATCACACTGAGTGGCCTAAGCAAGCCTTTCTTCCAGCACAATTCCAGGGTGTTCAAAAAGGGGCACGTGGACACGTCACAAGATACAGTCGGAGTGCGGCATGCACGCGATGTGGCACAAGACCGGCAATACCTTGCGGGTGATGGTCAATAGTCAGCAGACGGGCAGCAAAGAGGTTCTGGTGCTGCACACCAACAAGAACTTTGACCAGCATAGGACCAACTGGATGATGCACCAGTACCACCTCGGGGACCTGGAGCAAGAGAAGGAGCGGGAGCTGGTCCTCTGCAAGATTTTCTACCAGACGAACACTACGGCCAGGACTAAAAAGATTATAAGTTACTTTGGTATTGGTAGTTGTACTACCTTGTCATCCGCAAGTTTGTATTGTTGTTAACGATCTTTCGGTATGAACTTGGCATTTGCTTCCAACCATCATGCCGAGGGTCGGCGTAGATATAAAGCTGAATCATTTGTTTTGAAACGAATTTTCAGGCACCTGATTTTTATTTGATGGGTAGCATAAGCACCTGCCGTTCGAATTCCTAGTTCTCCAAAAATTTTGAAACAAGTGCATGCACTTATTACTACGATGAAAAAACAATATACCTGTTGGATCCTAGTTATCAGTCTATACTTGCAGAATTCTCTCATTTATTGAGCAGGTATATTGTTTTTTCAGGTCGAGCAAGTTTCAAATGGGTTGTAGACTGCCCAGGCTTGGTTTTGTTTTTAACAGGCCCAGCCCATGATGAAAACGAGGAACAAAGATCCAGCAGGTATCTACTGGCCTCTGGCCCGCTAGTGTTAGTTATATTCTGTCTTACAACATCCGCATGTAGTTTTTTACTAACTCAAATACACAGCCCAGTTCTATTTTCCTCTTGAAACGCCATGTCTAAAATACTTCCGTTTCTAATCTCTACCTATAGTTTTACTAGTTCATATACAAGTATCATTATATTGAAAATACACAAAGTTCCCTTTTCATATTTACATCCTTATTTTTGTTGTTGTTTTCCCTCCTAGCGCTGATTTTTTTACCACTGGTTTTCCCTTAAACCAAATCAACTGTCCCACGTCTTATTTGCTTACAAAATCAAAACGGTTTTTGTTTTGCAAATGAATAAGTCTTAAAAATAAATGTTTATCATTTCAGGATTACAACAGTTCGGACTCCACCGAAATATGCAAAATAAGGTTGAACTTTTTGACCGTGGTCCTGGGCAGAAAGTGGGCTATAATAAATTACTTAAGAATTAGCAAATGGGCTCTATGTTGTCTGCCACAGATTTGGAGGCTGACTTGTGGGCCTACTAAGTTCATGTGTACACAAGGTTTCTCAAAAAAAACTTTGTCAAAAATCGACTCTACGAGCGTCAGACCGTTAGATGTCAATCTAACGGCAATCGTGCTTCTTCAGTCTCTGATCTTCCTACTCCAACCGCCCAAGCCAGCGCCGGTGGAACCGCTGCTCCCACCTCTCATGGCCGGCTGTGCTGCCGGGCAGGCCTCACGGCCCCACCATACTCGCATCCCTGGCTTGGCTATCCCTCTACTCACCCACACCTCCTGTTATTTTCCGGCGACGGCAGCCGAACCAGTCAATCCTCGTACTCCCCACCGCGTGGGCAGCCACTGCCGTGTCTTCCCCGGCTCCATGTCGTTCCTTTCGTAGGCCCTGGTGCTCTCGGCGCGGCGTGGTCAACGTGGTCAACGAATGACATCCATCGAAAGTGGACTGTACGTGGAGAGGCTGACAGCTGGGTCCACGGCCGCACACAAGGAAATGCCTCCTTATTACGCGCACAATAATGATTCCTCCACCTGACATCTGGAACCCACCAAAAGGGCCTCTGTATTTCACAAAAAAACATTCCCCCCGCTGACAGCTCGGACCCACCAGCTATATCTTCGCACACAAGGAAGTGCCTCCTTATTACGCACAAAAAATGAATACTCCCCCAGCTAGCTTGGACCCACCATATGGGAGGCTGACTTGTGGGCCTACTAAGTTGAAGCGGATGGAGGGCTTTGTCAACTTAGTCAATATGAACGATTCTAGCTCCAGTGACCATACGATGTCCATCCAACGGCCGTAGTGCTTCTTCAACCTCTAGTCTTCTTGCTCCAGCCGCCCAAAGCAGCGCTTGTCGTGCCGCCTGCTCCTGCCTCCCATGGCCGGCAATGCTGCCGTGGAGGCCTCACCGCCCCCTACTACTCCCACCGCTGGCCAAGGCATCCCTCCACTCACCCATACCCCCTGTTATTCTGCGGCGCCGGCAGCCTCACACCGAAGCCGAACCGTTGAACCCTCGTACTCCTCTCCGTGTGGGTATCCACTATCGCGTCTTCCCCAGCTCTGTGTCGTCCACTTCCTAGGCCTTGCCGTCGTCCACTGCCTTGGTGCTCTCGGTGCGGCGTGGTCAATGTGGTCAACGAACTACTTCCATCGGAAGAGTACTATACATGGAGAGGCTGACAGTTGGGTGCACGGCCGCAGCAAGGAAGTGCCTCCTTATTACGCACAAAATAATTATTTCTCCACCTGACAGCAGGGACCCACCGGATGGGCCACCGTATTTCGCAATAAAAACTTTTCTCCCTTGACTGTTGGGACCCACCAGCTACATCTTCGCATGCAAGGAAGTGCCTGACAATCGGGACCCACCTGGTCGAAGCGTACGTAGCGTTGTCATTCTGGTCGTGAACATTTACGTACATACGATCGGTCTGTCTACAGGCTGCAGCGATGAACCGTGGCCGTGTAAGGAAGGGCACATGTTGTAGTATAGGTGCGCACGTGTCGTAGTAGAGGCGCAAGAAAGTAAATGCCGCCACGTAAGTACATACGGGCAGGTCTCGAACGCCTACTCGCGCATACGTACGGCCAGGGCTCGTGTACATGGCTGGGTCGGAACGGAGAAACTGTGTCGTCTTGTTCATCGGGAGCAAACCGGCTTGGACAGAACAGACGATCGAAACGAGGCCTGGCATACCGCAGAATGGAGGAAACGGCCTTGTGTTCGACCGGCCATGGTCGAAACGGGATCCTGTTCATCGGGAGGGGTCTGGCGTACCGCAAAACGGAGGAAACAGACTTCTCTTGGACTTCCCATGGTCGAAACGGATCCTGTTGATCCGGAGGGGTGTGGAGTACCGCAAAACGGAGGAAACGGACTTGTGTTAGAGGGCTACGGTCGAAAGGGGGTCCTGTTCATCGGGAGGGGTGTGGCGTACCACAAAATGGGACTCCACGGGATACTGTTCATCTCCACCGTCGACTGCCTCCATGGGCTACTGTTCATCCAGCGTCGACCTCCTCCAGCCTCCACCTGCGACTGTTCATTCACGGGCTCCTGTTCATCCAGCCTCCACCGCTCCTCCACCGGCTACTGTTCAACCAGTCCTCTCCACGGGGTCCTGTTTAACCACCCCTCCACGGGCTACTGTTTATCTAGCCCTCCACCGGCTATTGTCCAACTAGCCCTTCACGGGGTCCTGTTCATCCAGCCCTCCACGGGGTCCTATTCGTCCATCCCCAACCGGCTCGATCGGGGTCTTGTTCATCCAGCGGCAATGGCCTCTACTACCATGGGGTCCTGTTAATCCAACCCGCCACCAGGAACTGTTCATCCAACTCCCCTCCCCCCCCCACAACAACGCTCACTGTTCATCCAAAGGCAACATCGATTGACTTCAGTTAGCAGCAGTAGCAAAGGAATCACTCGATTGGGTTCAGTTAACAGCCAGATCGATCGATCGCCCGGGTTCAGTAACGTGTAGCAACTGCCGGTGCTGTCGCTTTCGGGTTCGATGGGCGAAACGCCTCACTCGGGTTCAGTTAGAGCCCAACGCCTCGAACCCACGCGCGTACGTGTATGAGAGAAACATGCATTGCTCGGCCCCCGACCACCCACCGTAACCAGGAACTCCCCGATATTTTCCTCGCCCTAGCTTCTACCATGGTTTTTTCCATCATGGACGGCCCATAGAATGTCATGCAGCTGCGTCTCCGGCCCGCCCAGGAAGAAAAGCCCATTTTCTGTCATGATTTTTTGTCATAGAAGTAGGAGCCCACCACATCTATGATAATACCGGGTTTTGTCACAATTATCGTCATAGAAGTGTCATAAGCATGACAAAAAAAATTGTTCGGCCCAAAATGTCACGAATGTGTCTTTTTTGTAGTGCCACCACCGCATTCCGCTACCACCATTTGACATTTGCCTTTGGTGATTTTGACTTTGCGGTTTTTCCGTTTCCTAGGGTGTTTCTGCTAACTAGGAACGGTTCAACATCGACAACACCGCCGCTCAACTTCGTCAAGGATTCGACATCGACCACCTTCACCATTTTGACACCCTAACCATAAGCAAGAATGGTAACCTCTATATCACCTTGGTATCGTGGTATCCCATCATTGTACATTTTCTTGCCATAGTATTGTGAAAGTGCAACTATCCCTAGGTGGTTTCGGTAATTCATAACAACATATAGCTCATTGAGCTAATGCTATTCCAAGACTATTATTTCAGGAAAGCTCAATGAATGGCATGGCATGGATGATGAAAGTGGATCCCTCAAGATACTAAGGACAAAGGATTGGCTCAAGCTCAAAAACTCAAGACTCTTCATTTTACATTTTAGTGATCCAAGATCACATTGAGTCTATAGGAAAAGCCAATACTATCAAGAAGGGATGAGGTGTTGCTTAATGGGCCTCTTGCTTCATGTGCTTAGTGATATGCTCCAAAACCCTCAACTACTTTCCCACATCCACAAATGACCTAAACCTAAAGCCAAAATCGGTCACACCGATTATTTCTATCCGGCGCCACCGATTCTAAAAGTCATAGCCACTGCCACAAACCCTAAGCAAATCGGTCTTACCGATAGGGATCTTGGTCTCACCGAGATGGGGTTGCAATCTCTTTGTTTCCCTTCGTAACGTTTTGGTCTAACCGAAGTGAGTGATCGGTCCCACCGAGATTGCAATGTGTCCCACCGAAAAGAGCAAATCGGTCCCACCGAGTTTACCTGACCAACTCTCTGGTTAGCTAATTACCAAAATCGGTCTCACCGAGTTTGTGTAATCGTTCTCACCGAGATTACGTTATGCCCTAACCCTAACCATATCAGTCTCACCGAGATGCATGTCAGTCAAACCGAAAATCACTAACGGTCACTAGGTTTACTAATTCGGTCCGACCGAGTTTAACTATTCGGTCCCACCGAGTTTGGTAAATTGTGTGTAACGGTTGGATTTTGTGTGGAGGCTATATATACCCCTCCACCTCCTCTTCATTCATGGAGAGAGCCATCAGACTGAACCTACACTTCCAACTTAGCATTTCTGAGAGAGAACCACCTACTCATGTGTTGAGGCCAAGATATTCCGTTCCTACCATATGAATCTTGATCTCTAGCCTTCCCATGTTGCTTTCCACTCAAACCCTCTTTCCACCAGATCCAAATCCTATGAGAGAGAGTTGAGTGTTGGGGAGACTATCATTTGAAGCACAAGAGCAAGGAGTTCATCATCAACACACCATTTGTTACTTCTTGGAGAGTGGTGTCTCCTAGATTGGCTAGGTGTCACTTGGGAGCCTCCGACAAGATTGTGGAGTTGAACCAAGGAGTTTGTAAGGTCAAGGAGATCGCCTACTTCGTGAAGATCTACCGCTAGTGAGGCAAGTCCTTCGTGGGTGACGGCCATGGTGGGATAGACAAGGTTGCTACTTCGTGGACCCTTCGTGGGTGGAGCCCTCTGTGGACTCATGGCAACTGTTACCCTTCGTGGGTTGAAGTCTCCATCAACGTGGAGGTACGATAGCACCACCTATCGCAACCACGCCAAAAACATCCGTGTCTCCAATTGCGTTTGAATCCTCCAAACCCTTCCCTTTACTTTCTTGCAAGTTGCATGCTTTAATTTCCGCTGCCTATATACTCTTTGCATGCTTACTTGAATTGTGTGATGATTGCTTGACTTGTCCTAATATAGCTAAAATCTGCCAAACTGTAAAATTGGGAAAAGGTTAAGTTTTTATTGGTCAAGTAGTCTAACCACCCCCCCCCCTCTAGACATACTTCAAGGTCCTACAAGTGGTATCAGAGCTTTGGTCTCCATTTGCTTTGATTTCCATAGCTTTTGGTGGTCATAGCCTTGGTTTCACTACCTAGGAGAGTATGGCGTCTAGCGAGGGAAATTATCACCGTAGAGGTCCTTACTTTGATGGTACTAATTTTGCTAGTTGGAATCATAAGATGAAAATGCATATTCTTGGACATAACCCTGCCGTTTGGGCAATTATTTATATTGGCTTGCAAGGTGAATTTTTTGATGGGAGAGAACCGAACCATGAAGCTAATGCGGAAGAATTGAAGATGCTACAATACAACGCTCAAGCATGTGACATCATCTTCAATGGATTGTGCCCCGAAGAATTCAACAAAATCAGCCGTCTTGAGAATGCAAAGGAAATTTGGGATACTTTGATTGATATGCATGAAGGTACCGAATCATTAAGGAATCCAAGTTGGATGTGCTCCAAAGTCGATTGACAAGTTCAAAATGAAGGATGGTGAAGGTGTTATTGAAATGTACTCGAGGCTTGCTCTTATCACAAATGAGATTGACGGCTTAGGGAGTGAAGAGATGACCGACAAATTCATCATCAAGAAGATCCTAAGAGCATTGGATGGAAAGTATGATACCGTGTGCACATTGATCCAAATGATGCCAAACTACAAAGATCTCAAGCCAACGGAAGTCATTGGAAGGATTGTTGCTCATGAGATGTCACTCAAGGACAAGGAAGAACTTCACAACGAGTCAAGTGGTGCTTACAAAGCCTCAAGTGAAGCCCCCACATCATCAAGTGAGAAACCAACCTTCAATGAAGAATTGAGCTTAATGGTGAAGAACTTCAACAAATTCTACAAAAGTAGAAGCAAAGAAAGAAGCTCCAAGTCAAGGTCTTACAATGACAAAAGATCTTCTAGTCGAGAGCGCAATTGCTACAATTGTGGGAGACCCGGACACTACTCCAATGAGTGTATGGCACCCTACAAAAGAAGAGAAGATTCTCCAAAAAGAAGAAGCCCTTCGTGGGCGATGGCCATGGTGGGATAGACAAAGTTGCTACTTCGTGGACCCTTCGTGGGTGGAGCCCTCCGTGGACTCACAAGAATCGTTACCCCTTCGTGGGTTGAAGTCTCCATCAACGTGGAGGTACGATAGCACCACCTATCGGAACCACGCCAAAAACATCCGTGTCTCCAATTGCGTTTGAATCCTCCAAACCCTTCCCTTTACTTTCTTGCAAGTTGCATTAATTTCCGCTGCCTATATACTCTTTGCATGCTTGCTTGAATTGTGTGATGATTGCTTGACTTGTCCTAATATAGCTAAAATCTGCCAAACTGTAAAATTGGGAAAAGGTTAAGTTTTTATTGGTCAAGTAGTCTAATCACCCCCCCCCTCTAGACATACTTCAAGGTCCTACATATTGATAACCCCTAGCCCATTTTGCGTCACTTGCCTATCGAGACTAGCCATTGAGTATTGCCGGCAATGTTACTTGTGCACATTAGTGATCTTCGATCTACACCTTCCATTGCATACATACCATATCATCTTGGTATCATATCATCCCCTGTGCCACAAGATTGTTCCCGTATATACACAATTTCTATCTTGGTTTGAGCATTTGCATTGTGGCCATATAAAAAAAAGAATAAGCTTTTAAGCAAAAGAAAAAGAGAGCAAAGAAGCTTGTAAGCAATAGCCATAGCATCATACCACATTGCATATAAGATTTTCATCTTGGATCATCTTGAGAGAATTGAGGGCGTCCTGGATTAGGGGGTCCCCGGGCGTCCGGGCTATGTGACATGGGCCAGACTAATGGGCTGTGAAGATACAAGATAGAAGGCCTTCCCCTGTGTCCGTATGGGACTCTCTTTTGTGTGGATGGCAAGCTTGGCATTCGGATATGAAGTTTCCTTTCTCTGTAAACCGACTCTGTACAACCCTAGGCCCCTCCGGTGTCTATATAAACCGGAGGGTTTAGTCCGCAAGGCAATCATAATCATACAGGCTAGGCATCTAGGGTTTAGCTGTTACAATCTCGAGGTAGATCAACTCTTGTAACCCATATATTCATCAAAGTCAATCAAGCAGGAAGTAGGGTATTACCTCCATTAAGAGGGCCCAAACCTGAGTAAACATCATGTCCCCCGTATCATGTTACCTTCTACCCTCAGTCGCACAGTTCGGGACCCCTACCCGAGATCGACCGGTTTTGACACCGACATTGGTGCTTTCATTGAGAGTTCCACTATGTCGTCAACTGAAGGCTCGATGACTCATTCGATCATCTACAACGATGTCGTTTCCTTGGAGCTTTCCTCCCCGGCCAGATTTTTGTATTCGGCAGCTTCGTTCTGCAGGCCAACTCGATTGGCCACCTTGAACAGATCGACAGCTACGCCCCTGGTCACCAGATCAGTTTCGGGAACCTAAACTATGTCGCTGATATCCGAGGAGACTTGATATTTGAAGGGTTCGCGACCCCGACTGTTGCTCTGGCCTTAGATCCGGAGAAAACCATCAGGTTCGAAGATGGGAGTGTGGAGCCCATCAGACTCTCCGTTGCAAACCGCATTATCGAGGATCCGGAGGCGATCGCGTCCACGGCTACTCGGAATTAGTCCAGGTTCCCCTATCATTGAAAGGCCGGACTCGCCCTCGGACTCTAGATCTGAACTCTCGAAGTCTGCGCCAAGTAGGCAGGGCCAGGAAGCTTTCACCCCGGCCAGCCCCGTGGACTCTTGCTTCCACGTCCAAACCTTGCTCTTAAACAAGGCCCTGGACTTAATGTGATCCCTCGCTATTACAGAGGAATCACTTCCGGACTACGCCCAGCGCGAACTAGGGGCTGAGAGCGGGGAATTTACGTCCCACCCACCACCCACTTCATAGCCACTATTGAAGACTTAACTGACATGCTAGATTACGCCTCCGAAGACATCGACCGCATGGACGACAATGCCGGAGACGAACAAGGCCAAGACCCTCCGTTTACCGGATGTTGGACGGCCACCTACACATATGACGTATACATGGTGGATACACCCAAAGGACGACGGCAGGAAGAATCCGGTTGAGGACAAACCTGTCGAAGCACCTCCAAAGCGTCGACGCTAGTGGCGCCGCTCAAAATCGCGTCGAGAAAAAGACAACAATACTGGCACCGGAGACAATAACACTCCAAAAAACGCCGAAGATCCTGAGGCCCCCTTCGAGCCAACATCCAAATAGGATGATTGGGGGGATGGGCAAGTTAACCCTGAGGATCCGGTCGGGAACGAGGACTCGGAGGATCTACCGATCTCCGAGGATGATGTAAGCCTCGGCGACGAAGAATTCATCATGCGAGAGGAACCCCTCAAGCAGGAGCGCTTAAGTGCCGGCTAATCGCCACTACGAGAAGCCTAAAAAAGAAACAGCAGCAGCTTCAAGCTAAACAGGATACGCTCAATGACAGATGGACTAAAGTCCTGGCAGTCGAGGAATACGGCCTCGAACGCCCAACTAAGAGCTATCCGAAGCGCAAGCTACTACCATAATTTGACGACAAGGCCCTTGAGCCAATACCGCCAAAGTATAAACCTGCTGACGAAACTAACCGACCACCACGTGGACGGGACAGACCGGCTACTTACACCGAACACCAGCCCGCGCCACCCCGTTGTCGAGGCAAGAAGGCAGCGGCCCCGGGCTATACCTACGACCTACGCAAGGACCTGGACAATAGAGCCGGTCAGACAAGATGAATCTATGGATCAAGGGGGCGTGCTCCAACACGAGAGGACGGCCATCAGGCCTGGCGCGACAGGCACAACCTCACCCGGGCCGAAAACTGCATACGGACTTCATCCGAACTGCACCGCGACATCACCCAATACAGAGGCGCCGCACACCCCCTATGCTTCACCGATGGGGTGATGGAGCACCAATTCCTAGAAGGGTTTAAACCCGTGAACATTGAATCAAACGATGGTACGACGGATCCCGCAGTATGGATCGAAGATTTTCTTCTCCACATCCACATGGGCCGCGGTGATGATCTCCATGCCATCAAATACCTCCCACTAAAATTAAAGGGACCAACTCAGCACTGGTTAAACAGCCTCCCACAAAAATCTATAGGTAGCTGGGAAGATTTGGAAGATGCCTTTAGAGATAACTTCCAAGGTACCTATGCCGATGACCTTAGTCACATAGTCCAGCAACCCGGACAATTAGCCCAGAAGCTATGGACAAGGTTCTTAATTAAAAAGAACCAAATTGTGGATTGTCCGGACGCCGAAGCCCTCGCGGCCTTTAAACACAGCGTCCGGGATGAGTGGATTGCCCGACACCTCGGCCAAGAAAAACCGAAGTCCATGGCAGCCCTTACCGCTCTCATGACTCGTTTTTGCGCGGGAGAAGACAACTGGCTCACTCGTAGAAGCAACAGCACTAGCGACCCTAGCACCTCCTAAGTCAGAGATGGCAAAAGCAAGCCACGATGCAACAAACACAAGCGTCGAATCAACAACGAAGATACCGAAGACACCATGGTCAACACCTGATTTAGTGGCTCTAAGCCCGGTCAGCGGAAGAAGCTATTCGAAAGAAACAAGGATGGTACATCTAGTCTGGATAGAATACTTGATCGGCCTTGCCAGATTCATGGCACCCCTAACAAGGCTGCCAATCACACCAACAGAAATTGTTGGGTCTTCAAACAGACCGGTCAGCTGAAAAACGAACATAAGGGAAAAGGGCCGCCGGCAAGGACGACGATGAAGAGCCTCGCCCACCGAACACAGGGGACAGAAGAAATTTCCCCCTGAGGTCAAAACGGTGAATATGATCTATGTTACTCATATCCCTAAGCGGGATGGCAAGCGCGCATTAAGGGACGTCTATGCCATAGAGCCATTCGCCCCAAAATTTAACCCATGGTCAGTTGTCCGATCACTTTTGATCGCAGAGACCATCCGACCAGTATCCATCATGGAGGTTCGGCCGCATTGGTCCTCGATCCAATTATCAACGAATTCCACCTCACGCGAGTCCTTATGGACGGCGGTAGCAGTCTTAATCTGCTTTATCAAGACACTGTCCATAAAATGGGTATTGATCCATCAAGAATCAAGCCCACTAAAACCACCTTTAAAGGGGTGATACCCGGCGTAGAGGCCTGCTGCACAGGATCCATAACGCTGGAAGTCGTCTTCGGCTTCCCAGATAACTTCTGAAGCGAAGACTTGATCTTCGACATTGTCCCCTTCCGCAGTGGCTATCTTGCACTGCTCGGACGAACCGCTTTCGCCCGTTTCAACGTTGTCCCGCACTACGCTTATCTAAAGCTCAAGATGCCTGGACCACGTGGCGTTATAACAGTCAATGGAAACATGGAGCGCTCCCTCCATACTGAGGAGCATACCGCGGCCCTCGTAGCCGAGGTGCATGGTGGCCTCATTCAGCCGAATACTGCATCGGCAGTCAAGCCCCCAGACATTGTCAAACGAGTCCGGTCTACCCTGCAGAATGGAAGTCCGGCTCGTCTAGAGCTAGACTAGCAATTCATCCTTCGTCAAATCCCCAACCTGATAGCGGCATATGTACCGCGCGTACATCACTACGCACTAAAGATACCATGGGCTAGGACGGAGGCCTGCTAAAAATAAAGTCCACAATCGGTTCGACCCTATCCGGACCATCATATTCTTCCTTTCCTTCTTATTTTTATTTTTCAGGTTCTTTACAACCCACATCACTTTTCGATGATACCAAGGGCCCTTTCGACATGCCCCTCATGTATGCTCGATCATTTATCCTCTCAAAGGATCACACAGCAAGGCGACAAGCAGCGCAGACGTGCGGCAGAGTATCCAAAGGATCTTCAAGATCATCTTTCCCTTTTTAGGACCTATATACTACTTTCCCTTGTGCCCGGCATGTAAAATAGCCTAAATGCTTATCGCATCCTTTGTAAAAATATGTTTTGACGTATCAATCAGACTATAATGGAAACAGTTTCGCCCAACCCTGTTCGGTATTGGCTTATTTCTTAATCTGTATTCCCTCTTTATGTCAGATTGTTGCATATACCTTGGCACGATTTCTTAATCTATCTGGCCACATATATTTTTCAAAATAAGTCCAAATACTTTTATAGTACACTTCGGCGTCCCGAATACGGCATTGTATGCATCAGCTCCGAATCATGTCTTTGGTCAATAGTTGGGTTGCCCGGCTCCTATGATTACCACCTTATGTTCCCCTTGTTCGGCTAAGGCGGTAAAGGGGGAACTACTGCAATTTTGTTTCTCGCTCATCCGGCCAAACACCTCAGTAGAGAAAGCCAAAAACTGACTTTCATGATGCGGCGAGAGCTGGTCAACCATTTGGCGACTTCACATAGATCTTTCGCAATTTTTTCCGTACTACACGAAGGACTGGCTTCGGCTCGGTCACGCGCCTAGGGCATCCCAGTCCGGACAGCCGCATGCCCACCAGGGGCTAGTTCCTAGCCCCACCGTCAAACTCCTATGGCTAAGTGAAAGTGCTAAAGCCGCATAGTCTGATTGCCTGGTTCACTACGTAAATCACCTCCTTCACGGACCAAGACGTTGGGACAAGAGTGACTACACGTTATTCCGAACACCCCCGTAGTATCTACGTGGGGGCTGAAGCCGACGACTGGCAAACTCTCAGTGATAAAAACGCCCGAACAGGAGGAAAAATACTTCAAGATAAATGCATAAAATATATTACACAACCTTGGCTTATACAACGTCTGAGCAGTTCGGATACATTCAGTTGAACATTATGTCCTTTGAGCATTGGCCCTCTATCAAGCGAGCACCCTCCAGGACATCTTCAAAATAGCACTCTTGCTTGTGGTAGCCCTTGCCTCCGGGTGGACCCTCAACTGCAACGGTAGCGGCCATTGCCCATTGCATCTTGACACGGGCAAAGGCCAGCCGCGCACCTTCTATACATGACGACCGCTTGACCGCGTCAATTCGGGGAAGCGCGTCAACGAGTCACTGCACCAGGCCAAAATAGCTGCTTGGGACTGGTTCGGCTGGCCATAGCCGGACTATTACGTCCCTCATGGCCAATCCGGACATCTTATGCAGCTCGGCCCACTGCACCATCTGGTCATTCAACAACGTTAGGCGCTCCTGCGCCACGAACTGAGACCAGAATAGCATCTCCATCGTGTGCCCCTCCTGGGCCCGGAAGAACTGCGCGGCGTCAGCGGCGACACTGTTCGGAAGATCCGCAAAGGCATCTGAACACCCCACTGTCGAGTGAGCAAGACAAACTTCTGATTGCCTAATTTACTCTGTAAAGGGCTTACAAGCTGCTATCTGTCCGGCCTGCTTGATCTCCTCGAGCGGCACTCGGGATTCGGCCCGTGCTTCCTCGGCCTCTTTAAGGGCCTTGGCAAGGTCGGTCGCCTAAGCTTTATTCTTTTCCTCCAAGGACTCGCACTTGTTGGCGGCGTCCTTGAGTGCCTGCTCCACTTGGGTCACCCGCTCCTCGTATTGGCAGCGGATGACCTGCTCGGACTTCAAGTCCTCGGTCGCTTTATCAACGGTGGCCTTGTTTACCCTTGCCTGCTCCTTGGCCTGGGCAAGTTCACCCCTAAGGGCCTCGACCACAGCAGCACCGCCTGCAATCATATACATAGCAGCGCATGAGCTTTGACTCAAAATCTGCATATTAACACAGGCATGAACGAAATATTCTGTGACATACCTTGCGCTTCATCAAATCTCTTGTTGATGCGGACGAGATCCTCATTGGCTAGCCCCAGCTTACACTTAAGCTCGGATACTTCGGCGGCCTGGGCGGTCACCGCTAATAGTGAAGCCTATTTCTCAACATATAAAGGTACATTATCTCCTGCGAATATTATTGATCCTCTGTTTGCCATTTTTCAAAAGATGACCAGAGTCTCAGGGGCTACTATCTATATACATGCATCTTTTTCATATGAAAAGCGGTCAGGAATATTATATTGCATACCTCGAAGCCTGTTAGCAGGCTAGTGAAGGCCTTGTTCAGCTCGCTCTTGGCAGATTGAACCTTTTCAACCACTACACCCATCAGGGTGTGGTGCTCCTCCACGACGGAAGCATGTTGCAGTGCCTCCATCAGTATGTTCGGCGCCTCCGGACTAGTGGAGGTTGCCGCCGGAGTTGGCACTCCGCACTCCCTTGAAGGGGGTTGCTTATTCGATTCTGGAGCCACTTGGGTTTCCGAAAGAGTGTTCGGCTGGGGGCCGGACTGGTCCAGGCCCCTGCCGTTAGTCTCCATGAAGATTCCCCCCCCCCCCGTGTTTTCGGCGGCCGTTACCCTCTGGCGCTGCTTCGGCGGCCTCCCATACTGCCTCGCATCCCGGAGAGGCCCTTCGGGACAACACTTCGGTGTCTTCCGTACTGATAGGTGGGGAGGCCCGCGAAGGCCACTCGCTCTCCATCATTTTCAGATCCAAAGAATTCCCCTCCGATGATTGTTGGGGAAGATCGCGGGCCGGACTACACCATATAATGTGTTAAATTACAATCATAAAGATTGGGCATATGAAAGGCACCCTCGTATACTTACGATGCGGCAAGGGGCTTCGGCCTGGGGCGCCACTTGGGGATGGCGTCAGCATCCTAATCTGAGCCATCCGGGAGGGATATCTTCCCCCTCTTGGGCACCTCCGCTTCTGGATCTACAGAGGGCCCCCTTTTCTTCCTTCTCCCCTTAGGGGGAGAACTGTACTCCGCCTCCTCCTCCTCTTCATCTTCATCCTCCTCATGGGAGGAGTGAGTTTTGGTCTCTCCAACACTGCGTCTGGCATTTTTTCGGGCGGAGGCCACCTTTGGCCTCCTTGCTCTTTTTCTTGGGCTTTTTCTCAGGCGCCTGATAGGGCGCTAGAACCAGCATCTTCATTAACAGAGGATCAGCTGGGTATTTGGGGAGTGGAGCCGGACACCTGTTCCGCTCCGCCTTCTTTGTCAAGCCCAGTTAAAAATGAAAGTCTCAGTACACCCCTTTTTGATTGATGAACTAAGTTATGATCGGACATACGGCACTTACCGGGGAAACCGGTGAAGGAAATATGCCCTAGAGGCAATAATAAAGTTATTATTTATATTTCCTTATATCATGATAAATGTTTATTATTCATGCTATAATTGTATTAACCGGAAACTTAGTACATGTGTGAATACATAGACAAACAGAGTGTCCCTAGTATGCCTCTACTAGACTAGCTCGTTAATCAAAGATGGTTATGTTTCCTAGCCATAAACATGTGTTGTCATTTGATGAACGGGATCACATCATTAGAGAATGATGTGATGGACAAGACCCATCCGTTAGCTTAGCAATATGATCATTTAGTTTATTGCTATTGCTTTCTTCATGACTTATACATGTTCCTATGACTATGAGATTATGCAACTCTCGAATATCGGAGGACCACTTAGTGTGTTATCAAAAGTCACAACGCAATTGGGTGATTATAAAGATGCTCTACAGGTGTCTCCGATGGTGTTTGTTGAGTTGGCATAGATCGAGATTAGGATTTGTCACTCTGATTGTCGGAGAGGTATCTCTGGGCCCTCTCGGTAATGCATATAACTATAAGCCTTGCAAGCAATGTGACTAATGAGTTAGTTGCGGGATATGCATTATGGAACGAGTAAAGGGACTTGCCGGTAACGATATTGAACTAGGTATGATGATACGGACGATGGAATCTCGGGCAAGTAACATATCGATGACAAAGGGAACAACGTATGTTGTTGTGCGGTTTGACCGATAAAGATCTTTGCAGAATATGTAGAAGCCAATATGAGCATCCAGGTTCCACTATTTCTTATTAACCGGAGAGGTGTCTCGGTCATGTCTACATAGTTCTTGAACCCGTAGGGTCCTCACGCTTAACGTTCTATGACGATTCGTATTATGAGTTTATGTGTTTTGATGTACCGAAGGTTGTTCGAAGTCCCCGATGAGACCACGGACATGACGAGGAGTCTCAAAATGGTTGAGACATAAAGATTGATATATTGGACCATGTTGTTCGAACGTGGGAAGTGTTCTGGAGAGTTTCAGATAAAACCGGAGTGTCGGAGGTTACCGGAACCCCCCTCCCCCCGGAAGTTATGGGCCTTAGGGGAGAGAGAGAGGGCAGCAGCCAGGAAGTGGCGTGCCCCCCAGGGGAGTCCGAATAGGACTAGGGGAAGGGGGCGCGGCCCCTCTTTCCCTCTCCCTCTCCTTCCTTCTCCTCCTAGTTGGACTAGGAAAGGGAGAAATCTACTCCTTCTAGGAGTAGGATTCCTCCCCCCTTGGCGCGTCCCTTGTGGCCGGCCGGCCTCCTCCTCCCCTCCTTCATATATGGGGGAGGGGGGCACCCCATAGACATGCAAGTTGATCTTTAGCCGTGTGTGGTGCCCCCCTCCACAGTTTTCCACCTCGGTCATATTGTCGTAGTGCTTAGGCGAAGCCCTGCATCGACAACTTCTTCATCATCGTCACCACGTCGTCGTGCTGACGAAACTCTCCCTCGACTTCAGCTGGATCTAGAGTTCGAGGGACGTCACCGAGCTGAACGTGTGCAGATCACGGAGGTGACGTGCGTTTGGTACTTGATCAGTTGGATCGCGAAGACGTTCGACTACATCAACCGCGTTACTAAACGCTTCCGCTTTTGGTCTACAAGGGTACGTGGACACACTCTCCCCGCTTGTTGCTATGCTTCTCCTAGATAGATCTTGCGTGATCGTAGGAATTTTTTTGAATATGTTGCCCAACAGTGGCATCCGAGCCAGGTCTATGCGTAGATGTTATATGCACGAGTGGAACACAAAGAGTTGTGGGAGATAATAGTCATACTACTTACCAGCATGTCATACTTTGATTCGGCGGTATTGTTGGATGAAGCAGCCCAGACCGACATTACATGATCGCGTTCATGAGACTGGTTCTACCGTCGTGCTTTGCACACAGGTGGTTAGTAGGTGTCTGTTTCTCCAACTTTAGTTGAATCGAGTGTGACTACGCTCGGTCCTTGTTGAAGGCTAAAACAGCACACCTGACGAAAAAATCGTTGTGGTTTTTGATGCGTAGGTAAGAACAGTTCTTGCTAAAGCCCGTAGCAGCCACGTAAGATTTGCAACAACAAAGTAGAGGACGTCTAACTTGTTTTTGCAGGGCTTGTTGTGATGCGATGATATGGTCAAGACGTGATGATATATAAATTGTTGTATGAGATGATCTTGTTTTGTAATGATTATCGAATCAAGTGGAGAACCATATGGTTGTCACTTTATTGTATGAAATGCAATCGCCATGTAATTGCTTTACTTTACACTACTAGGAAAATGCTTATAGATAGAAGTTTACCAGTAGCGTTTGTTTATGACCCCACGCTACTAGTAGTTAGTAGTAGTGCTGGCTATAAAGAGCGCTACTGGTATCTGTTAGTAGCGGCGCTTTTTATCTAGCCCCACACTACTACTAAGTGTAACACACCACACCCCCTGATCAAAAAATATTAGCAGCGATGTTCGTCCAACAGGCGCTACTGTTAGCTTAGGATCTATAGCGCCTATTTGGACAAATGCGCTACTGCTATTTTTTCTATGTATAACATTTTACCAGTAGCGTGTTTCGCTAGCCCGCGCTATAGGTAGTGCAACACTAGCCGTTGATATTTTGTAAGCTGCCATAGCAGTAATGCGCATTGGTGACCCGCGTTACTGCTATGCCCGCCAGCCACCTACCACCTTTCCCCCTCTTCCTCCCCTCTCTTCTTCCTCTCCCCCTTCCTTTCTCCCCCTTTCCTTGCACCTTGCTTGTTCCTTTAAATGCTCCCCCTCCACCACCCCTCCGTTAGAGCCCTTCCTCCCCCTCTTCTTTGCCCTCCACCACCCCCCTCTTCTTTGCCCCTCCACCACCCCTCCATTAGAGCCCTCTGATACGTCTCCAACGTATCTATAATTTTTGATTGCTCCATGCTATATTATCTTCTGTTTTGGACATTATTGGGCTTTATTATTCACTTCTATATTATTTTTGGGACTAACCTATTAGCCGGAGGCCCAGCCCAGAATTGTTGTTTTTCCCTATTTCATAGTTTCGCAGAAAAAGAATATCAAACGTAGTCCAAACGGAATGAAACCTTCGGGAACGTAATTTTTGGAATGGACATGATCCAGAGGACTTGGACCCTACGTCACGAAATCAAACAGGAAGCCACGAGGTAGGGGGCGTGCCTACCCCCCCCCCAGGCGTACCCTCCACCCTCGTGGGCCCCATGTTGCTCCACCGACGTAATCCTTCCTCTTATATATACCTACGTACCCCCAAACGATCAGAGATGGAGCCAAAAACCTAATTCCACCGCCGCAACCTTCTGTACCTACGAGATCCCATCTTGGGGCCTGTTAGGAGCTCACGAGGGGGGGCATCGATCACGGAGGGCTTCTACATCAACACCATAGCTCTCCGATGAAGTGTGAGTAGTTTACCTCAGACCTTCGGGTCCATAGTTATTAGCTAGATGGCTTATTCTCTCTTTTTGGATCTCAATACAATGTTATCCCCCTCTCTTGTGGAGATCTATTCGGTGTAATCTTCTTTTATGTGTGTTTGTTGAGACCGATGAATTGTGGGTTTATGATCAAGTTTATCTCTGAACAATATTTGAATCTTCTGAATTCTTTTATGTATGATTGGTTATCTTTGCAAGTCTCTTCGAATTATAAGTTTGGTTTGGCCTACTAGATTGATCTTTCTTGCAATGGGAGAAGTGGTTAGCTTTGGGTTCAATCTTGCGGTGTCCTTTCCCAGTGACAGTACGGGCAGCAAGGCACGTATTGTATTGTTGCTATCGAGGATAACAAGATGGGGTTTTTATCATATTGCATGAATTTATCCCTCTACATCATGTCATCTTGCTTAAAGCGTTACTCTGTTCTTATGAACTTAATACTCTAGATGCATGTTGGATAGCGGTCGATGTGTGGAGTAATAGTAGTAGATGCAGGCAGGAGTCGGTCTACTTGTCTCGGACGTGATGCCTATATACATGATCATACCTACACATTCTCATAACTATGCTCAATTCTGTCAATTGCTCAACAGTAATTTGTTCACCCACCGTTAAATACTTATGCTCTTGAGAGAAGCCACTAGTGAAACCTATGTCCCCTGGGTCTATTTTCCATCATATTAATCTTCCAACACTTCGTTATTTCTGTTGCTTTTTTATCATAAAAATACCAAAACTATTATCTTATCATATCTATCAGATCTCACTCTCGTAAGTGACCGTGTAGGGATAGACAACCCCTTATCGCGTTGGTTGCGAGGATTTATTTGTTTGTGTAGGTGCGAGGGACTCATGCGTAGCCTCCTACCGGATTGATACCTTGGTTCTCAAAACTGAGGGAAATACTTACGCTACTTTGCTGCATCACCCTTTCCTCTTCAAGGGAAAACCAACGCAAAGTGCTCAAGAGGTAGCAAGAAGGATTCCTGGCACCATTGCCGGGAGGTCTCATAAAAGTCAACATACCAAGTACCCATCACAAACCCTTATCTCCCGCATTACATTATTCGCCATTTGCCTCTCGCTTTCCTCTCCCCACTTCACCCTTGCCGTTTTAGTCGCCCTCTCTTTTTCGTTCGCCTCTTTTTCGCTTGCTTCTCGTTTGCTCGTGTGTTGGATTGCTTGTTTGTCATGATGGCTCAAGATAATACCAAATTATGTGACTTTACCAATACCAACAATAATGATTTCCTTAGCACTCCGATTGCTCCTCTTACCGATACTGAATCTTGTCATGAAAGATCAATTCGCCGGCCTTCCTAGTGAAGATGTCGCTACTCATCTAAATAGCTTCGTTGATTTGTGTCCTATGCAAAAGAAGAAAGATGTTAACAATGATATTGTTAAATTGAAGCTATTTCCCTTTTCGCTTAGAGATCGTGCTAAAGCTTGGTTTTCGTCTTTCCCTAAAAATAGTATTGATTCTTGGAATAAGTGCAAAGATGCTTTTATCTCTAAGTATTTTCCTCCCGCTAATATTATCTCTCTTAGAAACGATATTATGAATTTTAAACAACTTGATCATGAACATGTTGCACAAGCTTGGGAGAGGATGAAATTAATGATACGTAATTGCCCTACGCATGGTTTGAACTTGTGGATGATTATACAAAAAATTTATGCCGGATTGAATTTTGCTTCTAGAAATCTTTTAGATTCGGCAGCGGGAGGCACTTTTATGGAAATCACTTTAGGAGAAGCTACTAAACTCCTAGATAATATTATGGTTAATTATTCTCAATGGCACACTGAAAGATCCACTAATAAAAAGTGCATGCGATAGAAGAAATTAATGTTTTGAGTGGAAAGATGGATGAACTTATGAAATTATTTGCTAGTAAAAGTGTTTTTTCTGATCCTAATGATATGCCCTTGTCTACTTTGATTGAGAATAATAATGAATCTTTGGATGTGAATTTTTTTGGTAGGAATAATTTTGGTAACAACGCGTATAGAGGAAACTTTAATCCGAGGCCTTATCCTAGCAATTCCTCTAATAATTATGGTAATTCCTACAACAATTCTTATGGAAATTTTAATAATATGCCCTCTGAATTTGAGACTAATGTTAAATAATTTATGAATTCGCAAAATAATTTCAATGCTTTGCTTGAAGAGAAATTGCTTAAAGTTGATGAATTGCCTAGGAACGTTGATAGAATTTCTCTTCATGTTGATTCTTTGAAACTGAGATCTATTCCTCCTAAGCATGATATCAATGAGTCTCTCAAAGCCATGAGAATTTCCATTGATGAGTGCAAAGAAAGAACTGCTAGGATGCGTGCTAAGAAAGATTGGTTTATGAAAGCGTGTTCTTCAAATTTCTATGAAAATAAAGATGAAGATCTAAAAGTTATTGATGTGTCCCCTATTAAATCTTTGTTTTGCAATATGAATCTTAATAATGATGGGACTGAATATGATCCACCTTTACCTAGAAGGCGTTCCAAAAATTCGAAGTTTTTAGATCTTGATGCTAAAATTGACAAAAGTGCGATTGAAGAGAACAAAACCCTAGATATTAATAAACCCACTATTTTGGATTTCAGGAATTTAATTATGATAATTTCTCTTTGATAGATTGTATTTCCTTGTTGCAATCCGTGCTAAATTCTCCTCATGCTTATAGTCAAAATAAAGCTTTACCAAACATATCGTTGATGCCTTGATGCAATCTTATGAAGAAAAACTTGAGTTCGAAGTTTCTATTCCTAGAAAACTTTATGATGAGTGGGAACCTACTATTAAAATTAAGATTAAAGATCATGAATGCTATGCTTCGTGTGATTTGGGTGCTAGTGTTTCCACGATTCCAAAAACTTTGTGTGATTTGCTAGGTTTCCGTGATTTTGATGATTGCTCTTTAAACTTGCACCTTGCGGATTCCACTATTAAGAAACCTATGGGAAGAATTAATGATGTTCTTGTTTTTGCAAATAGGAACTATGTGCCCATAGACTTTATCGTTCTTGACATAGATTGCAATCCTTCATGTCCTATTATTCTTGGTAGACCTTTCCTTAGAATGATTGGTGCAATTATTGATATGAAGGAAGGGAGTATTAGATTCCAATTTCCATTAAAGAAAGGCATGGAAAACTTTCCTAGAAAGAAAATAAAGTTACCATATGAATCTATCATGAGAGCCACTTATGGATTGCCTACCAAAGATGGCAATACCTAGATCTATCCTTGCTTTTATGCCTAGCTAGGGGCATTAAACGATAACGCTTGTTGGGCGGCAACCCAATTTTATTTTTAGTTTTTTTTTGCTTTTTGCTTCTGTTTAGGAATTAATATTTGATCTAGACTATGGTTAGATGTGTTTTTATGTTTTAATTAGTGTTTGTGCCAAGTTAAACCTATAGGATCTTCTTGGATGATAGTTATTTGATCTTGCTGTAATTTCCAGAAACTTTCTGTTCACGAAAATAATTGTTAAAAATCACCAGAACGTGATAAAATATTGATTCCAAGTATTGCTAATAAATAAACAAATTGTCTAGGTGTTACTATTTTTTCTGATTTTTTGGAGTTCCATAAGTTTGCGTTAGTTACAGATTACTACAGACTGTTCTGTTTTTGACAGATTCTCTTTTTCGTGTGTTGTTTGCTTATTTTGATGAATCTATGGCTAGTAAATAGTTTATAAACCATATAGAAGTTGGAATACAGTAGGTTTAACACCAATATAAATAAAGAATGAGTTCATTACAGTACCTTGAAGTGATCTTTTGTTTTCTTTTGCTAACGGACTCACGAGATTTTCTGCTGAGTTTTGTGTTGTGAAGTTTTCAAGTTTTGGGTGAAAGATTTGATGGATTATGGAACAAGCAGTGGAAAGAGCCTAAGCTTGGGGATGCCCATGGAACCCCCAAGATAATCTAAGGACACCTAAAAGCGAAACCTTGGGGATGCCCCGGGCATCCCCTCTTTCGTCTACTTCCATCGGTAACTTTACTTGGAGCTATATTTTTATTCACCACATGATATGTGTTTTGCTTGGAGCGTCTTGTATGATTTGAGTCTTTGCTTTTAGTTTACCACAATCATCCTTGCTGTACACATCTTTTGAGAGAGACAAACATGATTCGGAAATTATTAGAATACTCTATGTGCTTCACTTATATCTTTTGAGTTATATAGTTTTTTCTCTAGTACTTCACTTATATCTTTTAGAGCACGGTGGTGGATTTGTTTTATAGAAACTATTGATCTCCCATGCTTCACTTATATTATTTTGAGAGTCTTAAATAGCATGGTAATTTTCTTAAATAATCCTAATATGCTAGGTATTCAAGAATAGTAAAACTTTCTTATGAGTGTGTTGAATACTAAGAGAAGTTTGATGCTTGATGATTGTTTTGAGACATGGAGGTAGTGATATCAAAGTTGTGCTAGTTGAGTAGTTGTGAATTTGAGAAATACTTGTGTTGAAGTTTGCAAGTCCCGTAGCATGCACGTATGGTGAACGTTGTGTAACAAATTTGAAACATGAGGTGTTCTTTGATTGCCCTCCTTATGAGTGGCGGTCGGGGACGAGCGATGGTCTTTACTTACCAATCTATCCCCCTAGGAGCATGCGCGTAGTGCTTGGTTTTTGATGACTTGTAGATTTTTGCAATAAGTATGTGAGTTCTTTATGATTAATGTTGAGTACGCACTCTCACCTTTCCATCATTTCTAGCCTCTTCGGTACCGTGCATTGCCCTTTCTCACATTGAGATTTGGTGCAAACTTCGGCGGTGCATCCAAACCCCGTGATATGATACGCTCTTTCATACATAAACCTCCTGATATCTTCCTCAAAAAAGCCACCATATCTACCTATTATGGCATTCCCATAGCCATTCCGAGATATATTGCCATGCAACTTTCCACCATCCCATTTATCATGACACGTTTATCATTGTCATATTGCTTTGCATGATCATGTAGTTGACATCGTATTTGTGGCAAAGCCACCGTTCATAATTCTTTCATACATGTCACTCTTGGTTCATTGCATATCCCGCACATCACGGAGGCATTCATATAGAGTCATACTCTGTTCTAGTATCGAGTTGTAATCATTGAGTTGTAATTAAATATAAGTGTGATGATCATCATTTTTCTAGAGCATTGTCCCAAGTGAGGAATAAAAAAAGAGAGAAAGGCCATAAAGAAAGAGAAGGCCCAAAAAAATGAGAGAAAAAGAGAGAAGGGACAATGTTACTATCCTTTTACCACACTTGTGCTTCAAAGTAGCACCATAATCTTCATGATAGAGAGTCTCTTGTTTTGTCACTTTCATATACTAGTGGGAATTTTTCATTATAGAACTTGGCTTGTATATTCCAACAATGGGCCTCCTCAAGTGCCCTAGGTCTTCGTGAGCAAGCAAGTTGGATGCACACCCACTTAGTTTCTTTTGTTGAAGCTTTCATATATTTATAGTTCTAGTGCATCCGTTGCATGGCAATCCCTACTTCTCGCATTAACATCAATCGATGGGCATCTCCATAGCTCATTGATTAGCCTCGTTGATGTGAGACTTTCTCCTTTTTTGTCTTCTCCACATAACACCCATCATCACATTCTATTCCACCCATAGTGCTATATCCATGGCTCACGCTCATGTATTGCGTGAAGGTTGAAAAAGTTTGAGATTACTAAAGTATGAAACAATTGCTTGGCTTGTCATCGGGGTTGTGCATGATAAGAGCATTCTTGTGTGACGAAAATGGAGCATGACTAAACTATATGATTTTGTAGGGATGAACTTTCTTTGGCCATGTTATTTTGAGAGGACATAATTGCTTAGTTAGTATGTGTAACATCCCAAAATTCTAAATTTTGGAATGTTATAATAAATAGATAGATTTGATTGATTGTTTGATTGATAGTGTGAAATTGAGTGAATTTCGAAACTTTTTGGAAGTTAAATGAGAGGGAATAAAAGGACTTTCCCAAACTTTCATTTTGCATTCGTGATCTCCGTGAATTCAAATTCTTTTCACCACGAAATCCTGGAGAGAAGATGACATGACTTCTTCCATTTATTTAAATGACCAGGCGTGTTGAAGATATTTGAATTTCATTTGGAAAATATTTCCAACCCAGGAACTTTATGCAACTCAATGATTTTCATGAGCGAAGATAAAATGACTTCTTCAAAACATATGAAATATGAGTTGGGAGTTTCAAAGAATTAAATTCAAAGTTCTTTTGAATTTATTTTCAATTGGAGTTATTTGAGTTTTATTCAAATTATTTTTCTCCAAAAATAAAATATATGGAAAATAGGGTAACATGATTCCCTACATCAGAAAATTGGAGAGAAATAAATTTGAATTAATTTTGGTATTTTTAAAATGATTTTTACTGGATTTTACTAGAGCAGAAGAACTCTTTGTTTTATTAGAATTTGTGTGTATTTTATTTGACTCTATAAAAATGTCCATGCCGTAGGAAATCTTTTTCTGAAAATTTTGATATATTATATGCCTATAGTATATTTTTATTTTGGTGGTTTATTCTATTTTTGTTTTCTGGAAAATGTTTTTTTAAGAAATCTTCTCCTCCGTCGGACCGGCCCAGTTTGCGAGGCCGCGGCCCGCCAGCCCAGCACCCTCGTCCCCGAGCTCGGGAGGTTTCCCGCCGCCGCACGATGCCGGCCACCGCCGTGTCCGCCCCGGCCTCCCCTTGCCCCTCCTCCACGCCAGTTCCTCCCCTCCCAATAAATCCGGAGCCCCGGGCCCCGTTTTCCTCTCCGCCAGCGCCGCCGCCTTCTCCCGCCTCTCGCGCCGCCGGCGAGATCCGCCGAGCTTCGCCCGATGCCGCCTCTCTCGCCGCCGCCGACCCCCGCCGTCGCCACCACCACCACCGCCGCCGCTCGACGCCTTCACGCCTCCCGCGACGCCCGAAGCCACTGTCCCCGAGTTTGCCGGAGCCGCCCTCCGTCCGCCGTTCGCCGTCCCGTTTCGCCGGCGGTTTTCTCCGCCTAAAACGCCAAGCCGGTATAACCCGTAAACCCGCCCGGTTTTTCTAGTTTAGATCGGTTAAATTTTTTTTAGGTTAAGTTATTTTGCGAACGTTCACTGGTTAGGTATACTCAGCGAACGACTTTCGTTCGTTAGCGTTCTGTAACGAACGTTCGCTTTTTAGTTTTTTTTTCTGTTATTTTTCAGTCAGGGACATGTTAGTAGTTAGCTCTTTTACAGTTTAGTCCATGTTCTTCAAACGGTCACAACCTTTTGTTCGTTTATCCAAATCCAACGAAACCAACGCCTACTTCTTCGTTATGATCCCCTCTATCCAGATAAACAACTTAAACTTGTTTTTGAAAGTGTAAAATTTAATTAGATCAGATTTGAATTTGAAAGTCGTTTGATCGTAACTTGAGTTTCGTAACTCCTATTTAGTTGATTCTTTTTGCAAATCGAAGCTCTTGACCTAAACTTTCTGATAAGGCCGAATTCACATAGTTTTGGTACTGTTAGAAATTGTTTTATGTTCCAAGAGTTATTTGCTTGGTTTTGATGTTTTCCAAATTGTTTTCTTCGTTCTTTCCGATCTTTTGAGTGATTGCTTATGTGTGGTTACTACTGCTTGCTTACAATAGATTGACCGGAGTGTGACGTGTAGAACTATCAAGAGTTTTGAGTGCGAATCATCTTCATCAACATTGTAGGCAAGTTCATACTTTGATCATATTCCTTCTCATACCCAGTTTTTATGCATTAGATCAATCCTCAAACATTTCATGATTAGGATCTAATTAAACTGTGGGTTTTGAGAAGTAGTTGAGGTAGTACCTATTACCTGTTTCATTATCAAACCCTTGGGAGTTACTTCTACGTTTGCTTATTATGCCATGCTATGCTAGTAGACGTGGATTGGGTGAGTGTATCCATGACAGATGTGAGATTGTTAATTAATGGTTTATCTAAGGTGGCAACTTAAACACACATCTCGGTGGATTGAGGTACCTGGGTATTCCAGGATTGCCTGTTTTTTTTTGGACCGCCACCCAGGCTCAAAGGGATCATGAGATTATTCATGCTAGAAACTTCCGTGTGCAGCCACAAGCTACTATGGGATCTAGCATAGTTGATTAAGTCGTGCGAACTCTTACAGTGGTAGACTAGCAGATGTAGGGGATGTAGGTTGGTACTGTCTACCCGTTCGTAAGGTGCTAGCGCTTCTGAAAGACTATGTCTCGGTCATCCGTTTCTCAAACACCATGTAGTGCGAGAATACTAACGGAGGAGATCGAGTCTTGTGGGGAAAAGTGCACAAACCTCTGCAGAGTGTATAAACTAATCATGGTTAGCCGTGTCCCCGGTTATGGACATCTTGAGTATCTAGTACTTGGATTATCATGTGAATCTCATCATGTTACTTTAAATAATTTTGTTGGGTTAATGATGATATTTTTAATTGGGATTGAGAATGCTGTCAACCATTCTCAATGTTTAACAACCACCATGATAGTTAAATAAAATTTATTCCTTTCCAGTAGGGAAAAATTGGCCTTTCGCAAAAACATTATAACCATAGAGCTTTTCCACCAGCCAAATATGCATGTAGTGATAGCCTTTATTCATCATTATTCTATGGTGTGAATTTGCCAGTACATTCAATGTACTGACCCTTTGTGGCTGCAACGTCTCATGTTGCAGGATCTTACGACGAGTAAGTGATACGTTAGGGTTACGATTTCTACACTCAACTTTGCCGTTGGTGTTGATGGGAATCCACAACCTTGTTACTTCCGCTATTTGGATTGAGGTAATAGTATTTACGTTACTTTATACAGGTGATTTACCTCTGTTATATATCCTCGAGTATTGTGTGTGTCAGCATACCGATCCAGGGATGACACTTAAGCACAGAGACTTGATCCATCCGGGTCGGGTCTCTACAAGATGGTATCAGAGCACATGTTGACTGTAGGACGTGACCCTAGAAACTGGCAAGCCCATAGGAAAGATTTTCCTCTAAAAATTTCTTTTCAAAAAGATCTCTTACCTCTCTTCTCGTCTGAGCTTATTCAAATATTCCTTTCTAGTTAGACTATACCCTTTCCCCTTTTGACCACATGAAGATTCGGCTGATAAGACCACTCCAAGAAGTACAAGATATCGGACAACTAAGACTACTTTGGAATAAAGAGGATTTCTACCGTGCATTACAATGACGGAAACTACAACTGTGAAGACTCCGAAGACTAGGAGAATTTGAAGGCTTTGAAGAATTTCCAGATTTGTATGACCTAGGAAGGCACCCCTTATGGAACTTGGCAGACTATGGAAGCTGTCAATACCCGAGATCAAGGTGTATCGAAGAAAGACCGGAACATGGAGCATTAGAACTCAAAGTTTTTGTCAAGAAAACCCTAAGACAGGAGATATCAATTATGGAATGAAAGCTCATGGCAGTAACATGGGCATAGACATGGCTAACCATGGTGTTATTGCTCGCCTATGCTATTGTCACCATGCGGAGTTAAGCGTGCAGATGCATGGAAGAATTGGATGGTAGAAGGCTGAAGGAGCATCTGTCAGTGAAGGATTGCAGTTTTAACATAGCTGGTGCATCACCAGGATCTGCAGTGTTACATCAAGAAGTTAAGATGGACCTACAAGAAGCAGTATTTTGACAAGGAAGTATTTCATAAAGAACTCATGACCCTGAAGATGAGAGTAGCCAAGCTGGAGGAGCAAAACCTCGAGATATAGGAGATTCGTCAGGAACTGAAGGACAGAAGGACATGGGTCATGCCAAGGATGTTGAGATCCAGAAGTTTGGAAAGCAACTCCAGAAATATTGAAGGACACCACGAGAGACTTCGCGTCAATAGAGATGATCTGGCAAAAGAATTTAGAAAGACAAGCGCGATCGGAAGAAGCCATCGGGACATGAAAATGACTTGAAGAGTTTGATGACTTTGAAGATTTATTAACCTTTAGAAGACCAAACCCTTGTTATATACCCACGTTAGATGCGACGATCATGAGCTGTCATTTGTTTGATGTTTTCCGACAGCCACAAAAAAAATCTGTCTTTTCAAAACCAATGTTTGTATTGTGTGCATCCCTCTCTATCTATCTTATCCCGCCCAAACCCATGGACCCCATAGAGGATGAATGGAGATGAGCTTGTATTGTCTGGACCAATGAGTCAATTGGAGACAGACCAATGGATTCAGAACATGGAGGATCACATGGAGAATAACACTATAGTCGGAAAGGATATGACCCAGCATGCTCTGCAGTGCTTTGAAAGAGGTGCCGCTTCTTGGTGGAGGATGTACCAAACCATCAATGGATGGCAAGGAGTAACCACTTGGAAAGGATTTAAGTTGATTTTGCCAAAGTCTCGTCTTGTGTCCCAGAAATTGAAGCCTGATGGATGTGATATGAAGAAACCATGTGCATATAAGATTTGTGGAGAAATAGGACACAACCATAAAGAAAACAAGGATGAATACCCTCATAAGTGGGGGATTACCAAAGGAGTTAGCCGAGGATCTCAGGGAACTTTGGTTGGAGATTGTTCCCAAAGGTTTTGTTGCAGCAATGGAAGTTCAGTCTACATTGTTGGAAAAGATCCGTGAAGCTCAGAAGGATGACAAAGAGATTGCTGAGGTAAAAGAGAGGATGAGTAAAGGAAAGGCCAAAGGTTTTCGTAAGGATGAGCACGACACCTTATGGTTCGAGGACCGTGTATACGTGCCCAATAATGCAAAGACCAAGAAGTTAATACTTCAGGAGGCTCATGACTCACCATACTCGATTCACCCTGGAAACACCAAGATGTATTTGGATTTGAAGGAGCGTTTCTCGTCGACTGGTATGAAGAAGGATATTGTGGAGTATGTAGTCGTAGGTGATGTATGCCAGAGAGTAAAGGCAGAGCATCAGAAGCCAACAGGATTACTACAGCCTATGCCGATACCCGAATGGAAGTGGGATAAGCTTGGCATGGATTTCATTACCGGATTTCCCAGAACCCGAACGGGACATGACTCTATCTGGGTAGTAGATGATTCGCTTGACCAAAGTGGCTCACTTTATCCTAGTGAAAACCACCTATACAAGTGAGAAGTTGGCCAAGATATATTTGACCAGGATCGTATGTCTGCATGGAGTTCCGAGGACCATCGTATCAGACAGAGGAACACATTTTACCTCAAAATTTTGGAATCAGCTGCACCAGACTTTGGGTACTAGGCTAGAGTTCAGTACAGCCTTTCATCCGCAGACAGATGGATAAATCGAGAGAGTCATTCAGATTCTGGAGGACATGTTGAGAGCGTGTGCGCTAGATTATGGATCTAGTAGTGATGATAATCTACCTTACGCGGAGTTCTCATACAACAACAGTTACCCAGCCAGTTTGAAGATGGCCTCTTTTTAAGCTTTGTATGGGAGAAGGAGCCAGACACTATTGATGTGGGATGAAGTTGGAGACTGTCAGTTGTTTGGACCAAATGTGATCAAGGAGTCAGAAGAGAATGTTAAGTGGATTCGAGATAGACTGAAGGTAGCTCAGTCCAGGCAGAAGAGTTATGCAGACTCAAAAACGCAAGGAGGTAGTCTATGAAATTGGAGGCAGAGCATGTCTTCGTGTGTCCCCTCTGCGAGGATTTAAATGATTTGGAGTTAAGGGAAAGTTAGCCCTGAGATTTGTAGGACCATACCGAGTTTTGGAGCGTATGGGAGAAGTGGCCAACAAGTTGGAGTTACCCAAAGGACTGTCAGGAGTTCATGATGTGTTTCACGTTTCCCAGTTGAAGAAGTGCCATGCAGAGATGGCCAATGTTCCCCTGTAAGGACGCTTGACCCTGGAAAGGATAATGATGTTCCACGAAGTGGAGTATGGACTTCATAAGTACGAGTTTTATCTCGGTATGTGGGACATCCCACGAGGATGAAGAGATGAATTACTATTGGATATAAAGGAGGTATGATGTTGGAAATATGGATCAATGGAAATTCCATGATGAGTCTGAGTAATCACGTCTTAGTTTGGCACAAATAGAAGGAAGAAAGACATTACAATCAGATGGATTTTGAGTATACTAGGAAGTTGGAAGTTGGAATAATGATCAGAAGCCCGAGGATAAGTTCAAGGACTACAAGTGATGAGATGGGCCATAACCCACAGGCCCCAGGACCTACCAAGAAGAAAGCACATTCTTCTTTGAAGGAAAAACACGGAAGAAGGTTATGATTTTATCAACCGGCGATTCTATAGGAGTTTACGCAAAACACGAGAGTTGTTAAGGAGCGATAGATGTTTGTTTGGCTGGCGTAATCAATGGATTTATCCGAACTTGGTTCGTCGACAAGAGAAATTCTACAATGGTTGTGAGGATGACCGAGTGTTAGAATGCGAGATTCGCTAAACCATGTACAAGGTAATGATTTGGGTGCGGGATGGATTGATCACCATATTGACTTACTCTTATTATTCGCCTTGCTATATGGGATGGTAAATCCGAGTGACTTACCTATAGTAGAGAGACGACGATCAAAACCTTGTTTGAACCTTAGAATGGTATAAGTATTTTCCCTTGTACACGGCAATTTGTTGCCAATCCTAGGATATACGGTGAGGTTCAACCCAGACCCGTTTTCTGCAGGAGAAACCATAAATTGTTGACCACCATGAGATATCGATAGCTTATTGGTATTGGCGCCAGACCCGTCAGCTAAGAAGACCCAGTCTCGGAATAACCGTAACAAGATGAAAGGACAGAAGAATTGTGGTAAAAGTTATGCCACCAAAAAAAAGCCACAGAAGTAATTATCAGAGGATCTGAGAAGATCGACACTGCCAACAATAAGGATGGAGTATATGAGTTTTGATGGAACCGTAACCATGCTTCTAAGGGTGGTAGCACCTGAGACCCCGGAGACGATCGATGGATTTTTGAGAAGACCCCAAACCTAACCTATTTCTTTCTAGCCTCTCCGAATCTCGAGGACGAGATTCATGGGTGGTAGGTTTGTAACATCCCAAAATTCTAAATTGGAATGTTATAATAAATAGATATATTTGATTGATTGTTTGATTGATTGTGTGAAATTGAGTGAATTTCAAAACTTTTTGAAAGTTAAATGAGAGGGAATAAAAGGAATTTCCCAAACTTTCATTTTGCATTCGTGATCTCCGTGAATTCAAATTCTTTTCACCACAAAACCCTGGAGAGAAGATGACATGACTTCTTCCATTTATTTAAATGACAAGGGGTGTTGAAGATATTTGAATTTCATTTGGAAAATATTTCCAACCCAGGAACTTTATGCAATTCAATGATTTTCACGAGCGAAGATAAAATGACTTCTTCAAAACATATGAAATATGAGTTGGGAGTTTCAAAGAATTAAATTCAAAGTTCTTTTGAATTTATTTTCAGTTGGAGTTATTTGAGTTTTATTCAAATTATTTTTCTCCAAAAATAAAATATATGGAAAATAGGGTAACATGATTCCCTACATCAAAAAATTGGAGAGAAATAAATTTGAATTAATTTTGGTATTTTTAAAATGATTTTTACTGGATTTTACTAGAGCAGAAGCACTCTTTGTTTTATTTGAATTTGTGTGTATTTTATTTGACTCTATAAGAATGTCCATGCCGTAGGAAACCTTTTTCTGAAAATTTTGATATATTATATGCCTATAGTATATTTTTATTTTGGTGGTTTATTCTATTTTGTTTTCTGGAAAATGTTTTTTAAGAAATCTTCTCCTCCGCCGGACCGGGCCGGCCCAGTTTGCCAGGCCGCGGCCCGCCATCCCAGCACCCTCGTCCCCGAGCTCGGGAGGTTTCCCGCCGCCGCACGACGCCGGCCTCCGCCGTGTCCGCCCCGGCCTCCCCTTGCCCCTCCTCCACGCCAGCTCCTCCCCTCCCTATAAATCCGGAGCCCCGGCCCCATTTTCCTCTCTGCCAGCGCCGCCGTCTTCTCCCGCATCTCGCGCTGCCGGCGAGATCCGCCGAGCTCCGCCCGAAGCCGCCTCTCTCGCCGCCAACGACCATCGCCGTCGCCACCACCGCACCTGCCGCCCCTCTTCGACGCCTTCGCCGCCTCCCGCGACGCTCGGAGCCACCGTCCCTGAGTTCGCCGGAGCCGCCCGCCATCCGCCGTTCGCCGTCCCGTTTCGCCGAAGGTTTTCTCCGCCTAAAACGCCAAGCTGGTATAACCCGTAAACCCGCCCAGTTTTTCTAGTTTAGATCGGTTAATTTTTTTTAGGTTAAGTTATTTTGCAAACGTTCACTGGTTAGGTATACTCATGACGACTTTCGCTCGTTAGCGTTCAGATGTAACGCTCGCTTTTTAGTTTTTTTTCTTTTTCTGTTATTTTTCAGTCAGGGACATGTTAGTAGTTAGCTCTTTTACAGTTTAGTCCATGTTCTTCAAGCGGTCACAACTTTTTGTCCGTTTATCCAAATCCAACGAAACCAACGCCTACTTCTTCGTTATGATCCCCTCTATCCAGATAAACAACTTAAACATGTTTTGCAAGTTTAAAATTTGAATTAGATCAGATTTGAATTTGAACTTCGTTTGATCGTAACTTGAGTTTCGTAACTCCGATTTAGTTGATTCTTTTTGCAAATTGAAGCTCTTGACCTAAACTTTCTGATAAGGCCGAATTCACATAGTTTTGGTACTGTTAGAAATTATTTTATGTTGCAAGAGTTATTTGCTTGGTTTTGATGTTTTCTGAATTGTTTTCTTCATTCTTTCCGATCTTTTGAGTGATTGCTTATGTGTGGTTACTACTGCTTGCTTACGATAGATTGACCGGAGTGTGACGAGTAGAACTATCAAGAGTTTTGAGTGCGAATCATCTTCATCAACATTGCAGGCAATTTCACACTTTGATCATATTCCTTTTCATACCCAGTTTTTATGCATTAGATCAATCCTCAAACATTGCATGATTAGGATCTAATTAAACTGTGGGTTTTGGGAAGTAGTTGAGTTAGTACCTATTACCTGTTTCATTATCAAACCCTTGGGAGTTACTTCTTCGTTTGCTTATTATGCCATGCTATGCTAGTAGAAGTGGATTGGGTGGGTGTATCCATGACAGATGTGAGATTGTTAATTAATGGTTTATCTAAGGTGGAAAATTAAACACACATCTGGGTGGATTGAGGTACCTGGATATTCCAGGATTGCCTGTTTTTTTTGGACAGCCACCCAGGCTCAAAGGGATCATGAGATTATTCATGCTAGAAACTTCCGTGTGCAGCCACAAGCTACTATGGGCTCTAGCATAGTTGATTAAGTCGTGCGAACTCTTACAGTGGTAGACTAGCAGATGTAGGGGATGTAGGTTGGTACTGTCTACCCGTTCGTAAGGTGCTAGCGCTTCTGAAAGACTATGTCTCGGTCATCCATTTCTCAAACACCATGTAGTGCGAGAATACTAACGGAGGAGATCGAGTCTTGTGGGGAAAAGTGCACAAACCTCTGCAGAGTGTATAAACTAATCATGGTTAGCCGTGTCCCCGGTTATGGACATCTTGAGTATCTAGTACTTGGATTATCATGTGAATCTCATCATGTTACTTTAAATAATTTTGTTGGGTTAATGATGATATTTTTAATTGGGATTGAGAATGCTATCAACCATTGTCAATATTTAACAACCACCATGATAGTTAAATAAAATTTATTCCTTTGCAGTAGGGAAAATTGGCTTTTCGCAAAAACATTATAACCATAGAGCTTTTCCACCAGCCAAATATGCATGTAGTGATAGCCTCTATTCATCATTATCCTATGGTGTGAATTTGCTAGTACATTCAATGTACTGACCCTTTGTGGCTGCAACGTCTCATGTTGCAGGATCTTACGACGAGTAAGTGATACGTTAGGGTTACGATTTCTACACTCAACTTTGCCGTTGGTGTTGATGGGAATCCACAACCTTGTTACTTCCGCTATTTGGATTGAGGTAATAGTATTTACGTTACTTTATACATGTGATTTACCTCTATTATAAATCCTCGAGTATTGTGTGTGTCAGCATACCGATCCAGGGATGACACTTAAGCACAGAGACTTGATCCATTCGGGTCGGGTCGCTACAGTATGCTTGAAGTATTCTTATTTTT
This sequence comes from Aegilops bicornis, assembly GCA_021605145.1. Lineage (NCBI taxonomy): Eukaryota > Viridiplantae > Streptophyta > Magnoliopsida > Poales > Poaceae > Aegilops > Aegilops bicornis. The sequence goes on from CM038674.1 coordinate 243,658,532, forward strand.
ATGTCAATATTGAACTTTTATGTTGAATCTTTCTGATCTGAATACTATTCATACCACAATTAATAAGAATTACATTGAAATTATGCCAAGTAGCATTCCACATCAAAAATTCTGTTTTTTATCATTTACCTACTCGAGGACGAAAGGTGAATTAAGCTTGGGGATGCTTGATACGTCTCCAATGTATCTATAATTTTTGATTGCTCCATGCTATATTATCTTCTCTTTTAGACATTACTGGGCTTTATTATTCACTTTTATATTATTTTTGGGACTAACCTATTAACCGGAGGCCCAGCCCAGAATTGCTGTTTTTTCCCTATTTCAGAGTTTCGCAGAAAAAGAATATCAAACGGAGTCCAAACGGAATGAAACCTTCGGGAACGTGATTTTCGGAACGAACATGATCCAGAGGACTTGGACCCTACATCAAGAAATCAAATAGGAAGCCACGAGGTAGGGGGCGCGCCTACACCCCCCCCCCCCCAGGCGCGCCCTCCACCCTCGTGGGCCCCACGTTGCTCCATCGATGTACTCCTTCCTCCTATATTAACCTACGTACCCCCAAACGATCGAGACGGAGCCAAAACCTAATTCCACCTTGAAACCTTACAGACCCACGAGATCCCATCTTGGGGCCTGTTAGGAGCTCACTTGAGGGGGCATCAGTCACGGAGGGCTTCTACATCAACACCATAGCCTCTCCGATGAAGTGTGAGTAGTTTACCTCAGACCTTCGGGTCCATAGTTATTAGCTAGATGGCTTCTTCTCTCTTTTTGGATCTCAATATAATGTTCTCTCCCTCTCTTGTGGAGATCTATTCAATGTAATCTTCTTTTGCGATGTGTTTGTTGAGACCGATGAATTGTGGGTTTATGATCAAGTTTATCTATGAACAATATTTGAATCTTCGGAATTCTTTTATGTATGGTTGGTTATCTTTGCAAGTCTCTTTGAATTATCCGTTTGGTTTGGCCTACTAGATTGATCTTTCTTGCAATGGGAGAAGTGGTTAGCTTTGGGTTCAATCTTGCGGTGTCCTTTCCCGATGTGATGAGGGGCAGCAAGGCACGTATTGTATTGTTGCCATCGAGGATAACAAGACGGGTTTTTTTATCATATTGCATGAATTTATCCCTCTACATCATGTCATCTTGCTTAAAGTGTTACTATGTTATTATGAACTTAATACTCTAGATGCATGCTGGATAGTGGTCGATGTGTGGAGTAATAGTAGTAGATGTAGGTAGGAGTCGGTCTACTTGTCTCGGACGTGATGCCTATATACATGATCATACCTAGATATTCTCATAACTATGCTCAATTCTATCAATTGCTCAACAGTAATTTGTTCACCCACAATAAAATACTTATGCTCTTGAGAGAAGCCACTAGTGAAACATATGGCCCCCGGGTCTATTTTCCATCATATTAATCTTCCAACACTTAGTTATTTCTGTTGCTTTTTTATCATAAAAATACCAAAAATATTATCTTATCATACCTATCAGATCTCACTCTCGTAAGTGACTTTGTAGGGATTGACAACCCCTTATCGCGTTGGTTGCGAGGATTTATTTGTTTGTGTAGGTGCGAGGGACTCGCGCGTAGCCTCCTACTGGATTGATACCTTGGTTCTCAAAAACTGAGGGAAATACTTACGCTATTTGCTGCATCACCCTTTCCTCTTCAAGGGAAAACCAACGCAGTGCTCAAGAGGTAGCACCCTCCCTCCCCCTCTTCTTTTCCCTCCACCATCCTCCCTCTTCTTTGCCCTCCACTACCACACCCTCCATTAATGCCCTCCCTCCCTGTCGGTGTACTAGAGTAGGGGTACCCTAGTATCCCGAACTTGTGCATGGGCAGTTGCAGCCCTCCGCGGCAAGGCTTACCGGGTGACCGCCAAGGTCCTCCATGGTTCCTTTGGAGCCATTCAAGAACAAAGTATTCAAGCCAAGGAGAGAAGGCCTCGGCAAGAGAAGCTTGTCGGGAAGGCCGCCCAAGGCACATAGGAAACAAGGCCCGGGCAAGAGGAGCTTGCCGAGAAGGCCACCCAGGCACTTACAAGACAAGGCCCCGACAAGAGGAGCTTGCCGGGAAGGCCCGGTGAGCGACAAGCTTCCGGGCGCGACAAGATAACAACCGCGGCAAGGCGCTTGCCACGACAGACCACCTCTCTGTACCTACGCTCAGCATCCACTAATGTGTCGCCTCGGGGCCTTTCGGTAGCGTGGCGAGAGGCTGGTGACCAGGAGGTGCGAGGTGGCAAGCGGCCGACAAGTTTGCCATCGTGGCGGACGGTGGCGCCGACGGTCCCTGTTTGCACCGTTAGGGCGACAAGATGGGCATTTAATTCCTTTGTCCCCGCCGTCGAGGTTAGGTATATTACCTTTGTACCTTTGTACAAGTAGGTGTACCAACCACTGTTTTTCCATTTGTACCCCCATCTACATTGCCACCGCCGAGCCCCTTGTACATATAAAAGGAGGCCCATGCTTAGCGTGAGAGGGGTTCGAACACTCTCACGCTAGGTCTCGTTAGCAGCTGGAGTATCTTGTAGCTCTCGGCGCTCCCTAGCAAGAACACAATACAAATCATACATGCAGCGGTAGGAGTGTTATCTCTCAGGAGAGCTCGGCTGGGTAAACCTCTCGCGTGCTTCGCCTCGATCTGCTCTTCGATGCGACCTCCGCTCCCCTTGAACCGAAAGGGGCTCGGTCCACTTGACCCCATAGGTGTTCGTGGGCCAGATCAGCCTGCCCGACATCTTTGGCGCGCCCGGTAGGGGGCGTCGAGGTTGTGTGAACCTGATCCGGCGTCCACGCTGAAGCTAGATCTTCATCATCTTTGTCAATATGCCACCGAAGAAGAAGGCCTCGGCGGCAGAAGCCCCGTCCGCGTCGAACCCACCACCACCGGAGCAAACAGGTGGTGGGGTGGACGCTGACGGAAGAATGGACGGCGACGGGGGAGCTCACGGTGCTACCAAGTCCAAGGACAAGGCCGCGTAGACCTCGGCGTCCGTACATGTACCGCGCCCGTCTCAGGAGGCGCGGGACCGACAGCATCATGGCGTTCACAATGCCATACGCTCGTTGGACCGAGATCGAGCTGGAGGATCTCGGGACGTTCAAGACCAGCATGCACGCCAACATCTTTGGCGCCATAAGCGAACACGAGTCGCTCGGACGGGATACTGCTCCTTCTAACATAGATAGAAGTCCGAGCATATCCCGCTCCTCGCACCGTTTGCCACTGCCACCCACTACTCCAGCAGAAGCTCTGGCGAGAGCTCAACTGCTCCTCGATTACCCTCCAACGACCGACAAGGTCGACGAGTGGAGGGCCACCATACAGTGTCTCATTGGCTTCGCCAACGGCGACGCTCCGCGGCAACCGAGTGCATCGCTGCCGCGGCAAGACTGCCAAACACAAGCCGGTGGCGACGAGACCGGTGGGGGTGCAACCACCATGCACTCTCCGCCCCGAAGGCCAAGGTCACCGACTCGCCGGATTCACCTCGACAGCGACTCCACTGCATCATCAGATCCACGAGCTCATCGCGATCAGCGCCAAGTTCTACACGATCGACAGCAAGAGGACGCTCGAACTCGCATCGAGCGCCAAAGAGAAGCGCGACGTCAATCCGACAAGTGCGCCGGGCCCTCTGTCGACATGCACGCGCCAGAGGAACCAGGCGACTTGCCGTACTCGGTAGGTTGCCCTGCGTTCACTCGTGAGCTGCGGCAAGTCCAGTGGCCCAGCAAGAAAAACTTCAAGCCAGACATACCGGAGAAGTACGACGGCAAGACGCATCCGTCAGAGTTCCTCAGCATCTACACCATCGCGGTGCAAGCTGCCGGGGGGCGAGACGACAAGATCCTTGCCAACTACTTCCCGCTGGTGCTCAAGCCCAACGTCAGGTCCTGGCTCATGCACTTGCCGGACAACTCCATATCTTCTTGGGCAGATCTATGCCATCAGTTTGTCGGCGCCTTTATAGGCGGCCACAAACCCCATGGCCAAGAAAACGACCTTCATCTGCTCGCCCAGAAGGAAGGAGAGCCCCTGCGCAAGTATATTCAAAGATTCAGCCGTGTACAGCACAACATCCCAGATGTCCACCCCGCCGTGGTGATCAGCGCGTTCCATCAGAACGTGCGAAACCGCAGGATGCGGGAGGAGATGGCGATGTGCAAAATCGAAGACGTCGATGAGCTACTCGCCACTGGCCGACAAGTGTACGCGTCTTTGAGGAGGAGAAGACTCCCGGAGAGAATACCGGCGGGAGGATCGGCGGTGAAGAAACCGCCCGGCAAAGAAGAGCCGTGGCGGCGGGCAACAGGAAAAAAGGAAGGCGAGAGATGTGCTAGTTGTTGAGCAGTCCGCAGCGGAGGTGGCGACAAGAACGCCAAGGCTGGTAGCTCCGGCAAGGAGGTTGCCGGCACCAACCACCGACTGTGGCGGCCGCCGACAAGCGGGGCGGCTCCGGCAAGCAGCGATCTTGCAAGATCCACCGCACCAAGGGCCATGACCTCGAGCTGCAAGAAGGTAGAGCAGCTTGTCGAGCAACAGAAAGCTGAATCTGAGCGACGCGACAAGGAGAAGGCCCAGGAAGGTGGAGGAGCCAGCAAGAAACGTCCGGCCGGGAGGGCGCGGCAAGGCCAAGCAGCGGCAAGGAGGCGAGCCTCCAGCGGCGCGACAAGGATGAAGACGAAGACGACGATGAAGACATGGATGATGACGGCGCCGATGAGCGGGAGTTCGAAAGCCACGAGAGGTCCTGTGCGTTGACGGCGGTGCTTCTCTGCACACCTCCCACCGCCAGCTCAAGCAGTGGATGTGGGAGGTCAATGCAGCAGAACCATCCATCGAGTCACGCAAGGGGGAAGAAGAAGACCAAGTCCGGCAAGAGCTCTGATGCCCACTCCGGCAAGCGCACCTCCTCGGAGTGCTGCGCTACCGTCGAGGATGCACCATCGATCTCCACCGGCAAGTATAAGAAGACGATGACAGCTCCACCAAAGACCAAGAAGGTGTCCGCCAAGGAGGACGGCACTGGTGGTACCTTCACCATCAGTGCCTCTCTTGACCCTAAATAGGAAGGCGCGCTCTTTGCTTTCCTGCGGGTGAACGTCGACGTGTTTGCATGGCAACCGTCGACATCCCGGTGTTCGGAAAGTAATTGAGCACCGTCTTGCCGTTTGTCCTCATGCGCCGCCCGTCAGCGAGAAAGTCGAGGAAGCAAGCGGTGGGCGTCAAGAGTTCATCGCGGAAGAAATCAAGCCGGAAGCAGCAGGCCTTGTCAGAGGAGTGCTCCATCCAACGTGGTTGGCCAATCCTATAGTTGTGCGCAAGGCTAACGGGAAATGGAGGCTTTGTATCGACTTTACAGATGTCAATAAAGCTTGTCCCAAAGATCCATTTCCTTGCGCGCATCGACCAGATTGTTGACTCCACGGTCGGATGTGATTTGCTTTCATTTACGGATGAATATTCGTGGTATCATCGAGATCTTCATGGCGTAAGAGGATGAGGAAAAGACCGCATTCATCACCCCATGTGGCACATCTTGCTTTGTGCGGATGCCCTTTGGGTTAAAGAATGCTGGTTCAACGTTTGCAAGAGTAGTTCATGATGCTTTTGTGCCGCAAATGCACAGAAATGTGGAAGCATACATGGATGACATAGTGGTCAAAAGCAAGGACAAAGCGACCCTGGTTCAAGATTTAGATGAAACCTTTGCAAATCTGCGCAAGATCAACCTCAAGCTCAAACCCGAGAAGTGCGTGTTTGGAGTCCCTTCCGGCAAGCTTCTCGGGTTCTTCGAGTCTCAGCGAGGAATTGAAGCCAATCCCGACAAGATCAAGGCCATTGAGCAGATTGAAGCACCAAAAGCGGCGTCAAGGATGTCTGAAGACTTGCGGTTGCGTAGCTACTCTCGGCAGGTTTATCTCTAGATCTGCTGAAGGCCTCGCCGTTTTTCAAAATTTTGAAAAAGGCATGTCCGATGCAATGGACTCGGAAGCGGAGGCAGCGCTGCAGACTTGAAGAGATACATCCTCCACTCCAACACTTGTCGCACCTAGACCACAAGAGAAGTTGTTGCTATATATAGCGGCAACCAATCAAGTGGTTAGTGCTGCGTTAGTAGCGGAAAGGGAGGCGGATGATGAGCTAGCAACCACGGCAGACACATCCAGCGACAAGCAGGGGGCTTCGCCGGCAAGCTCTGGTCCCGACAAGGACGGATCTGCGCAGACGCATGACAAGATGCAGAAAAGGATGGTGCGGTATACAGTTTACTTTATCGGTTCCCTTCTGCAGGGGGCTAGATCAAGGTACTCTGGTGTGCAAAAATTGCTTTTCAGCCTTCTCATGGCCTCGAGAAGCTGCGCCATTACTTTCAGGCACATGAGATCACAGTTGTCACTCGCTTTCCGCTGAAGAGGATACTGCAAAATCCAGAGGCAACCAATCGAAGAATTACAAGTACAGTAAGGAATCTTACTCTTCCTCTTCCTCGTCGGAGCTGAGCACGGAGAGGTCGACCCGCCTCCCGATGCGACGAGGCGGAGGAGTGGCTCCCTTGACGCTTGGCGGGAGGCGGGACCGGTGGCTGCGAGGCCCCGCGATTGCCGCAGCGGTTTGAGGTGCTCCAGCTGATGCTTGCCGTGGTGGAGCGCGTCCATGGCAGCTGCTGCTGGCCCGTCTGCCGCCCTTCGTCCCGGCCTGCGAAGACGCCTTCTCGGTGGAGCTGGTGGCTCCGCTCGCGGCAAGCTGCTTGGAGGTGGAGAGGATGCGCCCTCGGCGGGCTCGCCCGACTCGGCTTCAGGCTCGGCGAGCTCTTCCTCGTCGACGAACTCCTTTCACTCGACAAGGCTTGCCGCCTTGGCTGCCTCTGCCTCCTCCACAGTAAAGCCAAACTCGCCCGCGGCAGCGGCTGCTGCCGCCTCTTCTAGCCTGGTGGCGATGCGCTGCATCTCGTCGTCAGTGGTGTCGCGGGTGAGGCCCCTCTGCTCATTGGGGCGGACCGGCATCTCCACCAGATTGTCGAAGAACTGCCGCACGACGTCGTCTGCCGGCTCTTGCCAAGTGGGGACAATTCCGTGGGAGTCGCTGGCAGCATCATCATCGCGCGGATGCGGTCGGCTGACGAGTTGTTGCTGTGAACGACGCCCCTCGGCAACCTAAACATCTCCGGAGGATCAGGATCATGCTTGAACAGCTCTAAGAGCATTGCGTCGAGCTCCAAGACAGTGAAGTTGAAGTTGAGGCCTGGGCGCAGCCTCATGATGTCTGCGGCGTTACGAAATTCCTGTGCAGGTCTCCTTCTCTCCTGCAAGGGGCGTCTTTGCTGGCGAAGGAAGTCCGCGCCAAGCGATTACGGTGAGTCCGGCAAGTCCGAGGCGGAGGATTCGGGTAATGCTGCGATCTTCAACCTAGCATCCTCCGGGCCAGATTGCTCCAATCATTGCAGCGTACCTCTTTGGGGTTTGGCTGGCGGTAAAGGCTGCGGGTTCTCCTCAGCGATCTAGCACCAATCTGCCCTCCACTCCTCCCATTTGCTCTGAAGCTCCCTCCAGATAGGCCTCCTTCTTGCCGACCCTGGAGACCCAAGCAATCCCTCCGGCAAGGGGCTCTCCTCTCTCGGCTCGGGGCAAAAAGAAGTGACGGAAAAGAGCTACATTTGGGTGGACTCCGACAAAGTTTTCGCAGAGATGTGCAAAAACCGCCATGGTCAGAACGGCGTTGGGGTGAAATCAAGGAGGCGGAACCCGTGAGGTGTTCATAATGTCGCAAAAGAACTTCAGAGAAGGGCGGGCGAGAGCCCAATAGAAGAAGCGAAGAAGGGATACCCGTCGGGGCCAGTTCTCTGGCGGCGGGAGTTCTTGTGGATGCGCCTGCAGCGTCTCCGTCGACGAGAAGAGGTAGTAGTTCTCCCTCGGCTCCCTCGCGGCGAGCTGAGGGGAAAACGACCCGCTCCTTCCAGCGCCGCAAGCATGGCGCCTCGGCCGACTTCACGGTCTTCCCCTTATCGGCTTCGGGCCCATGGCGGAGGCGATGGAGGAGGTCGACGGCATTGTTGGTGCTTGGTGGCAATGAAGTGAGCGCCGCTCTCTTTCAGCCTTGAAGAGAAGAGGGAGCGGCGGTGGTTTTTCGATGGGACAGCAACTGGCAAGGTAGGCGACGTGCCCCTGCTTCCCCTGCTTATAAAGGGGGAGGGGGCGGACGTTCTGATTTCCCGAATAAAGAAACCCCCACAACCTCGCCCACGATCTCTCACATGACGCCACGTTCGGTGCGTGCCGTTCGTGAGGGACATGGTGGGTCCGAGGTGAGTTATGGTGTGACCCGGGCCGCGTGTGCCCGTGCCCTGTTTTGGGCCTGGCCCAACAGCGCTCGGCACCGTGTGTGGCCCAGGCAGCTCTCTGACCGGTGTACTAGAGTAGGGGTACCCTAGTATCCCGAACTTGTGCACGGGCAGTTGCAGCCCTCCGCGGCAAGGCTTACCTGGTGACCGCCAAGGTCCTCCGTGGTTCCTTTGGAGCCATTCAAGAACAAAGTATTCAAGCCAAGGAGACAAGGCCCCGGCAAGAGAAGCTTGTCCGGAAGGCCGCCCAAGGCACATAGGAAACAAGGCCCCGGCAAGAGGAGCTTGCCGGGAAGGCCACCCCAGGCACTTACAAGACAAGGCCCCGGCAAGAGGAGCTTGCCGGGAAGGCCCGGTGAGCGACAAGCTTCCGGGCGCGACAAGATAACAACCGTGGCAAGGCGCTTGCCGCGGCAGACCACCTCTCTGTACCTACGCTCCAGCGCATCCACTAATGTGTCGCCCTGGGGCCTTTCCAGGCGCGCGTGGCGAGAGGCTGTGCAGCCAGCGGTGCGAGGTGGCAAGCAGCGCTGACAAGTTTGCCATCGTGGCGAACGGTGGCGCCCCTGACGGTCCCTGTTTGCACTGTTAGGGCGACAAGATGGGCATTTAATGCCTTTGTCCCCTGCCGTCAGGGTTAGGTATATTGCATTGTACACTGTACAAGTAGGTGTACCAACCACTGTTTTTCCATTTGTACCCCCATCTACGTTGCCACCTGTCGGAGCCCCTTGTACATATAAAAGGAGGCCCATGTGCAACATAGAGAGGGGTTCGAACACTCTCACGCTAGGTCTCGTTAGCAGCTGGAGTATACTGTAGCTCTCAGCGCTCCCTAGCAAGATAACAATACAAATCATACATGGAGCAGTAGGAGTGTTATCTCTCCGGAGAGCTCCGAAGCTGGGTAAACCTCTCGTGTGCTTCGCCTCGATCTGCTCTTCGTGCGACCTCCGCTCCCCGCCGAACCGAAAGGGGCTCGGTCCGCCGGCCCCATAGGTGTTCGCGGGCCAGATCAGCCTGCCCCGACACTCCCCCTCTTCTTTTCCCTCCACCACGCCCTTCCATTAATGCCTTCCCTCTCCTCCCACTCTCTCCCTAGCTCTCTCTCTCTCTCTCCCTAGCTAGCTAGCTAGTTAGAGCTATATATATCTAGAGCTACTAGGTATTTAATAATAAAGGTGTTCGATATCCCTCTAGACACATAGGTGAGCCAAAAAAAGTGTTTTGTGTGGATAGGACCGAAACTATATATATGGGCGATATGAGAATATACCGAATTGTGTGTGGCATAATTTGAGTTGCCTACATTGTGTATTTGATGAAATAATGTGGGTGACATGAGTTGCCTATGTTTTGCCGAAATGTCGATTCAATTCCGTTTCGACGAATTTTGGGCAAACTCAATATGTCCTACATTTAGGGAAGGTCATGCCGAATTTTTGTATGAATTTGATCCATGCATGCATATATACGTGTTATAATAGTTGCTCCGCACGCAGGTGATCATGAAGGTCAATGGAAGGATGGTGGAAAGATACTGGCAATCCGCTGTGGACGACATGTTTGGAAAAAGACTGAAGGATGTTTTATGTCCGTGTTGAAAATGCAAAGAAAGAGTCAGGCTCGACCCCTTTGAGGGTGGTACATTCAAGGCACACCTGCTCATGCATGGTTTCATGCATGGCCATACTCAGTGGATAAGTGAAGATGAGGATGAGGATGAGGACGTCGACGGGGCAGGAAATAACGACATGGTGGGGGCACCAGACGAAGAGATGACCGATTATGTGCCCGAAGAGGAAGACAGCCTCCGAAATGTCTATGGCGAAGAGGCAGTTCAAGGCGGAGAAGACGCGGACACGCCGCCGTCTTCATCGCTACTAAATTTAGCCATGCGGGACCCGCATGTTCGAGACCTGCTTCGCAGGAATACGCTAGTGACAAAGCTGCTTCTAGAGAGGAGGCCAAACTGGCGCAACTGGAGGTAGACTCGATGACTCCTTTGTATGATGGTTGCAATCCCGAGGTGACCCACTTGAGTTTCACACTAGAACTTCTAAAGACGAAGGCAAAAAACAAATGGACAGATGCAAGCCTGGATGAGCTTCTGAAGTATCTAAAGAAGGTTCTTCCGATGGGAAGCCTGTGTCCTGCTAGTGTCGAGGAGGCAAAGAAAATCGGGTGTCGTCTTGATCTGCCACACATTAGATATCACACATGCATCAATGATTGCATCATATATCAGAACGAGCACGCGGAAAAAACCATCTGTCCAAAGTGCAATGCTTCATGATATAAAAAGGTCGAAAAGAAAGCTCCACAAAAAGTTGTATGGTACTTTACGATCACTCTGCGTCTACAGCGGTATTTCGTAGATCCTAAGGAAGCAAAGCTTATGCGCTGGCACGCCGAGAGGGTGAAGCCAGATGACGGAGATGATCCGGAGCTGAGACACCTCGCAGATGCTAGCCAGTGGAGAGCGTTAAATGTTGGATTTGATTTTTCGCAAATGATCCAAGGAACATCGTGTTTGGCGCTAGTTGTGATGGCATGAATCCGTTTGGCAACCAGAACACCAATCATAGCACATGGCCCGTGTTTGTATGGATGTACAACCTCCCCCCCGGTTATGCATGAAGGGAAAATACATACACATGACTATGCTTATTCAAGGGCCGAGACAACCGGGAAATGATATAAATTTGTATCTCGGGTTACTGAAAGAGGAGCTACAGACCATATGGACAACGCTGGCCAAGACATGGGATGCAAGCAAACGAGAGTATTTCTACATGAGAGCCGCGCTTATCACGACGGTGCAGGACTATCTCGGTTATGGCTATCTCTCCGACCAGGTGTGCCACGGATATTGCGGATTGATGTCTACTACACAACCTTCTTCTTGTAGATGTTGTTGGGCCTCCAAGTGCAGAGGTTTGTAGGACAGTAGCAAATTTCCCTCAAGTGGATGACCTAAGGTTTATCAATCCGTGGGAGGCGTAGTATGAAGATGGTCTCTCTCAAACAACCTTGCAACCAAATAACAAAGAGTCTCTTGTGTCCCCAACACACCCAATACAATGGTAAATTGTATAGGTGCACTAGTACAGCGAAGAGATAGTGATACAAGTGCAATATGGATAGTAGATATAGGTTTTTGTAATCTGAAAATATAAAAACAGCAAGGTAACTAATGATAAAAGTGAGCACAAACAGTATTGCAATGCTAGGAAACAAGGCCTAGGGTTCATACTTTCACTAGTGCAAGTTCTCTCAACAATAATAACATAATTGGATCATATAAATATCCCTCAACATGAAACAAAGAGTCACTCCAAAGTCACTAATAGCGGAGAATAAACGAAGAGATTATTGTAGGGTATGAAACCACCTCAAAGTTATCCTTTCTGATCGATCTATTCAAGAGTTCGTAGTAAAATAACATGAAGCTATTCTTTCCATTCAATCTTTCATAGAGTTCGTACTAGAATAACACCTTAAGACACAAATCAACCAAAACCCTAATGTCACCTAGATACTCCAATGTCACCTCAAGTATCCGTGGGTATGATTATACGATATGCATCACACAATCTCAGATTCATCTATTCAACCAACACAAAGTACTTCAAAGAGTGCCCAAAAGTTTCTCTTTGGAGAGTCAAGACGAAACGTGTGCCAACCCCTATGCATAAGTTCACAAGGTCACTGAACCCGCAAGTTGATCACCAAAACATACATCAAGTAGATCACGCGAATATCCCATTGTCACTACAGATAAGCACATGCAAGACATACATCAAGTGTTCTCAAATCCTTAAAGACTCAATCCAATAAGATAACTTCAAAGGGAAAACTCAATCCATCACAAGAGAATAGAGGGGGAGAAACATCATAAGATCCAACTATAATAGCAAAGCTCGCGATACATCAAGATCGTGCCAAATCAAGAACATGAGAGAGAGAGAGATCAAACACATAGCTTCTGGTACATACCCTCAGCCCCGAGGGTGAACTACTCCCTCCTCGTCATGGAGAGCGCGGGATGATGAAGATGGCCACCGATGAGGGTTCCCCTTGGCGAGTCTTGAAACAGGTCCCGATTGGTTTTTGGTGGCTACAGAGGCTTGCGGCGGCGGAACTCCCGATCTAGGTTATGTTCTGGGGGGTTTCAGTATTTATAGGAATTTTTGGCGTCGAGAACAAGTAAGGGAGGTGCCCGAGTCGTCCACAAGGTAGGCGGGCATGCCCGGGGGGGTGGGCGCGCCCCCCACCCTCATGGACGGCCCGGGACTCTTCTGGCCCAACTCTTTTACTCCGGGGTCTTCTTTTGGTCCATAAAAAGCGTCAAAAATGGGCACGTCCATTGGACTCCGTTTGGTATTCCTTTTCTGTAAAACTCAAAAACAAGGAAAAACAGAAACTGGCACTTGGCTCTAGGTTAATAGCTTAGTCCCAGAAATCATATAAAATAGAATATAAATGCATATAAAACATCTTAGATGGATAATATAATAGCATGGAACAATAAAAAATTATAGATACGTTGGAGACGTATCAAGCATTACCAAGCTTAATTCCTGCTCGTCCTCAAGTAGGTAAATGATAAAAACAGAATTTTTGATGTGGAATGCTACCTGACATATTTATCAATGTAATCTTCTTTATTTCGGCATGAATGTTCAGATCCATAAGATTCAAGACGAAAGTTTAATATTGACATAAAAATAATAATACTTCAAGCATACTAACCAAGCAATTATGTCTTCTCAAAATAACATAGCCAAAGAAAGCTCATCCCTACAAAATCATATAGTTTGGCCATGCTTCATTTTCATCACACAAAAATGCTCTCATCATGCACAACCCCGATGACAAGACAAGCAATTGTTTCATACTTTAGTATTCTCAAACTTTTTCAACTTTCACGCAATACTTGAGCGTGACACATTGATATAGCACTATGGGAGGAATAGAACATAATGATGGGGGTTATGTGGAGAAGACAAAAAAGGAGAAAGTCTCACATTGACGTGGCTAATCAACGGGCTAGGGATATGCCCATCGATTGATGTCAATGCAAGGAGTAGGGATTGCCCTGCAACGGATGCACTAGAGCTATAAATGTATGAAAGCTCAACAAAAGAAACTAAGTGGATGTGCATCCAACTTGCTTGCTCATGAATACCTAGGGCATTTGAGCAAGCCCATTGTTGGAATATACAAGCCAAGTTCTATAATGAAAAATTCCCACTAGTATATGAAAATGACAAAACAAGAGACTCTCTGTCATAAAGATCATGGTGTTACTTTGAAGCACAAGTGTGGAAAAAGGATAGTAGCATTGTCCCTTCTCTTTTTTTTCTTTTTTTTGGCCTTCCCTTTTTTTATTTGGCCTTTCTCTTTTTTTATTTGGGACAATGCTCTATGAATGATGATCATCACACTTCTATTTATTTACAACTCAATGATTACAACTCGATACTAGAACAAAATATGACTATATATGAATGCCTCCGGCGGTGTACCGGGATGGGCAATGAATCAAGAGTGACATGTATGAAATAATATGCATGGTGGCTTTGCCAAAAATATGATGTCAACTACATGATCATGCAAGGCAATATGACAATGATGAAGCGTGTCATAATAAATGAAACAGTGGAAAGTTGCATGGCAATATATCTCGGAATGGCTATGGAAATGCCATAATAGGTAGCTATGGTGGCTGTTTTGAGGAAGAAATAAGGAGGCTTATGTGTGATAGAGTGCATCATATCACGGGGTTTGGATGCACCGGCGAAGTTTGCACCAACTCTCGAGGTGAGAAAGGGCAATGCACGGTACCAAAGAGGCTAGCAATGATGGAAGGGTGAGAGTGCGTATAATCCATGGACTCGACATTAGTCATAAAGAACTCACATACTTATTGCAAAAATATACAAGTCATAAAAAACCAAGCACTACACGCATGCTCCTAGGGGGATAGATTGGTAGGAAAAGACCATCGCTCGTCCCCGACCGCCACTCATAAGGAAAGCAATCAAAGAACACCTCATGCTTCAAATTTGTCACCCAACGGTTACCATATGTGCATGCTACGGGACTTGCAAACCTCAACACGAGTATTTATCAAATTCACAATTACTCAACTAGCATGACTTTAGTATTACCATCTTCATATCTCAAAACTATCATCAAGTATCAAACTTCTTATAGTATTCAATGCACTCTATATGAAAGTTTTTATTATACCCATCTTGAATGCCCATCATATTAGGACTAATTTTATAACCAAAGCAAATTACCATGTTGTTCTAAAAGACTCTCAAAATGATATAAGTGAAGCATGAGAGATCAACGATTTCTTCAAAATAAAACTACCGCCATGCTCTAAAAGGATATAAGTGAAGCACTAGAGCAAAAGACAAACTACTCCGAAAGATATAAGTGAAGATCAATGAGTAGTCGAACAATTATGTAACTATGTGAAGACTCTCTAACATTTAAGAATTTCAGATCTTGGTATTTTATTCAAACAGAAAGCAAAACAAAATAAAATAAAATGACGCTCCAAGCAAAACACATATCTTGTGGTGAATAAAAATATAGCTCCAAGTAAAGTTACCGATAGACGAAGATGAAATAGGGGATGCCATCCGGGGCATCCCCAAGCTTAGGCTTTTGGTTGTCCTTGAATATTATCTTGGGGTGACTTGGGCATCCCCAAGCTTAGGATCTTTCCACTCCTTATTCCATAGTCCATCGAATCTTTACCCAAAACTTGAAAACTTTACAACACAAAACTCAACAGAAAACTCGTAAGCTCCGTTAGTATAAGAAAATAAAACCACCACTTAGGTACTGTTGTGAACTCATTCTAAATTCATAATGGTGTAATATCTACTGTATTCCAACTTCTCTATGGTTCATACCCTCCGATACTACTCATAGATTCATCAAAATAAGCAAACAACACAATGAAAATAGAATCTGTCAAAAACAGAACATTCTGTAGTAATCTGTATCATTCGAATACATCAGTAACTCCAAAAATTCTGAAATAAATTCATGGACCTGAGGAATTTGTCTATTAATCATCTGCAAAAATAATCAACCTAAAAGCACTCTCCAGTAAAAATGGCAGCTAATCTCGTGAGCGCTAAAATTATACATTTTTTTACAGCAAGATCATAAAGACTTCACCCAAGTCTTCCCAAAGGTTCTACTTGGCACACACACTAATTAAAGCATAAAACCACATCTAACCAGAGGCTAGATGAATTATTTATTACTAAACAGGAGCAAAAAGCAAAGAACAAAAATAGAATTGGGTTGCCTCCCAACAAGCGCTAACGTTTAACGCCCCTAGCTAGGCATGATGATTTCAATGATGCTCACATAAAAGATAAGAATTGAAACATAAAGAGAGCATCATGAAGAATATGACTAGCACATTTAAGTATAACCCACTTCATATGCATAGGGATTTTGTGAGCAAACAACTTATGGGAATAATAATCAACTAGCATAGGAAGGCAAAACAAGCATAACTTCAAAACTTTAAGCACATAGAGAGGAAACTTGATATTATTGCAATTCCTACAAGAATATGTTCCTCCCTCATAATAATTTTCAGTAGCATCATGAATGAATTCAACAATATAACCATCACATAAAGCATTATTTTCATGATCTACAAGCATAGAATTTTTATTACTCTCCACATAAGCAAATTTCTTCTCATGAATAATAGTGGGAGCAAACTCAACAAAATAACTATCATGTGAGGCATAATCCTATTGAAAACTAAAATCTTGATGACAAGTTTCATGGTTATCATTAATATTTATAGCATACATGTCATCACAATAATCATCATACATAGCAACTTTGTTCTCATAATCAATTGGAACCTCTTCCGAAATAGTGGAATCATCACTAAATAAAGTCATGACCTCTACAAATCCACTTTTATAATTATCACAATAAGATTCAACACCGTCCAAAATAGTGGGATCATTACTTCCTAAAGTTGACACTCTTCCAAACCCACTTTCATCAATATAATCATCATAAATAGGAGGCATGCTATCATCATGATAAATTTACATGTCAAAGCTTGGGAGGTTAAACATATCATCTTCATAAAACATAGCATCCCCAAGCTTGGGACAAACATTAATTGCAGCAAATAAATTCTCAAACATGTCATTCTCATCAAACATAGCATCCCCAAGCTTGGGCCTTTTCATATCATAAGCATATCACTCTCATCATTAATAGTATGGATAGCACCAATAATAGTATAGCAATTATCATCATCACAATGAGTAATAGAAGCAATATCATTTGAGTAATAGAAAAAGGAACTAATACGCTGTGGAAAATTAAATGGAAGAAAAATAAAAAAATAAAGGAAGGAAGTTAGTGGAATATGAAAAAGAAAGAGAAAAAGAAATTTGTGGAATATGAAAAATAGAATAAAAAGGAAGGAAGTTTGTGGAATATGAAAAAGAAAAAGAAAAAGAAAAGGAAGTAAGTTTGTGGAATATGAAAAAGAAAAGAAAAATAAAAAGAAAAATAAACAAATAAAAAAATTAGCAGTAGCGCGTTTTGGCTTGGGCAGCGCTATAGCTAAGTTAGCTATAACGCGTTTTGCCAAGACGCGCTATAGCTAAGAAAAAGAAAAATAAAAATAAAAAGTAAAGTAAAAAATAAAAATAAAAAGTTAGCAGTAGCGCGTTTTGGCTTGGGCAGCGCTATAGCTAACTTAGATATAGCGCGTTTTGCCAAGACGCACTATAGCTAAGTTGCCTACAGCACCGGTCCGACAGCTCCAATCTATTTCCTCTCTCTCACTCTCTCCCCCTCTCGATCCCCTTTCTCTCTCAGGCCATTGCCGACGCCAAGACCCGACCCCGACCTCAAGACCCGCCACGCCATTGCCGACCCCCTAGCCCGGCCCTGCCCTAGGACCACCCCCCGGCCCGGCCCCTCCCCCGAGAACGACACCCTACCCCCTCTGCCTCCGATGACCCCGACCCCGGCCTTCCCCAACACTAAGGTGCGTCATCCCTATCTCTTCTCTCTCTCTCTCTCTCTCTCTCTCTCTCTCTCTGACTGGTCTCTCTGCAGATTGAAGTTACGTAGGCGCAGATCGACGAGGAGGAGAAGGACGCCCACAACCGTACCCTCCCTCTGCCCCCGCGACCGTGACGCCGCCCCCCTCAGCCCCGCGCCGGTGACCCAGACCCCGGCGCGCGGTGAGCCACCCCTTCCCTCCCCTCCTCTTATTCTTTGACATGAGCAGAGTAGATAGAAAATGAAAATGAGCTTTGACATGAGCAGAGAGTAGATAGAGAATGAAAATGAAAATGAGCTTTTGACATGAGCAGTAGTATTTTGAAAGTGAGCTTTGACATGAGCAGAGTAGTATTTTGAAGGCAGTAGTAGTTAAATGAAAATGAGCTTTGACAGAGAATTAAAATGAGCTTTGACAGAATATTGAAATGAAAATTAGCTTATGTTGCTTTGTTTTTAAATTAAAATGAAAATGACAATTACAGTTTTTGAAAATTAGCTTATGTTGTTGTCCATTTTCAAAATGAGGATTTTTAATGCCAGTGTTTGAAAATTTGGTCTCTCTCTCTCTGACCAAATTTGGTCTTTCTGCAGATCGAAGCTAGGCGCAGATCAACGAGGAGGAGAAGGACGCCCTCAACCCCCCTCTGCCCCGGCGACCCCGACCCCGATCCCAACCCCGACACTGCAAAAAAATACACTTCTGTGATGATACGTGTTTGTCACAGTAGTCGCGTTTTTTGTCATGCATGTACATCCATGACAAATTTATGACAGAATCAAGATAGTCATACCTGTGCTGTCGTAGAAGTGTTCCATGACATTACCAAAATTATCATCACGGAAGTGTCCACTTCCATGACGATAAATCGTCGTCCGCGAAGTGCTTTCGTCAAGGGTGACCGACACGTGGCATCCATCGTAATCGAACGCCGTTAAGCTATCGGGTCGGGTTTTGGATCCGATTACCCGTTAACAGCCCCGACCATTGGGGATTTTCCATGTGTAAAATCATCATTGGCTGGAGGAGACATGTGTCAGGTCCGCATTGGCACAGGTGTCACTCATCCAATGGGCGAGACGCGCCTATGATATGTTGACACGTGGACCGGCCCATCAAGTTTAAATGGGCCGGCCCAACTGAAGGCCCACAAGATTTTGCGGACCATAATGGGCCGGCCCAGCTAAAGGCCCACGAGATTTTGCGGGCCATAATGGGCTGGCCCAGGTAAAGGCCCACAAGATTTTGCGGGCCATAATGGGCCGGCCCAGCTAAAGGCCCACAAGATTTTTGTGTGCCATAATGGGCCGGCCTAGGTAAAGGCCCACAAGATTCTTGCGGATCATAATGGGCCGGCCCAGCTAAAGGCCCACGAGATTTTGCCGACATTAATGGGCCGGCCCAGCTGTAGGCCCACAAGATTTTGAGGACCCTAGTAGGCCGACCCATTAACTGGTTGCCATGTTTTGGGCCAAATGCCAGCCCATATTTGATCCGGTCCATTAATGGCCTGCCATGCTCTGGGCCTAATAGTGGCCCATATGAGATCCGGCCTGTTAAAAGCCTACCACGTTCTGGGCCAAATTACGGCCCAGATCAGGTCCGGCCCTTTAAGAGGCTTTGGGCTCAATTATGGCCCATATCATATTCGGCCCGTTAACTGGACACTATGCTTTTGGGCCCACTTGCTAAAGGCCCACTTAGTAATTCGGCCTGATATTAGTTTTGGCCTGTTAAGGTCCCGTTTAACATTTCGGCCCTATATTAATTTCGGCTTGTTAAAAGCCTGTCATATAGTTGGGCCTAACTATGGCCCGGTTTGCATCCGGCCTGCTCGCAGCCGATATCTGATTAGGCCAAACAAGGACCGAGACAATTTTGGCATGTTAAAAGCCCGTGATTAGATTCGCACAATCATGGGACGGGGTTCATTTTGGGCTGCTGCCGGCCCATGAGTTGTTCGGCACGTTTCAGGCCCAACCTACATCGTGATTGCATGACGGCCCGATTATGTAACGAAATTTTACGGTTTGGCCGGTTTACTGCGAAGACAGGATATATATACAGTAAAATAACTGCAGCATCGTGAATAAGAAAAAACCTAGACTATACAATAAAGAAATTACGACATATTACATACATTGGGCATCAAAGTTCGCCACTATGATAATAAAGCACAAGCAGATAGCAGATTACGTACAATGGGCATCAAAGATCGCCACTAGTGCAAATAAACACGCCGACAAAATAATATACAAAACCGTCAGCACTTCAATAGAGTTCAAGAAAGGTTAGCCTATTTGGGAGCTGCAGTATAGCGGTGAGCAAGATGATGAGACTGCGCTTGTTCAACACTTATATCTTCCTCACTCTGAAAGATAAACAGGCAGACAGATGACAGGTTTTGCACATAAAAGTATCAGTGCTGACAATTCATCACATTTCTTACTGACGAATAAAGTGACACAGTTTAAAATTGCATTAACACAATATGGTATTGTTCAGGTCAAGACATGGTAGGAAATGACATTGTGAAGGAGTTGGCGACTTCACGACACCTTGGATTACGAGATCAAGAACTCATAAGTATCAATGGTTAGTGTCTTTGTCAATTTATACCATTTCAGATTGGCAAATAAAGAGACGGTTTAAATAATAGTAGAATGATATGACATTGTTCATAGTTAAGACATTGCAGAATATGACATTGTCTTTGTAGTGGGTAGGTTCACCACACCTTTGGATTACGGATGAAGAATGTATATACATGCAAAGGTGCAAAAGAAGATCACTTGCTCAGTATAGTTTAATTTACATGGTATGAAGAAGGAACTTGGTTGTACAACTGAAAACTTAAATTGAGAAAGGACAAACTTTTGTTTATGAACTACATAATAAACTTTAAACAAGCAATTTGATGCAAACACCAAAAATAAACAGTATTTGCAGTCATGCCTAACCAAATATATACAACAAAGTTTGAAGGCTTGATATGGACAAACTTACATTATTGGTGAAGACAAAGGCTCTATAAAGGCCTTGTCCATGCTTATGGGGGCAATTCAAGAAGTTTACCACGTAATCTTCTTCGAAAGCATTGCCTTTATTCTACATTTTGTTCAGAGTAAATATAGATGTGATAATATACGAAAAAATGGAGAATATTTAAGATAAGATGAAGAGTGATGCTACATAACCAAGTAGCTATAAATGTAAGTGCAGCAATACAGGCAAAAGGTACACCCAAGAGCAATGCGCAGCTAAACTTCTTCAAGACCAACCTTATGGTAAGAGTAAATATAGATCCGATGTGTAGAAAATGGACGGCAAAGGAAAATAAGCTGCAGAGTGATGGTACATGAACAACTACCGTCATTATAAGTACATCGATAAAGGACGCATGTACTTACAAGAACAATGCAGAGCTAAAAAACATTGGCATTGGATATATTCTACACTAATGAAACCATTCATACAGATCGGATAATTTGGAGCAAACAATTGATAAGCAAGCTATCATGCATCTTTGTCACATAATGAACTAGGTATGTGTGCAAGTATAGTGATACAGGACAACAGTACTAACAAGAGCAAAGCAGCGGGCAACATATTTGCGATATCCTCGTCGTTCTTGTCAAACCGAATTCTTCTTCGAGCAGATTTCCTGCAAAAAGATCCGTAAGGCACATGAGGAAAAGTAGAAGTTCAAATTTTCATGTGATTTCATAGACGATTACCTCATCCTGGGAACGAGACCAGTGCATAACAAGGTTTTTCCATTCAATGTCTTCTAAATTTAGCACAGGAGACTTCACCAGAAATTCGTTTATAGACTTGCCATCAAAGTGTTATTTCCTCAGGTAACACCGATACTGCTGCAATGCTTCATTGAAAAGCACAAGCAAGCTTTGCTCGTGATGACTATCTAGATTGACCCTCGCCTAGTTATAACAATGTAATGTAAATCATTGATGTGTTCAATCAGCAGAAAACAGGAAAATAATAACCATGAATAATAGCACTAACACGTAAGTTGGACAGGAAGATGTGAAAATGGAGTTTGTCTTCACAATAATCTTCCCATGATGGGAATATATGCACGTAGTCCCTAACAACATTGAAAGCATTGTCTTTTAAACTGTGAATAAATGGAATGCGGTTCCAATCTACAGGAATTGGCCGTCTCTGCAGCTTGGGATAGGTCTTCGGTGGACTTGCTGTACTTTTCTTTGGAGTGGGATTTTTTGTGGTACAGCTGGTGCTATGGCAAATGAAATTGGTATACCTTTTGCTGGAGTGCAGGTCCTATGTGGTGGGGCTAGTGGTGTGGCCAGTGAAGTATGGGTACAGTCTGCTGGAGTCGGTCCTACGTTTTAAGTCACTGGTTGTACAACCAATATAAGTGGGGTGCTGTCTGATTTCTCCGACACCACCACATTTTTCAAGGACTTTGCTGGTGCTCCTTCAGCTTCGGCAATCACCCTCTTCCTTTTTGATGTCTGATGCACAAGAACATCATTTGAGAAGAAAAACATGGTATGATGACAGATGGAATATGCATTGATAATGGATGGGCATGGCATCTCGACATATATGATGAGTAAACTAAGCAGATGGCGATGCAACAAAGTAGAAGAAATGCAAGACAACATATGCAAGATACCCGCAATCAATAAAACATTGCCAAATTAGAACAGGCACCTTGCTGGGTGAACAAGACAGGCACCTTTGACTCCTCGAGGTTAGAATAGTCATTAGGATCATATTCTGAACAAGAATCAACAGGTGGGGAGCGTATGAGTTTCATTGCATCCAGAATGGCACTCAATGCCCTGGTGCCAATTTTGTAAGTCATTGCAGTGTTTAGCTTCAAGAGTGGACTGCTGCTAGTGCGACACAAAGCAGCTACACAGATCATAGTGTAGATATAACGGGAAAACCTTAAGCATCAGAGTAAAATCAGCAAAGTGGAATTTGCTGGAATATATGTGCTAGTATTGCGATGCGGCTAGAAAGGCTTCGGATACCAGCTCTCTTCAAGTGAAGGTGCGGTCTGTTAATATCAAGTGTAACTCTCAAAGGCGACACAGCTCCGCATTTCCTTGCTATTCTTATAGGATTCAAGTGGGCAGGCCACTACAAATCCTATTCCTATGTTTACAAGATCCTATGAATCAAAGAGGCTCAAAGTGTCCATCACAACCGACCGTATAGACCTCTACACTGCAAATGTCCCTGCTCATCTTTAGTACAAGGAACATACTGTACTACTATCATACTCCCTCCGTTCCAAAATATAAGTCTTGGTAGAGATTTCCACTATGGATCACATACAGATGTATCCAGATACATTTTAGAGTGTAGATTCACTCACTTTGCTCCATATGTAGTCCATGGTGGAATCTATACAAAGACTTGTATTTAGGAACGCCGAGAGTACATATTAAAGAAGAACGGAAGAGGAACATGGTAAAGAAGAGCAAGCAGATTTTGGATAATAAAATGTTGGTTGCGCAGTGCCCACACATGATGAACCAGCGCATTAAGAATGCAACTCCCACTGTCTCTCGACCATTTCAGCGGTTGGATGAAGATCATACGTCTCCTAACCCTTGTTCTTCCTCGTCTCGATTCTTCCCATACGAGAACACCAGACGGGCCAGGACCACCGGCCCCCACCGCTGTGTTCCTCCGGCCACCCCCACACCCCACACCCGCCCCAACCCCCACCCGCATCGAGTTTTCTTCGTTCGGCGAGGCCCCACAACCACCCGAGCCCCTTCGATCGCACTGGCGAACTCCGGCGAGCTCTGAAAAATCGACTGACCCAATTTTGAAATTTAGTCTACTGTGATTTAACTAGTGTGGAATATAAAACGGGAAAACCATAAGCATTGGGAGTATAGTGTTGAGCGTGCCATGGCGGATCTGAAGGTGCAAACCGGACAAAGGCAACTTCACAACCAAGAAAAGAAATCAGAGTAAAGCAGTGGCGATCTATTTTCTTGCTGCGATAAATAAGTTGAGCAGATACCAAAGAGTACCGCCTCTGGTGCGGCGCCGTGTACGCATCTGCTGAGAATTTGACGTTGATGTGGTAGCGATGGTTGTCGGTGGCGTGGAAGCTGATCTAGGAGGGTAGATGGTGGCGGCGGGGCGTGGTGCACGAGACAGTCGTAGGAGCGGCGCCGGCAAGGTGGACGACGGCGGGGATGAAGCGAGAGGACGGGATGCAAGGATCCCTGTCCGAAGCCGTGGATGAGAGAGGTCGATCTCTTGTAATGGACGGCGGCGTCGGGGTATTAGCTCCGACATGGTGGAGGAGGACGGAGGTGGATGGGGTGGCGGGCGGCAGTGGACGGAGGAGGGTGGGGTGGAGAGGGTGTTTTGGCGCCCACGGAGTACGAATGGGGAAAAGGGAGGTAGAGAGGAAGGGGGGAACCATGTATTCAGGGCGCGCTTGTCTCAAATGCGAGGAAATTTACAAACTTAGCCCCGTTTCAAATTTCTACTACATCACAGCAACATTAGTCGGTTGGGGATAGGACGGTAATTTCGCATACAATCTAATATTTGCCGACGAGAGTTTGTTTTAGCGCCCACCGTGTATGAATATGAATCGGGAGGTAGTCGATTTCGCCGAGGACACTGTGTTTTGGCGCCCACCGTGTATGAATCCGGGTGAGAGGCGGTTACGTCACGTTTGGGTGAAATTACAAACCTACCCCTATCGAAACCTATAGAAATCCAGCAGATAGGCTTTGCGTGGCAGGGATAGGCAGCAGTGATTTCCATCTCACAGATTTGGTTTCGGGCAGTTACTGCGACTTTCCCCGCTTTGTTCAAATTTTGCAGAGTGCACGTTTACCGTGCCAATTCAATTCGAATCCTGTTTGTATTCTATTTTTTTCGAGCGGGATCCATCTTCAATTGGAATTACATTCTATATACATCATTTTTTATATATACTTTCAAAAGCACAACAAAGAATTCTGCTCCTTTATATGTATAATATGATTTACAAATACAACGATCTCGAAATCTTAAGGTTGAATTCGAAAAAATTAACCAAATTATGTTCTACTAAAATGTATGGATCAGTAATATCTACATATTAAATAACATAGATGTGTGTGAATTCATATGAGTATGCATGTTTGATAGATCAATTTTGGTTCGAGTATGGATTACATGTATCATCATCTCGAATTCAAATATTTGAATCCCTTTTTGTTCACTCCTTTCACGCCCATCTCTCTCGCATGCATGCTCCTTTAGGTAGCTATCACTCTCTTTTCTCCAGCTCACCCACACGCTCACTTCAAGTTTCTCCTATCCTCGCAAACATGGTCTCTCGACGTCTCCTTTGAGAAGTGTCACACTCTCCCTATCATTATACATTACACGGTTTTCATTATATCTCACGTCTCTACTGTTTTCTGGTATCACTCGGTACCTAAGCTTTCTTTTTCACCACCACACACACAGTCTCCACTCGTCTTTCACTTTGTCTTTCTCTCTATGGGATTCTCTCACACACCCTATATGTCTCTACATATGACTCATACCACTAAAATTACTCTCTCTCTATCTCTCCTATAGACACAACATTTGTTGCGGTCTCCTTTTAAATCTCCATCCTGCATCGACATTATTCATTTGTTTACCAATCAGACAACCCCGACTACCGTCTCCTCTCTCTCTCTCTCACAGACACACACACACAACTCCTGCTTCCACTCCCCTTCCCGACTACCGTCTCTCTCTCACACACACAAAACTCTCGCTTTCGCACCCCGACTCGTATTTCTCTCATAAACATTTATCGACTAGCTATCCTCTAGATAGGTTTATACACCCGCACACTCGTGCTTCCACCATCGCATACATGTCTCTCTCCCGCTCCTTGTATCTATGTAGATTTTTCTTCCCTTCTCGAGACACGCCCTCTCGATCGTGCACACACACACTATCGCCTCATTTTAAGCTGATACCTATCGCTTTTACACTCCTTGTATCTTTGTCACACATGCACTCCATCCTCCTCCACTCTCCCTCTCTCTCACACACACACATGGGCTTTTGCAACAACTAGCAAGATGCCCATGCGTTACCTGAACATCCAGATGCATTTGTATGAGTAGTTTATCTTGTGGGGGAAAAGGATGAACGAGGGAAGGCCTTATTTGCAAATGTGGAGAGGGGTGTGGGTATCTTTTTGCAAAATTGCCATAGTTTCCTTCCTATCCATCAGATATAGATCGGACGGCCTATATTGCAGGATGGCAGGCACACGATCATCATCGACAATGCTTTATAAGAGTAGGGATAAAAAATAGAGTTGGTGATGATGGTGGGCCTGCCATCCTGCAATGTAGGTCGTCCGATTTATATCTAACGGATAGGAAGGAAAATATGGCAATTTACCCGCACTCTTCACCACATTTGCAGATAAGGCCTTCCCTCGTTCATCCTTTTCTCCCACAAGATCTTGATGTTCCGTGCAACGCACGGGCATCTTGCTAGTAAGAGTAGGAATTAGACATATACCACTTCTCGAATCTTTAAACCAACAACAATCCTCCCTTATCTCATCAAAACCGCCAAAGGAATATATTTTGAGTGAAACATAACATATTTTTAGTGATATACGTATTTCAAAACTAGACTTTTTTCTATCAAATCGGTGAATATGTATTAATCTACTTTGATCGTGTGGCAACACATTGGCACATTGCTAGTAGTTATTATAATTTTTTGGACACCAGACAAACGGTGGAGTACATATACGAAGAGAAGAGGCGCACGCGCGCAGTCGGCCTCTCGCTATCTCGCACACATGAGTGTTACGTAAAGGTGATGTTAACAAATAAACCCTAAAACCCTAGGTGCACGATTGCTGCATTCGCGGGTGCAGTGCGTGGTGGAGCACCTTTGTAGGAATAGTCAGCTCGCGTGATAATTTGATCCGTAGGAGTTGATGGTCGGGACCACAGGTGAACGACTTGGAGCGCAGTGGCTCGCTAGTTGCCACAGATCGAGTAGCCACGTTTAAAATATCGTTTTTTAGCGGGGTTAAGAGTTCCGATTTTCAATGGCGCATTATAAATAGTAAGTAGTTTTTAGAACGATTGGTATGGAGCGAAAATGGAATTCATAGTACCACGTACCTCCTTGGCATATGGTTGTATGGTTTTTTTTGCGATGGAGGTTGTATGGATTTATGTTGCGAGATGTTGAACCTGGTAGTTCTGGGGCAAATACTATGGTTCAGATTTAGATGCTAGTTTTCAGTAATGAAAATCGGAAGGGGAAACCCTTCTTTGATTAAAAAAACTACTACCTCCATTCTGGTTTACTAGTCCCCATCGTACTTTGGGTCAAAGTTTGTCCACGAATTTTACTTGTAAAATGTGAGTGGAAAACGAGATTTTGTTATACCCAAACAAAAAAGGATTGGAGGGAGTGATTGCTCTCACACGGACGCGACCTCTCATAGCGCAGGCATTGAACCAAGCGCCCGATAAGAGGGACGGACTCGCTGCAGGCCTGGCTGAGCACGCCTCCTCGCCGCGTGCAACCAGCTTAAGACTGCCCCGCCTGCCTTCATTGAATCCGCGCATGTGCCGGAAACACGTCCTTCCGCCAGCTGGCAGGCATTTTAGAACACAAAAAATGACTAAAATATAATTAATTTACGCATGGTCTTGACTTGTTGTGCTCGCACTGGTAGCAGGAACTAGTAGAGGATTTTCTTTATTTAATACTCTCCTTGCATTTTTTTGGCTTTGAAGTGAATCATGGTTGTGGACATTATGTATGAATGTGCAGATATCTGTGAACATGTGTTTGATGTGGAAGTTGAACTTGGAATGTCGGGCTTGCGCGTGAACTATACCATGTCCAATGCTTAAATGCATTATTGTTTGGAAAGTAATTGCTGTTATTACATGACCCAAAAAAAACATTTTGTGCCACATCAAGAGATGCACGGACATCACAACAGGCATCTTGTTGGATAAACACTTGAACCTAGCTATTATGAAGGAAATTTTGTATTGACAACAGTTTTAGATAGCAGGAGACGCCTAGCCTGCTCTACCTCTGCTAGCTTATTTCTGGCTTCTTCCATCTCTTCTTTGGCTTGGGTGAAGAGAGTATCTGATTGCTCTTTTCGCTTCTTCAGGAACTCAACTATATTCTCAAGGGCTGCTGCACGCTTTCTTTCAACCTTTACTAATGCCACGAGGACACGAACAGCTGACGACTCCACCTAGCTTGTGTGTAATCCAGCATCATCTGGGAATTTGCACCTTGTGTTTAATCCATCATCATTACGGAACTGGCACCTTGTGTGTAATCCAGCCTCATTTTGGAAACATGATCTTGAGGTTGACCATACTTCCCTCCTCGCAGGAACTGCATCCTGACATGAAGTTACTTCTTTTTTAGATCAATACTCAGAGCAACCTAGATCCATTTAGTACAAGCCAGATAAACAGAACTCGGAGAAGTGAATTCAAAAGAAAAAGAATAAAAACAGACTACAAGGTGAGAACACCCACTTCCTACATCAAGCTAAAAACGAAAGCATTAGGACGATTAAGACTCTTCTTATTACACATCGAAGAACACCACGCTTAAGAGAAATAGAAACTACAACATATACACATGGAAGAACACGAGGCTACACGAAAGTAATTGAAAGGGTGTTACTTACCAAAGCTTGTTTTACAGGTTCTGTGCAGCTCCTCTTTAACTTGCCACGCTCCTTGAAGATGTCCCGAATATCCCGTGTTTGGTCTTCATTGCTCCTCTGCATGTTCGCACTCGTGGTTTTAAAATCTCAACATGGCAAGAAAATATACTACTAGTAATACTCGCGCATCTTGTGGGCAACATTAAAGCACTCGTCTGCCATGTTAGAGCATCTCCAACAGAATGCAACGCGTGGCGCTTTAAAAAGCGTTTACAGTGCTGAGATCGAGAAGTAGATACTAGAGAGTAGATGATAGTTCTCAGCATAGATAGACAAAAAAGATAATTCAACTACTCCTCGTCGTCCGACTCCTCCTTGGTGATGTCCTCCTCCGACGTCTGACTGTAGGCGTGAAGATACCGATCGTCGTCGGATTCCTGTATGACGCTACTCCTAGCCTCATGTTGAATTGAGCGTCCGCTTTTCGCCTACGCTTGTCCTCACGATAGGCGGCTCGCTCCGCCCTCCTCTTATCCCTCTCCGCCCTCCTTTGCATGTAGAACTCGCGCTCGTTGATGATGTCCTGCGGGAAGTGTTGGCACCACAACACCATGGCTTCCTCATCCATCTTGGTGATGCCGAGACGGTGCTCCCGCCTCCGGTTGTCGCGACGATCCTCGTCGATGCTAAGCCGCGGCAGAGGCGCGAGCTCCTGCGCCTACTCCCGCGTCGGCACGTTGGGGAAGTTCAATGTTCTATGAGGACACCGGAGGCGCCACACCGCCGTCAGACACGCTGGCGGCCTCGCTGGCGATGTCTAAATTGCCGTGGCCGAGGCGCATCCCGCGGAACCGGATCTCGGCGGCGAAGCCGCCGGAGGGGCGCGCGCGGACGCCGCGGTATCCCCAAGTTTCCCGGCGACGCGGCGGCGGCGAGGCGAAAAAGAGCGGGAGAGAGCAGTGGTGAGGCACAGAGCGGGAAGAGAGCGGTGGCAAGGCACAGAGCGGTGGGAGGGCATTGGATTTTATAAAGCGCGCCAGACACCGCGCGCCAAAACTAGCACGCCCGGCCGCTTTTTCCCGCGCGCGCAATCCTTTCCCGACGTCTCTGCTGTCTCTACTCTCTTCTCTACTGTTATATTTATTTTATATTTAATATTTAATATTTATCTCTACTTCCTTTATTGTCTACTTTTTTATCAATACTTTTTTTTCTTGCAATATAGGCTGTCCGATTTATTTCTGACAGATAGGAAGGAAACAAATGGGAATTTTGCAAAAAGATACCCATACCCCTCTCCAGATTTGCAAATAAGGCCTTCCCTCGTTCATCCTTTTCTCCCACAAGATGAACTACTCATACAAATGCATCTTGATGCTTGCAACGCATGGGCATCTTGCTAGTTCTAAAAACCTTTCCATCATTTGCCACACTACTGATTGCAGATGAAAAACCTTCCCAAGCATAGCGCGATATAGGAGTGACGCACAATTACAAGCTGATATTCTATTGGACAATGGAGGCTATAACCAATTACTTTTACGGGAACAATAGCACCTAGGAAATTTGAAGGGTAGGTATGAACAAAATTGGAACTGCACATGTACTGCTAAGTGATTCAATACACACATTACCAATCGAGGAGGAGAACGATGGTCGTGGCGGCCTCTGTGAGTCATGGTCGGCAACGAGATTCAGTTCATTGTCCACGACGGTGGTACTTCTGCGCTTGGCGTCGGCTTCCGGGTAGCAGATCCGAGGCCGTGGAAGACGATGCCGGGGAAGAGGCTCCGTGTACGACGACGACGGTGGACTGGCTCCAGTGCGGCGTACGAGGTCGTCGATGAGGCAGATGCGCTGTGGTGGACGAGTGCGCCAATGTAAAGGGGAGGAGCACGAAGGCTGCGGTGCCGTGGAGAAGTCTATTTTGTGGTGGGGATAGAAAATGGGGAGTATTCAAGTGTACTACTCTGGGTGCCGGGGTGGGGTTGGCTGGGTAGGGTGAACCTGAAGTTATGAAAACAGCCCCCTACCAAGAGTCATCCGTAGGCCTGTTCCGAAGGCTATGATGGTAACTTCCCACTGCTCGAATCAAATCTCCCGCCGACCTCAAAATTTTGTGACACTGGACTCCCCGTGTGGCGTGTTTAGTGATTCGGCTAAGCAACTAGCGAGTAGTAGTAGTAAACTCTGCATATTAGGTTTGACCGAAGTCAAACTTCCTAAAGTTTGACCAAGTTTATAGAAAAATATAAACATTTACCATAACAAATATGTATGATGTGAAAGTACATTCAATAATGAATCTAATGGTATTTATTTGTTATTGTATATGTTAATATTTTTTGTTATAAGCTTTCTGAGAGTTTACAAAACTTGACTTTGACCATTGCTAATAATCGGACTTAAATAAAATTACACATTTGTTTTCTTAGTTTGTAGTGAACTAATCATTTGTTGAAATTGTGAAATAAATATATTAGGCTATTGACTTCGAATGTAATGGTCTATACAATTCAATAGATACAATCATTGTCGAATCCCAAGATGTATACAAGGTCTATAGTACTTCACAACATGCTCAAACTCACATAATCCCAGTCAAATGAGAATTCTAAATGCATTTCATAGTTATTACTTTGTAGGATGCAACAAAAACAACCATAACTCTACATCAGCCATTATAGAAGCAACATTTTGACATATACCAATGTGTGAATGAAACGTGCAGAGAGAGCTTTTGAAGATGGAGCAGATAGGGCAGGAAAGATTGTATGTATGTGGACGAGAGAGTAGGAAACAAACCTAACGAGACAAACAGAGAGAGATAGAGAGAGAAAGAGAGAGGAAGAAATTAGGTCTGTGAGAAAGATGGATACATGTAATATACATGAGATGCGTGTGCATCTAGATTCTGTATACGTGGAAGGACAAGAGATAACATGTTTGATGAGAGAGCTGGAAAAACATGGACGAGAGGGGAAGGATCTTGTGGGTTGAGGGATTGACAATTTTGTGCGGGGGAGAGAGGGATTGGTAATTTTGTGCAAGAGAGAGAGAGGGTGGGGGGAGGAGTCAGTCAGCCGTCGTCACATCACCCTGCTTCCAAATGACCCCGCGTTATCTAGTGCGGTGTGGTCGCCGTCTTCGATCTGCTCGATGCCCTCTTTGAAGATTGAGGTGTTGTGCATGTTGGGGTGCAAAGAAGCACAAGCGAGAGTGGTCGCCGTATAACCTTGGATGGGGATGAATTGTGTGCTCTGGGGAGTGTGTGTGTGTGTGTGTGTGTGTGTGTGTGTGTGTGTGTGTGTCTGTGTCAGATATTGAGAGAAAACAAACCTAAGGAGAGAAATGGGTATTCACGAAGATATTGTGCGGGCCTTGAGGTGGGCAGGGGCGGGTGAGGGTGTCAAAATGTGCGCGTTGATGCATGTGTTGCATGCGACCGTGCGAGGGACGGACGAATCGAGAGTGATGGTTGTTGTGTTACGGATGCTCCTCTCTCTGTCTCTCTCTCTCTCCCTCCCTCTCTCTCACACACACACACACAAGTAAACTAGAAGACCGTTCTCTCATGTATACACAATGTATCGGCATCTGTCTATGTCTCACTCGTGCATGATCATTTGCACATTCACACCTCTCTATGTCTGTATCACACGCACACCGTCTCCACATTGCCCTTCCACCACAACAC
Organism: Aegilops bicornis; assembly: GCA_021605145.1. Taxonomy (NCBI): domain Eukaryota; kingdom Viridiplantae; phylum Streptophyta; class Magnoliopsida; order Poales; family Poaceae; genus Aegilops; species Aegilops bicornis. The sequence goes on from CM038674.1 coordinate 243,690,391, forward strand.
ACATATGGATACATACACACGTTCTCTCTCAGTCACACACACAAAATTGGTATTAAAAAAAACTAGGGTGCACCTAAAACGTCCAAATCCAAATAAACACGAACTGGAGCTAAATTCAAATATATGGAAATATTGCAGCGTCAAGAACTTTCATAGGAAAAAAAGTTGAGTAATATTCGAGGATTGTTTTCACACACACAAAAGGTCCGGTGGGTGTCCTTCGAAGCGACACGGTGACGCACCGCTCGATCGATCGACATGTCATGTTCACGCGCTTGCACAGGATTCCGTATCGTGGCTGTGGTACTAACTAATAAAAGCGCTGCCTAAGTCTAATGTTTACGTGTACTAGTACGGTTTTCTTTTAAGTTTGACCAACCTTATATATAAAACTAAAGTAAGCTCCCACATGCGCACTCATCAATATGCCGCCGCCGCGCGTTGCATGCCGGCGCCCGCTTTCCGCCCAACAATTTCTCGCCCATCACCGCCGTGTCGCCGCCATCCCTGTGCCATGAAGCCGAAGGCTCGCCCGCTCACGTCGTCTGCAGTCCCTCCTCGCGATGCCGTCGCGCTGCCAAGCACGCGAGCAGCTGGTGGAGCCGCGTCTATGCACGCAGCATACAAAGAGGAGGACGAGCGCGTGCTCCAGAACGCTGACGAGGAGGAACTAGCGTGTCATTGTCGTCTCCGCCCGCGCGGAGGAGGCGCGCATGGTGGCTGTCGCGGCGGAAGCCGGTCGCCGCTGCCGAGCCCGCAAACTGGGTGCGGACGCGGAATCTACCTTCGAGACATTGAATGCCACGTGGATCCTGCAATCTGAAGGAGCAATTTGGGTCAGTCGACTCATGTGAGCCGTTTGATGCAATATGGATGGCTAGAAGGGCTTCTTCCACCTCTTCTGCCGTCTTCTTCCTTCGCTCCATCGAACTTCTTTCACAAATCGACTGACCCAAATTATACTACTAGTACAAACGTATTAAGTACAGAGGAACACGAAGATACGAAAGCATTAGTACCAACAAAGAAGAAGAACAGTAGTAAGACATAGTACTAGTACTAATATACATACTAAAGAGTTTAAATAACGAGAAAGAACATAAACATAGTTCTGTTGGGGCCTCAGCACAACACACCCTTGAAAATAAACTAAGCAACTAGTCTGCTTGACACCGCAAAGAGAACCGCATGAGCGGCAGCATCGCCACCTACTCGGAGTCCGAGTCCACGTCCTCGACTTCGTCCTCGTCCCTCTTCCTCTTCCTATTCGCCGACTCTTCTTTGCTTGAACCAGACACTGGGATCTGCGTCTTCATCCAACCCTTGTAGATATTTAGACAAAGGTAGGCATCCATTGCTGCGTACAGGATGTGATCTTCATCTAATGTCTTCGACTCCCATGCATGATGAAACTCGTGGTGAGGTTTCTTCAGTTTAGCGCATTTAACGATCAATCATGGCTGCTGCCAGGTCAAGATTGAAGGCTGAGAGGAGGACACTGTGCTTGCCTTCTGGAGATCGAAGGGCTGGCCTACAATGAGGCCTATCCGACCCAGGATTTCCTTGTCGTTCCTAAAGTCTACAGTAACGAATTTGACTCGGCCGCCCTTGAGGAACTTCTTAAATTCCTCGCACTCAACATCGGCATGGCATATGTGGTAGACCAAGCATAAGTCATGCACGCAAACCTGGATCACGGCGGGCTTCTTCTTCTCGCCTCCTTTAGTTTCTTCTCGCTTCCCAGGACTGTGGTGTACTCAACATCTAGCCCAGTGACCCACTCATCGTTTGAGTTTTCGAACATGCGTTTGAAGCGAGCAAGGCATTCTTTCACCGTTGCAGAAGAACTGGTGTAGATGACGTCAAACTCATCGCCGGTGATGGTTCTAACATTGTACTCACCGCCGATCATGGAGATTTGGGACGCCATGGATTTGGGAGGAGGGTTAGGATTAGTGGAACTGCCGTAAGGTACTGTACTACTAGTAGAAGACGGGGACGAGTAGGACGTGCGAACGGCATGGGGTTGCTGGCTTGCCCGGTGGATAAACGGCTGCAAGCCCCCAAAGAGTTCTCGAGAACTATGCGGGACCCACTAGATGTCATGTCTACTAGACCCATATCGTAGGCCTGATGGTATAGCTTCTGCCTGTTCGCACGCCATGCCGGCGCGTGGATGTAACTTCACTTAATTCCGTCAAACATCGCGCCTCCCATGACCTTTGCCTCCCTCACGCGGTCGCGCCCTTTGAGACTTCGACCGACTATAAATGAGCAAAAATTTTTTTGCCTTTTTTTAGACAAGCAATTTTTTTTGCCTACTCCGCATGCATGATACTCCCTCTGGTCCTTTTTACTCCCGTCAACCGTTTGCAAAGTGTTTGACCAAATTTATACTTTTTTTGAACACCACCTTATATTAATTAACCAGCCACACCAAAGACACTCATTCGACATAATATTCACCACATGTGATGCACGTTATTTAAAAGAATACCATCTAATCTATTGTCAAAGCTATACTTAGCGATTAAGTGTGCCACCTTATTGGCGAACGGCTAATCTTTGACAATTGAAGATTGTTGATCAACCGAGATGCTCAACGCTTTCATCTTCAGGTCACGCATAGCAGACCTGTCATAGTCCCCCGATGCAAGAGACGCTACCACAAAAGCGCAATCAGTCTCTAAAATTACAGGATTATGAAGAGAAATACCTATGTAGAGACCAGCAATGCAAGCCCTAAGCTCCGCTTCCTCCACGCTTTGACAGGCATCAATGAAATCCCACTACCAAATTTATACTAAAAATATTAATATCTACAATGCTGATTATAATGAGTATAAGAACTATGTTTTATAATGAGTGTAAAAATATTGATTTGACATTGTGAATGTTGACACATTTTTCTATAAGTCTGGTGAAAGTAGAGGTACATTGACTTCAGACAAAACTTAAATGCACAATGCGGACTAGTTCCTCCGTCCAGGTGCGTGCCATGTCCTATCTTGTCATCACAACAAGGTTAGCTATTAGAGTACCACTACTTCCCTTCTAGTTTAAAGGGCTCGACTCAAAATTTTCACCTACTCTTAGCAAGATAGTAGAGGCGGTGGAATAGTTTTTGAAGTCTGCAAAAGTACTCAACTAGTGTTGTCGTTCTTCACAAAAAAATGTGTTTACCAATGCATGCATGAACACTAGTTACTCTAACCCCCCCTCTTCTTTAATTCTTTGCCACATCAGCATGTTTGCTATTCCCGTGTGCATGATACCAGCTAACGTACCACCATTATGGCCAGCCTTAATCATCGCATGCAATAATTTAGTACACCTTGAAATATGAACATGTGTGGGGGCATGTATGTTTTTAATGACTTGAGACTATACCTAGCCCGGCATGCAAGATGAATTATTATGCACTGTTCCCCATACCTGCAGGAAGCCCGTTCGTCTCCAAATCTTTTCCTCTCCATGTGTGGAAACAATATGCCTCGCCAAACTCTCCTTCTCCCTCCGGCGGTCCCACCACTCCACCCGTGTGAAAAATCTGCATGCATGACTCTCCCCCCACGCTCTTCCAATCTGTTGTGACCAGCAATATTTCCACCCCTTCGCTCCCCCGTAATTTACTCCAACAAATATGCCCACGTAGATGTTACTTAACTGCAGGTGCATTGGGTCACTGACATATGGGCCCAACAGGGGTCTGGCCCACATGTTAGTGACGCAACTAGACCTGCTGATTAAGTCGATGCAACTTCGATCCATATCTTACGAGGGTGTGCCATTGCTCGCTATAAATACTGCGCCTCCCACGACATCGCTATCTCATCCCCCTGACGTTCACATTCATCGCTATCTCCTCCTCCTCCCTCTCACGTCGACCACCATGGCGTCGCCCCTCCCAAGCCCTAGGAGCCCCTCGCTGCACCGCGTGGACGGTCACGCGTCGCCGTTCCGTTCCTCGCCGCCACTAGTCGAGGAGGACGCGTTGGTGTTCCGCTCCTCGCCGCCACTAGTCGAGGAGGACGCATCGGTGTTCCGCTCCTTGCCGCAACGCGACGCGTCGCCGTTCCATTCCTCGCCGCCACTAGTCGAGGAGGACGCGTCGGTGTTCCGCTCCTCGCCGCGACGTGTCGAGGTGGACGCGTCGGCGTTCCCAATCTCGCCAGCATGCGCGCCGGAGGACGCGTCGGCTCCCCGCTACGAGGAGAACGCCGCACCGCCTGCCGAGCCCCCCAGCCTTGAGGAGCTTTGGAAAGAAATGGATGTCACCTTGTGGGAGGCTTTGCCTCCAGCAGAGAGCGCCAAGATAGAGGCGGAGAAGAAGGCCGAGGAAGAGAAGTGCACCACGGAACAAGCTTCCTGGGAGGCCTATGTCGCGTCCGAGAGAGTCGGGCAATTGGCTCTTTGGCAGAAGGCTCGTGCGAGGGCCGTGAGGGTGGCGGAGGACGCCCGTGCCAACACCCTGAGTGCAGTTGGGCCCAAGCGCCTCATCTACGCTTGGCACGCGTGGACTGTGTGCATGCTTCCAAATGAGGAGGAGTACCACATAAGTGAGATCGCGCCGCCACGGCAAGCCGCCAATCAGCACTGCAAGTTGCGTAGGCCGAGGAAGAGGCGTTGTGTCGGCGCTACTGGGAAACGGACGCGCACTGTGGCAGTCGTGGCGTAAGCGCCTTCTGCGAGCGCCGTGGCTTTTAGGAGTATAATTTTTGTTCCATAAGGCGATCTCATTAGTTTTGGGACGCAAATGATAAATCCTGAACGTTCAGGAATTTTTAGCGTCCTTAATTAAGTATGTAAAAGGGAAAGTTTGGAAACCTTGTGTATTCGTACGCATTTTGCAAGTACGTGCATATAGCACAAACTTTACTATATACTATCGCACTACACGTCTCTCTCGATATATGCTTGCAGACTATGCTACTCCCTCCGTCCAAGTCAATAAGTCATCTTTGGTTGTGCACCGTGACCAAGAAGGAGGAAAGACTTATACACCTAGATGGAGGGAGTACTACTATTACTTATGTAATGCAGTAAAATGCATGTTTTAACATTACGATGTGGTTTTTGTAAAAGTAGAAAAACAGCACTAGTCAAGCTTGTGAAACGATTCAATGCAAAACAAATGCAAAAATGCTCATTTGATTGTTTACTTTTAGCTTCCTTCTCTGTGGTTATTTCTCTGTCGTACTTTGTACCAAGTATCTCACTGGTTGGAAAGGCATGCAAATTCCCAAACCGCTTCCTACACCCTGTATCGAATTCTTTGCCTAACAAGTTGTGTCGTGCAATTGGAATTCCAACTTCAGTACTACTACTAGTAGGAGTACCAGGGGCCAGTTCTTTTAGGCTTCTAGATTAGTAATCCCATAACTACTACCTCCGTCACATGCACTACTCCATCCGTCTAGGTGAGTAAGTCATCTTAGGTTGTGCACCGTGACCAAGGAGGAGGAGAAAACGAGAAACGTTAATGTTTATTTGCTAATTAATAGTATTGCATGCAATGAACTAACCACTGCATGTCGTGTTTGATATCTCAAGTCATTAAAAGCATGCACACTGTTTATCTCTTATTGGTTGATATGTCAAGAAACAAGAAACGAGGTAGAAGTTAATGCACCGTGCCTAAGTGTTTTGGGATTATTTGGTTTTCAGAAGATGACTTACACACCTAGGCGGAGGGATTACAATGGTGAGGAATAAACCAGTTAAATCTTTGGTCAAAATTTAGCACAAATTACAATGGTGAGGAATAAACCAGACGGAGTAGTAGTTTAGAAGCCCAAATAAATGAGTGAGGCGCCTTATTGTTACTCTCCACTGTGACTAGTCTTGTGGGAAAAGTTGGGGAAGCCGCCAAAAGAACTGGCCCTAGGAGTAGTAGCTAGGGATCGAGTGTGCGAGATGAACCGGAGAAAGTAAATGCAGAGAGATGAAATGCAAAAAAGATTGAGGGATGTGATGGTTGCTTGTCCGTTTATTTTACCAGGCCACTTATTACTGGGAGTGGTTGGGTTTTGTGATATGACGGCTTTACCGCCGCGCCACGAGCGGGGTGAGAGGTGAGACTCCCGTGCAGCACGGCCCTCTACACTTGTAGGAATACTACATCGGTCGTGGTTTATTAGTCCTCCATTGAATTTGAGTGAAGATTTAACTAACAAAATGTTAGTGCATGTCAACAAAAACTATATCGTTGGATTCGTATTTGAACATAGTTTTGAATGATATAATTTTAGGTGACATGCATCAGCATTTATCGTACTATATATAATGTTAGTTCAATTTTTGGTCGTACTAATCTATAGTAGTAAGGTTCCCGTGCATTGCACCAAAGAGTGAAATGCATTGATCGGGGAGTTGTTTATTTTGACAAAGGATGTGGGGGTCATCTCATGTGTAACGGGTATCGATAAGTTTCTTCGGATATTATTTCATCTCTAGAGCTCACAAACATCTGGGTGAAATAGATAAAAGGTATCTTTTGCAAACAAAAGCGTTCAACTGTTCAACCTGCATCCAAAACTTGTGAAGAAATAACACTTATTATGCTTTGCAAGAAATGATCTTTAAGAACTAGTTTTTGAGTATCGATTGTTATACATGTTGGCTACAGATGACATGGCACTTTCGTATAGTCAACAGTTGGCTATACTATTAAGTAATATTAACCATGCCCTTATACACCTAGATGGAGGGATTAAATCAGGATGACTTGCAAGCGGGCAGAGGAGATGTAAGATATGGTTCATCGTAAGTCTTTCACCAGTACTGTAGTAAAAATTCATACATGGAAGATTCTAGACTAAACCATAAACAGATACACTTTTATTCATGCGTGATACTCCAATAGAGCAAGATCCTGCATGGAAGTCTCCACATGCTTAGACAGCGGATTACATTGAGCGAAGACTAATGATCAACATTTAACTTGATAATGCGTATGTCCAGGTGAACCTCCTTGGAGTCCCCGTGCACCGCGTCGGCAGGTAAAGGATGCCATGGGTTTTCCAAGTCCACATTGGCGGGATAGTCCCAGCTCCCCAGAGTCCAAGTCCGTTCGATGAGGCCGGTGTCGCCGCCCATGCGACGCGGAGGGGTAGTAACACTGACCATGCACCCGTACATCGGCCTCGTGTCAGTGTCAACATCAGCGCGCCCACAGCGCACATTACGTAGACGGGCGGTGGCCTGCGCGGGCCTTGCCGGTGCCCACGATCAAGAGGAAGACGATGCCGTCCTCCTCCGAGACTACCAGGCGGCGGTGATCCTCCAGAGACTCCGGCATGGTGAACGGGTAGCACGTCTCGTACTTGATGTTCTCCGCCAAGGGCCAGCAGTGACCGACGCACGCATCCGTGAGGTGATGCACCATGTCCGCCGGTGAGCCACAAAACGGCATCGGGCACTCATAGCAGTGGACGAAGGGCCTATTATCAGGTTTTTGGATTGTTGGAAATATGAGCAAATTACTATGATATTTAATACAAATAAATAGGAAATAGATCATGACAGCATTGACAGAGATTAAACTAATCATGCGAACTAGCATAGCAGATGAACAGATCACATACTAGAAACATGAATTCTACCACGATCTCGAACAGGAAGGATAGAATCACATACGATGCAGCGGGAGCAGCACCGTCGGTGTTGACGTTGTCGCCCATGTCGTCGAGGATGAGGTTGCCGAGGTCGAGGAAGAAGTCATCGTTCGTGAAGTCGTCGCTGCCAGCAGTCGCGCGAGTGCGCTCCACAAAAACCTGATCACCCCTCTCCCGTACAGGATCACGAGAGGCGGGGTTCCGGAGGCCTGCTGTCCCTTCTCCCGGTGCACGCCGAAAGGAGGGATGGAGAAGACTTGCTTGGCGGTGCAATGATCTGGAACGGTGGTGAGAAACTATATAGTGCGGGCCGGGTAGGTCGTGGGAGTATAGCTCTGTCCTCGGCTCGGCTCAATCCCGCAACCCGCGGCGCGTCGTGACGAGGCGTGGCGTGGCGAGGCGAGCGAGGAGGAGGAGCGCGCGTGTAGGTCTCCTCTTCTCATGCTCATACAAGTGGTAGAAGAGCTCACCTTATAAAGGCCTACTAGAAAAATTCCAACATCGACCAGGCCGTCCATGAAAAGGGAGTGGCTGTAGGGGACGTTGCGCCAGTTGAATATATGAGCAAGTTACTACGAGATTTAATCTGAATAAGCACAAAATAAATCATGAAGGCTATAATAGAGATGAAACTAATCATGTGGACTAGCATAGTAGTAGGATACAAAGTAGAAACATGAATTATACCACGATTTCAAACAAGAAGGACAGAAACACATACAAAGGTAACGGGAGCAAAGACCACATTGGCGTTGAGGTTGTCGCCCATGTCCAAACACCACGTAGACACGGTCTTTGAGCATGGTTCGCAGTCGTTCCACGCTCTGGCATTGAAGTTTGTAACTATTTTAGATTAGAATATACTACTCCTTCGGTGCTAGTAGTAGAGCAGAGTCCTACTTTACTACTCTACTCAAGCAAGTTAAAGCTTAGCACTGTAGGGAGTACCAGTACTATGATCACTCAAGCAAGTTGGCTGGCATCGACATGACCCTACGCTGCTGGTATGTGTCTCGTAAGTCAAGCGGCGTGTTGTAGTCATCATCACATGTCCACTTCCCGCAGCACATATTCGCTTCTCCATCTTTGTCCGCACATAATCTCGTCCAATCTTCCGTCCCGCTAAAGGCGCCTCCTCCCCCCCTCGTCCAAAACCCAAGCACTAACAATGGCAGAACCGAGCAGCGTCCGCCAAAAGAGTGGCTGGAATTCGCTCCCCACAGAGGTAATCAAGCTCATTGTTTCGCATGTGGACAATCTCAGTACCATGCCGCCGCTTGGCGTGCTCGTGGGGCTGTACCATTTACTCAAAGCCCTCAGCCGGAGCTTTTAAGCCAGCTCCTTGCTTGCCGATGTCACCGATCTTTAGAAACGGCGTGTCACGCAGCATAACGATTGTAGGGTGGCGAATATCAACCCCCTTGACTGCGATCCGATCCCCGTCAGCCTCAACTACATTAACGGTATGTACTGGGTCGGCATGAACATGTCTTGGATGGTGCTCGTCGACGGTCACGGCAGCTGGATGCTTGTGGAGGTCTACACCCGGCGATTGATCCCCCTTCCTTCGATTAACACTGCACTGCTTTGGCACCGTGGCCCAAAATACTCGGAATCTTACAGTAGCCAACATGATACCAAGTTTGATTTGCTCAAGGTTGTAATCTGCCAAGTGCCCACGAGATCTGCGAATTATAAAGACTTCAGGAATAGCGTTCTTCAACCGCGGTCTCGCCTATCTGACAGGTCACTGCGGTAAGTGGTTAAATCTGCACGTCCACCGCAGGATCATACATCCTCCATGGTTCTCTGATGCCATTGAACACAAGGGCTTCATTTACGCTGTCGACTCCTTCTATGGCTGGAAGTATTGCTGGCCTACTCCAGTCATTGCTACAAACGGCTGTTACAAAGAAGATGTTACTTTCCTATGATATCATGATGGCTTGCTTATATTATCACAACATTTGCTGAAAAAATATTCATGCTCATAACATGATGTTCTTAAGATTGACTAAATCAAGAGCCCTTTTTTATTTGAATCCAACTTGATATGATGTTGTAGGCCGCCTGGTGTCCCTACCCTTCCTAATCCCAGAACCTTTCAAAGAAAAGCGGCATGGCAGTTGCAGGTGGTTCCTGGCTCGATCAAACGACGGCGAAAGATTGATGATCGTTTGCACGTACCGGACGTGTTGTTTCACGGAATACAATCACAGTCACTGCGAGGTCTTGAGCAGGATCCCAGCTTCTCTGGGCCTTCAGGAATTTTTGACTGGAGGCTGGTAAGTAGCCTTGGTACACGCTCTCTGTTTGTCGGACTGAATTATCTGATTAACCAGGAGATAACCGATGGAAAGGATCATGATGGCAGCGCGGTTTGGTTCATCAGGCAAAACTGTGTGTACACAGCGTACCATGCGTCTCTGCATGCACCATACCCTGATATGTGCCGCCACGCTCTGCAGCCCAAAGTAGGAGAGAGGGTCGCAAGTATCAGACTTCGACCTGCTGGCTGGAGTTTCCCCCGTCAAGCACCCATCTGGTTCAAGATGTCAGCCAATCTCCACAGCTTAATAAATAGTAACATCTAATTGAGCCAATTAGTTAGATGCGTAAACTTGGTGTAGTAGGATCTTTATTTAGTTTGATGCATACACTTGTTCTTTTTTGGTAGCCCTTTTGTAATGATGGCTGATGTTTGGTTTGGAACAGAGAGTTGCATCTTCACTCTTCCGCCTCGCTATCGCTTCGCTGCACCCCCAGCCCTGGTTGCTGCTGCTGCTGTTTTCAATGTACAATTAGTAGTATATTTCGTCTATTGGTTGAATAAATGTGTTGTTAGAATGACAAACACAATGTTTTGGAAGTCGTTGAACGGTTCGATCCTTTAGTGCCCCGTACCGTACGTAGCGCATACTATTTTTCATACGGAACACATTTCCCACTTGTTGATAACATGCAGCCCACTAATGAAGGCCCAATAGAGAAGCCCATAATTGACTGGAAGGGAGGCTCTCACATGAATCCGGCCCAGGTACATGCTCATGGTCCCCTAAACATAAATAAGTAAATAAATAAAGCTAAATGCTCATGCAACAGTTCTTTGGGAAAATAGGTAGCCCAGTATTTCTTTTTGAAGAATACCCAAGCTAGGCCTATTTGTTTTCTCCGAATTATTGGGCTGCAAATCTTTCAAGACGAGGAGGGATGCATTCCGGCCTGGCTTAAGAGTATGGTCAATGTCTGTTAAAAGTACTATCAAAAGGGGTTGAAAATTCCAAAAAAATTATAGCAAATGGGATATAAGTCTCTTTTTTTGTTTTTGTTCTTCACTGATATCTTATACGTATTTCATTGGATTTAACATGACATAGTACTAATTTATTTTTAAATTTGTTTTAGTATGGCTATTAATTTTTGGATTAAGAATATTTTGTTCCCGAGCAAAAATTTGCGAATTTTCAAAATTTCCCATATATTTAGTTAATTTTTACCCCGGCAATCGAATGTAAAATGGCCAGCAATTCTAAAAATGGAAAACGGGCTGCAATAAATTCCATATGAATTAGAAAATGAGTACAAATTATAAAAATAATAGCAAATGGGTTGTACGCGCCACAGATTTCGAGGCTGACTTGTTTACGCAAGGCTTTGTCAGTGAACACAAGATTCTAGCAGCAGTGACTGTTGGATGTCCATCCAACGGCCGACGTGCTTCTTCAATCTCTGATCTTCCTGCTCCAAAGACTAAACTAGCGTCAAGCGGGACTGCTCGCTCCTCCTCTTGTGGCTCATTGTGATGCCGCTGCAGGCATCCCCGCCCACCCTACTCCCTCCGCTGGCCTCGCCGCACGCAATCAACTGCCTCCTTATTACGTGAAAAAAATGATTCCTCCCACTGACATCTGGGGCGCACCGGTTGGGAGGCTGACCTGTAGGCCTGCTAAGTTGACGCGTACGCAGGGCTTGTCAACTTAGTCAACAAACGATTCTAGCTGCAAGAACTGCTGGATTTGAATCAAACGGTCATGTCGCTTCTTCAATCGCTGCTCTTCTTGCACCCGCCCAAACCAGCGCCGGGAGACCGCTGCCTCGCCTCTAGTGGCCGGCTGTGTTGCCGTTGAGGCCTCATCGCCCCCTACTACTCCCACCGCTAGCCAGGTCCTGCGATGACGGCAGCCTCACACCGCAGCCGAACCAGTGAACCCTCGTACTCCTCTCGGCGTGGGCATCCACTGTCGCGTCTTCCCCGGCTCCGCTTCGTCCCCTTCCTAGGCCTCGCCGTCGTCCACCGCCTTGGTGCTCTCGACGCGGCGTGGTCAATGTGGTCTTCGGAAGAGTATCAGACGTGGAGAGGCCGATACCGGGTCCACGGCCACGCCCAGCTTTTTTTGTGATTTGCCAAGTAAGTCGCTTTGTCGTGCATGTTGGGCTGCAAATCTTTCAAGACGAGGAGAGCTTTCATCTGCTGGCCGAGAAAATGGCCCATCAAGAATAAGAAATGGGTTGTACATTTTTAAAACACATCAAACCGCAATTAGTTTCAAATATATTTTTTTCATTTTGAGATTTTAAATTACATTAATTTTTATGCGTGGAGAATTTGTTGGATTTTATATTGATATACATTTATTTTTTAAATCAGTTTGAAGGTGAGTCAAAATTTCGGGATTAAAAACAGTTCGGACCGCACCGAAATATGCAAAATTTCAGATAATTTTTAACCGTGGCCACAATATGGGCTGTAATGCTAACAAAAGAATATGGGCTCCAAAAACCTTAATAATTAGCAAATGGGCTGTAAATTATTAGAAATAATGGCAGATGGGTTGTATGTTGTTTTCCACAGATTTGAGGCTTTCCTAAAAAAGGTTGACGACAAGCAAAGGATCGCTCGATGGCCATCCAACGGCCGCCGTGCTTCTTCAATCTCTGCTCTTCCTGCTTCCACCGCTCAAACAAGCGCCAAGGGACTGCTCGCTCTCCTCCTCCTCAAGGCCGGCTCTGCTGCCACAGCAGCCTCACCGCCCATCATACTCCCATCGCTGGCCTAGCCATCCCTCTACTCACCCACACATGTTGTTATTCTCCGTGACGGCATACGTAAACAAGAAACCCTCAGATAGTCGTGATTCTCCGCCAGAGGGAAACAATCGCCGAGTCTTCCCTGCCTCCATGTCGTTCCTTCCTAGGCCTCGCCATCGTCCATTGCCTCGGTGCTCTCAGCGGACTGGTCAACGTGGTCAACGCATCGACATGCATCTGAAGTGGATCAGACGGAGAGGCCGATACCTGGGTCCACGGCCGCACGCAAGGAAATGCCTCCTTATTACGCTGCAAAAATAATGATTCCTCCACCGACATCGTGGACCCACCAAAAGGGCCTCTCAGATTTCGCGAAAAAACATTACCGCCGCTGCCAGCTCAGACCCACCAGCTATATCTTCGCACGCAAGGAAGTGCCTCCTTATTACGCACAAAAAATGAATACTCCCCCTGTTAGCTGGGACCCAGTATAGTGGCAGAGGGTTTTGTCAACTTAGTTAATATGCACGATTCTAGCTCCAGTGATCGTACGATGTCCATCCAACGGCCGTAGTGCTTCTTCAACCTCTGGTCTTCTTGCTCCAGCCGCCCAAACCAGCGCCGGTCGTGCCTCGTGCTCCTGCCTCTCCTGGCCGGCTGCGATGCGGCGGAGGCCTCACCGCCCCCTACTACTCCCACCGCTGGCCAGGCCATCCCTCTACTCACCCACACCCCGTGTTATTCTGCGGCGACGGCAGCCTCACACCACAGCGAACCAGTGAACCCTCGTACTCCTCTACGTGTGGGCATCCACTGCCGCGTCTTCCCAGGCTTCGCGTCGTCCCATTCCTAGGCCTCGCCATCGTCCACCGCCCTGGTGCTCTCGGCGCGGCGTGGTCAACGTGGTCAAGGAACGACTTCCATCGGATATGGACTATACGTGGAGAGGCTGACAGCTGGGTCCACGGCCGCAGCAAGGAAGTGCCTCCTTATTACGCGCAAAATAATTATTCCTCCACCTGACAGCGGGGACCACCGGATGGACCACCGTACTTCGTGAAAAAAACATTTCCCCCTGACTGCTGGGACCCACCAGCTACACCTTCGCACGCAAGGAAGTGCGTCCGAAAAAAAACGATTCGCCCCCCTGACTGCTGGGACCCACCAGCTACATCTTCGCATGCAAGGAAGTGCCTGACAGTCGGGACCCACCTGGTCGAAGCGTACGTAGCGTTGTCATTCTGGTCACGAATGTGTAGTACATACTGGTCGATGTAGAGGCGTGCACGTGTCGTAGTAGAGGCGTGCACGTGTCGTAGTAGAGGCGCACACGTAGCATGTACACGTACGTACAGCGGCCAGGGTGCAAGAAAGAAAATACGGCCACGTATGTGTACATACGGGCGGGGTCTCGAACGCCTACTCACAAGACACGCACGCCAGGGCTCGTGTACATGGCTGGGTCGTAACGGAGAAACAGCGTCGTCATCGTGTTCATGGGGAGGCAACGGAATGCGTCGTGTTCATGGGGAGGCACCGGAATGCGTCATGTTCATCGGGAGGCAACGGAACGCGTGGAGCCAACCGGCTGGGTCGGAACGGAATGTGTGGTCGTGTTCATCGGGAGGGCTTGGACGGAACAGGCAATGGAAACGAGGCATGGCGTACCGCACAACGGAGGAAACGGACCTCCTACGTTCGGAATGGGGTCCTGTTGATCGGGAGGGGTGTGGCGTACCGCAAAACGGACGAAACGGGCCTCCTACGGTCGAAATGGGGGTCCTGTTGATCGGGAGGGGTATGGCATACCGCAAAACGGAGGAAACGGACTTGTGTTGGAGCGCTGCGGTCGAAACGGGGGTCCTGTTCATCGGGAGGGGTGTGGTGTACCGCAAAACGGGACTCCACGGGATACTGTTCATCTCCATCGTCGACCTCCTCCAGCCTCCACGAGCTCCCGTTCATCCAGCCTCCACCGCTGCTACTCCACCGGCCATCGCTCAACCACCCTCCACTGCTCATCTGCTCATCCAGCCCTCCACACCACGGGGTCATGTTCAACCACCCTCCACGGGCACCCCTCCACCGCTTCATCTGCTCATCCAGCCCTCCATACCACGGGTCCTGTTCAACCACCCTCCACCGTCTCATCGCTCATCTAGCCCTCCACCACAACACGGGTCATGTTCATCCGCAGGCAACGCCACCGCCACTGCTCATCCAACCCCCCGTTAACGCTCACTATTCATCCCATCGATCGGCTTCAGTTAGCAGCAGTAGCGGATTTAGTACCTGAACTTAGTACCTGATAGTATTTTTCATGTCTATGTTGTTGTAGATAAATGGCTCATGCTACTGTTTCGTTGAATCTTAATGCGTTCCTAGAGAAATCTAAGTTGAAAGATGATGGTAGCAACTACACGGACTGGGTCCGTAACTTGAGTATTATCCTCATTGCTGCACAGAATAATTACGTCCTGGAAGCACCGCTGGTGCCAAACGCGCCGCAGGAGCAACCCCAGATGTTATGAACATCTGGAAGAGCAAAGTTGATGACAACTCGATAGTTCAGTGTGACATGCTTTACGGCTTAGAACCGGGACTTCAACAGCGTTTTGAATGTCTGGAGCATATGAGATGTTCCAGGAGTTGAAGTTAATATTTCAAGCAAATGCCCGGATTGAGAGATATGAAGTCTCCAATAAGTTCTACAGCTGCAAAATGGAGGAGAATAGTTCTGTCAGTGAACATATACTCAGCATGTCTGGGTACCACAATCACTTGACTCAACTGGGTGTTAATCTTCCGGTTGATAGTGTCATTGACAGAGTTCTTCAATCACTGCCACCAAGCTACAAAAGCTTCGTGATGAACTATAATATCCAAGGGATGGACAAGACGATTCCCGAGCTCTTCGCGATGCTAAAGGCTGTGGAGGTAGAAATCAAGAAGGAGCATCAAGTGTTGATGTTCAACAAGACCACTAGTTTCAAGAAAAAGCGCAAAGGAAAGAAGGGGAACTTCAAGAAGAACGGCAAGCAAGTTGCTGCTCAAGTGAAGAAGCCCAAGTCTAGACCTAATCCTGAGACTGAGTGCTTCTACTGCAAAGGGACTGGTCACTGGAAGCAGAACTGCCCCAAGTATTTGGCAGATAAGAAGGATGGCAAAGTGAAAGGTATATTTGATATACATGTTATTCATGTGTACCTTACTAATGCTCGTAGTAGCACTTTGGTATTTGATACTGGTTCTGTTGCACATATTTGCAACTCGAAACAGGGGCTGCAGATTAAGCGAAGATTGGGTAAGGACAAGGTGACGGTGCGCGTGGGAAATGGTTCCAAAGTCGATGTGATCGCTGTCGGCATGCTACCTCTACATCTACCTTCGGGATTAGTTTTAGACCTGAATAATTGTTATTTGGTGCCAGCGTTAAGCATGAACATTATAACTGGATCTTGTTTGATGCAAGACAGTTATTAATTTAAAAGAGAGTAATGGTTGTTCTATTTATATGAGTAATATCTTTTATGTTCATGCACCCTTGATGAGTGGTCTGTTTTTTACTAAATCTTGATAGTAGTGATACACATATTCATAGTATTGAAGCCAAAAGATATAGGTATAATAATGATAGTGCAACTTATTTGTGGCACTGCCGTTTAGGTCATATTGGTGTAAAGCGCATGAAGAAACACCATGCTGATGGGCTTTTGGAATCACTTGATGCTTGCGAACCATGCCTCATGGGCAAGATAACTAAGACTCCGTTCTCGGAACAATGGAGCGAGCAATGACTTTGTTCGAAATAATACATACCGATGTATGCAGTCCGATGAGTGTTGATGTCATGGCAGGTATCAAGTTATTTTCTCGACCTTCATGATGATTTGAGCATATATGGGTATATCTACTTGATGAAACATAAGTCTGAAACATTTGAAAAGTTCAAAGAATTTCAGAGTGAAGTGGAAAATCATCGTAACAAGAAAATAAAGTTTCTACGATCTGATCGTGGAGGAGAATATTTGAGTTACGAGTTTGGTCTTCATTTGAAACAGTGCAGAATAGTCTCGCAACTCATGCCACCCGGAACACCACAGCGAAATGGTGTGTCCGAACGTCGTAACCGCACTTTATTAGATATGGTGCGATCTATGATGTCTCTTACTGATTTACCGCTATCGTTTTGGGGTTATGCTTTAGAGATGTCTCCATTCACGTTAAATAGGGCACCATCTAAATCCGTTGAGACGACATCATACGAACTGTGGTTTGGCAAGAAACCCAAGTTGCCATTTCTTAAAGTTTGGGGCTGCGATGCTTATGTGAAAAAGCTTCAACCTGATAAGCTTGAACCCAAATCGGAGAAATGTGTCTTCATAGGATACCCAAAGGAGACTGTTGGGTACACCTTCTATCACAGATCCGAAGGCAAGACATTTTTTGCTAAGAATGGATCCTTTCTAGAGAAGGAGTTTCTCTTGAAAGAAGTGAGTGGGAGGAAAGTAGAACTTGATGAGGTAAATGTAGCTGCTCCCTTATTGGAAAGTAGTTCATCACAGAAATCAGTTCCAGTGATTCCTACACCAGTTAGTGAGGAAGCTAATGATGATGATCATGAAACTTCTGATCAAGTTACTACTGAACCTCGTAGGTCAACCAGAGTAAGTTCCGCACTAGACCGGTATGGTAATCCTGTTCTGGAAGTCATGTTACTTGACCATGACGAACCTACGAACTATGAGGAAGCGATGATGAGCCCAGATTCCTAAAATGGCTTGAATCCATGAAATCTGAGATGGGATCCATGTATGAGAACAAAGTGTGGACTTTGTTTGACTTGCCTGATGATCGGCAAGCCATAGAGAATAAATGGATCTTGAAGAAGAGGACTGACGCTGACGGTAATGTTACTGTCTACAAAGCTCAACTTGTTGCGAAAGGTTTTCGACAAGTTCAAGGAGTTAACTACGATGATACCTTCTCACCCGTAGCGATGCTTAAGTCTGTCCGAATCATGTTAGCAATTGCCGCGTTTTATGATTATGAAATCTGGCAAATGGATGTCAAAACTGCATTCCTTAATGGATATCTTAAAGAAGAGTTGTATATGATGCAACCAGAAGGTTGTGTCAATCCAAAAGGTGCTAACAAAGTGTGCAAGCTCCAACGATCCATTAATGGACTGGTGCAAGCCTCTCGGAGTTGGAATATATGCTTTAATAGTGTGATCAAAGCATATGGTTTTATACAGACTTTTGGAGAAGCCTGTATTTACAAGAAAGTGAGTGGGAGCTCTGTAGCATTTCTGATATTATATGTGGATGACATATTGTTGATCGGAAATGATACTGAATTTCTGAATAGCATAAAAGGATACTTGAATAGGAATTTTTCAATGAAAGACCTCGGTGAAGCTGCTTATATATTGGGCATCAAGATCTATAGAGATAGATCGAGACGCTTAATTGGACTTTCACAAAGCACATACCTTGACAAAGTTTTGAAGAAATTCAAAATGGATCAAGCAAAGAAAGGGTTCTTGCACGTGTTACAAGGTGTGAAGTTGAGTAAGACTCAATGCCCGACCACCGCAGAAGATAGAGAGAAAATGAAAGATGTTCTCTATGCTTTAGCCATAGGCTCTATCATGTATGCAATGCCGTGTACCAGACCTGATGTGTGCCTTGCTATTAGTTTAGCAGGAGGTACCAAAGTAATCTAGGAGTGCATCAGACGGTGGTCAAGAACATCCCGAAATACCGAAAAGGACTAAGGATATGTTTCTCGTTTATGGAGGTGACAAAGAGCTCGTCGTAAATGGTTACGTCGATGCAAGCTTTGACACTGATCCGGATGACTCTAAGTCACAAACCGGATACGTGTTTATACTGAATAGAGGAGTTGTAAGTTGTTGCAGTTCCAAGAAGAGCGTCATGGCGGGATCTACGTGTGAAGCGGAGTACATAGCTACTTCGGAAGCAACAAATGAAGGAGTCTGGATGAACGTGTTCATATCCTATCAAGGTGTCATACCTAGTGCATCGGGTCCAATGAAAATCTTTTGTGACAATACTGGTGCAATTGCCTTGGCAAAGGAATCCAGATTTCACAAGAGAACCAAACACATCAAGAGGCGCTTCAGTTCCATTCGCGATTAAGTCAAGGAGGGAGACATGGAGATTTGCAAGATACATACGGATCTGAATGTTGCAGACCCGTTGACTAAGCCTCTCTCACGAGCAAAACATGATTGCTACCTCTTGAGCACTGCGTTGGTTTTCCCTTGAAGAGGAAAGGGTGATGCAGTAAAGTAGCGTAAGTATTTCCCTCAGTTTTCGAGAACCAAGGTATCAATCATGTAGGAGGCTACGCTCGAGTCCCACGCACCTACACAAACAAATAAGAACCTCGCAACCAATGCGATAAAGGGGTTGTCAATCCCTTCATGGTCAATTACGAGAGTGAGATCTGATAAGATAATATTTTTGGTATTTTTATGATAAAGAGTAAAAGTAAAGAAAGCAAGTAAACAGTAATAGAAATTACGGGAGATTAATATGATGGAAAATAGACCCGGGGGCCATAGGTTTCACTAGTGGCTTCTCTCAAGATAGCATAAGTATTACGGTGGGTAAACGAATTACTGTCGAGCAATTGATAGAATTGAGCATAGTTATGGGAATATCTAGGTATGATCATGTATATAGGCATCACGTCCGTGACAAGTACACCGACTCCTGCCTGCATCTACTACTATTACTCCACACATCGACCGCTATCCAAAGATGCATCTAGAGTATTAAGTTCATAAGAATAGAGTAACGCTTTAAGCAAGATGACATGATGTAGAGGGATAAACTCATGCAATATGATACAAACCCCATCTTTTTATCCTCGATGGAAACAATACGATACGTGCCTTGCTGCCCCTGTTGTCACTGGGAAAGGACACCGCAAGATTGAACCCAAAGCTAAGCACTTCTCCCATTGCAAGAAAGATCAATCTAGTAGGCCAAACCAAACTGATAATTTGAAGAGACTTGCAAAGATAACCAATCATACATAAAAGAATTCAGAGGAGATTCAAATATTGTTCATAGATAATCTTGATCATAAACCCACAATTCATCGGATCTCGACAAACACACCGCAAAAAGAAGAGTTACATCAAATAGATCTCCAAGAGAATCGAGGAGAACTTTGTATTGAGATCCAAAGAGAGAGAAGAAGCCATCTAGCTAATAACTATGGACCAAAAGGTTTGAGGTAAACTACTCACACATCATCGGAGAGGCTATGGTGTTGATGTAGAAGCCCTCCGTGATCAATGCCCCCTCCGGCAGGACACCGGAAAAGGCCCCAAGATGGGATCTCACGGGCACAGAAGGTTGTGGCGGTGGAATTAGGTTTTCGTGGGCGCTTATGATGGTTTGTGGGGTACGTAGGTATGTATAGGAGGAAGAAGTAGGTCGGTGGAGCCACGAGGGGCCATGAGGGTGGAGGGCACGCCCTGGGGGGGTAGGTGCGCCCCCATACCTCGTGGCTTCCTCGTCTGTTGCTTGACGTCCACTCCAAGTCCTCTGGATCATGTTTGTTCCGAAAATCACGTTCCCAAAGGTTTCATTCCGTTTGATATATTCTTTTTCTGCGAAACACTGAAATAGGCAAAAAAATAGCAATTTGGGCTGGGCCTCCGGTTAATAGGTTAGTCCAAAAAATAATATAAAAGTGTATAATAAAGCCCATTAATCATCCAAAACATAATATAATATAGCATGGAACAATAAAAAATTATAGATACGTTGGAGACGTATCTGAAGGAAATATGCCCTAGAGGCAATAATAAAGTTATTATTTATTTCCTTATATCGTGATAAATGTTTATTATTCATGCTAGAATTGTATTAACTGGAAACATGATACATGTGTGAATACATAGAAAAACAGAGTGTCACTAGTATGCCTCTACTTGACTAGCTCGTTGATCAAAGATGGTTATGTTTCCTAGCCATAGACAAAGAGTTGTCATTTGATTAAGGGGATCACATCATTAGGATAATGATGTGATTTACATGACCCATTCCGTTAGCTTAGCACTTGATCATTTAGTATGTTGCTATTGCTTTCTTCATGACTTATACATGTTCCTATGACTATGAGATTATGCAACTCCTGCTTCTGGGAGGAACACTTTGTGTGCTACCAAACGTCACTACATAACTGGGTGATTATATAGTTGCTCTACAGGTGTCTCCGAAGGTACTTGTTGGGTTGGGGTATTTCGAGATTAGGATTTGTCACTCCGATTGTCGGAGAGGTATCTCTGGGCCCACTCGGTAATGCACATCACTATAAGCCTTGCAAGCACTGCAACTAATGAGTTGGTTGCGGGATGATGTATTACGGAACGAGTAAAGAGACTTGCCGATAACAAGATCGAACTAGGTATTGAGATACCGACGATCGAATCTCGGGCAAGTAACATACCGATGACAAAGGGAATAACGTATGTTGTTATGCTGTTTGACCGATAAAGATCTTTGTAGAATATGTAGGAGCCAATATGAGCATCTAGGTTCCGCTATTGGTTATTGACCGGAGACATGTCTCAGTCATGTCTACATAGTTCTCGAACCCGTAGGGTCCGCACGCTTAAAGTTTGATGACGGTTATATTATGAGTTTATGTGTTTTGATGTACCGATGGTAGTTCGGAGTCCCGGATGTGATCAGGGACATGACGAGGAGTCTCTAAATGGTCGAGACATAAAGATTGATATATTGGATGACTATGTGATACGTCTCCAACGTATCTATAATTTTTTATTGATCCATGCTATATTATCTACTGTTTTGGACCATATTGGGCTTTATTTTCCACTTTTATATTACTTTTGGGACTAACCTATTAACCGGATGCCCAGCCCAGAATTGCAGTTTTTTGCCTATTTCAGTGTTTCGAAGAAACGGAATATCAAACGGAGTCCAAACGGAGTGAAACCTTCGGGAACGTGATTTTCTCACCAAATATGATCTAGGAGACTTGGACCCCCCCCCCCCCGTCAAGAAAGAAAGGAGGCGGCCACAAGGGTGGAGGGCGCCCCCCCTAGGGCGAGCCCCCTGCCTCATGGGCCCCCCTTTGCTCCACCGACTTACTCCTTCCTCCTATATATACCTACGTACCCCCAAACGATCAGATACGGAGACAAAAACCTAATTCCACCACCGCAACCTTCTGTACCCACGAGATCCCATCTTGGGCCCAGTTCCGGAGCTCCGCCGGAAGGGGAGTCCACCATGGAGGGCTTCTACATCAACATCATAACCTCTCCGATGAAGTGTGAGTAGTTTACCTCAGACCTTCGGGTCCATAGTTAGTACCTAGATGGCTTCTTCTCTCTTTTTGGATCTCAATACAATGTTCTCCCCCTCTCTCGTGGAGATCTATTCGATGTAATCTTCTTTTTGCGGTGTGTTTGTTGAGACCGATGAATTGTGGGTTTATGATCAAGATTATCTATGAACAATATTCGAATCTTCTCTGAATTCTTTTATGTATGATTGGTTATCTTTGCAAGTCTCTTCAAATTATCAGTTTGGATTGGCCTACTAGATTGATTTTTCTTGCAATGGGAGAAGTGCTTAGCTTTGGGTTCAATCTTGCGGTGTCCTTTCCCAAAGGATGAGGGGCAGCAAGGCATGTATTGTATTGTTGCCATCAAGGATAACAAGATGGGGTTTTTATCATATTGCATGAATTTATCCCTCCACATCATGTCATCTTGCTTAAGGCGTTACTCTTTTTCTTGAACTTAATACTCTAGATGCATGCCGGATAGCGGTCGATGAGTGGAGTAATAGTAGTAGATGCAGGTGAGTCGGTCTACTTGTCTCTTGACGTGATGCCTATATACATGATCATACCTAGATATTCTCATAACTATGCTCAATTCTCACAATTGCTCAACAGTAATTTGTTCACCCACCGTAGAATACTTATGCTCTTGAGAGAAGCCACTAGTGAAATCTATGGCCCCCGGGTCTATTCTCATCATATCAATCTTCATCACTTTATTATTGCTTTGCATTTTACTTTGCCCTTTTATTTTACTTTGCATCTTTATACCAAAAATACCAAAAATATTAGCTATCATCTCTATCAGATCTCACTCTCGTAAGTGACCGTGAAGGCATTGACAACCCCTAATCGCGTTGGTTGCGTTGAGCTATTTGTTTTGTGTAGGTACGAGGGACTCGCGCGTAGCCTCCTACTGGATTGATACCTTGGTTCTCAAAAAGTGAGGGAAATACTTACTCTACTCTATTGCATCACCCTTTCCTCTTCAAGGAAATCCAACGCAGTGCTCAAGAGGTAGCGGAAGATTTAAAGGCGCCGCTGTCGGGAGTATACGCAAAAGTCAACATACCAAGTACCCATCACAATCCCTTATCTCTCACATTACATTATTTGCCATTTGCCTCTCGTTTTCCTCTCCCCCTCTTCACCCTTGCCGTTTTATTCGCCCTTTCTTTTTCGTTCGCCTTTTTTCTCGCCTGTCTGTTGTCATGGCCAGTCCTCTATCTTCTCCGTTATCTCCCGAGGATGAAGTTCTAAATTTTAAGCAAAGGGAGGGAGAAAAACTGAAGGATGCTTGGTATGAATTTGCAATACTCAAAATAGATCTACCAGGAAGCAATCTATTTCAGTTCTTCTTCGCAATTTTTATGTAGGTGCCAATCCTTGATATAGATATATCCTTGATACCATTACCGGAGGGAATTTCTTGGGTAGCCATACTTTTGATTCTTATAATGCTATGATAGATTTATTTGGCTCACCACCTCTTTTGGTTAATGGGACTATGTCAACTTTGGATCATGTAATGCAAAGACTTGAAATTATTGAAAATAAAGTTGCTACCGTTGAGTTAATTGAAAATCTAGATAAAAATATCCACAATCAAATTACCCAATATGGATCTAAGGTAGGAGTAACTTTGAAAAATATTAAGGAGAAGGAACCCATAGTTAATGAGAGAATAAATCAAGATTCCACTAGAATCGATAAACTTGAGGGTATCATTACCAACTTGGGAACCACTTTTTGTTCCGTAAAGAATACTGCAAGTCCTCCTACTAAAATTGCCAAGGTTATGTATGTTCCTAAAAATAAGGGTGAATCCTCTAGTAAGGAAATTGCGGATCTTAAATCTATAAGTATTCATCCCAATCTTTTTGCTATTATTAAGGAACCATTTGCTACGAATGAATTTTTTGATCTTGTGCCTAAAAGTTTGATAATTAATAGAAAGAAAGAAATTTCTAAGGAAGTTAGATGTATCATTGAAGAATTGCCTACCAAAGATGGCAACACCTAGATCTATCTTTGCTTTTATGCCTAGCTAGGGGCGTTAAACGATAGCGCTTGTTGGGAGACAACCCAATTTTATTTTTAGTTTTTTTTCTTTTGCTCCTGTTTAGGAATAAGTAATCCATCTACCTTCTGTTTAGATGTGGTTTTATGTTTCAGTTAGTGTTTGTGCCAAGTTAAACCTATAGCATCTTCTTGGATGATAGTTATTTGATCTTGTTGTAATTTCCAGAAACTCTCTGTTCACGAAAACAATTATTAAAAATCATAAGAACGTGATAAAATAGTGATTCCAATTACTGCTGATCAATAAACAAATTTCCTAGGTCTTCCTATTTTGGCTGATTTTTTGGAGTTCCAGAAGTTTGCGTTAGTTACAGATTAGTACAGACTGTTCTGTTTTTGACAGATTCTGTTTTTCGTGTGTTGTTTGCTTATTTTGATGAGTCTATGGCTAGTAAAATAGTTTATAAACCATATAGAAGTTGGAATACAGTAGGTTTAACAGCAATATAAATAAAGAATGAGTTCATCACAGTACCTTTAAGTGGTCTTTTGTTTTCTTTCGCTAACGGAGCTCACGAGATTTCTGTTGAGTTTTGTGTTGTGAAGTTTCCATGTTTTGGGTGAAATCTTTTGATGGATTATGGAACAAGGAGTGGCAAGAGCCTAAGCTTGGGGATGCCCATGGTACCCCAAGATAATCCAAGGACACCAAAAATTCAAAGCATGGGGATGCCCCCGGAAGGCATCCCCTCTTTCGTCTACTTCCATCGGTAACTTTACTTGGAGCTATATTTTTATTCACCACATGATACGTGTTTTGCTTGGAGCGTCTTGTATGATTTGGGTCTTTGTTTTCTAGTTTACCATAATCATACTTTCTGTACACACCTTTTGAGAGAGCCATACATGAATTGGAATTTGTTAGAATACTCTAGTGCTTCACTTATATCTTTTGAGCTTTGTAGTTTTTCTCTAGTGCTTCACTTATATATTTTGAGCTTTATAGTTTTGCTCTAGTGCCTCACTTATATCTTTTAGAGCATGGTGGTGGATTTGTTTTATAGAAACTATTGATCTCTCATGCTTCACTTAGATTATTTTGAGAGTCTTAAATAGAATGGTAATTTGCTTAGAAATCTTAATATGCTTGGTATTCAAGATTTGTAAAACTTTCTTTTGAGCGTGTTGAATACTAAGAAAAGTTTGACGCTTGATAATTGTTTTGAGATATGGAGGTGATAATATCAAAGTCGTGCTAGTTGAGTAGTTGTGAATTTGAGAAATGCTTGTGTTGAAGTTTGCAAGTCCCGTAGCATGCACGTATGGTAAACGTTATGTAAGAAATTTGAAACATGAGGTGTTATTTGATTGTCCTCCTTATGAGTGGCGGTCGGGGACGAGCGATGGTCTTTTCCTACCAATCTATCCCTCTAGGAGCATGCGCGTAGTGCTTTGGTTTTTGATGGCTTGTAGAGTTTTGCAGTAAGTATATGAGTTCTTTATGACTAATGTTGAGTCCATGGATTATACGCACATTCACCCTTCCATCATTGCTAGCCTCTTCGGTACCGTGCATTGCCCTTTCTCACATTGAGAGTTGGTGCAAACTTCGCCGGTGCATCCAAACCCCGTGATACGATACGCTGTTTTCCACATAAACCTCCTTATATCTTCCTCAAAACAGCCACCATACCTACCTATTATGGCATTTCCATAGCCATTCCGAGATATATTGCCATTCAACTTTCCACCATTCTGTTCATCATGACACTTTCATCATTGTCATATTGCTAGCATGATCATGTAGTTGACATAGTATTCGTGGCAAAGCCACCGTTCATAATTCTTTCATACATGTCACTCTTGATTCATTGCATATCCCGGTACACCGTCGGAGGCATTTATATAGAGTCATACTTTGTTCTATTATCGAGTTGTAATCATTGAGTTGTAAATAAATAGAAGTGTGATGATCATCATTTAATAGAGCATTGTCCCAATAAAAAAAGAGAAAGGCCATAAAAAAAGGCCCAAAAAAAGAGAGAAAATAAAAAGGGGCAATGCTACTATCCTTTTTTCCACACTTGTGCTTCAAAGTAGCACCATAATCTTCATGATAGAGAGTCTCTTGTTTTGTCATTTTCATATACTAGTGGGAAATTTTCATTATAGAACTTGGCTTGTATATTCCAACGATGGGCTTCCTCAAATGCCCTAGGTCTTCGTGAGCAAGCAAGTTGGATGCACACGCACTTAGTTTCTTTTGTTGAGCTTTGATACATTTATAGCTCTAGTGCATTCATTGCATGGCAATCCCTACTCCTTGCATTAACATCAATCAATGGGCATCTCCATAGCCCATTGATTAGCCTCGTTGATGTGAGACCTTCTCCTTTTTTGTCTTCTCCACATAACCCACGTCATCATATTCTATTCCACCCATAGTGCTATATCCATGGCTCACGCTCATGTATTGCGTGAAAGTTTATAAAGTTTGAGATTATTAAAGTATGAAACAATTGCTTGGCTTGTCATCGGGGTTGTGCATGATGAGAGCATTCTTGTGTGACAAAAATGGAGCATGACTAAACCATATGATTTTGTAGGGATGAACTTTCTTTGGCCATGTTATTTTGAGAAGACATAATAGCTTAGTTAGTATGCTTGAAGTATTATTATTTTTATGTCAATATGAACTTTTGTCTTGAATCTTCGGATCTGGATATTCATGCCACAATTAAGAAGAATTACATTGAAATTATGCCAAGTAGCACTCCGCATCAAAAATTCTTTTTATCATTTACCTACCGAGGACGAGCAATAATTAAGCTTGGGATGCCCGATACGTCTCCTACGTATCTATAAATTTTTATTGCTCCATGCTATGTTATCTACTGTTTTGGACCATATTGGGCTTTATTTTCCACTTTTATATTACTTTTGGGACTAACCTATTAACCGGAGGCCCAACCCAGAAATGCAGTTTTTTGCCTATTTCAGTGTTTCGAAGAAACGGAATATCAAACGGAGTCCAAACAGAATGAAACCTTCGGGAACGTGATTTTCTCACCGAATATGATCCAGGAGACTTGGACCCCCCGTCAAGAAAGAAAGGAGGCGGCCACGAGGTGGAGGGCGCGCCTCAGGGCGCGCCGCCTCGTGGCCCCCCTTTGCTCCACCGACGTACTCCTTCCTCCTATATATACCTACGCACTTCAAACGATCGACACGGAGCCAAAAACCTAATTCCACCACCGCAACCTTCTGTACCCACGAGACCCCATCTTGGGGCCTGTTCCGGAGCTCCGCCGGAAGGGGAATCCACCATGGAGGGCTTCTACATCAACATCATAGCCTCTTCGATAAAGTGTGAGTAGTTTACCTCAGACCTTCGGGTCCATAGTTAGTAGCTAGGTGGCTTCTTCTCTCTTTTTGGATCTCAATACAATGTTCTCCCCCTCTCTCGTGGAGATCTATTCGATGTAATCTTCTTTTTGCGGTGTGTTTGTTGAGACCGATGAATTGTGGGTTTATGCTCAAGATTATCTATGAACAATATTTGAATCTTCTCTGAATTATTTTGTGTATGATTGGTTATCTTTGCAAGTCTCTTCGAATTATCAGTTTGGTTTGGCCTACTAGATTGGTTTTTCTTGCAATGGGAGAAGTGCTTAGCTTTGGGTTCAATCTTATGTGTCCTTTCCCAAAGGATGTGAGGGGGCAGCAAGGCACGAGTGTATTGTTGCCATCGAGGATAAAAAGATGGGGTTTTTATCATATTGCATGAATTTATCCCTCTACATCATGTCATCTTGCTTAAGGCGTTACTCGCTTTTCTTGAACTTAATACTCTAGATGCATCGGATAGCGGTCGATGAGTGGAGTAACAAGAGTAGATGCATCAGAGTCGGTCTACTTGTCTCGGACGTGATGCCTATATACATGATCATACCTAGATATTCTCATAACTATGCTCAATTATGTCAATTGCTCAACAAAAATTTGTTCACCCACCGTAGAATACTTATGCTCTTGAGAGAAGCCACTAGTGAAATCTATGGCCCCCGGGTCTATTCTCATCATATCAATCTTCATCACTTTATTATTGCTTTGCTTTTTTGCTTTGCCCTTTTATTTTACTTTGCATCTTTATACCAAAAATACCAAAAATATTATCTATCATCTCTATCAGATCTCACTCTCTTAAGTGACCATGAAGGGATTGACAACCCCTAATCATGTTGGTTGCGTTGAGCTATTTGTTTTGTGTAGGTACGAGGGACTCACGCGTAGCCTCCTACTTGATTGATACCTTGGTTCTCAAAAACTGAGGGAAATACTTACTCTACTCTGCTGCATCACCCTTTCCTCTTCAAGGAAATCCAACACAGTACTCAAGAGGTAGCACTATGTTCGGACACCGGAATGGTTTCGGGGAGTATCGGGCATATACCGGAGTACCGGGGGGTTATCGGAACCCCCCGGGGAGACTAATGGGCCTATTGGTCCCAAGTGGAGAAGAGGAGGGGCGGCCAAGGGGCAGCCGCGCGCCCCCTCCCCCCCCCCCCCAGTCCGAATTGGACAAGGAGGGTGGGCGGCGCCCCCCTTTCCTTTCCCCCCCTCTCCTTCCCTCTCCTCTCCTACTCCCACATGGAAGGGGGGAGTCCTACTCCCAGTGGGAGTAGGACTCCTCATGGGGCGCGCCTAGGGTGGCCGGCCCCCTCCCCCTCCTCCACTTCTTTATATACAGAGAGGGAGGCACCCCTTGGAGACACAACAATTGATCCCTTGAATCTCTTAGCCGTGTGCGGTGCCCCCCTCCACCATAATCCACCTCGATAATATCGTAGCGGTTCTTAGGCGAAGCCTTGCATCGGTAGAACGTCATCATTGTCACCGCGCCGTCATGCTGACGGAACTCTCCCTCAACGCTCGCCGGATCGGAGTTCGAGGGACGTCATCGAGTTGAGCGTGTGATGAACTCGGAGGTGCCGTGCGTTCGGTACTTGATTGGCTGGATCGTGAAGACGTACGACTACATCAACCGCGTTGTGCTAACGCTTCCACTTTCGGTCTACGAGGGTACGTGGACACACTCTCCCCTCTCATTGCTATGCATAACCATGATCTTGCGTGTGCATAGGAATTTTTTTGAAATTACTACGTTCCCCAACAGTGGTATCAGAGCCAGGTTTTATGCGTTGATGTTATATGCACAAGTAGAACACAAGTGAGTTGTGGGCGATACAAGTCATTCTGCTTACCAGCATGTCACACTTTGGTTCGGCGGTATTGTTGGATGAAGCGGCCCGGACCGACATTACGCGTACGCTTACACGAGACTGGTTTTACCGCCGTGCTTTGCACACAGTGACTAGCGGGTGTAAGATTCTCCAACTTTAGTTGAACCGAAAAGTGGCTACGCCCGGTCCTTGAGAAGGTTAAAACAACACTAACTTGACGAACTATCGTTGTGGTTTTGATGCGTAGGTAAGAACGGTTCTTGTTGAGCCCGTAGCAGCCACGTAAAACTTGCAACAACAAAGTAGAGGACGTCTAACTTGTTTTTGCAGGGCATGTTGTGATGTGATATGGTCAAGGCATGATGCTATATTTTATTGTATGAGATGATCATGTTTTGTAACCGAGTTATCGGCAACTGGCAGGAGCCATATGGTTGTCGCTTTATTGTATGCAATGCAATCACCCTGTAATTGCTTTACTTTGTCACTAAAATGGTAGCGATAGTCGTAGAAGCAATAGTTGGCGAGACAACAACGATGCTACGATGGAGATCAAGGTGTCGCGCCGGTGACGATGGTGATCATGACGGTGCTTCGGAGATGGAGATCACAAGCACAAGATGATGATGGCCATATCATATCACTTATTGCATGTGATGTTTATCTTTTATGCATCTTATTTTGCTTTGATTGACGGTAGCATTATAAGATGATCTATCACTAAATTTCAAGATAAAAGTGTTCTCCCTGAGTATGCACCGTTGCCAAAGTTCGTCGTGCCCAGACACCACGTGATGATCGGGTGTGATAAGCTCTACGTCCATCTACAACGGGTGCAAGCCAGTTTTGCACACGCAGAATACTCAGGTTAAACTTGATGAGACTAGCATATGCAGATATGGCCTCGAAACACTGAGACCGAAAGGTCGAGCGTGAATCATATAGTAGATATGATCAACATAGTGATGTTCACCATTGTCAACTACTCCATTTCACGTGATGATCGGTTATAGTTTAGTTGATTTGGATCACGTGATCACTTAGATGATTAGAGGGATGTCTATCTAAGTGGGAGTTCTTAAGTAATATGATTAATTGAACTTAAATTTATCATGAAAACTTAGTACCTGATAATATTTTGCATGTCTATGTTTGTTGTAGATAGATGGCTCATGCTGTTGTTCCATTGAATTTTAATGCGTTCCTTGTGAAAGCAAAGTTGAAATATGATGGTAGCAATTACACGGACTGGGTCCGTAACTTGAGGATTATCCTCATTGCTGCATAGAAGAATTACGTCCTGGAAGCACTGCTGGGTGCCAAACTTGCTGCAGGAGCAACACCAGATGTTATGAACGTCTGGCAGAGCAAAGCTGATGGCTACTCGATAGTTCAGTGTACCATGCTTTACGGCTTAGAACCGGGACTTCAACGACGTTTTGAAGTCATGGAGCATATGAGATGTTCCATGAGTTGAAGTTAATATTTCAAGCAAATGCCCAGATTGAGAGATATGAAGTCTCCAATAAATTCTACAGCTGCAAGATGGAGGAGAATAGTTCACAAGCTGAGCATATACCCAAAATGTCTGGGTATAACAATCACTTGATTCAACTGGGAGTTAATCTTCCGAATGATAGCGTCATTGACAGAATTCTTCAATCACTGCCACCAAGCTACAAGAGCTTCGTGATGAACTATAATATGCAAGGGATGGATAAGACGATTCCCGAGCTCTTGTGAATGCTAAAAGTTGCGGAGGTAGAAATCAAGAAGGAGCATCAAGTGTAGATGGTCAATAAGACCACCAGTTTAAAAAAAAGGCAAAGGGAAGAAGAAGGGGAACTTCAAGAAGAACAACAAACAAGTTGCTGCTCAAGAGAAGAAACCCAAGTCTGGACCTAAGCCTGAGACTGAGTGCTTCTACTGCAAGCAGACTAGTCACTGGAAGCGGAACTGACCCAAGTATTTGGCGGATAAGAAGGATGGCAAGGTGAACAAAGGTATATGTGATATACACATTATTGATGTGTACCTTACCAGAGCTCGCAGTAGCACCTGGGTATTTGATACTGGTTCTGTTGCTAATATTTGCAACTCAAAACAGGGACTACGGATTGAGCGAACACTGGCTAAGGACGAGGTGACAATGCGCGTGGGAAATGGTTCCAAAGTCGATGTGATTGCCGTCGGCACGCTACCTCTACATCTACCTTCGAGATTAGTCTTAGACCTAAATAATTGTTATTTGGTGCCAGTGTTGAGCATGAACATTATATCTGGATCTTGTTTGATGTGAGACAGTTATTCATTTAAATCTTAGAATAATGGTTGTTCTATTTATATGAGTAATATATTTTATGGTCATGCACCCTTGAAGAGTCTATTTTTGATGAATCTCGATAGTAGTGATACACATATTCATAATGTTGAAGCCAAAAGATGCAGAGTTGATAATGATAGTGCAACTTATTTGTGGCACTGCCGTTTGGGTCATATTGGTGTAAAGAGCATGAAGAAACTCCATACTGATGGACTTTTGGAATCACTTGATTATGAATCACTTGGTACTTGCGAACCATGCCTCATGGGCAAGATGACTAAGACGCCGTTCTCCGGAACTATGGAGCGAGCAACTGATTTGTTGGAGATCATACATACTGATGTATGTGGTCCAATGAATGTTGAGGCTCGCGGCGGGTATCGTTATTTTCTCACCTTCACAGATGATTTAAGCATATATGGGTATATCTACTTAATGAAACATAAGTCTGAAACATTTGAAAAGTTTAAAGAATTTCAGAGTGAAGTTGAAAATCATCGTAACAAGAAAATAAAGTTTCTGCGATCTGATCGTGGAGGAGAATATTTGAGTTACGAGTTTGGTCTACATTTGAAACAATGCGGAATAGTTTCAACTCACGCCACCCTAACACCGCGCAATGGTGTGTCCGAACGTCGTAATCGTACTTTACTAGATATGGTGCGATCTATGATGTCTCTTACTGATTTACCGCTATCGTTTTGGGGTTATGCTTTAGAGACGGCCGCATTCACGTTAAATAGGGCACCATCAAAATCCATTGATACGACACCTTATGAACTGTGGTTTGTCAAGAAAGCAAAGTTGTCATTTCTTAAAGTTTGGGGTTGCGATGCTTATGTGAAAAAGCTTCAACCTGATAAGCTCGAACCCAAATCGGAGAAATGTGTCTTCATAGTATACCCAAAGGAAACTGTTGGGTACACCTTCTATAACAGATCCGAAGGCAAGACATTCATTGCCAAGAATGGATCCTTTCTAGAGAAGGAGTTTCTCTCGAAAGAAGTGAGTGGAGGAAAGTAGAACTTGATGAGGTAACAGTACATGCTCCCTTATTGGAAAATATTTCATCACAGAAACCGGTTCCTGTGACATCTACACCAATTAGTGAGGAAGTTAATGATGATGATCATGAAACTTCAGATCAAGTTGTTACTGAACCTCGTAGGTCAAACAGAGTAAGATCCACACCAGAGTGGTACGGCTGTTCTGGAGGTTATGTTACTAGACCATGACGAACCTACGAACTATGAAGAAGCGATGGTGAGCCCAGATTCCGCTAAATGGCTTGAGGCCATGAAATCCGAGATGGGATCCATGTATGAGAACAAAGTATGGACATTGGTTGACTTGCCTGATGATCGGCAAGCCATCGAGAATAAATGGATCTTCAAGAAGAAGACTGGTGCTGACGGTAATGTTACTGTCTATAAAGCTCGACTTGTTGCAAAAGGTTTTCGACAAGTTCAAGGGATTGACTACGATGAGACCTTCTCACCCGTAGCGATGCTTAAGTCTGTTCGAATCATGTTAGCAATTGCCGCATTTTATGATTATGAAATCTGGCAAATGGATGTCAAAACCGCATTCTGAATGGATTTACGGAAGAAGTGTTGTATATGATGCAACCAGAAGGTTTTGTCGATCCAAAGGGAGCTAACAAAGTGTGCAAGCTCCAGCGATCCATTTATGGACTGTTGCAAGCCTCTCGGAGTTGGAATAAACGTGTTGATAGTGTGATCAAAGCATATGGATTTATACAGACTTTTGGAGAAGCATGTATTTAGAAGAAAGTGAGTGGGAGCTCTATAGCATTTCTGATATTATATGTGGATGACATATTGTTGATTGGAAATGATATAGAATTTCTGGATAGCATAAAGGATATTTGAATAAGAGTTTTTCAATGAAGGACCACGGTGAAGCTGCTTATATATTGGGCATCAAGATCTATAGAGATAGATCAAGACGCTTAATTGGACTTTCACAAAGCACATACCTTGACAAAGTTTTGAAGAAATTCAAAATGGATCAAGCAAAGAAAGGGTTCTTGCCTGTGTTACAAGGTGTGAAGTTGAGTAAGACTCAATGCCCGACCACTGCATAAGATAGAGAGAAAATGAAAGATGTTCCTTATGCTTCAGCCATAGGCTCTATCATGTATGCAATGTTGTGTACTGCACTGAGGTGTGCCTTGCTATTAGTTTAAGGTGGAGGTGCCAAAGTAATCCAGGAGTGGATCATTGGACAACGGTCAAGAACATCCTGAAATACCTGAAAAGGACTAAGGATATGTTTCTCGTTTATGGAGGTGACAAAGAGCTCGTCGTAAATGGTTACGTCGATGCAAGCTTTGACACTGATCCAGATGATTCTAAATCGCAAACCGGATACGTGTTTTTATTTAATGGTGGAGCTGTCAGTTGGTGCAGTTCTAAACAAAGCGTCGTAACGGGATCTACATGTGAAGCGGAGTACATAGCTGCTTCGGAAGCAACAAATGAAGGAGTCTGGATGAAGGAGTTCATATCCGATCTAGGTGTCATACCTAGTGCATCGGGTCCAATGAAAATCTTCTGGACAAGATCGGTGCAATTGCCTTGGCAAAGGAATCCAGATTTCACAAGAGGACCAAGCACATCAAGAGACGCTTCAATTCCATCCAGGACCAAGTCCAGGTGGGAGACATAGAGATTTGCAAGATACATACAGATCTGAATGTTGCAGACCCGTTGACTAAGCCTTTTCCACGAGCAAAACATGATCAGCACCAAGGCTCCATGGGTGTTAGAATCATTACTGTGTAATCTAGATTATTGACTCTAGTGCAAGTGGGAGACTGAAGGAAATATGCTCTAGAGGCAATAACAAAGTTATTATTTATTTCCTTATATCGTGATAAATGTTTATTATTCATGCTAGAATTGTATTAACCGGAAACATGATACATCTGTGAATACATAGACAAACAGAGTGTCACTAGTGTGCCTCTACTTGACTAGCTCGTTAGAGTTGTCATTTGATTAACAGGATCACATCATTAGGAGAATGATGTGATTGACATGACCCATTCCGTTAGCCTAGCACTTGATCGTGTAGTATGTTGCTATTGCTTTCTTGATGACTTATACATGTTCCTATGACTATGAGATTATGCAACTCCGTACATCGGAGGAACACTTTGTGTGCTACCAAACATCACAACGTAACTGGATGATTATTAAGGTGCTCTACAGGTGTCTCCGAAGGTACTTGTTGGGTTGGCGTATTTCGAGATTAGGATTTGTCACTCCGATTGTCGGAGAGGTATCTCTGGGCCCACTCGGTAATGCACATCACTATAAGCCTTGCAAGCATTGCAACTAATGAGTTGGTTGCGGGACGATGTATTATGGAACGAGTAAAGAGACTTGCCGGTAACAAGATTGAAGTAGGTATTGAGATACCGACGATCGAATCTCGAGAAAGTAACATACCGATGACAAAGGGAACAACGTATGTTGTTATGCGGTTTGACCGATAAAGATCTTCGTAGAATATGTAGGAGACAATATGAGCATCGAGGTTCCGCTATTGGTTATTGACCGGAGACATGTCTCGGTCATGTCTACATAGTTCTCGAACCCGTAGGGTCCGCACGCTTAAAGTTCGATGACGGTTATATTATGAGTTTATGTGTTTTGATGTACTGAAGGTAGTTCGGAGTCCCGGATGTGATCATGAACATGACGAGGAGTCTCGAAATGGTCGAGGCATAAAGATTGATATATTGTACAACTATGTTCGGACACCGGAATGGTTTCGGGGAGTATCGGGCATATACCGGAGTACCGGGGGGTTACCGGAACCCCTCAGGGAGTCTAATGGGCCTATTGGGCCCAAGTGGAGAAGAGGAGGGGCGGCCAAGGGGCAGCCACGCACCCCCTCCCCCCCCCCACCCAGTCCGAATTGGACAAGGAGGGGGGCGCCCCGCCCCCTTTCCTTTCCCCCCTCTTTCCTTCCCGCTCCTCTCCTACTCCCACATGGAAGGGGGGAGTCCTACTCCCGGTGGGAGTAGGACTCCTCATGGGGCACGCCTAGGGTGGCCGGCCCCCTCCCCCTCCTCCACTCCTTTATATACGGGGAGGGAGGCATCCCTTGGAGACACAACAATTGATCCCTTGGATCTCTTAGCCGTGTGCGGTGCCCCCCTCCACCATAATCCACCTCGATAATATCGTAGCGGTGCTTAGGCGAAGCCCTGCATCGGTAGAACATCATCATCGTCACCACGCCGTCATGCTGACGGAACTCTCCCTCAAAGCTCGGCTGGATCAGAGTTCGAGGGATGTCATCGAGTTGAACGTGTGATGAACTCGGAGGTGCCGTGCGTTCGGTACTTGATCGGTCAGATCGTGAAGACGTACAACTACATCAACCGCGTTGTGCTAACGCTTCCGCTTTCGGTCTACGAGGGTACGTGGACACACTCTCCCCTCTCATTGCTATGCATCACCATGATCTTGCGTGTGCGTAGGATTTTTTTTGAAATTACTAAGTTCCCCAACAGTATCAAGCATCCCCAAGCTTAATTCCTGCTCGTCCTCGAGTAGGTAAATGATAAAAACAGAATTTTTGATGTGGAATGCTACTTAGCGTAATTTTCAATGTAATTCTCTTATCTGTGGTATGAATATTCAGATCGAAAGATTCAAGATAAAAGTTTAATATTGACATAAAAGTAATAATACTTCAAGCATACTAACTAAGCAATTATGTCTTCTCAAAATAACATGGCTAAAGAAAGTTCATCCCTACAAAATCATATAGTTTGGTCATGCTCCATTTTCGTCACACAAGAATGTTCTCATCATGCACAACCTCGATGACAAGCCAAGCAATTGTTTCATACTTTTGTAATCTCAAAATTTTTTCAACTTTCACGCAATATATGAGCGTGAGCCATGGATATAGCACTATGGGTGGAATTGAATATGATGATGGGGGTTATGTGGAGAAGACAAAAAAAGGAGAAAGTCTCACATTGACGCGGCTAATCAATGAGCTAGGGAGATGCCCATCGATTGATGTCAATGCAAGGAGTAGGGATTGCCATGCAACGGATGCACTAGAGCTATAAATGCATGAAAGCTCAACAAAAGAAACTAAGTGGGTGTGCATCCAACTTGCTTGCTCACGAAGACCTAGGGCATTTGAGGAAGCCCATTGTTGGAATACACAAGCCAAGTTCTATAATGAAAAAGTCCCACTAGTATATGAAAGTGACAAAACAAGAGACTCTCTATCACAAAAGATCATGGTGCTACTTTGAAGCACAAGTATGGAAAAAGGATAGTAGCATTGCCCCTTCTTATATTTTTTGGGCCTTTCTTTTTTTATCAGCCTTTCTCTTTTTTTTGGGACAATGCTCTATGAATGATGATCATCACACTTCTATTTATTTACAACTCAATGATTACAACTCGATACTAGAACAAAGTATGACTCTATATGAATGCCTCCGGCGGTGTACCGAGATGGGCAATAGTCAAGAGTGACATGTATGAAAAATTATGAACGGTGGCTTTGCCACAAATACGATGTCAACTACATGATCATGAAAGGCAATATGACAATGATGAAATGTGTCATGATAAACGGAACGGTGGAAAGTTGCATGGCAATATATCTTGGAATGGCTATGGAAATGCCATAATAGGTAGGTATGGTGGCTGTTTTGAGGAAGATATAAGGAGGTTTATGTGTGATAGAGCGTATCGTATCACGGGTTTGGATGCACCGTGAAGTTTGCACCAACTCTCAAGGTGAGAAAGGGCAATGCACGGTACCAAAGAGGCTAGCAATGATGGAAGGGTGAGAGTGCGTATAATCCATGGACTCAACATTAGTCATAAAGAACTCACATACTTATTGCAAAAATCTACAAGTCATCAAAAACCAAGAAGTACGCGCATGCTCCTAGGGGGATGGATTGGTAGGAAAATACCATCGCTCGTCCCCGACCACCACTCATAAGGAGGACAGTCAAAGAACACCTCGTGTTTCAAATTTGGTACACAATGTTTACCATACGTGCACGCTACGGGACTCGCAAAATTCAACGCAAGTATTTCTCAAATTCACAACTACTCAACTAGCACAACTTTAATATCACTACCTCCATATCTCAAAACAATCATCAAACATCAAACTTTTCTTAGTATTCAACGCACTTATAATAAAGTTTTTTCTAATCTTGGATGCCTATAATATTAGGACTAATTTCCCAATTTAAGCAAATTACCATGCTGTTTTGTAGTTCTCTCAAAATAATATAAGTGAAGCAAGAGAGAACAATAGTTTCTATAAAACAAAACCACCGCCGTGCTCTAAAAGATATAAGTGAAGCACTAGTGCAAAAACTATATAGCTCAAAAGATATAAGTGAAGCACATAGAGCATTCTAATAAATTCCGAATCATTTGTGTCTCTCTCAAAAGGTGTGTACAGCAAGGATGATTGTGTTAAACTAAAAACAAATACTCAAATCATACAAGACGCTCCAAGCAAAACACTTATCATGTGGTGAATAAAAATATAGCTCCAAGTAAAATTACCGATGGACGAGGACAAAAGAGGGGATGCCTTCCGGGGCATCCCCAAGCTTTGGCTTTTTGGTGTCCTTGGTTTTACCTTGGGGTGCCTTGGCCATCCCCAAGCTTTGGCTCTTGCCACTCCTTGTTCCATAATCCAACAAATCTTTACCCAAAACTTGAAAACTTCACAACACAAACTTAACAGAAAATCTCATGAGCTCCGTTAGCGAAAGAAAACAGAACACCACTTCAAGGTACTGTAATGAACTCATTATTTATTTATATTGGTGTTAAACCTACTTTATTCCAACTTCTCTATGGTTTATAAACTATTTTACTAGCCATAGATTCATCAAAATAAGCAAGCAACACACAAAAAGCAGAATCTGTCAAAAACAGAACAGTCCATAGTAATCTGTAACTAACGCAAACTTCTGGGACTCTAAAAATTCTATAAAAATAGGGAGATCTAAATAATTTTTTTATTGATATACTGCAATTGGAATCAGTATTATATCATGTTCTGGTAATTTTTAACAATTGCTTTCGTGAACAGAAAGTTTCTGGAATTTTCAGCAAGATCAAATAACTATCATCCAAGAAGATCCTATAGGTCTAACTTGGCACAAACACTAATTAAAACACAAAAACAAATCTAACCAGAGGCTAGATCAAAGATTTATTCCTAAACAGAAGCAAAAACAAAAAAACTAAAATAAAATTGGGTTGGCTCCCAACAAGCGCTATCGTTTAACGCCCTTTAGCTAGGCATAAAAACAAGGATAGATCTAGGTATTGCCATCTTTGGTAGGCAATCCATAAGTGGCTCTCATAATAGATTCATAAGGTAATTTAATTTTCTTTCTAGGGAAGTGTTTCATGCCTTTCCTTAACGGAAATTCGAATCTAATACTCCCTTCCTTCATATCAATAATTGCACCAATCGTTCTAAGGAAAGGTCTACCAAGAATAATAGGACATGAAGGATTACAATCTATATCAAGAACAATAAAATCTACGGGAACATAGTTCCTATTTGCAACAATAAGAACGTCATTAATTCTTCCCATAGGTTTCTTAATACTGGAATCCGCGAGGTGTAAGTTTAAAGAGCAATCATCAAATTCGCAGAAACCTAACAAATCACACAAAGTTTTTGGAATCGTGGAAACACTAGCACCCGAATCACACAAAGCATAGGATTCATGATCTTTAATCTTAATTTTAATAGTAGGTTCCCACTCATCATAAAGTTTTCTAGGGATAGTGTTGGGGATATAACTATTTGTGTAAGCCGCCCAGGAGGGGCCGGGTTACGAAAAGAAGACTCGCCAGAAAGAAGCCTGTAATCAAGCATGAAGGTGGCGGTTCAATAAAGGGCTTAAGGCCCACAGGTGATTTAAGGCCCGTTGTAACAAACTGCCACAATAGCATGACTTGTATCATAAGGTAGATTTAACTAGTCACCTAGCCGGACACTGTTTATAAGCCGGCCGAGACTCTGTAAGCCGCAGGGCGTCAACCCGTGTATATAAGGGGACGACCTGCTGGCGGCTTAAGGGCAAGAAACAACTCCTCGATAGTCGGGCATAGCGTATCTCGCTCCCTGGTTATCGAAACATCAAGCAATACCAACCCAACTAGACGTAGGCTTTACCTTCACCGTAAGGGGCCGAACTAGCATAAACCTCTCGTGTCCTTTGTCCCGATTAACCCCTTTAAGCTTCCTAGTTGCGATGGCTCCACGACTAAGTCCTTGCAAGAGGACATCTGCCATGACAATTCCATGAAAGTTGGCGCCCACCGTGGGGCCAGCGCATGGTGGATTCGAGTTCTTGAAGGGCAGCTTCGAAGGGCTCAAGGGATACGCAGTGGGACGGATGACCAAGAGTCGTCGCGGCAAGATCTACATCGACAACGAAGGTCGGGGCCCGACGCCGACTCAATTGAGTACGGGTACCGGGTCCCTTTGGCGGAATCCACGTCTTCATCGGCCGGATTGGTGAGTTGGGCCCCGAGCCGGACAATCTGACCGACCTCGCCGAGACGGCTCAGCATGTGAGACCCGCCGAGCTCAACCTTGTCATGAAGCGTGCCTTCGTGGGCTGCGTCCACGGAGAAGAACTTCCTGAAGGATCTAAAGATGGTGGTGAGACGGCCGTCCCCTCGGATGATGATTCGTCCGCCGGTTCAATATATTCTTTGTATCAAGTCCAAGAGGGCATGCTTGGGGGCTGTTCTGACGACTCTAGTATTCCGGATTTCTATGAGCCGCCAAGCTGGGCAGGAGTCTTCATGGCTGGTACTCAACCCGGTCAAAACTCAAAAGCTGCAACAGCAATAACGTCCGGGTCAGGAGCAGCCGGGGCAGGAGGCCCTGTGCGCCCGCCGGCTCAGGTGTTGATGGATCTTATGGATAAGCTGACGGCCCTATTAACCGCCACGGTTATTCCTGCAAATCAAGATGAGCATAACGCGGGGGTGGCGAGGGTGCATGAGGAGATAGTTCGGGCCAAGGAGGCCTTGGCAGCTGAGGACACCAGGTTAGCTATGGAGCGGGTGGCTTTGGATGTACGGGCGCAGCAACTCCAGTCAGAGGCTTTCCAGCTTAATATGAGCCTGAACGCATCTAATGAGGTGATGAGGAGGAGACATCAGAAAACCCAGTCCCGTTTGCCTCCGGTTTACGACCCTCGGAATCTTTTCACTACACCCGGTGCCGGTCCTAGCAACCCGCCCGAAGCCAATCAGTTTATGACACCCGGAGCGGGAGGACCGGCTCAGCCTCGAGAGATGGCACCTCCTCGTGGGAGTATGGCCCCGCCCCGCTATGTACCAATACCACCAGGTCACTTCTCCAACCCCATGGAGAACTTGATAGCAGCGTCGGCGCGTTTGGCGGCTCTCCCAGTGGACGGTGATGACCCGACAGTGGTGGAGACCCGGAGGGTCAGAGATCTTATTCAGACGGCCTTGGCGAAGCAAAAGACCTATTCTTACAGCCGGGACAGGATTCATTCAACTCCTCCGCCTTGGCTAGCACCGCCTCGTCAAAACAGGAGTCCGAGTTACAGCAGACACATGGAGTCAGAAGCTTTGTCAAGCAATGCCCAGCGTCGTAACCAGCCCGGTGGCTATAACCCGGTGCAAGACCGAATACGTCAGGAGGACGAGCGGGCGGCTCAGCTAGCAGCTCAACAGGTAGCATATCAAGATCTCCCAGAGTATCTAACGACTTCTATTGGAGCAGGAGTGGCTACCAGAACCGGCGGAGTTCCTTGTTTGGTGCCGGCTCTGCGGGGTGTACGTCTGCCCAAGGATTTCAACGGACCTCGAAAGGTGCCGAATTACACGGCCAACTTACAGCCCGGGGCCTGGATCAAAAGTTACGAGATGGCCATGGAGCTACTGGAGGTCAGCGACGCAGCAATGGCTAAGTACTTCACCACGATGTTAGATGGAACGGCCCGGTCTTGGTTAAAGGGTTTGCCTCCCAATTCCATTAGCTCATGGGCAGAGCTAAAGGCCCGGTTTTTCCAGAACTTTAAGGACACTTGCAAGCAATCTATGTCAATTGTGGACTTGACCAATTGTAAGCAGGAGGAAGGTGAATCCACAACTCATTGGGTGCGCCGGGTCAAGGAAATAATACATTCATCTGATAAGATGGATGCCGGCTCTGCAGTACTCATGTTGGAGAAGAATTGCCGTTTTGAGCCGTTGAGGCAGAAACTGGGGCGCCTTAAGCGTGATTGCAATGATATGGGAACGCTGATGGCGGATTTAGTCAAATACACCGATTCTGATAGTACCAAGGATCCCGCGTCTGATGAGGAAAAGACATGGAAGGGAAAGAAGAACGGCAATGGAAAGGGTCAAGAAAGATAACCCGCAAATCGTGGAGGCAACAAGCGTAAGGCGGAGGGTAACCCAGAGTTTGTGGCCAATGCCAATGCACAGGGTAACAATCAGAAACGTAAGGGAAGACCGCCCCCTCGATCTGGCGGGTCAGGCCCATCTCTTGAGCAGCTTCTCAATGAGCCTTGCTCGAGACACGACACTCGGGAACGACCCGCCACCCACTTATGGAAAGATTGTGCAATCATGAAGGCTTTCAAGAATTCCAACATGTTTGACGGCAATCATGGATCGGGTGGCGGTTCAGGGGCTGGCGGCTTTCATGGCCCGGGCAGCGTTTCAAGTTCCGGCTTTCAGGGAGGTCAAGGCAGCTATCATCAACAGCAGCCAGGTCAAGGGGGACAGCAGCAGCAGTCAGGTTATCAAAGTCACCCAAAGCAGCTGAATGGTGGGCAGTACCATGTGTTCACCACTAATTTGTGCAAACATGACCATAAGGTTCATAAAAGGACCGTGAATTCTGTTGAGCCGGCGGTTCCCCGTTATTTGAGGTGGTCAGAGCAGCCCATTATATGGAGCAGGGAAGATCACCCCCTCTGGGTTGATAACCCAGGTCAGCTGGCCTTGGTGGTAGCACCTCAGGTTGTTGGATATAAATTCACTAAGGTACTCATGGACGAAGGAAGCAACATCAATATTCTCTATTATGAGACCTTTCGCCGCATGGGGTTGACTGATAAAGACTTAAGGACGGCCAACACTATCTTTCATGGAGTGGTGCCTGGTAAGTCGGCGTACCCAGTTGGCAAGATTGAGCTAGAAGTGGCCTTTGGAGATGAATATGATTCCAGAGCTGAGAAATTGACGTTTGAGGTAGTCAAAATCAGGAGCCCGTATCATGCTTTGTTTGGACGGCCGGCTTATGCCAAGTTCATGGCGCGACCGTGTTATGTTTATCTACAGCTCAAGATGCCGGGTCACAAGGGTACCATCACTGTGCATGGGAGTCGAAAGGTAGCCCTGGAAGGTGAAGAAGGCGATGCGGCTTATGCTGAGTCTGTTTGTGCAGGGGAGGAGCTGAAGTTTTATCAGAATAATGTTGACCCGGCGGATATGACCACTTAACAGAAGCCGACCACAGAGCATGACCCAACATTGACGTTTAACTCAGCCGCTGAAACAAAGCTTGTTGACTTCACTCCCAGCGACTCTTCCAAGCGATTCAAAGATCGGTGCCAACTTGGATCCTAAATAGGAAAGCGCGCTCATCGAGTTCATCCGTAAGAACCGGGACATCTTTGCATGGAAACCTTCTGACATGTCGGGTGTTCCGAGGGAACTCGCTGAGCACACTCTTAATATTGATCCAAATTATAAGCCGGTCAAGCAATTTCTTCGATGGTTCAATGAGGAAAGACGGAAAGCTATTGGGGAAGAGGTCGCTCGGCTCTTAGCGGCTGGGTTCATCGTGGAAGTTTTTCACTCGGACTGGTTGGCTAACCCGGTGCTTGTGCTCAAGAAGAACGGCACCTGGCGGATGTGTGTGGATTACACAGACTTAAATAAAGCTTGTCCAGCTGATCCCTTTGCTCTACCCCGTATTGATCAAATCATTGATGCTACGGTGGGTTGCGAGCGTTTGAGCTTTTTGGATGCTTACTCTGGTTATCATCAGATCAAAATGGCAGTTAAGGACTAGGAGAAGACGGCTTTTATTACTCCGTTGGATCCTTCTGCTATGTATCTATGCCATTTGGGCTCAAGAGTGCCCAGGCGACTTATCAGCGGTGTGTATAGAATTGTCTCCATGATCAGATTGGGCGCAATGTTCATGCTTATGTAGATGACATCGTGGTGAAGTCCAGAGAGAAGGAAACCTTGAAATCTGATTTGAAGGAAACCTTTGATAATCTCCGGATTTATAAGATGATGCTTAACCCGGACAAGTGTGTATTTGGTGTACCTGCAGGCAAACTTTTAGGATTCTTGATCTCGAACAGGGGCATTGAAGCTAACCCGGAGAAGATCAAGGCGATTACCTCTTTGGCTAAACCGGCGTGCATCAATGATGATCAGCGACTGGCGGGTCGCGTTGCTGCTCTAAGCCGGTTCATAAGCCGGTTAGGTGAGAAGGCCCTACC
This sequence comes from Aegilops bicornis, assembly GCA_021605145.1. Lineage (NCBI taxonomy): Eukaryota > Viridiplantae > Streptophyta > Magnoliopsida > Poales > Poaceae > Aegilops > Aegilops bicornis. The sequence continues at coordinate 243,734,557 of CM038674.1, forward strand.
ACTGTATTAGATGATGAAGAAAACAGACACTTTTGTCTGGAGCGAGGCTGCTGATACTGTGTTTGAAGGTTTAAAGAGACAATTGTCTGAGCCGCCGGTCCTTACGGCTCCCATTGATAAAGAGCCGTTGCTGTTATATGTTGCTGCTAACTCACGAGCTGTCAGTGTTGCCATCGTGGTGGAGCGTAAGGAGGCTGGCAAGGAGCATCCGGTTCAACGGCTGGTTTATTACATCAGTGAGGTGCTCATAGAGTCCAAGCAAAGGTATCCACATTGGCAGAAACTTGTTTATGGAGTGTTTATGGCAAGCCAGAAGCTAAAGCAGTACTTCCAAGGTCATCCTATAACTGTGGTAAGTTATGCCCCCTTGGGAGACATCCTCCAGAACAGGGAAGCCACAGGACGAGTCGCCAAGTGGGCCATTGAGCTTGGGCCTCATGGTTTGAAGTACATGCCACATACAACTATTAAGTCTCAAGCCTTGGTGGACTTTATCAATGATTGGACAGAGTTACAGGCACCTGAGGAGAAGCCAGATAACACATATTGGACTATTCACTTTGATGGGTCCAGGCAGTTGGAAGGCTCGGGGGCTGGAGTCGTTTTAACTTCCCCCCTAGGTGACAAATTTTGTTATGTGCTCCGGCTTATGTTTCCTTGTACTAACAATGCAGCTGAGTACGAGGCTTTACTCCATGGTCTCCGGATGGCCAAAGAGATGAATTTGAGCCGGGTAAGGTGCTTGGGCGACTCAGATCTCGTCGCTCAACAGGTGTCAGGCACGTGGGACTCCAAGGATCCCCTGATGGCGGCTTATCGTCGTGAAGTTGATGCGGTGGCTGGACACTTCAAAGGTTATCAAGTGGAGCACATTGATCGGAGGAAGAATGAGGCGGCTGATGCTTTAAGCCGGCTAGGGTCTCAGCGTAAGCCGGTGTCGCCTAACACCTTTCTTGATGTTTTGCATAACCCTTCTGTCAAAGTGCCTACAGAGGAAGAACTAGCAGTGCCAGACCCGGAGGAACAGCTGGTGGCAGCTCTCCACGCTATCCCAGATTGGACAGTCCCGTATTTGGCCTATATGACCCGGGGAGAGTTGCCTGAGGACGAGACCTTGGCAAGACAAATCATCAGGCGGTCCAAATCTATGACAATTGTGCATGGTGAATTGCATCACCGCAGCGTTACTGGGGCGTTTCAACGTTGTGTGTCGCCTGCGGAGGGTCAGGAGATACTTCGTGAGATCCATGAAGGAGATTGTGGTCATCATGCCGGCTCAAAATCTCTGGTGGCCAAGGCTTTCCGTCATGGTTTCTATTGGTTGACGGCTCATGCTGATGCAGAGGATCTGGTCAAGAAATGTGACGGATGTCAAAAATTCTCACGACGAAGCTCATGTGCGGCTCAGGAATTGAAGATGATTCCAATTACTTGGCCATTTGCAGTCTGGGGGCTTGACATGGTTGGACCTTTCAAAAGGTCTAAGGATAAGAAGACACACCTTTTGGTGGCAGTGGATAAATTCACCAAGTGGGTTGAAGCAGAGCCGGTCAGTAAGTGTGATGCAGCCACGGCGGTTCAGTTCATGAAAAAGGTGATCTTTCGTTTTGGCTTTCCACACAGCATTATAACTGATAATGGTACTAATCTCTCCAAGGGTGCCATGGAAGAGTTACATCAACGAGAACATATCCGGCTTGATGTTTCGGCTATTGCTCACCCTCAATCTAATGGTCAAGCAGAGAGAGCTAATCAAGAGATCTTGAAGGGTATCAAACCCCGGCTCTTGGTCCCTTTACAGCGAACTCCGGGTTGTTGGGTGGAGGAGCTACCCTCTATGCTATGGAGTATCAACACAACGCCTAACAGATCTACAGGTTATACACCTTTCTTCATGGTGTACGAAGCAGAGGCAGTTCTGCCAAGTGACATCCGGCACGACTCACCCCGAGTGGCGGCTTACGTTGAGGCTGATAATGAAAAGGCTCGTCAGGATGCGCTTGACTTGTTGGATGAGGAGCGAGACTTGGCAATAGCCCGCTCGGTGATTTACCAGCAAGACCTGTGCCGCTATCACAGCCGCCGGGTTAGAAGCAGAGCCTTTTAGGAAGGCGACTTAGTGCTCCGGTTCATCTAGGATCATTCTGATATGCACAAGTTATCCCCTCCTTGGGAAGGACCCTTTGTGGTCAGCAAAAATCTGAACAAGGGTCATACCACCTTATCGATGTTCGGGAGCACAAAGACTCACGTAAGTCGGAGGAAGAGACCCGCCGGCCGTGGAACATAGCTCATCTTCGGCCTTACTATACTTGAGCCACCGGCTCTCAGGATATATTTTTTTCCTTTTTAGTAATGTATATATTATATAAAGCAATAAAGCAGGACCTCTTTTTCTTTCCACCCTCAAAGGTTTATATATCTTCATTACCAGGTGGTGGAAACAACCAACAGGGAGTGGATCATATCTGAATCCGGCTTTCCCTTTGGTCCGGCTTATGATCATATCTGAATCTAGCCATGGTCACTTGGGGGCTTTACTGTTCAAACATAGGTCGATTCGAACCAAAGAGAACATAGCTGTCGATACCCACTTGATCGTCATACTGCCAAACCTACTAGGGGGCTTCTTGATCATATTTGAATCATAGCTTAACCCCTTTGGGTCTGATGTGGATCGTATTCGAATCAGCGTCATTAAACAACTCTCATGGTCACTTGGGGGCTTCCTGTTCAAACATAGGTCGTATTCGAACCAAAGAGAACATAGCTGTCGATACCCACTTGATCGACATCGCCAAAGCCACTGGGGGCTATATGATCGTATTCGAATCTTAGCTTAACCCCTTTGGAATGGTTCACTGATCGTATTCGAATTAGAGGCCTTTGAAATTAAGTTTACTATTCATTATACTCTGTAAGTATAAATGTTATTAAGGGCCAGGTAAACATTATATGTGCCCACTGTCAGGAGTTAAATTAACTCTCTGATTTGGGTCACATAAGCCGGCGAGTATATACCAAATAAGATCGCAGTGTGCTATTGTGATCATAATCATAAACCGGCCTTTATATGATATTTTGGTTCATACTCCGGGTTATCAATACTTTATGTGACCCCGGATGCGATAAGTCGCCAAGGGAATTCTATTTTCTTTTATACACATGATAAAGCAAGAAGAATTTTGACATCCAGGAAAGATCAACATAAGCTGGAAGTATATAACGATGGCGGCTTACGAAAGTATTAAGCGCCACAAACATGCGCGAAGGCATGACAAAGTTAAGAGGTTTTTTCGACCCTATTACAAGACTCCCCGAGTCTGAATAATGAAGCATTATTTTTTGCAAAGTCATAATGCCTGGCGGTTCACTCCTTTGGTGGGCTTGATGGTTCCGGGTTATCATTCTCCGCCTCTCTGGTGGTTGCTTTGTCCTGGAAGGATGACGAGGCCCAGTCAATGCCACTCAAGGCTTCAAACTCAGCTTCATCATCTATTAAACCGGCTGGGTCCACGGCAAAAGTATGCTTACGCGTTGGAGGGATCAGGCTGACTTGATCATATGGAGTGTTTGGAATTCTCCGGTTCTCACTGTCATAGCCCGGAGAGTACTTGGAGAGGTCAGTATCGTTCCCAATAAGGGTAGCCACGGGACGTATGACTTTGACGCAGGCGGTGAAATCATGATCATCAAATACGGTACCATCCTCCTTCAGACTCGGGTATCCAAGAGCAAGGTCGGCCGGGTCTAGCTCTGGAATCCATGCTTTTGCCCGGCTCAATGTGGCTACAGCCCCGGCTCTTGAAGATGCCCGCCTTAAATCCTGGATCCGCTGAGGTAGTTCAAAGAAGACACCTCAAAGACGCCTTGCAGCAGTGGGGAGTGGTATTTGATAAGGCTACAACAGCCAAAGCACGCTAGACCCGGTGTACAGCTGCTCCACTAGAGTGTAAGCCGCCTTAAGTTTGACCAGCATGTTCTGCTTGAGGTTGGTGCTCCTGGGGCCTGTGTGTTCACAAACGTAAAGGTGAGCCGGAGATAACGATTACGGCAATAATCAAAGGAAGGATTGCAATGTTTGGGGTTATGAACAATAACTTACCAAAGATGGTTGAGACCATTTGAGATATATGACGCTTTAAGTCAGACAGCTCAGTTGTTTCTTCTACAAGTGAAGCCTCTGCCGTCTCAGCCTGGGTGACCAGTGAAGCTTTCTCATCAGCCCAGATTTTCTTCTCTGACTCAAAATTCTTCTTCAACTTCTCTTGTTCAGAGACGCTGAATTCAAATTTGGAGTTGGCTTTTTGAGTTTCAAGCTCTTGAGTTGTTAGACGACTCTTCAGGTCAACAATCTCCGACTCAAATTGATTTATGGTGACCTACATTGATACCGAGTTATGGTAAGAATCATGGTAAGATAATAGTAAGTCCCAAGTACTTTGCAAGCAAAGGTTCTTGACACTTGGGGGCTAATGTATGCTGAAGAATTTTTAATTACCATGCCGGGTTATGCATATTAAGTCTCAAGCACTTTACAAGTAAAGATACTTGACACTTGGGGGCTAATGTGTATCGCAAGTTCAAAACTATCATGCTATAACCGGGTTAAATATATTCTCTTTAAACCGGACAAACCAACAGTAAGCAGATTTCTAAGTCTACAGCATATTTACTCATAAGCAGTAGACTTGGGGGCTGGTACAGGACGTAAGATTCAGGACAGTAGTACAAGTTATACCTCGATTTGTGCTGTATTTGTTTCACCATGTCAATTTGTGTCACGGCTATTATGCACTTGATTCAGATAGCCCGAGACTATATCACCAATGCTTAAGTGAGTATAATCAGTAATGTCCTGCTTGGCTTTTCGGTGTTCGACAAGTTCTTCCTTGGCACTGCATTTGGCAAGGACAGTAGGCCACCCCGGTTCAACAAACTGGCTTTTCAAAACTTCAACTTCCGGGTCAGTCGTCTTGACCGGGCTAGGAGCTTCCGGGTTATCGGAGCTGTTGAGAGTATCTTCGGCAGGCGGGTCAGAGGTTGGCACCGGAATGTCAGAAGCCGGTTCAGGCGGCTGATGGGTGGAGCTGTCTGGAGCAGACATATCAGGCGCCGGTTCAGTTACAATCGGGTCTTGGGACGGCTTATTCTTCTTTGCCCTCTTGCTGGGCTTCACTTACATGCTGTTAACAAAGATAGAAGGATGAATACTAAAGCATGAGTAAGGTAAAAGCCTAAAGTAACTAAAGTTCTGATGCAGGAGCAGTTTTGAAAGCCGGCATGTTTGATTGCATAGACTTGCCGGAGGAAGGAGAGGTATCCTGATAATTGGAGGCAGATGAATTGAGAGGTTGGCGAATTAAACCCGCCAAAGGTAAAATAGAACGTAAATCGGAGATAACCTCAGTCCGACGCTTCCTAGTTACGCCGTGTAAGCGGAGGAGAGTTCTGCATCCTTGTTGGTCCGGGTCTGCCTCCAGTTTTCAAGATGTTGTTGCTTCAAAAGAAATTGAGGATCTTGATAAGCTAGAGGATGTGAAAATCTTACTTTCCGGGTCACCCTTCGGATTTTTTGCTTGAGCAAAGGCTCTGAGTCGGAGGAAATTATAGTTACCTCTTTGCCAAGCGCTTGGCTGTTACCCGTATCCTCCTGAAAGGATGAAATGTCAATAAAATAATAACAAAGGAGTTAATAGAATCAGGGATTACCTCTTCATCATCCTAAGAAGTGACATCCAATTTGAGTAAATCGGAAGCGCTGGGTTTCTTCTCCTTTGAAGTTCCCGTTTTGGCGGCTTTCCTTTCGGCCTTCTTGGCTGTCCTGGCTTGTTTAGCATCCTCATGGTCATACTGGACCTTCCAAAAGTTGTCATCGGCCTGTGAAAAAAGATAAGAAATTATGAGTACAAGTAAGGTGTGACAAGGCTAGGAATATTTATTAAGGTTGATGACTCACTGCAGGGGTCGGGTTCTTCTTGCAGAAAGGTAGTAAGCCGAAGGCGTTACTAGTTACTGTGCCCTCCTTCAGCAGTGACTGGGTTGTAGCTTCCACCACGTCATCTGGTAAGTCGTCAGGGCTATGATGCAGTGGATCATCCTTTTCGCTTGAATAAGTACACATTAAGCCGGGACGACGGCTTAAGGGAAGTACTCGCCAAGCGACCCAAACTCGGACCAGATCAATGCCGTTTAGGCCATTTCCCAAAAGAGCTTTGATCTTTTTGATGGTGGGATTGAGAGACAGACACTCAATAGTAGTTAGCTTGTCCGCTAGCGGATGGTTGGACTCAAGGTGCAGAGCGCGGAAGCCGGGCAGAGGGCTCTCGTTAGCCGGGGAAGTGTCCTGGCAATAGAACCACGTCTGATTCCAATCTTTCGGATGACTCGGCAGTTTCAGCATAAGGGAAAAGGCAGTCTCTCCATCGCTGAATTGAGATACCGCGAAGTTCAAGACTGGGACCGTTGGCACGTTCATTCTGCCGGTTCAAATAGAAAAGCTCTCTGAACAAAAGCAGATTTGGCTCCCCTTCCAGGTACACCTCGCAGAAGACTTGGAAATTGCAGATATTTGACACGGAATTGGGTCCAATATCTTGAGGTCTAAGGTCAAAGAAATTCAAAACCTCCCTGAAGAATTTTGAGCCGGGAGGGGCAAATCCCCGGCTCATGTGATCCGTAAAAACTACCACCTCCCCTTCTTTGGGTTGAGGCCTTTCTTCAGACGGGTCAGGGGCACGATAAGAAATGACCTCCTTCTTAGGCAGATGGCCAGACTTCACAAATTCAGACAGTTTACTCCTCGTGACTATGGATGGGACCCAATTACAGGTCACAGGAGCCTTGGCCGCCTTAGGTGCCATGAAAAAAAATTGAGGCCTATGACAAAATAAGAGTTTCTGGTTCAAATTTAACCCGGAGGAAAATATTTAAAACCAGTCAAGATGGCGGCTTAAGAAGGGGCCTAATGATATATGGATGACTATGCGATAAATATTAAGCCGCTACAGGTGTCAATGAGCAGTTAAACATATTCGACAGAGGCAATTTTTCACTTCCGCGCGGAACAAACAAGTTTCACAAGTTGCTATTATCATTTCGGATCAAACAGCTGTTCTAAAAAGAAATTTTTCTAGACCTAGAGCTGGCGCAGATGAAGCTCAAGGGTTCGAATGGGGCCTCTGTGTGACATAAAGGGGTCTATTTGCATTCAAAATAGGTGCGGAATATCTACCGCATTAGTTTTTACCATTTTCAAGATCAAGAAGAGCGGAGGTGATGAAATCTATGGAAGGATCCTGATGAACAGTGAAGAACGCGAAGAACTCGAAGGTCCTAGCGTGGATCTACGAAGCACGGAAGAGGAGACTTACAGATGCAGGATTGCAGCGGAGGGTCGTTGCGTTTTTCTGGTCAAACCAAGTTGATGCAGTGGCCGGAGTTGGTGAAGACGAAGAGATCTGCGACGACGTCGGCGGCGGAGTTCGAGCGACAGAGAAGCAGCGAGAGGAAGAAGATGACTGGAAGGAGGAGAATGGGAAGACCTAGGTCGCGCCTATTTATAAGGAAAGGATAGCTGAGACGGCGCGAGAAACAAGGAGATAAAAGTTATTATCCAGTGGCCCCGACGCCTCGGTTTTCGGAACAGTCAGTAAAGGCAAAGATCCGTTGGAGGATGCGATGAAATAAAGAATGAATTTCAGTAAGGATGACGTCACGGCGGGTTAACACGAATCCAAAAGATGACGTCATGGCGGGTTAAAGAAAACCTTTGCACAGCCAGAAGACTGAAGATTTACTTCTTAAGGTATTTTAAGATTGACATGAACAGGTTCAAATCAACTGGGCCTAATGTTGGGGATATAACTATTTGTGTAAGCCGCCCAGGAGGGGCCGGGTTACGCAAAGAAGACTCGCCAAAAAGAAGCCTGTAATCAAGCATGAAGGTGGCGGTTCAATAAAGGGCTTAAGGCCCACAGGTGATTTAAGGCCCGTTGTAACAAACCGCCACAATGGCATGACTTGTATCATAAGGTAGATTTAACTAGTCACCGAAATGACACATCGCTTATAAGCGGCGCCAGACTGGTAAGCCGCAGGGCGTCAACCCGTGTATATAAGGGGACGACCTGCTGGCGGCTTAAGGGCAAGAAACAACTCCTCGATAGCCGGGCATAGCGTATCTCGCTCCTTGGTTATCGAAACATCAAGCAATACTAACCCAACTAGACGTAGGCTTTACCTTCACCGTAAGGGGCCGAACTAGTATAAACCTCTCGTGTCCTTTGTCCCGATTAACCCCTTTAAGCTTCCTAGTTGCGATGGCTCCACGACTAAGTCCTTGCAAAAGGACATCTGTCGTGACAATTCCACGACAGATAGAAACTTCCAACTCAAGTTTTTCTTCATAAGATTGCATCAAAGCATCAACGATATGTTTGATAAAGGCTTTATTTTGACTATAAGCATGAGGAGAATTTAGCACGGATTGCAACAAGGAAATACAATCTATCAAAGAGCAATTATCATAATTAAATTCCTTGAAATCCAAAATAGTGGGTTAATTAATATCTAATGTTTTGATCTCTTCAATCCCACTTTTATCAATTTTAGCATCAAGATCTAAAAACTCCGAATTTTTGGAACGCCTTCTAGGTAAAGGTGGATCATATTCAGTCCCATCATTATCAAGATTCATATTGCAAAACAAAGATTTAATAGGGGACACATCAATAACTTTTAGATCTTCATCTTTATTCTCATAAAAAAAATCCGGTTTAGCGGCCATCTTATTAACTAAGGTGGCCTACTTATCCAAAATTTCAGCAATTAATTTTTCGAGATGAGCAATTAATTTATTCATGTAACCCATAAAGCTTTTTTGTTCTTTAAGCTCGTTTCTAAAGAAATTTTTATGCTCAAATTGTAAAGTCATGAAACTTCTGACGTTGTTTTCAATCTCTTCTAACCTTTTAAGGTGAAGATCACCAAATCTAGGTAGAGCCATCGTGACAAGCAAGCAATCCAACACCCAAGCAAACAAGAGGCAAGCGAAAAAGAGGCGAACGGAAAGAGAGGGCGAATAAAACGGCAAGGGTGAAGTGGGGGAGAGGAAAATAAGAGGCAAATGGCAAATAATGTAATGTGAGGGATAAGAGTTTGTGATGGGTACTTGGTATGTCTTGACTTGTGCGTAGACTCCCTAAGAACGGCGCCGTAAATCCTTCTTGCTACCTCTTGAGCACTGCGTTGGTTTTCCCTTGAAGAGGAAAGGGTGATGCAGTAAAGTAGCGTAAGTATTTCCCTCAGTTTTTGAGAACCAAGGTATCAATCTAGTAGGAGGCTACACTCGAGTCCCACACAACTACACAAACAAATAAGAACCTCGCAACCAACGCGATAAAGGGGTTGTCAATCCCTTCACGGTCACTTACGAGAGTGAGATCTGATAGAGATGATAAGATAACATTTTTGGTATTTTTTTGATAAAGAGTAAAAGTAAAGAAAGCAAGTAAACAATAATGGAAATTACGGGAGATTAATATGATGGAAAATAGACCCGGGGGCCATAGGTTTCACTAGTGGCTTCTCTCAACATAGCATAAGTATTACGGTGGGTAAACGAATTACTATCGAGCAATTGATAGAATTGAGCATAGTTATGAGAATATCTAGGTATGATCATGTATATAGGCATCATGTCCGTGACAAGTTGACCGACTCCTGCCTGCATCTACTACTATTACTCCACACATCGACCGCTATCCAGCATGCATCTAGAGTATTAAGTTCATAAGAACAAAGTAACGCTTTAAGCAAGATGACATGATGTAGAGGGATAAACTCATGCAATATGATACAAACCCCATCTTTTTATCCTCGATGGAAACAATACGATACGTGCCTTGCTGCCCCTGTTGTCACTGGGAAAGGACACCACAAGATTGAACGCAAAGCTAAGCACTTCTCCCATTGCAAGAAAGATCAATCTAGTAGGCCAAACCAAACTGATAATTCGAAGAGACTTGCAAAGATAACCAATCATACATAAAAGAATTCAGAGGAGATTCAAATATTGTTCATAGATAATCTCGATCATAAACCCACAATTCATCGGATCTCGACAAACACACCGCAAAAAGAAGAGTTACATCAAATAGATCTCCAAGAGAATCGAGGAGAACTTTGTATTGAGATCCAAAGAGAGAGAAGAAGCCATCTAGCTAATAACTATGGACCAAGGTCCGAGGTAAACTACTCACACATCATCGGAGAGGCTATGGTGTTGATGTAGAAGCCCTCCGTGATCAATGCCCCCCCTCGGCAGACGCCGGAAAAAGGCTCCAAGATGGGATCTCACGGCATGTAAGGTTGCGACGGTGGAATTAGGTTTTCGTGGTTGCTTCTGATGGTTTGGGGGTACGTAGGTATATATAGGAGGAAGAAGTAGGTCGGTGGAGCCACAAGGGGCCCACGAGGGTGGAGGGCGCGCCCAGGGGGGGTAGGCGCGCCCCCTACCTCGTGGCTTCCTCGTCTATTGCTTGACGTCCACTCCAAGTCCTCTGGATCACGTTTGTTCCAAAAATCACGTTCCCGAAGGTTTCATTCCGTTTGGATTCCGTTTGATATTCTTTTTTTCTGCTAAACATCAAATAGGCAAAAACAGCAATTTAATTTGGGCCTCCGGTTAACAGGTTAGTCCAAAAAATAATATAAAAGTGTATAGTAAAGCCCATTAATCATCCAAAACAGAATATAATATAGCATGGAACAATAAAAAATTATAGATATGTTGGAGACGTATCAATGATCAGCACCAAGACTCCATGGGTGTTAGAATCATTACTATGTAATCTAGATTATTGACTCTAGTGCAAGTGGGAGACTGAAGGAAATATGCCCTAGAGGGAATAATAAAGTTGTTATTTATATTTCCTTATATCATGATAAATATTTATTATTCATGCTAGAATTGTATTAACCGGAAACTTAGTACATGTGTGAATACATAGACAAACAGAGTGTCCCTAGTATGCCTCTACTAGACTAGCTCGTTAATCAAAGATGGTTATGTTTCCTAGCCATAGACATGTGTTGTCATTTGATGAACGGGATCACATCATTAGAGAATGATGTGATGGTCAAGACCCATCCGTTAGCTTAGCACTATGATCGTCTAGTTTATTGCTATTGCTTTCTTCATGACTTATACATGTTCCTATGACTACATCAACCGCGTTACTAAACGCTTCCGTTTCGGGCTACTAGGTACGTGGACACACTCTCCCCGCTCGTTGCTATGCTTCTCCTAGATAGATCTTGCGTGATCATAGGATTTTTTTTGAAATATTACGTTCCCCAACAGCCGGATGATTGCAGTCAAGGCCGATGTCTTCGGGCGTCTATGGCCACGACTTTTGAGTCTTGAAGAGCAGATTCCAGATTGCTTCATGCGTCGTACCGAAGAATCGCTGCAGGGTCCGCGGCCCTTATGGATTGAACTCCCACATACGGAGAGGCCGGTGTTGGCAGGGAAGGGTTCGGCGGATGAGCATCACCTAGACCACGTCAGTGAGGCTGGTGTCCTTCTCTATGATACTTTTGATGCGCTTTTGCAGCCTCAACACCTCGTCGGATGATCCCCAGTCCAGACCCTTGTTGGTCCATGATACGAGCCGCAGCGGGGGTCCGGATCTGAAAGCAGGAGTGGCCGCCCACTTGGTGCCGCGAGGTTCGGTGATGTAGAACCACTCCTGCTGCCACGTCTTGACGGTCTCCACGAAGGCCCCTCTGGGCCAGGTGACATTGGGGAGTTTGCTCACCATGGCGCCGCCGCAATTCGCGTGCTCTCCGTCGACCATCTTCGGCTTCACGTTGAAAGCCTTGAGCCATAGGCGAAGTGTGGGGGGATGCGGAGGAATGCTTCACATATGACGATAAATTTCAAGATGTGGAGAATGGAGTTTGAGGCTAGATCGTGAAAATCTATCCCGTAATAGAACATGAGACCTCAAACAAAAGGGTGGAGGGGAAACCCTAGTCCGCGTAGGAAGTGAGGGAGGAACACAACCCTCTCACCGGGCTCTGGAGTGGGGATAACTTGCTCTTTGGCAGGGAGCCTGTGTTTGATTTTCCGTTGTCAAGTACCTTGCCTCCCGGAGCTCCTTGATGTCCTACTCCTTCACGGAGGAGGCCACCCACTTGCCTTGAGAGCCGGATCCAGACATGGCTAGAATGTTCGGTGGTGAGGGAAATGACTGAAGTTTAGGCGCTAGAGCTCGAGGATGGGAAGGCTGAGGAAGAAGAAGGCGTGGGGTAAAAAGATGGATCCTAAAGGCAGTGAATATCAAGCCACCCCCCCCCCCCACGAGCCTTAAAACTCGCCTATTCCCCAGGGGTCGTGCAAATGACACGGTTGGATTACCCAAACCCGTATTGATGAGAATCCCGCAATAAGGGGACAAGATCTCTTCTTTGACAAGACGTGTCAAGGGAGGCCGCGCCTCGAAGCGCGAGGCCAGAAAAACGGTTCAAAATAATAATAAGGCCAGAACATGGCGTCTCGCCGAAAAATTTGTCGGTAGACATGACTTATTTTGCTTAAATATTTTACCCTTGTGGTTCAGGGTTGTAACTATTATACATAGCTGGATATAGTTCTCTTGTTCAACTGCTTTGGAGTATTCGGAGGAGGAACCCGGCTTGCAATGCCGAAGACAAACTACGCGCTGGACACATCATCATTGAAGCCTGGTTCATGGGCTACTGAGGGAGTCCTGGATTAGGGGGTCCCCGGGCGTCCGGGCTATGTGACATGGGCCAGACTGATGGGCCGTGAAGATACAAGATAGAAGGCCTTCCCCCGTGTCCGGATGGGACTCTCTTTTGCGTGGATGGCAAGCTTAGCGTTCAGATATGAAGTTTCCTTTCTCTGTAAACCGACTCTGTACAACCCTAGGCCCCTCCAGTGTCTATATAAATCGGAGGGTTTAGTCCATAGAGGCAATCATAATCATACAGGCTAGGCATCTAGGGTTTAGCCATTACGATCTCGAGGTAGATCAACTCTTGTGACCCATATATTCATCAAAGTCAATCAAGCAGGAAGTAGGGTATTACCTCCATTAAGAGGGCCCGAACCTGGGTAAATATCGTGTCCCCTGTCTCCTGTTACCTTCGACCCTCAGACGCACAGTTCGGGACCCCCTACCCGAGATCGGCCAGTTTTGACACCGACAAGAACCACCGGGAACTATACATACATAGAATACTTGGGATATAAGTCGTTGCATTTTTGTATCTTATAGGTTGTGCACAAGTGTCGTATCCGCCTATTGAGCAATCGAGCTAGTGTCTCTCTAGCGTTGTGCAACAAGAGTATTTCCCGTGGATTCCACATTTAGAGCTCATTCCTTGGTTGCACGACCCCATCTATCTATCCGAGTGTGTGTTTCCGTGTTCCATTCATTGCTATTGGTCTACTTGTTGCACTTGCGAATTTGTGAATCTCTTTCAACTTTATTGACTCTTGCTAACATTTTGCATCAAATTTTTGTGTCACTATCCTCACCAAGCTACTCCATAAGCATTACTTGTGTACGTGTGAGAATTGACAAGACCCAGTACCAATTGTGCTATTTCCTTGTTACATTATTGAGTGATCATTGATCCATCATCAACATTGGGTAAGGTACATTGGTCTAGTTCTTCTCTTTCTCCCACTCACATTTGCTCGAGTCTTGTGATGGATAGGCAAAGCACACCCCCTTCGGTCTACAACAACAACGATGAGTTTGGTGCCATGAAGAACAACTTGGACGCCAAGATGGATGCTCAAATGAAGGATATCAAAGCCCTCATCAAGCCCTACAAGCGATCTTCCTCATCTTAGAGAATACGCTCTAGTGCACATGCTTCCGAGCTACCATCTCCGACAAGGTTACATCGGCATCGACACAATCACCGACGAAAAACGTGAAGGCCAAGAGCTCTACACCAACCACCGCTCTATGGCTTCACCATCTACCTTGGCATCTTCGCCAAGCAACTACAAGGCATCTTCACATTTGGACATTCGGCATCTTCACCTACAAGTACCTCAAGTGTCTGTCGGCGGTCGAGACGCGGAGTTGAGTCTCGATTAGGATAGGCTCTTTGCGTTGTAGCTTGCTTTGCAGTGTTGTCCGTCTTTGGCTTTGCTCGGGTGTGATGTTTGTGCTATGCTCGTTGTTTGTTGCGAGTGTAGTTTCTTATAAATCAAATGTTGTGTTTTATAAAGCTATGGTACGGCTAGATGTATTTTGAAAAAAAAAAATCTGTTGCCTTTAAGCTCGGCACAATGCGATTTTGCGCGCAAGCTTTGTAAGCATCTCAGCAAACCCTCAGGCTTTAGCGCTGGCAATGGAAGAACAAGTACGACGCCATGAAAAATTCAAGTCATTTCATCGAGCACATGGACAGCACACAATGCTCAACAGAACAAAACAAAATCCTCTCCACGATGACGACGCATCGAAGGACACTCACACGAGCAACAGTTCGTCGGATTATTATTCACTACTCCGGAGCACTAGACGCGACTCAGGCGAGAAGCAGAGCAGCCGCGGCTCAGAGCGCCTTGAGCATCTCCTCGGCGCTGCTGGTGGTGAAGGCGCCGCCCTCCTCGAGGTTGAGCACCTTGACTACGCCGTCGTCTGCGAGAAGCGCGTAGCGGCGGGACCGAACGCCGAGTCCCATGGGCTTGTCGGAGAGGTCCATCTCCACGCCGAGCGCGCGGGTGAGCTCGAGGTTGCCGTCCGACAGCAGCTGCACGTCTTCGCCGAGGCCGAGGCTCTCCTTCCACGCCTTCATCACGAAGGCGTCGTTCACCGAGACGCACGCCACGGTGTCCACCCCCTTGGCGCGGAGCTCGCCCGCCTTCTCGATGAACCCTGGCAGGTGCTTCTGCGAGCAGGTCGGGGTGAAGGCGCCCGGGACCGCGAAGAGCACGACCTTCTTCCCTGCAGTCAGCTCCCCGACCGTCACCGTCTTGAGCTCGCCGTCGGCCGGGTCGAAGTAGGAGAGCGTGGCGTCGGGCAGCTTGTCGCCGACCGCGATGGTGGCCACGACCGTGGATGCCGATGCCGCGGAAGCCGCGAATCTCCTCGCCCCCGGGACGGCGGCGGCGCGGAGGCGGGCTGGGGCGGCGATGCGGCGGGAGGCGAAGGAGAACGACGGGGAGGAGAGGACGAAGCGCTTGCCGGCGGCGGCGGCCGCCGAGGACAGAGCGGACAGCGATGCGGTGGCCATGGAGAAGGGGCGAGGCGATGTGTTCGAGGAAATGCTATCTGTTCGGCCTTGGAAAGAGCGTGGGGTGTGGGGTCTGGGTTTTGGGGTGCGACGTGATAGGTGGGAGCAGCGCGATTTTGGTTGGTTCGTTGGACGCGTCGGCGGAATGGGTGGACGTCGTGCTGTTGCCCTGGATTAGGCAGGCGGCCCAGCTGAGCACTTGGTTGGGCCTGTTTGGTGCTCTCGCCTCTCGGGTTCGCGTTCTTTTCCGAAATCACCAGTCGAGGTACCTTTGCAAAGCTCTCACTACTCATCTTCTCACGCTCTCGCAGGTGATAGGCTGCATATGGGTCCCTTTATCATGACCTGAGAGATTTTTTATCTTTTCGTAGATGCGTTTTACACAAAACATTTTATATCTTAAATCATGCATCCAAATGTTGGATCATTTTCACTGTTGTATTTCTCACATCGAGATTTTCGAAAGTAGATACCATGGCAATAGGTTTCGACGAAATTTTTTCACGAAAAAAAAAACAGAAAATACCGACAACAAAAACAAATAACAGAAAAAACAAAACAAAAATACAGGAGCCCGGAAGCACAGTTGCGGATTTTCTTTTTTTTTTCCTTATGAGAAGCACAACTGCACTTCTTGCGAAGGCAAATCCGTGCTTCCGCGAGAAGCAAATTTGCATTTTTTCAAATAAATTTAGGAAAGAAACAAGATACATAAACCATGCTTGACACCGGAATATTTAATTTGGTAATCAGCTACTAATTCTTGCTCCACCAGGTAAATCAAAGGGTAATCTTTCACTTTCTGCCAATGAAGAGATTTAAAAACATAGAAAACCAATAAGCGACACAAAATATACAATCCGAAAGTACCAGGGCGCACGGGGGTAACCCCACTGGGCCGCCGGCCCATTCGCGCATGTACTGCAACAGTTTACTATAGTGACTCCGCTCGGTTCACCATAATTGTTACTGTAGCGCTCCTTCCTGGTTCACTACATCGCTGTTACTATAGCCTTGATTTTTGAAAACATGCCAAAATAAGAAAAAAAATGTGAACATTTTTAGAATTTGTGAACACAGTTAGAAAAACGTGTTTGTTCTTAAATTCCTGAACTACTTTTGAAACGTGAACATTTCTTGAATTGAGAAACAAATTTGAAAACACAGACATATTTTGAAATTTTCGTACTATATTTGAAAAGCTGAACATTTTAAGTTTATCGTTAAAAAAATCAAATACACACTAAACCTTTATTCAGTATACAATGAACATATTTTTAGATACATTGGACATTTTTTGAATATATGAACAACTTTTTAATTATATGATGAACATATTTTTAATACACATGAACATTTTTTTAATATATGTTGAACTTATTTTAGTATATACAGAACTTTCTTAATTTTCCAAACATTCTTATAGCATGGCCATTTTTTGAATATATGAACAAATGTTCAAACATGAACATTATGAAAAAATTATGTGAACTTTTGGGAAAAAACAGAAAAAAAGAAAAAAAAATATCAAAACAACAAAAAACAAAATATGATTCAGGAACCTTCTACAAGGTTACCAAAATATCTCAGGAACCTTTTCCTTTTTTTGAGACAAAGGAACCTTTTCCTAAAGCCAGGATTTATCATTGAAGCTGACATAGCGAAGCCAGAACATGGCCAGCCCAACTAAGTGTGGCTCGCTTATAGTGAGATGTATGTCCGACTCACAGTAGATTTTTCCATGCTCGCAACTGTACAAGCCCGGCTTGTTAGTTCGCTCGCACGCTGCGTGCTGCTAAATGTGATCATATGCCAGCCTGGCTCGAAGCCCGATAATGGCCACTTTGTCAAGCCCAAGGACGGCCCAAAAAAAAGCCCGAAGCCCGAACATCATTTTGTGGAACACACACGTGTAAGCGAGAGTCCATGCTGGACGCCCGCGTGCGTCAAAATGACGACCTTCCGCTAAAGTCGCGCAAAAGGGGCCAGCCCGTTATCACGCGTCGCAACAAAAAGTTCAGAAAATCTTTAATGCAGCGCATGGAGTCGAACTCACTACATCAAGCAACGAACGTTGTTAGCCAGCCGAGCTAGTATCCGTGCTTGCATAAATTGCAGCGCTAGTTGTTACAAGTACTACTACTATGGCAGATCCGTTTTTTCTTTCTTCAGTCTTTTCAATATTTCTTGAAAAACATGCGAAAAATATTTATTAAAAATGCGAATAAAGTTTGATAACGTGAACAAATCCTTACGCATTTCTTTTAAAAACAAAGTGAACAAAAACAGAAAAACATGAACAATATTTTATGTACGCTGAACAATTTCAAATGTACCTTGAAATTTTGTGTAATATACACTGATTTTTCTTATTACATATAAATTGAACATTTTTAATATACATTGAATTTTTTTAATATACATTGAGCATTTTTGTAAAATACGCTGAACAAATTTCAAATACACAGTGAACATTTTGTAGTATTCGTTGAACATTTTTGTAATATATGGTGAACTTTTTTGTAATATATCGTGAACATTTTTTTAATGTACGATGAACATTTCTATATTGC
This sequence comes from Aegilops bicornis, assembly GCA_021605145.1. NCBI lineage: Eukaryota > Viridiplantae > Streptophyta > Magnoliopsida > Poales > Poaceae > Aegilops > Aegilops bicornis. The sequence continues at coordinate 243,752,418 of CM038674.1, forward strand.
ATGGTTAACTTTTCAATAACATGCGCTGAACATTTCTTAATATACGATGACCATTTTTGTAATACGCATTGAACTTTTATATAGCACACAAAAAATGAGAAGAAAAAAGCATAAAAGCAAATAAACGAAAAGGAAAAGAACAAAAGGTAAAATGAAAAAATTAGAATAAAACAACTAAAAACTGGACAAAACATTGAAAAAACTTAAGCAAAGAAACTGCAGAAGAAAAATGAAAAAGAAAAAAACGCAGGAAACAGCGAAGAAAGCAGCAGGGAACGAATAACATGTGAATCCCGTACGTGGGCCGGCCCAACCGTACGCTCGCTTCAGCGAAGGCACGACCTTTTGACGCTAACGAGCGTCAAATAGGATCTGCCCGTGTAAGCCTAGCTCGAACACCAGAAAGCCCGGGCCGAAATGTTGAGAAATCAAGACTCGAGCCTGGCCCGAATACACTTTGGGCTGCAAAATGGAGACCGAGCCCAACCCGAACATCAAGCCCGAAGCCCAGGTTATTGGGCCGGCCTGTCCATGATCATGTTTACTCGTTGCGTTCCATTCGTTCACTTCGGTAGATCGCTTTGATTTTTTCTTTTTCTTTCGATATTCTTTATTTCTTCAATGGTTTCCCTCTTTTTTATGTTTTTTCTTTGTTTTTCTCCAGTTTTATAGTTTTCAAGTTTTACAGGGTTTTATTTATTTAGTTATTCATTGTTTTTTTCTGTTTCTTTTTTTCTTTGTTATAAATTTTATTTTATTTTTTAAACTTGTTTCCTTTCGTTCTTCGTTATACTTTTTTTTTCTTTTTTTTTGCTTTTCTGTCGATTCTCATCTTTTTTCCAACACATGTTAACTTTTCCCAGTTTACAATATTTTGTATACATCAGAAATATTTATGAAATACATTATTAACATTTTTTGAAAACATTCATTTTTGGTTCTCTACTTCTTTAGAATATTGATGTCTTCTTTGTTTCCATGCACATATTACGTTTTTGGGTATATATCTAATAAATTCTTCTTATATAGAAAATTTATGAATACATGATTAACATTTTTAGTACATGATTAACATTTTTCCATAGACATTTTAAACAATTTTTTAATATTTGATAAAGATTTTTCAAATTAAAGATTAGTATTTTTCATGCATGACCAGCATTTTTATACAGATTTAACATTTTCAAATGCTTTATTAACATTTAGAAAACCTAATTTTTTAGAATACATGTTCAATATTTTTTATATACACATTAAACATAATAAAATGCTTGATTAAGATTTTTTCAAATTAATGATTAACATTTTTTCATGCATGACCAGCATTTTTTATACAGATTTAACAATTTCAAATGCTTGATTAACATTTTACAAAACCTAATATTTTTCGAATACGTGTTCAATATTGTTTCTTTACACATTAAACATAATAAAATGCTTGATTAACATTTTTGTAGTACATAGTCAACATTTTTGCTAAACACATTTAACATTTTGATATGCTTGATAAAAAAAATTAGAGTAGAAGATTAACATTTTTAGAGTACATGGTCAACATTTTTTCTATACAAATTAAAAAAAAAATCAAATGCTTGATTTACATTTTTTGAATACAGGGTCAACACTTTTTGAATGCATGGTCAATATTTTTTTATACAGATTTAACTTTTTTTCAAATGGTTGATTATCATGTTTCAAGTACAAAATTAATATTTTTTAAATACCTGATCAACTTTTTTCATACACATCTTTATTTTTCTGCATACAATTTTTGCATACATGAGAAACAGTTTCTCTATACTCATTAAACATTTTCAAATGCTTGGTTAACATTTTTCAAATGCTTTTACTAAAGTGTTTTTTGTTATATATTTATTTATAATATTTGGCAGTATAAACGTTTTCTTATAGTTGCATCAACATTGTTTTAACACTGGAAAAACATGTTTCAAACTCAAGTATTTTCTTGAAAATACAACAAAAATTAAGTAAAAGAGAACCAGGAAAATAAAAAGAAAAAACGAATCGAGTGAAAGAACGAACGAACGAAAAACGGGGCGAACAGCGCCACTGGGCTAGCCCATTACTTCGTCGCTTCAGGCGAGCAGTTTGTCTCGCTACAAGCCATAGGTTTGCCGACCGGATCGGAATACCGGAATATCGGATCCATCGATTGAGGATGTCACTCAGGAGCGCACGATCTCATTTCCACTTCCATCTTTTTCACTTGTTCCCCTCTCGCTAGGGTTTCTCTCCTCTCGGGCGACGGCGCCGCCATCACCGTAGAGCTCGACATCCCCTCTCTTTCCTCCCCGTCGGTGGCCTGCCGCGTCTCTAGGGCGTGGTAGCCGCGCAGCGGAGGAGGAGATAGGGTCCATACCGCTCGCGGATCCACACCCCGAGCGAGAGGATCATGGCTGCGAACGCATCTTCGTCGGGTTCGGCCTCTTCCGAACTTGAAGAGATGATGGAGGAACTAGGATTAAAGGAAGATGACTTGGAAGACGTCGTGGTCGAGGACGGAGAACTTCCGCAGGAGGCAACCAGGTGGATGGCAATAGCCAGGGTTCATACCGAAAAATCCTATAGCCAGTACTGGTTTCACAGGGGCATGAGGGTGGCGTGGGATCTGGCACAGGAAGTTAAGATTAGGCCGTTGGAAGAAAACCTCTATACCCTCCAATTCTCGTGCCTCGGCGACTGGGAGAGGGTAATGGAGGAGGGACCATGGAACTTCGAAGGGAAGGCAGTTGTTCTGGCGCCTTATGATGGATTCACCAAGCCGTCGACCATTCAGCTCAAAAAGATCGACATATGGATTCAGATACATGATCTACCAGATGGTTATTTTCCCAAGATTAAAGCCCTGTCTGCTACAGTGGGAGAGTTCATATTTGCTGAACCAAAGTCACATGATTTTGAAGGCAATTTTGCTAGGGTTCAGGTGCGAATAGATGTTACGAAGCCTCTGAAAAACGCGGTCTCGCTGGTTGTTAAGAGAAAGGATGGGGTGGAACGTGTGATCTTCAGAATCAAGTACGAGAGGTTGCCGGATTGGTGTGTTGTTTGTGGGTACATGGGGCATCTATACAAGGAGTGTGGCGATGGAGTTCACCCCCCAAAAGCACTAGTCTTTAAGGACATAAAAGCAGGCTGGTCTCAGGGCCCTGGCAGAGGCCCGGGTGAGAATGAGAGCCCTAGAGGAGGCCGTGGTCGCCGTCGTACAGGGCGCGATGGAGGGAGAGCTGCAGCTGGTCGCGGCGTTTTTGATAGCCAACCTGTCGTTGATCCTGAGCAGATGGCTGGTGATGTGACGATGGAAGATCTTGACAGAAGTCGGAAGAGAACTGCCCTGGTGGACAAAACAGCACAACCGCAACAGCCCATCCTGGCAAACAAAAACCTGCTAGCGCTGCCACCTCCGGTCCCTTCGAGCCCGACACCCAAGCAGGAGACAAAGAGAAACAAACCGAGTCCTTCCACTGCTGAAACAAACTTGGCGAAAAGTGCTACTTCTAGCAAGACTACTGATGCGCGTTTGGCGAATCCCCGGGGAGGGGTTTGCCCAGCGCAATGAGTCTCCTATGCTGGAACTGTCGCGGAATTGGCAAAGCCGCGATAGTTCGGGAGCTTCGCGCTCTTGCGAGGCAGTTTGCCCCCTCAATCCTCTGTATTCTTGAAACACAATTAGAAGGTTCGAGGGTAGAACAGTTAGCGGAAGGTTTAGGTTTTAATAAAAGCTTTGCAGTGAGTAGCTCTGGACGCAGCGGTGGTCTTTGTATCTTTTGGAATGATGAAATAAAAGTGCAAATTCTCGGTTATTCGAGGTATCACATTGATGCCCTAGTTGACAATATGGTTGATATACAGGTCAGAGTCTGCTTTGTCTATGGGGAGGCCCAGGTACCTAATAGGCAAAACACATGGAACACCCTCAAGAACATATCCGAGACACAAAACAGGCCATGGGCGGTCATTGGTGACTTCAATGAGGTCCTGAATCTTAGCGAACATGATGGTGTGGGAAGCCGTAGCCAAGCACAGATAGATGGCTTTCGTGAAGCAGTGGACACTTGTGGATTGTCTGACATAGGATATACGGGTACAGATTGGACTTTTGAAAAAAAGGTTGCTGGGGGTACCTACACTAGAGTACGGCTCGACAGATGCCTAGCTAACCCGGAATGGTTGCTAGCGCTGCCAGACTCTACTTTGCATCACAAGACGGCAACCGGCTCTGATCATTGTCCAATTCTTACGTTACGTAACATACATGCATGCTGGGCGGGGCAGATGGAGCATGCAGGATGGAGGGGATGTGGGAGAGAGAAGAATCCCTCTTCACCACGGTTGCGGGCAGATGGAGCATGCAGGACGGAGGGGATGTGCAATCATTGCATGGAAAACTGGGAGATCTGGCGGGTGACTTGGCAGCTTGGGATCGGCACAGCTTTGGATCGGTTCGGCAGCAGATATCACAACTAAAGGTACAGCTACAACTCCTGCGCGCTACCCCAGGCAGATCCAGCCCCACCAGGGAGGAGACGAAAATCACAGATGGGTTGGTGGAGCTCTTTCACCGGGAGGAAATGCTATGGCGTCAAAAAGCGCGAGTGGAATGGTTAGTTCATGGGGACAAAAATACGTATTTCTTCCATTTGCGGGCAAGCAGGAGACGGCGCAAAAATCAAATCAAATCATTGCAAGATGAGCAGGGGCAAGTAATTGAGGATCCAGCCGGGATGGAGGAATTGACAACGGCGTACTACAAAGACTTGTACACGTCGGAAGGGGTGCATAACATTGATGAAGTGCTGTGGCATGTTCCAACAAAGGTAACATCTGGGATGAATGATATCCTGAATGCGCCATACACCCATGAGGAGGTCAAATGTGCCTTATTCCAAATGTTCCCAATCAAGGCTCCTGGCCCTGATGGATACCCATCTCACTTTTTTCAGTGTCATTGGGAAGTTTGCGGCGAAGAGGTCACGAAAGTGATTCTCAAAATAGTTGATGGCACCGAGTCAGCAACTTGTATCAATGACACAATCTTGGTGCTGATCCCCAAGGCTAAAAACCCAACGTTACTCAAGCAGTTCAGGCCAATCAGTCTTAGCAATGTTCTCTACAAGATTGCGTCTAAGGTAATATCCAATCGTCTCAAACAAATACTTCCAGATATTATCTCACCGGAGCAGTCAGCCTTTGTACCTGGCAAATTAATTACAGATAATATCATAACAGCCTATGAGTGTCTTCACTTCATGAAGAGGAATAAGGCCAAAAAACATCAGTCCTGTGCTCTTAAGCTAGACATGATGAAGGCCTATGACATAGTTGAATGGGACTACCTCCGGGCTGTAATGCTGAAATTGGGATTCTCTCAAAGCTGGGTGGATATTGTTATGAATATGGTATCTTCAGTGAAATTTTCTGTCTTGTTCAATGGTAAAAAGCTTGAGCAGTTTTGTCCCTCACGTGGTATCCGACAAGGGGACCCGATATCTCTATACTTGTTCTTGTTAGCAGCAGAGGGACTGTCGTGCCTGTTAAAATCACAAAGAGAGTCATCCAATTTGGGTGGGATACAAGTGGCTCCTACGGCGCCACCAGTTAACCACCTGCTATTCGCTGATGACAGCCTGCTGTTCTTCAAGGCAAACGGTGTGGGAGCTACCGAGGTGAACCGTGTGGTGGATATATATTGTACTGCTTCAGGTCAGCGCATAAATTTTGACAAGTCCTCTATATTCTTCAGTAAAGGTGTTCCCGAGGCGGTTCGGATTGAGATCAAAAACACCTTGAACGTCCCCAATGAAACTCTGAATGAGAAATACTTAGGCATGCCAACAGACATTGGAGCCTCCAAGAATGGCACATTCAAGTATTTGAAGGACAAATTGTGGAATAAGATCCAAGGCTGGGTTGAGAGAACTATGTCCTCCGCAGGCAAGGAAGTCTTGATCAAAGCGGTGGCTCAAGCAATCCCAGTATTTTCTATGTCGTGCTTCAAATTGCCAAGGGGTTTATGTGAGCATCTCAACAAGCTGATTAGGAAGTTTTGGTGGGGAAGTAAGAACGGGCAACGCAAGCCACACTGGGTCTCTTGGAAGGCGATGACCCAACCAAAGAGCATGGGAGGACTGTGATTCAAAGACTTTGAGTTGTTTAATCTAGCTATGCTGGCCCGTCAAGTTTGGCGTATGCTACAGGATCCTCATTCCCTCAGCGCATGCATTTTGAAGAGCATCTACTTCCCTAATTCCAGCATTCTTGAAGCACCGATCGGGAGTCATCCAAGTCAGATTTGGAGAGCCCTAGTGGAGGGACGTGATATACTAAAGTTGGGTCTAATAAAGCGTATCGGGAATGGAGAAAGCACGGACATTTGATCCGAAAATTGGCTCCCCCGCCCGGAGATGATGAGACCTTATGGTTGCCTATCGACTACACCACCAACTACAGTTTCAGAGTTGATAGATCACACAAGTGCAGCATGGGATAGGCCAAAGATTAATGCCACTTTCCTAGATTTCGACGCCAAGTTAATCCTCACAATTCCTTTGCCCACGACAACCATGCAGGATTTTTGGAGTTGGGCGCATGAGCGATCGGGCCAGTTTACCGTGCGTTCAGCATACAATATGTTGGTCTCGACGATGCAACGACGCGAAGCCTCGTTGGAAGGGGCACCGGGATCCTCAACTTCTCATGCAGATTCCAGTTCTTGGAAGTTCCTTTGGAAGACGGAGGTGCCATCCAAGGTCCGTATGTTTCTATGGAGACTTTCGAAGCAGTCGTTACGGACAGAAGATGTTAGGGCACACAGGAAAATGTCTACGACTAACTCTTGCGGTTTTTGTGGAGCCCCGGACTCTTGGCGCCATAGCCTCCTCGATTGCACTGTCTCCAGATGCACGTGGGCGATCGTGGACGATGAAGTGGGCAGCGCTATCATAGCCACAGATGAGAGCCGAGCCAACAGCTGGCTCTTTAATCTAATGGGATCCCTCTCGCACGCCCAGTTCACCTTGGTTGCAGTGACGCTATGGGCTATATGGACATCGAGGAGGAAAGCTATTCATGAGGGTAAAATTCAGACCCCACATGTGATCTCAGCGTTTATAACTAGGTACATGAGAGACCTTGAAGTGCTTAGGAGACCGAAGGGGCAAGTGCAGGCGCCGTCGGCAAGGAATACGGTGGCGCATCCCAGGGCACCCCCGGCAGGCTATGTCAAGATTCATGTGAAGCGACGCAGCGGATGAGAGGAAACTCGGCCGTGGCCATATGCAGAGATAATCAGGGGGCATTTTTGGGCAGTTCTGCTTTTGTTACAGCTGGAGTTTGGGATGCACCAACGTTAGAAGTAATGGCGTGCCGCGAAGCATTGGCACTTGCCGAGGATCTCAATCAACATAATTACATCGTGGCATCCGACTGTAAGCAAGTGGTCGAAGCGCTAGCCAAAGGCGGTCAAGGTTTTTATGGTGCTGTTATTAGAGAGATTAGACGTAGAGTATCTCCTACTAGTAAGTTTACTTTTGAAAAACGTGAGGCTAATGTTGAAGCCCACAAGTTAGCTAAACACGCCCTGTCCTTAGGTCCAGGGCGTCATGTGTGGCTTGGCCAACCACATGATCAATCTTGTATCCCATTCTCTGTGGACTTCGAGTAATAAAAGGCTTTTACCCCTAAAAAAAATCGATTGAGGATTGAACCCGCGTCTCTACTATTAAAAAAAAAACTAGTGCGCCTGCGCCTCCGGTTGCCGCCGCCGTCGCACATAACCCAGAGACTCAAGGAGACCAGACCGGGATATGGCTAGTAGCGCTAGCCGCTACGGCGCTCCCTCCCTGCTGTATCCTACGCTGATGTGGTATCATTGCGTCAAAGTCTGCCGGCCTGTTGATCACTGTAAGTATTTTTATGTAAGCGGGTCACACCTTGATTATATGCAAACTCCGGTAGATACCAATCTGGGTTAAGTAGCATACTTGCGTATGAAACAGCATATTAATTTATCAATTTGATGTGTACTTCTTTGAATTTTAATTGCGCCTCAAATACGAAGAGGAATACAAACATCCGTAACTCGTTGTACAGTACAAGCTAGTTGCTTCAAGCTCCAACGCCCTAGTGCTGTTAGATCGTTTGTCTAACAAAATTTATTATAAGCTATATAAAGGAACTACAGCTCCCTGCAAGACATATATTTCCATAATTTGATATCAATACTATATCAAGAATATTGTACTGGGGCTTACATATTTTGACCTTTTTTGTGTCGCGTGATCATTATCTTTTGAATTCTTGTCAAGCTCGTGTTGAAATCCTCGCTCCGCCTTTTACCAAAATCCTTTACAAGGTAAAATCTCTATATGTGTGTTCATAACAACAACAACAACAACAACAACAACAACAACAACAACAACAAAACCTTTAGTCCCAAACAAGTTAAGGTAGGCTAGAGGTGAAACCCATAAGATCTCGCGACCAACTTATGGTTCGGCCACATGAATATCAAGCTTTCACGCATCCTTGTCCACAACTAGTTCTTTGGTGTTACTCCAATCCTTCAAATCTCTCTATACGGACTTCTCCCATGTCAAATTCGGTCTACCCCGACCTCTCTTGACATTCTCCGCATGCTTTAGCCGTCCCTATGCACTTGAACTTCTGGAGGCCTGTGCTGAATATGCCCAAACCATCTCAGACAATGTTGAACAAGCTTCTCTTCAATTGGTGCTACCCCAACTCTATCTCGTACATCATCATTCCAGACTCGATCCTTCCTCGTGTGGCCACACATCCATCTCAGCATACGCCTCTCCGCCACACCTAACTGTTGAACATGTCGCCTTTTAGTCGGCCAACACTCAGTGCCATGCAACATTGCGGGTCGAATCGCCGTCCTGTAGAACTTGCCTTTTAGCTTTTGTGTCACTCTCTTGTCACAGAGAATGCCAGAAGCTTGGCGCAACTTCATCCATTCGGCCTTGATTCGATCGTTCACATATTCATCAATACCCCTATCCTTCTCAACATTGACCCCACATATCGAAAGGTATCCTTCTGAGGCACCACATGCCCATCAATGCTAACCTCCTCCTCCTCCTCGCGCCTAGTAGTACCGAAACCGCACATCATGTACTCGGTTTTAGTTCTACTAAGACTAAACCCTTTCGATTTCAAGGTTTGTCTCCATCACTCTAACTTTCTATATACCCCCGTCCGACTATCGTCAACAAGCACCACATCATCCTCAAAGAGCATACACGATGGGATATCTCCTTGTATATCCCTTGTGACCTCATCCATCACCAAAGCAAAAAGATAAGGGCTCAAAGCTGACCCCTGATGCAGTCCTATCTTAATCGGGAAGTCAGCAGTGTCGACATCACTTGTTCGAACACTTGTCACAACATTATCGTACATGTCCTTGATGAGGGTAATATACTTTGCTGGGACTTTGTGTTTCTCCAAAGCCCACCACATGACATTCCGCGGTATCTTATCATAGGCCTTCTCCAAGTCAAATGAACACCATATGCAAGTCCTTCTTTTGCTCCATGTATCTCTCCATAAGTTGTCGTACCAAGAAAATGGCTTCCATGGTCGAACTCCCAGGCATGAAACCAAACTTATTTTTGGTCATGCTTGTCATTCTACATAGGCGGTGCTCAATGAATCTCTCCCATAGCTTCATTGTATGGATCATCAGCTTAATTCCACGGTAATTAGCATAACTCTGAACATCCCCCTTGTTCTTGAAGATTGGTACTCCCTCCATTTACTTATACAAGGCCACTGGAATATACACTTTGCATCTATACAAGGCCGTCAATAGTAAACAAGGAAAGAATTAATGATATGTCCTCATACTAGCAACCTGTTTACTACTTGCATGCTTGTAGTCACAATGGCACTAGCTACTTCCTCCACTTAGTTTCCTTGCATGCATATTGCATATTAATGATCCCAGTAAACGAAAAGAAAAGCAAGCTTGCAAAGTATGCATTAAATTTTACGTTGATACCTGTATTCTGAGTTTGTGGTCTTGTATATAAAAATGGAGGGAGTACTAATATACCCCGTCTCCATTCTTCTGGCATCTTGTTTGCCCGAAAAATGAGGTTGAAAAACTTGGTTAATCATACTATCGCTATGTCCCCGAGGCCTTTCCACACCTCAATGGGATACGATACGGGCCTCCTTTCATCCTTTTTAAAGCCTCCTTGACCTCAGACTCCTAGTTTCGCCACACAAAAGGCATGATGGTCTCATCAAAGGAGTCATCCAGTTCAATGATAGAACTCTCATTCTCCCCATTGAACAGCTTGTCGAAGTAGTCTCATCATCTATGCTTAATCTCCTCATCCTTCACCAGGAGTTGGTCTGCTCCGTCCTTGATGCATTTGACTTGGCCAACATCCCTCATCTTCCTCTCGCGGATCTTGGCCATCTTATAGATGTCTCTTTCGCCTTCCCTCGTGCCCAGCCGTTGGTAAAGGTCCTCATACGCCTGACCCCTTGCTTCACTGACAGCTCGCTTTGCGGTCTTCTTCGCCATCTTGTACTTCTCTATGTTGTTTGTACTCCTATCTAGGTATAGGCGTCTGAAACAATCTTTCTTCTCCTTAATCGCCTTCTGGACATCATCATTCCACCACCAGGTATCCTTAGCTTTGCTTCTTCTTCCCCTGGACACTCCAAACTCCTCTAAGGCCACCTTATGAAGGCAAGTCGCCATCTCCATCCACACATTGTCCGCATCCCCTCCTTCCTCCCAAGGGCCCTCCTTAATTACCCTCTTCTTGAATGCCTTAGCTACCTCCCCCTTGAGTTTCACCACTTCGTTCTAGTGACTTTGGCATGCTTATCCCGCTGGACACATATCCAAAAGCGGAAGTCAACAACCACCAGCTTATGATGAGGGACAACACTCTCTTCAGGTATTATACAATCTAGGCACGCACGCCTATCTTCTCTTCTCGAGAGAATAAAATCAATCTGGCTAGAGTGTTGGCTACTACTAAAAGTCACCAGATGTGATTCTCTCTTTTTAAAGAGGGTGTTAGCTACAATCATTTCGTAGGCTAGAGCAAAGCTTAAGACATCTTCTCCTTCTTGATTCCTGATGCCATAGCCAAAGCCCCCATGCACCCCTTCAAAACATGTGTTAGATGTGCCCACGTGGCCATTGAGGTCTCCTCCTATGAAGAGCTTCTCGCCAATTGGTACACTCCTAACCATGTCCTCCAAGCCTTCCCAGAACTCCCTCTTGGTGTTCTCATTGTGGCCGACTTGTGGGGCATATGCGCTAATAACATTGAGAACTAAGTCCCCAACTACAACTTGACCAGGATAATCCGGTCCCCATGTATCCTGACATCTACCACTCCATACTTCAGGATCTTGTTGATAAAGATGCCTACGCCATTTCTGTTTGCAGCCATCCCCGTGTACCACAGCTTGAAGCCGGTATCCTCCACCTCCTTCGCCTTTTGATTGTTGGGGAACTTAGTAATTTCAAAATTTTCCTGCGCGCACGCAAGATCCATCTAGGTGATGCATAGCAACGAGAGGGGAGAGTGTTGTCCACATACCCTCGTAGACCGAAAGCAGAAGCATTATGACAACGCGGTTGATGTAGTCGTACGTCTTCACGATCCGACCGATCCTAGCACCGAAAGTACGGCACCTCCGCGATCTGCACACGTTCAGCTCGGTGACGTCCCACGAACTCTAGATCCAGCTGAGTGTCGATGGAGAGCTTCGTCAGCACGACGGCGTGATGACGGTGATGATGAATTTACCGACGCAGGGTTTCGCCTAAGCACTGCAATGATATGACCGAGGTGGAAATCTGTGGAGGGGGGCACCGCACACGGCTAAAACAATCAACTTGTGTGTCTATGGGGTGCCCCCCTCCCACGTATATAAAGGAGTGGAGGAGGGGGAGGGCCGACCCTCTATGGCGTGCCCAAGGGGAGTCCTACTCCCACTGGGAGTAGGATCCCCCCCTTCCCTAGTTGGATTAGGAGAGGAAGGAAGGGGGAGAGAGGGGGAAAAAGGGGGGCTGGCCCCCACCCAATTCGGATTGGGCTTGAGGGGGGCGCGCCCCCTCCTAGGCTCCCTTCTCCTCTCTCCCACTATGTCCCAATAAGGCCCATATACTTCCCGGGGGTTCCGGTAACCTCCCGGTACTCCGGTAAATGCCCGAACTCACCCCGAACCATTTCGATGTCCAAACATAGCCATCCAATATGTCAATCTTTATGTCTCGACCATTTCGAGACTCCTCGTCATGTCTGTGATCAAATCCGGGACTCCGAACAACCTTCGGTACATCAAAACACAGAAACTCATAATACCGATCGTCACTGAACGTTAAGCGTGCGGACCCTACGGGTTCGAGAACTATGTAGACATGACCGAGACTCATCTCCGGTCAATAACCAATAGCGGAACCTGGATGCTCATATTGGTTCCTACATATTCTACGAAGATCTTTATCGGTCAAACCGCATAACAACATACGTTGTTCCCTTCGTCATCGGTATGTTACTTGCCCGAGATTCGATCTCAATACCTAGTTCAATCTCGTTACCGGCAAGTATTTTTATTCGTTCTGTAATGCATCATCCCGCAACTAACTCATTAGTCACATTGCTTGCAAGGCTTATAGTGATGTGCATTATCGAGAGGGCCCAGATATACCTCTCCGACAATCAGAGTGGCAAATCCTAATCTCGATCTATGCCAACTCAACAAACACCATCGGAGACACCTGTAGAGCATCTTTGTAATCACCCAATTACGTTGTGATGTTTGATAGCACACTAAGTGTTCCTCCGGTATTCGGGACTTGCATAATCTCATAGTCACAGGAACATGTATAAGTCATGAAGAAAGCAATGGCAACAAACTAAGCGATCAAGTGCTAAACTAACGGAATGGGTCAAGTCAATCACATCATTCTATAATGATGTGATCCCGTTAATCAAATGACAACTCATGTCTATGGCTAGGAAACTTAACCATCTTTGATTCAACGAGCTAGTCATGTAGAGGCATACTAGTGACACTCTGTTTGTCTATGTATTCACACATGTACTAGGTATCCGGTTAAGATAATTCTAGCATGAATAATAAACATTTATCATGATATAAGGAAATATAAATAACAACTTTATTATTGCCTCTAGAGCATATTTTCCTTCAGTCTCCCACTTGCACTAGAGTCAATAATCTAGATTACACCGTGATGATTCTAACACCCATGGAGTCTTGGTGCTGATCATGTTTTGCTCGTGAGAGAGGATTAGTCAACGGGTCTGCAACATTCAGATCCGTATGCATCTTGCAAATCTCCATGTCTCCCTCCTTGACTTGATCGTGGATGGAATTGAAGCGTCTCTTGATGTGCTTGGTTCTCTTGTGAAATCTGGATTCCTTTGCCAAGGCAATTGCACCAGTATTGTCACAAAAGATTTTCATTGGACCCGATGCACTAGGTATGACACCTAGATCGGATATGAACTCCTTCATCCAGACTCCTTCATTTGCTGCTTCTGAAGCAGCTATGTACTCCGCTTCACACGTAGATCCCGCCACGACGCTTTGCTTAGAACTGCACCAACTGACAGCTCCACCGTTCAATATAAATACGTATCCGGTTTGTGACTTAGAGTCATCTGAATCAGTGTCAAAGCTTGCATCGACGTAACCATTTACGACAAGCTCTTTGTCACCTCCATAAACAAGAAACATATCCTTAGTCCTTTTCAGGTATTTCATGATGTTCTTGACCGCTGTCCAGTGATCCACTCCTAGATTACTTTGGTACCTCCCTACTAAACTAATAGCAAGGCACACATCAGGTCTGGTACACAGCATTGCATACATGATAGAACCTATGGCTGAAACATAGGGAATGACTTTCATTTTCTCTCTATCTTCTGTAGTGGTCGGGCATTGAGTCTGACTCAACTTCACACCTTGTAATACAGGCAAGAACCCTTTCTTTGCTTGATCCATTTTGAACTTTTTCAAACTTTATCAAGGTATGTGCTTTGTGAAAGTCCAATTAAGCGTCTTGATCTATCTCTATAGATCTTGATGCCCAATATATAAGCAGCTTCACCGAGGTCTTTCATTGAAAAACTCTTGTTCAAGTATCCTTTTATGCTATCCAGAAATTCTATTTCATTTCCAATCAACAATATGTCATCCACATATAATATTAGAAATGCTACAGAGCTCCCACTCACTTTCTTGTAAATACAGGCTTCTCCAAAAGTCTGTATAAAACCATATGCTTTGATTACACTATCAAAATGTTTATTCCAACTCCGAGATGCTTGCACCGGTCCATAAATGGATCGCTGGAGCTTGCACACTTTGTTAGCATCCTTTGGATTGATAAAACCTTCGGGTTGCATCATATACAACTCTTCTTCCAGAAATCCATTCAGGAATGCAGTCTTTACATCCATTTGCAAAATTTCATAATTATAAAATGCAGCAATTGCTAACATGATTCAGACGGACTTAAGCATCGCCACGGATGAGAAGGTCTCATCGTAGTCAACTCCTTGAACTTGTCGAATTCCTTTCGCAACAAGTCGAGCTTTGTAGACAGTAACATTACCGTTAGCGTCGGTCTTCTTTTTGAAGATCCATTTATTCTCGATGGCTTGCCGATCATCGGGCAAGTCAACCAAAGTCCACACTTTGCTCTCATACATGGATCCCATCTCAGATTTCATAGCCTCAAGCCATTTTGCAGAATCTAGGCTCATCATCGCTTCCTCATAGTACGTAGGTTCGTCATGGTCAAGTAACGTGACCTCCAGAACCGGATTACCGTACCACTCTGGTGCGGATCTTACTCTGGTTGACCTACGAGGTTCAGTAGTAACCTTATCTAAAGTTATATGATCATCATCATTAGCTTCCTCACTAATTGGTGTAGGAGTCACAGGAAATGATTTCTGTGATGAACTACTCTCGAATAAGGGAGCAGGTACAGTTACCTCATCAAGTTCTACTTTCCTCCCACTCACTTCTTTTAAGAGAAACTCCTTCTCTAGAAAGGATCCATTCTTAGCAATGAATGTCTTGCCTTCTATTGGGGATATTACTACTGGGCATAAACCTGCCAGGAGAGGCCCGGTTAACTTCATCAGTAGTTCATTATGCTTGAAGCCCATGAAGACAGATGATGACGCTGTGTAAAGGCCTAGGGCCTAGAACCGGTTTGAAGGCATGTAGTTATAAACCGGCATTGATATGTAACTTGCATTGTAAGATAGAAAGAGCAGAGACCGAGCCGGACACGTTTATGAACCGGTCTCGGGACTCTGTAAACCGACGAGCGTCAACCCATGTATATAAGGGGACGACCCGGCGGCGGTTCAGGAGAACAAACAACAACTCGAGACTCAGGCAAAGCGTATTCGCTCCCTGGTCATCAAACCCCATCAATTTCATCCCAACTAGACGTAGGCTTTTACCTTCATCGTAAGGGGCCGAACTAGTATAAAACTCTCTTGCATCCCTTGTCCGCTTTAACCCCTTTAAGCTAACCCGTTGCGATGGCTCCACGACTAAGTCCTTTCATGAGGACATTTGCCGTGACAAACCCACGACAGTTGGCGCCCACCGTGGGGCTACCGCGATATGGTTTCAAGTTCTTGGAGGGCAACTTCGAAGGACTCAAGGGTTATGCTGTGGGCCGGATGACCAAGAGTTGTCGCGGCAAGCTCTACATCGATGATGCAGGCTGGGGCCCAGAGGACGGCTCAATCGAGTACGGCTACCGGGTCCCCTTTGGTGGCATACACGTTTTCATTGGCAAGATCGGCGAACCGGGCACTGAGCCGGACATCTGCACCAACCTCGTCGAAACGGCTCAGCTTGCGAGATCTGCCCGGATCAAGCCTGTCATGAAGCGTGCCTTCGTGGGAGTCATCCATGGAGAGGAATACGAGGACAGATCGGAATCTGGTGGTGAAACCGTCGTTTATTCCGGCGACGAGTCATCGACCGAAGAGACCGAGTCGTTATATCAGCTATAAGATGGCCGGATTGGGGGCTGTTCCGATGGCGACAGTATTCCGGACCCCTCTGATCTGCCAAACTAGGTTGCAATTTTCATGGCCGGTATGCAGCCGGCGCTTCACTCTTCAACCGCAGCAGCAATGATTTCCGGATCAGCAACGGTGACGGCAGCCGGGGCAGGAGGTCCTGTGCAACCGCCGGCTCAGGTTTTATCTGATTTGTTTGACGCGTTAGCAGCACTGATGGCGGAGGCTAACCCGGCGGATCAGGATGCACACAATACGGAGATCGCGAAGGTAAAGGATCAGATTACTCATGCCAAAGCCGATTTGGCCGCTGAGGATACCAGGATAGCCACAGAGCGGGCCGCTTTGGATGCCCAGGCCTACCGGCTTATGCTAGATCAGAATGCGTCACACGAGGTCCTGAAAAGGAGACACCGTTCTCGCCTGCCTCCGGTTTATGATGCTAGGAACCTCTTTAACACCCCGGGAACAGGGACCAGTAATCCGCCGGTGGTGAAACGGGCGGAGGCACCTAGGGCAGGGGCGTCGGTTCAGCCACGATTGATGGATCCGCCTCAACAGAACAACATTGTGACACAGCCTGTCCCAACACCACTGGGTCATTATTCTACTCCGATGGACAACCTTGTTGCTGCCGCTTCACGGCTGGAGGCTATACCGATTGAAGGTGATTCTCCGGCGGCGGTCGAGACGCGTCGGGTCAAGGAGCTTCTTCGGATAGCCTTGGTTCAACAGGAGGCTTACTCATACAATCGTGATGGAATTCATTCCATCCCCTGTCCAAGCCGGAGTTACAACAGGCGTATGGATGAACCGGCCGTGCCAAGCAATGCACGGAACCGTGAACCGCCCCGTGGCAACAACCCGACAGGTGGCGCTGGTGATGCTCAGGAGGTGGTGGACCGGGCCCGAGCACGCAGGGAGACCGAGTTAGCGGCGCAGCATGAAGCCCATCAGCTTACTCCGGTTCGTCCAACCACGTCAGTAGAGCCAGGAGTTACCTCTAGTTCTTTGGGGATGCTGTGTCTCGTCCCGGTGTTGCGCAACGTGCGCTTGCCCAAGGATTTCAAGGGCCCGCGTAAGGTGCCAAATCACACGACCGATTTATCCCCTGAGACATGGGTTGAAAGTTACGAGATGGCCATGGAGATGCTGGATGTGGATGATACGGCATGTGCAAAGTATTTCACCATGATGTTGGAGGGGACAGCCCGTACTTGGATAAAGAGTTTATCGGCGAATTCTATCAGGTCGTGGGCTGAGTTGAGAACCCGGTTTATCCAGAATTTTAAAGATACCTGCAAGCAGCCCATGTCAATTGTGGACTTAGCTGCCTGTGTCCAGGAGGAAGGAGAGTCAACAACCCGGTGGGTGCGCCGGGTTTCGGAAATTTTGCATTCATCAGACCGCATCAATGCGGATACCGCAGTTCTGACCTTGGAAGGTAACTGCCGGTTTGAACCTGTGAAGTTGAAGTTGGGACGGCTCAAACGCCATTGCAATGATATGGGAACCCTCATGGCTGCTTTAGTGAAGTATGCCAACTCTGATAGTACCAAGGATCCCGAGTCTGATGATGATAAAGCAGGGAAGGGAAAAAAGAGCGGCAACGCCAAGGGACAACACCACAACCCGGCGGGTCATGGAAACAGTGGCAAACGTAAAGCGGATCACAGCTTGGACTTTGTGTCTAACACCAGTGCGCAGGACAAGGGCCAGCGATGTAAGGGTAAACCGCCCTAGCGCGGCAGAGCACCTAGTCCTAACCTGGACCGCCTATCTTACCTGTTGAACCAGCCCTGCCCAAAAACATGGGACGAAGGAGATGCCGGCCACACACCTCTGGAAGGACTGCTACATCATGCAAGAGTTCAAAAATTCTAATGCTTTCCGGTATGATCACGGACCAGGTGGCAGTTCAGGCCCTGGATCTCATGGGCCGGGTTATGGTGGAGGAAATTCCGGTTCAGGCTTCCATGGTAATCAGGGCGGACATAACAATCAAGGTAATCAGGGCAACCAGGGTGGCTATAATCAACAGGGCAATCAGCAGCAACAACAACAATTGGGTTACCAGAGCAACCCGAAACAGTTAAACAGTGGGCAATATCATGTCTTCACCACTAGCTTAGACAAGCGTGACCAAAAGCTTCATAAGAGGGCAGTGAACTCCGTTGAACCGGCGGTGCCCCGTTGCCTACGCTGGTCTGAGCAGCCGATTGTGTGGAGCAGAGAAGATCACCCACCCCGGGTTGACAACCCGGGTCATCTGGCAGTGGTGGTGGCGCCTCAGGTGGGAGGTTATAAGTTCACCAAGGTACTCATGGATGGAGGAAGCAGTATCAATATTCTTTATTATGAAACCTTCCGTCGCATGGGGTTAACAGATAAAAATCTTAAACCATCTAACACGGTGTTCCATGGTGTGGTTCCTGGTAAATCGGCATATCCTATTGGTAAGATAGCTCTGGAGGTGGCTTTTGGACATGATCAGGACTCGAGATCAGAAACTTTGACATTTGAAGTGGCGAAAATCAGAAGTCCGTATCACGCCCTGTTTGGACGGCCGGCTTATGCTAAATTTGTGGCATGGCCCTGCTATGTCTATCTGCAGCTTAAGATGCCGGGTCACAAGGGAACTATAACCGTCCATGGAAGCCGCAAGATTCCCATGGAGTGTGAAGAAGGTGATGCGGCTTATGCTGAGTTGGTTTGTGCCACATAAGAGTTAAAGTTTTACAAAGATAATGTTGATCCGGCAGATATGACTTCATTGAAGAAGCCAACTACAGAGCATGATCCGGTCCTGAAGTTTAAATGGGCTGATGAGACTAAGCTTGTTGACTTCGTACCTGGCGATTCGTCCAAGCAGTTCAACATCAGCGCTAACTTGGATGCGAAATAGGAAGGCGTGCTCATCGAGTTCATCCGTGAGAATCGGGACATCTTTGCGTGGAAGCCTTCTGACATGCCAGTTGTACCGAGAGAACTCGCTGAGCACACTCTTGATGTTGATCCCAAGTATAAACCGGTCAAGCAGTTTCTCCGCCGGTTTCAACGAAGAACGACGCAAGGCTATTGGAGAAGAAGTGGCCAGGCTCTTGGCGGCCAGATTCATTGTTGAAGTATTCCATCCTGAGTGGTTGGCTAATCCGGTGCTGGTCCTTAAGAAGAACGGCACTTGGCGTATGTGTGTGGACTACACAGATCTCAATAAAGCTTGTCCAGCAGATCCTTTAGCCCTCCCCTGTATTGATCAAATTATTGATGCTATGGCGGGTTGTGAGCGTTTGAGCTTTTTGGATGCATATTCTGGTTATCATCAGATCAAAATGGCAGTCAAGGACCAGGAGAAGACGACCTTCATAACCCCCTTTGGAGCCTTTTTCTATGTGTCCATGCCCTTTGGGCTCAAGAGTACCCAGGCAACTTATCAAAGGTGCGTGCAGAATTGTCTTCATAAACAAATCAGCCGTAATGTTCATGCATATGTGGATGATATTGTGGTCAAATCAAGGGAGAAGGAAACATTAATTGATGATTCGAAGGAAACCTTTGATAACCTGCGGGTTTACAAGATGATGCTTAATCCGGCCAAATGCATTTTTGGTGTACCGGCAGGCAAGCTCTTGGGTTTTTTGGTGTTTAACAGGGGCATTGAAGCTAATCCGGAAAAGATCAAGGCCATCACCTCCTTGGGTAAACCAAAGTGTATCAACGACGTTCAACGCTTGGCAGGCCGGATTACCGTGTTGAGCCGATTTATCAGCCGCCTCGGCGAGAAGGCGATTCCTTTGTATCAGATGTTGAAGAAAACGGATAACTTCGTCTAGAGCGCTGCCGCAGATGAGGCGTTTGAGGACTTAAAGCGGCAGCTGGCTAACCCGTCGGGTCTTGCTGCTCCGGTTGACAAGGAGCCATTGTTGCTATATGTGGCGGCTAATGCTCGAGCAGTCAGCGTGGCCATTGTGGTGGAGTGCAAGGAGGGAGGAAAGGAATATCCGGTTCAGCGTCCGGTTTATTATATTAGCGAGGTGCTTATTGAGTCCAAGAAGAGGTACCCGCATTGGCAGAAGATGGTACATGGGGTTTTCATGGCAAGCCGGAAGCTCAAGCAATATTTCCAAGGTCATCCTATCACTGTGGTCAGCTCTGCTCCTTTGGGAGATATAATCCAGAACAGGGAAGCAACTGGCCGGATTGCCAAGTGGGCCATTGAGCTCGGGCCTCATGGGTTGAAATACATACCCCGGACGGCGATCAAGTCTCAGGCACTTGTGGATTTCATCAACGATTGGACAGAACTACAAGCCGGATCACACTTATTGGACTATTCATTTTGATGGGTCCAGATAATTGGAGGGCTCGGGGGCTGGAGTCGTATTAACTTCCCCGTGAGGTGATAAGTTTTGTTATGTTCTCCATTTAATGTTCCCTTGCACTAACAATGCAGCTGAGTATGAAGCCTTACTCCATGGTATTCGGATGGCTAAGGAGATGAACCTAAGCCGAGTTAAGTGCTTCGGTGACTCGGACCTGGTGGCCCAACAGGTGTCTGGCACTTGGGATTCCAAGGACCCACTCATGGCAGCGTATCGTTGTGTGGTGGATATTGTTGCAGGTCACTTTAAGGGTTATCAGGTGGATCATGTGGACCGGCGGAAGAACGAAGCGGCGGACGCTTTAAGCCGCCTTGGTTCTCAACGTAAACCGGTTCCACCTAATGTTTTCTTGGATGTTTTGCATAATCCGTCCGTCAAGCTCCCTGGTGAAGAAGATTTGGCCATTCCTGATCCGGAAGCTCAGTTGGTGGCGGCTCTTCATTGTATCCCAGATTGGACGGTTCCTTATCTGGCGTATTGTTGGGGAACACAGTAATTTCAAAAAATTTCCTACGCACACACAGGACCATGGTGATGGCATAGCAACGAGAGGGGAGAGTGTTGTCTATGTACCCTCGTGAACCGTGGCGGAAGCGATCACAACGTAGAGGAAGTAGTCAGACGTTCTCCTCGCGATCCTGCCGATCCCAGCGCCGTTACTCCGGCACCTCCGAGTCGATGATGACGTAGAGGAAGTAGTCGACGTTCTCCTCGCGATCCAGCCGATCCGGCGCCCGTTACTCCGGCGCCTCCGAGTTCTTGGCACACGTTCAACTCGATGGCGCTCCACGGGCTCCGATCCAGCAAAGCTCGGGAGTGGGAGTTCCGTCGACCTGACGGCGTGGTGACGATCTTGATGTTTCACCGATGCAGGGCTTCGCCTAAGCACCGCTACGATATGACCGAGGTGGAATATGGTGGAGGGGGGCACCGCACACGGCTAAGGAACGATCTCAAGGATCAACTTGTGTATCCATGGGGTGCCTCCTGCCCCCGTATATAAAGGAGGGAGGGAGGAGGCCGGCCCTAGGAGGGCGCCATGGGGAGTCCTACTCCCACCGGGAGTAGGATTCCCCTTCCTAGTCCAACTAGGAGTCCTTCCATGTATTAGGAGTAGGAGATAAGGAAGGGAAGAGAGAAGGAAGGAAGGAGGGGTGCGGCCTCCCCTAGTCCAATTCGGACTAGGCCATGGGGCGCGCGGCCTGCCCTAGGCAGCCCTCTCTCTTTCTGCAGGGGCCCAATAAGGCCCAATACTTCTCTCGGCGAATTCCGTAACTCTCCGGTACTCGAAAAATACCCGAATCATTGGAACTTTTCCGAACTCCGAATATAGTCGTCCAATATATCGATCTTTACGTCTCGACCATTTCGAGACTCCTCGTCATGTCCCCGATCTCATCCGGGACTCGAACTCCTTCGGTACATCAAAACTCATAAACTCATAATATAAGCATCGCCGAAACCTTAAGCGTGCGGACCCTACGGGTTCGAGAACTATGTAGACATGACCTAGAACTATTCTCGGTCAATAACCAATAAGCGGGACCTGGATGCCCATATTGGCTCCTACATATTCTACGAAGATCTTTATCGGTCAAACCGCATAACAACATACGTTGTTCCCTTTGTCATCGGTATGTTACTTGCCCGAGATTTGATCGTCGGTATCCAATACCTAGTTCAATCTCGTCACCGGCAAGTCTCTTTACTCGTTCTGTAATGCTTCATCCCGTAACCAACTCATTGGTCACATTGCTTGCAAGGCTTATAATGATGTGCATTACCGAGAGGGCCCAGAGATACCTCTCCGACAATCGGAGTGACAAAACCTAATCTCGAAATACGCCAACTCAACATGTACCTTCGGAGACACCTGTAGTACTCCTTTATAATCACCCGATTACGTTGTGACGTTTGGTAGTACCAAAGTGTTCCTCCGTGGCAGGAGTTGCATAATCTCATAGTTACGAGGAACATGTATAAGTCATGAAGAAAGCAATAGCAACATACTAAATGATCAAGTGCTAGGCTAACGGAATGGGTCATGTCAATCAGATCATTCTCCTAATGATGTGATCCCGTTAATCAAATGACAACTCATGTCTATGGTTAGGAAACATAACCATCTTTGATTAACGAGCTAGTCAAGTAGAGGCATACTAGTGACACTCTGTTTGTCTATGTATTCACACATGTATTACGTTTCCGGTTAATACAATTCTAGCATGAATAATAAACATTTATCATGATATAAGGAAATAAATAATAACTTTATTATTGCCTCTAGGGCATATTTCCTTGATCTCCCACTTGCACTAGAGTCAATAATCTAGTTCACATCGCCATGTGATTTAACATCAATAGTTCACATCTATATGTGGTTAACACCCATAGTTCACATCGACATGTGACCAACACCCAAAGGGTTTACTAGAGTCAGTAATCTAGCTCACATCGCTATGTGATTAACACCCAAAGAGTACTAAGGTGTGATCATGTTTTGTTTGTGAGAGAAGTTTAGTCAACGGGTCCGCCACATTCAGATCCGTATGTATTTTGCAAATTTCTATGTCTACAATGCTCGCACGGAGCTACTCTAGCTAATTGCTCCCACTTTCAATATGTATCCAGATTGAGACTCGAGTCATCTAGATTAGTGTTTAAAACTTGCATCGACGTAACCCTTTACTTACGAACCTTTTTCACTTCCATAATCGAGAAACACATCCTTATTCTACTAAGGATAATTTTGACCGCTGTCCATTGATCTACTCCTAGATCACTATTGCACTCCTTGCCAAGCTTAGTGGTAGGGTATGCAATAGATCACAGTACCTGATATGACATACTTTATAGAACCTATGGCTGATGCATAGGGAATGACTTTCATTCTCTTTCTATCTTCTGCCGTGGTCGGGTTTTGAGTCTTACTCAATCTCACACCTTGTAACACAGTAAGAACTCTTTCTTTGACTGTTCCATTTTGAACTACTTCAAAATCTTGTCAAGGTATGTATTCATTGAAAAAACTTATCAAGCCGTCTTGATCTATCTCTATAGATCTTGATGCTCAATATGTAAGCAGCTTCACCGAGGTCTTTCTTTGAAAAACTCCTTTCAAACACTCCTTTATGCTTTGCGAGAATAATTCTACATTATTTCCGATCAACAATATGTCATTCACATATACTTTATCGGAAAAGGCTGTAGTGCTCCCACTCACTTTCTTGTAAATACAGGCCTTTCCAAAAGTCTGTATAAAATCATATGCTTTGATCAACACATCAAAGCGTATATTCCAACTCCGAGATGCTTGCACCAGTCCATTGATGGATCGCTGGAGCTTGCACATTTTGTTAGCTCCTTTGGATTGACAAAACCTTCTGGTTGCATCATATACAACTCTTCTTTAATAAATCCATTAAAGAATGTAGTTTTGACATCCATTTGCCAGATTTCATAAAATGTGGCAATTGCTAACATGATTCGGACAGACTTAAGCATCGCTAGAGTTGAGAAAATCTTATTGTAGTCAACACCTTGAACTTGTCGAAAACCTTTTTGTGACAAGTCGAGCTTTGTAGATAGTAATACTACTATCAGTGTCCGTCTTCCTCTTGAAGATCCATTTATTTAACATGGCTTGCGGATCATCGAGCAAGTCAATCAAAGTCCATACTTTTGTTCTCATACATGGATCATATCTCAGATTTTATGGCCTCAAGCCATTTCGCGGAATCTGGGCTCATCATCGCTTCCTCATAGTTCGTAGGTTCATCATGGTCTAGTAACATGACTTCCAGAACATGATTACCGTACTACTACAGTGCGGATCTTACTCTGGAAGACCTACGAGGTTTGGTAGCAACTTGATCTGAAGTTTCATGATCATCATCATTAACTTCCTCACTAATTGGTGTAGGAATCACTGGAACTGATTTACGTGATGAACTACTTTCCAATAAGGGAGAAGGTATAATTACCTCATCAAGTTCTACTTTCCTCCCACTCACTTCTTTCGAGAGAAACTTCTTCTCTAGAAAGGATCCATCTTAGCAACGAAAAACTTGCCTTCGGATCTGTGATAGAAGGTGTACCCAATAGTTACCTTTGGGTATTCTATGAAGACGCACTTCTCCGATTTGGGTTTGAGCTTATCGGTGAAAACTTTTTCACATAAGCATTACAACTCCAAACTTTTAAGAAACGGCGACTTATGTTTACTGTTAAACCATAGTTCATATGGTGTCGTCTCAACGGATTTAGATGGTGCCCTCTTAAACGTGAATGCAGCTGTCTCTAATGCATAACCCCAAAATGATAGTGGTAAACCGATCATAGATCGCACCATATCAAATAAAGTGTGGTTCTGACGTTCGGACACACCATAACATTGTGGTGTTCTGTGGCGTGAGCTGTGAAACTATTCCACATTATTTTAATTGAAGACCAAACTCGTAACTCAATTATTTGTCTTTGCGATTAGATCGCAGAAACTTTATTTTCTTGTTACGATGATTTTTCCACTTCACTCTGAAATTCTTTGAACCTTTCAACTATTTCAGACTTATGTTTCATCAAGTAGATATACCCATATCTGCTCAAATCATCTTGTGAAAGTCGAAAATAACGATACTTGCCACGAGCATCAACACTCATTGGATCGCATACATCGGTATGTATTATTTCCAATAAGTCGGTAGCTTGTTCCATTGTTCCGAGAAGCGGAGTTTTAGTCATCTTGCCCAAACGGCACGGTTACGCAAGCATCAAATGATTCATAATCAAGTGATTCCAAAAGTCCATCAGCATGGAGTTTTCTTCATGCGCTTTACACCAATATGACCTAAACGGCGTGCCACAAATAAGTTGCACTATCATTATTAACTTTGCATCTTTTTGGTTTCAATATTATGAATATGTGTATCACTATGATCGAGATCCAATGAATCATTTTCATTGGGTGTGGAACCATATAAGGTTGTATTCATGTAAACAGAACAACAATTTATTCTTTTACTTAAATGAATAACCGTATTGCAATAAACATGATCAAATCATACTTATGCTCAACACCAAATAACACTTATTTAGGTTCCATACTAATCCGAAAGTATAGGGAGTGTGCGATGATGATCTTATCAATCTTGGAACTACTTCCAACACTCATCTTCACTTCCCTTCAACTAGTTTACATTCATTCTGCAACTCCTGTTTCAAGTTACTACTCTTAGCAACTGAACCAGTATCAAATACCGAGGGGTTGCTACGAACACTAGTAAAATACACATCAATAATCTGTATCTCAAATATACCTTTGTTCACTTTGCCATCCTTCTTATCCGCCAAATACTTGGGGTAGTTCCGCTTCTAGTGACCAGTTCCATTGCAGCAAAAGCACTTAGTCTTAGGCTTAGGTCCAGACTTGGGCTTCTTCACTCGAGCAACAACTTGCTTGCCGTTCTTCTTGAAGTTCCCCTTCTTCCCTTTGCCCTTTTCCTTGAGACTAGTGGTCTTGTCAATCATCAACACTTGATGCTCTTTCTTGATTTCTACCTTCGTCGATTTCAACATCACGAAGAGCTCGGGAATTGTTTTCGTCATCCCTTGCATACTATAGTTCATCACGAAGTTCTAGTAACTTAGTGTTGGTGACTAGAGAATTCTGTCAATCACTACCTTATCTGGAAGATTAACTCCCACTTGATTCAAGCGATTGAAGTACCCAGACAATCTGAGAACATGCTCACTAGTTGAGCGATTCTCTTCCATCTTTTAGCTATAGAACTTGTTGGAGATTTCATATCTCTCAACTCGGGTATTTGCTTGAAATATTAACTTCAATTCTGGAACATCTCATATGGTCCATGACGTTCAAAAACGTCTTTGAAGTCCCGATTCTAAGCTGTTAAGTATGGTGCACTAAACTATCAAGTAGTCATCATATTGAGCTAGCCAAACGTTCATAACGCGTCTACATTTGCTCCTCGCAATAGGTACATCACCTAGCGGTGCATTAAGGACATAATTCTTACGTGCAGCAATGAGGATAAACCTCAGATCACGGATCCAATCCGCATCATTGCTACTAACATTTTTCAATACAATTTTCTCTAGGAACACATATAAAAACATAGGGAAGCAACAACGCGAGCTATTGATCTACAACATAATTTGCAAAATACTACCAGGACTAAGTTCATGATAAATTTAAGTTCAATTAATCATATTACTTAAGAACTCCCACTTAGACAGACATCTCTCTAGTCATCTAAGTGATCACGTGATCCAAATCAACTAAACCATAACCGATCATCACGTGAGATGGAGTAGTTTTCAATGGTGAACATCTTATGTTGATCATATCTACTATATGATTCACGCCGACCTTTCGGTCTCCGTGTTCGAGGCCATATCTGCATATGCTAGGCTCGTCAAGTATAACCTGAGTATTCTGCGTGTGCAAAACTGGCTTGCACCCGTTGTAGATGGACGTGAGAGCTTATCACACCCGATCATCACGTGGTGTCTCTAAGACGCATTTAACTTTGGCAACGGTGCATACTCGGGGAGAACACTACTTGATAATTTTAGTGAGAGATCATCTTAAAATGCTACCGTCAATCAAAGCAAAATAAGATGCATAAAGGATAAACATCACATGCAATCAATATAAGTGATATGATATGGCCATCATCATCTTGTGCTTGTGATCTCCATCTCCGAAGCACCGTCGTGATCACCATCGTCACGGCGCGACACCTTGATCTCCATCGTAGCATCGTTGTCGTTTACGCCATCTATTGCTTCTACGACTATCGCTACCGCTTAGTGATAAAGTAAAGCAATTACAGGCGTTGCATTTCATACAATAAGCGACAACCATATGGCTCCAGCCGAGTTGCCGATAACTTCGGTTACAAAACATGATCATCTCATACAATAAAATATAGCATCACGTCTTGACCATATCACATCACAACATGCCCTGCAAAAACAAGTTAGACGTCCTCTACTTTGTTGTTGCAAATTTTACGTGGCTGCTATGGGCTTAAGTAAGAACCAATCTCACCTACGCATCAAGACCACAACGATACTTCGTCAAATAGACTTCGTTTTAACCTTCTCAAGGACCGGGCGTAGCCACACTCGGTTCAACTAAAGTGAGAGAGGCAGACACCCGCCAGCCACCTTTAAGCACGAGTGCTCGTAACGGTGAAACCAGTCTCGCGTAAGCGTCTGGCGTAATAATGTCGGTCCGGCCGCTTCATCTCACAATACCGCTGAATCAAAGTATGACATGCCGGTAGGCGGTATGACTTGTATCGCCCACAACTCACTTGTGTTCTTCTCGTGCAAAACATCAAACCATAAAAACCTAGGCTCGGATGCCACTTTGTTGGGGAACGCAGTAATTTCAAAAATTTTCCCACGCACACGGGACCATGGTGATGGCATAGCAACGAGAGGAGAGTGTTGTTCACGCACCCTCGTAGACCGTAAGCGGAAGCGATCACAACGTAGAGGAAGTAGTCGTACGTTCTCCTCGCGATCCTGCCGATCCCAGCGCCGTTACTCCGGCACCTCCGAGTCGATGATGGCGTAGAGGAAGTAGTCGACGTTCTCCTCGCGATCCAGCCGATCAGCGCCCGTTACTCCGGCGCCTCAGGAGTTCTTGGCACGCTGCTCAGCTCGATGACGCTCCACGGGCTCCGATCCAGCAAAGCTCCGGGGAGTGGGAGTTCCACAAGACGACGGCGTGGTGACGATCTTGATGTTTCACCGACGCAGGGCTTCGCCTAAGCACCGCTACGATATGACCGAGGTGGAATATGGTGGAGGGGGGCACCGCACACGGCTAAGGAACGATCTCAAGGATCAACTTGTGGATCCATGGGGTGCCCCTTGCCCCCGTATATAAAGGAGGGAGGGAGGAGGAGGCCGGCCCTAGGAGGGGCGCGCCATGGGGAGTCCTACTCCCACCGGGAGTAGGATTCCCCCTTTCCTAGTCCAACTAGGAGTCCTTCCATGTATTAGGAGTAGGAGATAAGGAAGGGGAAGAGAGAAGGGAAGGAAGGAGGGGGTGCGGCCCCTCCCCCTAGTCCAATTCGGACTAGGCCATGGGAAGCGGCCTGCCCTAGGCAGCCCCTCTCTCTTTCCTGCAGGGCCCAATAAGGCCCAATACTTCTCCTCGGCGAATTCCCGTAACTCTCCGGTACTCCGAAAAATACCCGAATCATTCGGAACTTTTCCGAACTCCGAATATAGTCGTCCAATATATCGATCTTTACATCTCGACCATTTCGAGACTCCTCGTCATGTCCCCGATCTCATCCGGGACTCCGAACTCCTTCGGTACATCAAAACTCATAAACTCATAATATAAGCCATCGAAACCTTAAGCGTGCGGACCCTACGGGTTCGAGAACTATGTAGACATGACCTAGAACTATTCTCGGTCAATAACCAATAGCGGGACACGGATGCCCATATTGGCTCCTACATATTCTACGAAGATCTTTATCGGTCAAACCGCATAACAACATCGTTGTTCCCTTTGTCATCGGTATGTTACTTGCCCGAGATTCGATCGTGGTATCCAATACCTAGTTCAATCTCGTCACCGGCAAGTCTCTTTACTCGCTCGTAATGCTTCATCCCGTAACCAACTCATTGGTCACATTGCTTGCAAGGCTTATAATGATGTGCATTACAAGAGGGCCCAGAGATACCTCTCCAGGCAATCGGAGTGACAAAACCTAATCTCGAAATACGCCAACTCAAC
This sequence comes from Aegilops bicornis, assembly GCA_021605145.1. Taxonomy (NCBI): domain Eukaryota; kingdom Viridiplantae; phylum Streptophyta; class Magnoliopsida; order Poales; family Poaceae; genus Aegilops; species Aegilops bicornis. Next base: position 243,781,682 of record CM038674.1, read on the forward strand.
ATGTACCTTCGGAGACACCTGTAGTACTCCTTTATAATCACCCGATTACGTTGTGACGTTTGGTAGTACCCAAAGTGTTCCTCCGTGGCAGGAGTTGCATAATCTCATAGTTACAGGAACATGTATAAGTCATGAAGAAAGCAATAGCAACATACTAAACGATCAAGTGCTAGGCTAACAGAAGTGCTTTCGTCAAGGGTGACCGACACGTGGCATCCACCGTAACGGAACGCCGTTAAGCTATCGGGTCGGGTTTTGGATCCGATAACCCGTTAACAGCCCCGACCAATGGGGATTTTCCACGTGTAAAATCATCATTGGCACAGGTGTCACTCATCCAATGGGCGAGACGCGCCTATGATATGTTGACACGTGGACCGGCCCATCAAGTTTAAATGGTCAGGCCCAACTGAAGGCCCACAAGATTTTGCGGACCATAATGGGCCGGCCCAGCTAAAGGCCCACGAGATTTTGCGGACCATAATGGGCTGGCCCAGCTAAAGGCCCACAAGATTTTGCGGGCCATAATGGACCGCCTGTAAAGGCCCACAAGATTTTGTGTGCCATAATGGGCCGACCAGTAAAACCCACAAGATTCTTGCGGATCATAATGGATCGGCCCACTAAAGGCCCACGAGATTTCGCCGACATTAATGGGTTGGCCTGTGGCAAACCCACAAGATTTTGAGGACCCTAGTAGGTCGGCCCATTAACTGGCTGCCATGTTTTGGGCCAAATGCTAGCCCATATTTGATCCGGTCCATTAATGGTCTGCCACGCTCCGGGCCTAATACTGGCCCATATGAGATCCGGCCCGTTAAAAGCCTACCACAGTGTGGGCCAAATTACGGCCCAGATAAGGTCCGACCCTTTAAGAGGCTTTGGGCTCAATTATGGTCCATATCAGATTCGGCCCGTCAACTGGACACTATGCTTTTGGGCCCACTTGCTAAAGGCCAACTTAGTAATTCGGTCTGATATTAGTTTTGGCCTGTTAAGGGCCCGTTTAACATTTCGGCCCTGTATTAATTCTGGCTGTTAAAAGCCCGTCATATAATTGGGCCTAACTACGGCCTGGTTTGCATCCGCCTGCTCATGACCGATATCCGATTGGGCCAAACAAGGACCGAGACAATTTTGGCTGTTAAAAGCCCGTGATTTGATTCGCACAATCATGGGCTGGGGTTCATTTCGGCTCTGCCGGCCCGTGAGCTATTCGACGCGTTTCGGGCCCAACCTACATCGTGATTGCATGATGGCACGATTATGTACCGTAATTTTACGGTTTGGTCGGTTTCTGCGAAGACGGGATATATATCTGATAAAATAACTGCAGCATCGTGAATAAGAAAAAACCTAGACTATACAATAAAGAAATTACGGCATATTACATCCACAGGGCATCAAAGTTCGCCACTATGATAATAAAGCACAAGCAGACAGCAGATTACATACACTGGGCATCAAAGATCGCCACCAGTGCAAATAAACGCGTCGACAAAATAATATACAAAACCGACAAAGACTTCAATAGAGTTCAAGAAAGGTTAGCCTCATTGGGAGCTGCAGGCAAGCGGTGAGCAAGATGATGAGACTGCGCTTGTTCAACACTTATATCTTCCTCACTCTGAAAGATGAACAAGCAGACAGATGACAGGTTTTGCACATAAAAGTATCAGTGATGACAATTCATCACATTTCTTACTGACGAATAAAGTGACACAGTTTAAAATTGCATTAACACAATATGGTATTGTTCAGGTCAAGACATGGCAGGAAATGACATGGTGAAGGAGTTGGCGACTTCACGACACCACTGGATTACAGATCAAGAACTCATAAGTATCAATGGTTAGTGTGCTGTCAATTTATACCATTTCAGATTGGCAAATAAAGAGACGGTTTAAATAATAATAGAATGATATGACATTGTTCATAGTTAAGACATTGCAGAATATGACATTGTGCTGTAATGGGTAGGTTCACCACACCACTGGATTACGGATGAAGAACAGAAGCATTCATGCAGTGCAAAAGAAGATCGCTTGCTCTGTATAGTTTAATTTACATGGTATGAAGAAGGAACTTGGTTGTACAACTGAAAACTTAAATTGAGAAAGGACAAACTTTTGTTTATGAACTACATAATAAACTTTAAACAAGCAATTTGATGCAAACACCAAAAATAAACAGGTCATGATCATGCCTAACCAAATATATACAACAAAGTTTGAAGGCTTGAGATGGACAAACTTACATTATTGGTGAAGATAGGCTCTATAAAGGCCTTGTCCATCTGAGGGGGGGCAATTCAAGAAGTTGACCACAGAATCTTCTTCAAAAGCATTGCCTTTATTCTACATTTTGTTAAGAGTAAATATAGATGTGATAATATACGAAAAAACAGAGAATATTGAAGATAAGATGAGGAGTGATGCTACATAACCAAGTAGCTATAAATGTAAGTGCAGCGATACAGGCAAAAGGTACAACCAAGAGTAATGCACAACTAAACTTCTTCAGTACCAACCTTATGGTAAGAGTAAATATAGATCTGATGTGTAGAAAATGGAGGGCAAAGGAAAATAAGCTGCAGAGTGATGGTACATGAACAACTACCTGTCATTATAAGTACACTGATGAAGGATAGCATGTACTTACAAGAACAATGCAGAGCTACAAAAACATTGGCATTGGATATATCCTACACTAATGTAACCATTCATACAGATCAGATAATTTGGAGCGAACAATTGATAAGCAAGCTATCATGCATCACTTTGTCACATAATGAACCAGGTATGTATGCAAATACGGTGATCTGAGGACAACGGTACTAACAAGAGCAAAGCAGCGGGCAACATATTTGCGATATCCTGTCGTTCTTGTCAAACCGAATTCTTCTTGAGCAGATTTCACTGCAAAAAGATCCGTAAGGCACATGCGGAAAAGTATAAGTTCAAATTGTCATGTGATTTCATAGACAGTACCTCATCCTGGGAACCAGACCAATGCATAACAAGGTTTTTCCATTCAATTTCTTTTAAATTTAGCATAGGAGACTTCACCGGAAATTCGTTTATAGACTTGCCATCAAAGTGTGATTTCCGCAGGTAACACCGATACTGCTGCAATGCTTCCTTGAAAAGCACAAGCAAGCTTTGCTTGTCATGACTATCCAGATTGACCCTCGCCTAGTTACAACAATGTAATGTAAATCATTGATGTGTTCAATCAGCAGAAAACAGGAAAATAATAACCATGAATAATAGCACTTACACGTAAGTTGGACAGAAGATGTGAAAATGGTGTTTGTCTTCACAATAATCTTCCCATGATGGGAATATATGGACGTAGTCCCTAACAACATTGAAAGCATTGTCTTTTAAGCGGGAACAAATGGAATGGGGTTCCAATCTCGAGAATTGGCCGTCTCTACGCTTGGGATAGGTCTTGACGGTGGACTTCTTTGTACTTTTTCTTTGGAGTGGGATTTTTCTGTGGTACGACCGGTGCTATGGCAAATGAAATCGGTATACCTTTTGCTGGAGTGCAGGTCCTGTGTGGTGGGGCTAGTGGTGTGGCCAGTGAAGTATGGGTACAGTCTGCTGGAGTCGGTCCTACGTTTTGTGTCACTGGTTGTACAACCAATATAAGTGGGGCGTTGTCTGATTTCTCCGGCACCACCACGTTTTTCAAGGACTTTGCTGGTGCTCCTTCAGGTTCGGCAATCACCCTCTTCCTTTTTGATGTCTGATGCACAAGAACAACATTTGAGTTGAAAAACATGGTATGATGACAGGTGGAATATGTACTGATAATGGATGGGCATGGCATCTTGAGTTATATGATGAGTAAACTAAGCAGATGGCGGTGCAACAAAGTAGAAGAAATGCAAGACAACATATGCAAGATACACGCAATCAATAAAACCTTGCCAAATTAGAACAGGCACCTTGATGGGTGAACAGGACATGCCATCTGCCTTTGACTCCTCGAGGTTAGAATAGTCATTAGGATGATATTACGAACAAGAATCAACAGGTGGGGAGCGTCTGAGTTTCATTGCTTCGAATGGCACTCAATGCCTTGCTGCCAATTTTGTAAGTCATTGCGGTGTTCCACAATATTCTTCCGATGCGTGGATTACGATATTCACCGTAATTGCGTATAATATCTGAGAACCATGAAAACATAAATACTTGTGAGATTATCTTTGTAATGAAGATGATATTCTAATATAGGGGCGCCCCTGTAAACACTTGTGTGCTATCACTGGATTCTGATGAGAGAGCTCATGTGTGCTGTAATATTGTGTGTGCATTTATATAATCTGGCACAAGTACACAAAAAATAGGCTCCAGAAGTAAGGATAGGCGGATGATAGGTTCATAATATCTTGTATAGAGAGTTTATTGCCAAACCATGATAACAAGAGCACACAAGAACTAGGTAGATCATAGTGTACATAACAGGGGTACACCATAACCAGGATATATAAATCGGGAAAGTGGAACTGGCTGGAAATTACGGTGTTTATTGCCGCTAGTAATTGAAAGCCTATCGATCACATATAGGCCAGCTCTATCAACTGTTGACTGCAGATGTCCCTGCTCCCCTTCCTGACAAGGAACATACTGTGCTTCCCATCTGAGAACACCAGACGGGCCGCCGGCGAACCACCGCCCCACCGCTGTGTTCCTCCGCCACTCCACCCCGCCCCACCCGTGTCGAGTTTTCTTCGTTAACGAGGCCCCACCACCGCCCCACAACCACCGTCCCCACGAGCCCCTTCGATCGCACCGCGAACTCCGTGAGCTCTGAAAATCGGTGACCAATTTTGAAATTTAGTCATCGTGATTTAACTAGTGTGGAATATAAAGGGGAAAACCCTACGCATTGGGCGTATGGTGTTGAGCGTGCCATGGCGGATCTGAAGGTGCAAACGGACAAAGGCAACCGCAACCAAGACAAGAAATCGAGTAAAGCGATGGCGATCTATTTTCTTGCTGCGATAAATAAGTTGAGCAGAATCTGAAAGAGTACCGCCTACAGTGCGGCCGATGTCTTGATCTGGCCGAGAATTTGATGGTGCTGCGGTAGCGATAATTGTCGACAGCGTGGAAGCGAATCTAGGAGGGTAGACGGTGGCGGCGAAGCGCGGTGGGCGAGACGGTCATAGGAGCGGCGCCCGGCAAAAGGTGGACGGCAGCGGGGATGAAGCGATAGGGCGTGATGCAGGATCGGTCCGTGGCCGTGGATGAGAGGTCGATCTCTTGTAATGGACGGCGGCGTCGGGGTATCAGCTCCGGCATGGTGGAGGAGGACGGCGGTGGATGGGGTGGCGGACGGCGGCAGACGGAAGAGGGTGGGGTGGAGAGGGTGTTTTGGCGCCCACAGAGTACAAATGGGGAAAAGGGAGGTAGAGAGGAAGGGGGGAACCATGTATTCAGGGCGCTCTTGTCTCAAATGCGAGGGAATTTACAAACTTAGCCCCCATTTCAAATTTCTACTACATCACAGCAACAGTAGTCGGTTGGGGATAGGACGGTAATCTCGCATACACCGAATATTTGCCGACGAGAGTTTGTTTTTGGCGCCCACCGTGTATGAATATGAATCGGGGAGGGAGTCGATTTCGGCCGAGAACACACTATGTTTTGGCGCCCACCGTCTATGAATCCGGGTGAGAGGCGCGTTTGGGTGAAATTAAAAACCTAACCCTATCGAAACCTATAGAAATCCAGCAGATAGGCTTTGCGTGGCAGGGATAGGCAGTAGTGATTTCCATCTCGCAGATTTTGGTTTCGGGCGGTTACTGCGACTTTCCCCGCTTCATTCAAATTTTGCAGAGTGCACGTTTACCGTGCCAACTCAATTCAAATCCCGTTTGTATTCTATTTTTTTCGGGCGGGATCCATTTTCAATTGGAATTACATTCTATATACATCATTTTTTATATATACTTTCAAAAGCACAACACCATTTATACATAAATATGGTTTACAAATGGCATGATCTCAGATTCATAAGGTTGTATCCATCAATTTGGATTTTCAAATATTTGAAACCACTTTATGTTGAAATCCAATGTATGCATTCCTCGCTAACTGTGTCCAATTAATGTGTGTTTCATGCGGGTTTTTTTTACTTCTCAAACATGTATAATGTGTTTCACACACGCAACATATAGTGTAATCCCGTTTAGACATTAATTGCATATAAACCATGCATTGTTTGTAATTTAAGAATCTATGGATCACCAATATTGATAAACTATATAACATCACACATGTGCCCAAATTCAAATGAATATGCATGTTTGATACACCAATTTGCGTTATGATATTATCGATGTCGTGATCTCCATTTTAAATATTTGTATCACCTTTAATCCATATATTCGTCTCATATAGCTATCACTCATGCTTATATAGGACTATCTCTACGGACCTATACACGTTCATCGTCTCTCGGGTATCTCTCGTGCTACCCGTATGTCGACAATGATCTTTTATCTTCGTAACACCTTGTGGTACTCTCTCCCTCGACCTTCATCACTCTATCTCTCTCTAAGTATATCTCGCTCCCTGCTATGTGTCTCTAACTATGATTCTCCATGTGGAATCTCTTTCTCTCACACAAACACAAAACTTTGTCTCCGGGTCTCATTTCTCTCTACTATTCCCATGTGTGCCACTCGCACACCCCTCATCTGAGATGTCTTTCGCTCCTTAGATATGAGAACCTACGACTCTTCCTCTTCAATATCTCTTTCTCACACACAAACACAAACTCTGTCTCCTGTGGTCTCATATTTCTCCATTGTTCTCTTGTACGTCGCTCACACACACCCTCTCTCCCTAGAGATATCTTGCGTTCCCTCGTATGTCTCTCTAGCTATCACTCTCGTTGTGAAATATCTTTCTCTCTCATGAGACACAAAACTCCGTCTCTCTGGATCTCATTTCTCTCTGATATCTGTTTGTATGTGACTCACACGCACCCTCTCTCTATCTCTCTCACACCCACACACATAACCCAACCTTTTGATCCACTCGACTCCTATCTCTAATGCACACTAGCTAGCATCTTTATCTTTCTATTTATCTGTTTCTCCATCAACCTTCTTTCTCGCCCTCACTCTTGATTCCTATCACGCACACTACATATGTTTCTCTCTACATGCAGTCAAGTGCCCTCTCACACACATATATAACTTCACCCTTTGAACCACCCGGCGGTCATCTCCAACACCCAAACTAGCGGATGTCCCTCTAGCTAGCATCTCCATCTCTGTATCTATCTGTAGTTTCTCCGTCAACATTTCTTTCTCGCACGGAGTCTTGCTTCCTATCACCCACACTATATATGTCTCTCCATACATATGCATTTATAAGTTGGTCTCTTTTGCACAATCGTTGCGCCTCACTCCCTCTGCTCGCCATAGATGCATGCTCCAACCCACGCCACTATCTCTTAAAGACAAAAACACATGCTCAATTGTCGGGCCTTCTTCCCTGCATTCTCACATGCATGCATATTGTCATACCGATCCGTCTCTCCCATGTCGTTGATCTTATGACTTATGTGTTCTTTCTTTTATCTCAATCATGCGCGCGCGCACACACACACATCCCACGTATACATGTATACCTCTCACACATGCACGTTCAAGGTCTCTATGTCTCCATACCTAGTTAATTACCCTCAATCCTAACGCCACATTGAATCATTCTCCTCTCTTGTGCACATAACTTCCGCCTGGATGGGTAAAACACACACTCACACTTAATAATCTCCTTCTAGCTACCCCCCGCCTCTCACTCTTCCCCTATATCCCCGAAACCAATAAGACCATCCCTTTGTTTAATTCCCGCCTACATGCACCATCGATATATAGTAGTCTTCCTCGGTGTCTCTCGAACAAACACGTTCTCTCGAAGTCGACTCCTCTCACACGCGCACACCTTCTCTTCCCTCTCTACAGGTGTCGGTATCAAAACCGGCGGATCTCGGGTAGGGGGTCCCGATCTGTGCGTCAAGGCTGATGGTAACAGGAAGCAAGGGACACAGATGTTTACCAGTGTTCGGGCCCTCTCGATGGAGGTAAAACCCTACTTCCTGCTTGATTGATATTCATGATATGGGTAGTACAAGAGTAGATCTACCACGAGATCGTAGAGGCTAAACCCTAAGAGCTAGCCTATGATGGTATGATTGTAATTGTGATCGGCCTTCTAAGGACCAACCTCTCCGGTTCATATAGGCACCGGAGAGGGCTAGGGTTTACATGGAGTCAGTTAGAAGGAAGGAAATATAATATCCGGATCACCAAGCTTGCCTTCCACGCCAAGGAAAGTCCCATTCGGACACAGGACGAAGTCTTGAGTCTTGTATCTTCACGCTTCAATAGTCCGGACGATGTATACAGTCCGGCTGTCCGGATACCCCCTAATCCAGGACTCCCTCAGTAGCCCCTGAACCAGGCTTCAATGATGATGAGTCCGGCGCGCAGTCTTGTCTTCGGCATTGCAGGGCGGGTTCCTCCTCTGAATACTCCAAGGTAATTATCGAACACTTAAACCGTGTCCGGATCCACAAGATGATCTTCGCATGCCATCGTAGAGAGAATGATGTTTCACAAATGCGATCTGCTGACAACTTTTTAAGCAACGCGACGTGTCATTACAGTCGGGTCATTATCCGAACCGTCTTTCCACAACCAGCCACAACGCATATTGCGAGGCGGTTTCCTTGACACGTCTTGTCAAAGCAGAGATCGTGCCCCCTTATCACGGGATTCTCATCAATACGGGTATGGATAATCCCACCACCTCATCAATCATGGCGCTTGGGAAGCAAGCGATTCCCAACGGGCAAGTGGGGAGGCGCACCGCTTTCATCGCCTCTATAAAGGGATAAGATTTCCTCATATTTACCCACGCCTTCTTCCTTCTTTGCCCATTCTTGCCCCCTCGAGCTCTAGCGCCCAAGCCCAAGTCTCCTCCGCACAGCTAGACATGTCCGGAGCAGGAGGCAAGTGGGTGGCTTCCACCGTCAAGGAGAAGCACATCACAAATCTTCGGGCGGCCGAATACTTGGCCGCAGACATAGCGCATCGACTACCGGACACTGGGCAGGTCATTCCGACCCCGGGACCCCACGGGAGAGTCGTGTTCGTCGCCCACTTCGTCCGTGGACTGGGATTTCCACTCCATCCCTTTGTCTGCGGGCTCATGTTCTACTATGGGCTAGATTTCCATGATCTAGCCCCGAATTTCGTCCTCAACATCTCAGCGTTCATAAATGCGTTTGCGAGGCCCTCCTCCGCATCCGGCCTCATTTCGGCCTATGGCTGCAAACCTTCTGCATGAAGCCGAAGGTTGTAAGCGGCCAGCAAGCGAAGTGCGGAGGAGCCATGGTGGGTAAGATGCCTAACATCACCTGGGTGGACGGTTCCTTCGTGGAAACCGTAAAAGGATGGCAATCGGGGTGGTTCTACATCACCGAGCCGCGCGGCGCCAGCTAGGCAGCGGCCCCTGAGTTCCCACCCGGAACCCCCATGCGGCTCACCTCCTGGGAAAAGAAGGGCCTGTCCTGGGGCGATTCCACAGAGCTGGCCGGACTCCAGACATGCATCAAAAGCATGAAGGACAAGAACATCAAGCTTGTCAACATGATCCAGGTCATGCTCGTTCGCCGGATCCTGCCCTGCCAAAGGCGGGCAGTTAATCTGTGGGAGTTCGTCCCGGCCGAACACCAGACGCTCTGGAAGCTCTACGACATGACGCACGAAGGCGCATGGAAAGTGTTGTTCAAGGCCTCCGAAGTACCTCCTCCCACATCTGAGGACCACGGGCTTCACGCCGCGCGGGCTCCTAGTCAGGTGAGTTCTCAGAATGCCACCGAACCCAGTTTTTCCCAATATATTCACGGGAGTCCCTTAAGTAATCATGCATATTTGCTTCAGGACTATGTGGAGATAGCGAAGCAGGTCTACTGTACGACTCTGCTGCCGGAAGACCCAGCGGATGCTCTCCTGATGGAGATGCTGGTCCCGGCACCATACAAGGTGCCGGAGAAGAAAGCCCCGGGGACGCGAAAGGGCCTCCGTCGTAAGGTTGTGCCAGAAGCCTCGTCCGAGGATGACGAGGCAGACCCCTCCCCCGAAGAGGTGGAAGAAGAAGAAGAGGCCGCCCCATCCGGAAAGGATGAGAGGCCTGAGGGGACGGGCCGTGGGGCCGGGAGAGGCCCTCGACGCAAGGCCGTCATACCCACGTCGTCCGACGACGACGAAACAGATTCTTCCCGCGGAGGCGGGGGGAAGCAAGAAGAAACTCCACCTCCCCATACTGGGGAGGAGAAAAAGAGGAAAGCCGCCCCGGAAGGGGAGGCTGGGACGTCCAAGAAGGGAAAGACGTCCCTTCCAGACTACTCCACCACGATCGCTCACAGCGATGAAGGGTGGCTGCCCAGGGGGAAGCCCCCGTCGCGATCGTAAGTGTCTGCACTCTACCGTGGTTTTCACTTCATAATTGTTTAATAACGCCGAACATCAAGGCAGTCTGGCCCGGGCTCATCCGGAGGTGTCGTCTTCGGATGGGTCTCTGAGCGCTTCAGAGATGAACTCGCTCCCGACGGCCACCACCCCTCAGCCTGCGGATGACACGGAGGTGTTGTACCGAAGGCTCCCCGAACAGGGGGAGGTGACCCTGGAGACGCCCCAAGGCGAACTCCCGAATGTCGGACATGCGGGGTTCAAGATCCCCGCGGATCGCGTCGATGAGAGCCACAACAAGGCGGACTCTCGACCAAACACTGTTCCGGAACCTCTGACGATTATGGACTTAGGCGGGCAGCCCCTCGTTAGGGAGGGCGAGCCGCCCGTGCCGAGGACTTCCGTCGCATCAACGACGCCGGATAGCCTGGTGGAAGCGCTTCGAGGCGCTTCCATGGAAGAAGAGCACCGTACTCTTATGAGTGCGGTGATTCAAAAGGTTCTGTCCGCCAAAAGCGGACTAACCGAAGCCTGCACAAGCCTCCTGACAGGCTTCGAGGTAAGTAATAAAAATGTATGAAATTACCACCCGATAGGTAGTTGCCCCTGATACTCTGGTTGGCGTTCGGAAAGAAAAGCCAAATGGAGGGTCAATTACAATCCGCAGGAGTCTAAAGAGCGTTTATGTGAATAAGCAGGCCGTGCTTCTTGCCGCTGCTGCCCGTACTGCCAAAGTTGCCAAACTGAAGCGGGATCTGGAGCAGGCGCAGGGAGAGCTCGACCTCACGAAGAGGCAGCTGGAGGAGAATAAAGGTAAGTGATTCCCCGTTCGTATGTGTTTAAAGATAAGCAAAATTGGTAAATCTAACGCCAAAGCGTCGTGACTGTGTAACAGGGGCCACCGCCAAAGTGGCGTCCCTGAAGAAAGCGCTGTCTGAGGCCGAAGACAAAGCGGCCTTGGAATGCAAGGAGCGCGAAAAGAAAAGTGCTAGAGTGGGCGAGTTACAACAAGAGCTCCAGGACCTCGGCAAAAAGTGCGAGTCCATGGAGCATGACCTGAAGATGAAGGAGGCTGAGCTTGCGAAGGCCCTTGTAAATTTGAAAGATGCCAAGGCCGAAGCCGAGAAAGCACAGCAGGAGATACATGAGGCCAAAAAGATAGCAGCGGGTAAGGAATTCTTTATGCGAAGCAAACATGTGGAGGAGGCGTTTCTTTTACTTACTCGAATACGGAGCTCTCTAGGGGCATTTGCAGATCTGCCACGCAACGTCTCAGACGCCGCGGAGTTCTACCGTGCCCAGGAGGGGAGCTCAACGGAGAAGCTATTACGATCCCGGTATCTTTGGGGCCGATCATCGAATGCCTCTGGCGACCAAGCTGAAGCGATTGATCGAACTCCACAGGGCGGCCGAGCTGGCTATGAAGGACTTCATAGTCAGGATGTGTCCTGGTGAGCTCCTGCCTAGTAGCTACTTTGGCCTGATCAAGCGGATGGTGGATGCCTGCCCGCGGCTTGAAGTGATCAAGCGATCCGTTTTCATCGAAGGTGCCCGCCGGGCCTTTGCCCGCGTCAAGGTGCATTGGGGCAAGCTGGATGCGGAGAAGCTTGTCAAGGGCGGGCCGCCGGAGGTCAAGGCGCATCGCCATCCCGAGATGTACTACGATGGCATGATGAAGGGTGCTCGTCTCGTCGCTGATGAGTGTACCAAGGACGCCATTTTGGAATGAGTTCACTTCTGTCATGTTTGTAATTTAAAGACGAAGTTACTTGCGCTTATGTAGCGCTTTTGTTATTTAAAATATTACCTTACATGCGGCTGTTTATAAAATTCTGAAAGTAGGCCAGTCGTCGGCTTCCTCCCCCATGTAACTAGTACTGGGGTGTTCGTGGAAAACCCGGACACTCTTTATCCAAATGTTTGGTCCCTTAAGGAGGTATCCGGCGCAGCGAACAAGGCAATCGGACTATGCGGCTTTCTAACTTTCACTTAGCCATAGAAGTCTACAATTTTAAATTTCGGCGAAGCCCCTAGAATCCGGAAGGCCGAATCGGGGTGCTATACACGCCTAGATCGGAAGAAGCCGATTTATCGCCTAAAGCGGAAAATCTTTAAGGATTTTAAAACCTCTCGAACAGCGACCAGCTCTCGCCACATCATGCCGGTCAGTTTTCGGCTTTCTCTACTTAGGTGCTCGTCCGGACCAACCGAGACACAATCGCAGTAGTTCTCCCTGCGCTACGTTAGCCGATATAACATAACGTAAGGCACCAAAACAAGGGATCCGGGCTATCCCAACTGTAGACCCAAGACATGATTCAGAGCTGATGCATATAGTGCTATAACTTCGGGGTGCCGCATTGTTGAAAGTGTTCGGACTTTAGTTGCCATATTACGGGGCGCCATGAGCAGCCCCTAGCAAACCGGCCGCACCAAGGTGTACGGATGCAATATCAAATAAACATTTATAAGAGAAAAAATGCTCAAGTAGGAATAATAAGCTGACGCTATATATAATCTCCCATTGACAAAAAATACGTTTAAGCGTACATTTACAATGGATGCGTTAAGCAGAGACAAAATAGGACTATTTGACATGTCCTATCCAGGGGCAGGCTGTGTTCAGATAGACAAAGCAGGTATAATGATCGTAAATAGATTCCACCTGGGTATTTCCTTCTGTGCACAACGTCGGTTGCCTCCCATGATGTCTCTCCCCTATAGGTCCGGCAATTTGGCTCTTTTGAGGATGCTGCGCCAATGCGGTGTCCTGAAAGGTAAGAGGGAAAGAGTATGAAAGTATTTGGCTGTTACCCGCACTATTGACCGAGTCGTTGATGCGCCTCCGCCTATGCCCATGGTATTTTAAGTGCATAATTGTGTGCGCGTGGCACGAATGCTGCTTTGGTGGGGCTTAAGCGGAGGCCAGACTGCTAGTCGCGCTCTTGGCGTGCCTGATGATCCTGTTGCGGGGTGCTCCGGACTCGCTTGACTGTGCTCGAAGTTGTTGTCGCCGGATTGGTTTGTCGGAGAAGGCCGCATTGTACTTCTGCCGCAAGGGCTGCGGTATGTTCTTCTGTTCGTAGAGAGCGGTCCATATTTCCGTTCACCGTGATGACCCCGCGTGGTCTGGCATCTTGAGCTTGAGGTATGCGTAGTGTGGTACCGCATTGAATCTAGCGAATGCGGTTCGTCCGAGCAGTGCATGGTAACCACTGCGGAAAGGGACGATATCGAAGATTAACTCTTCGCTACGGAAGTTATCCGGAGATCCAAAGACAACTTCCAGTGTTATAGAGCCCGTATAGCGGGCCTCTACTCCAGGAATTACACCTTTAAATGTGGTTTTAGTGGGCTTGATCCTTGAAGGGTCAATGCCCATTTTGCGCATTGTGTCCTGATAAAGCAGGTTCAGGCTGCTGCCGCCGTCCATAAGGACGCGCGTGAGGTGGAATCCGTCAATGATTGGTGTGACACTCCAAAAATTTTAAGTTGGTTTTCAACAAACACTTTGTTTGATTTGAAGGAGGCCATTTAAAATCTTTCCAAAAACCCCTCCTTCTAAAATTTTTTCCCCCATGGCAAGGATTTTATTTTGTATCTTCCTCAACCTTGGTGTTTCGTTATTAAAAACCTTCCTTCTGATTTTTACCCATCTCAAATAAATTTTTGGAATTTATTTTCTATTAAAAAGAAACCCTATGGGTTTTGGGGCTATTATTTTGTTTTGAAACCACCCATTGTTTTAACATGCCTCATGTTGTAATTTCTCCCAGAACCCCTCCCTCCACTTTGGGGCAACCCAAACTTTCTGTTCCAACAAGTTCAACCCATTTTTGAATTTTATTTCATTTATTTTATCCCCAAAAACAATTCTGTCTTTTATTTTAAGCCTAGATGATTTACAAAGGAAGTACCTGATTTCCTTTGAGTTTTGATCTCAAACCAACTCCTCTGGATAGTCCCTAGCACCCCCAACCTAGATCCATAAAGATCCACTCTCCCACAATTCAAAATTTTCAAGTTTCAACCACTGCAAGTTTGGACCAGATTCATCATTTTTGGTGAAATCCATATTTTCTTTTCTCCAAAAATTCCATCAAAAATCAGGCAGCCCCCAGGTGCTTTGAGAGGCTACCACACCAAAGATCAGCCCCAGATAAATTCTCCTCATGCCTAAATCATTTCATCGAACGCTTGGCCTGCCTTTGTTTACGTACATATTAGAAATTCAGAGTTGCGATTACCGGTCGATGTCGTTTTAAATCGGAGACTTGTCATCGATCACCAAGACACGCTCAGGCGCCCAATGCACTGAGGCCTCCAGCGTGGCCGTACGCTTGCCGGCGCATGCCGCAACTTTCTGTCGCCGTGGCCCGGCAAGCACAGTAGCGCCCTCTGCCGCCGCCCGCAAGACCCATGACTCCGTTACATCAAAACCACCAAGCACGCCTAATCCAACCTAGGTTAGCATCTGAATGGAACCGGTGGATCTCCACGTTGATGCCCACCCCTAAACTACCCGACCAACCTTTGCACCGCCAGAACTGGTCGTCGGAGATTTCCCGTTCGCGGCCACCGCCTCGGATCACCTATAAAAGGAGGTCGAGCTCGTTCTCGAGCCCGCACCACCACTTCACCTCACGAGCCCGCCAAGCCACGGGAGGACCTCCAGGAGGTCTCCTCCCCCGACTCCGGCCGCCCCGATCCGCCTCGGGCTCCGGCTTGATCCACTCAGGTGAGGCTGCCTCCGACCCCCAAACCACGTCAACAGCTCTCTCGTGCACCCAGTACTCTAACCAGAGCTCCAATTTAACCTTGTGACCCTCCCGATGAGATCCACCAACGTCCGAACCACCGCCCGCCGGAGTTGAGGCTGGCGTCGACGTGGTGATCGCCGTCGACCAACTCCACCACCTACAGGTGCGGAAGAGCCCCAGGAACACGTAGGTACCACCCACTCCTCCTAACTCACCGTGGATCGCTGGCCACCACATGACTCTCTCACCTGGCGCTCTGTCCCCCCCCCGTTTGAAAATTCAAACTGACGGGTGGGACCCCTCGTCGACTTTTCTTTTTTTGAACCGTTTCGAAGACGCCTTGGGCAAATACGCTTTCAATCTGAAGCGTTTTCTGTCCTTTTACATTACGCCCACAGAAACTTTACATTTCATTCTGAGACAAGTCCACAGGCTAAATCTTCAATAACTTTTAAACAGAAAATGATTTTTGATTGATTCTTCTTGTGTCACCTTTATTTTTCTGTGTATTTTTTTATCATATTTATTTGAAAAATATTTGGAACACTTTTTTTGTGCACACAAGGTATTTACGTTAGTACGTATTTTCTTATACCGTAGATACCGGAGGAGGTACAGAACCGCAAACTTCACCAAGCTAGACTCCGACTACTCCGAACCAGGCAAGCATGTTTGAACTTTTTATATGATGAGTGTTTTTTGCATGTTTGCATTGATTAGTTTCATGGCATGTTTATGAGCATTTCGATAAGTGTTATATTACATGCAAAGTTATGGCGAGTGAGCTTCGAAAATCCATATGTTGTTGGATATGAGTTTGCATGACCATGTGATGGCATGAGAGGGGGTAAGATGGCAGTGTTGAAGCATGCCAGTCTTATGCCAGACTATTTGACTCCAGTGTCAACATGAATCAAGTCACGCTTCCATCCATTTTCTCTTCCGGTACTACCACATGTTTTCCGCAAGGGATATGGCTTAGTAAGTTGCAAACCTCTTTCCTGGTACACACCAAATAGAGAGGCCGTGATGAGGGTTCCATGGCCCTGGATTAAAGCCAGTCATCCGGTCAGGGGGCATGGGTGTTTCCGGTTGGGACCGAGAGGGGGGCACCCCTTAGAGCGCGTGAATATAAATTTGATCCCATGATATTCGAGGTTGTGACCTCCCCGTCTCAAAGTTTTTCTTGAATGTTGTCTAGGGTGATTCCTGGCATCATGAGGTGGGATGGGTGTGTACTGGTTAGATGTGTTTCTACCGAAATACCGTAAACGGAACTAGTCCTTCGTGACGACGGAAATCTGTTGGCTGTGGATAATTAGTACAAACTCTGCAGAGTCAAAATCATTCGAATAATCTTATCCATGTCCGAGTACTGTGTTCAACTTATCTTTGTCAGTGTCAGTCTCAGTGACAAAACTCCGGTGAACCACATGAGTGTTAAGTCCGCTAAATGATTATTCCTGTGGATGGACTAACCCGTTTATTATTATGTGTTGGATATTTCCTGTGAGGGTTATATCTTCGTGAATTTATCGGATATGAATAATGAAATATAAGCCCTTTCTGCGATGTCGCTCAGACGTCCGACTGTGGCACGCTTGTTATTTACTTTCAATATAATCCCTTTCTGCGATGTCGCTCAGACGTTTGACTGTGGCACGCTTGTTATTTACTTTCAATATAAGCCCTTTCTGCGATGTCGCTCAGATGTCCGACTGGGGCACGCTTGTTATTTACTTTCAATATAAGCCCTTTATGTGATGTCGCTCAGACGTCCATTGTGGCACCCTTGTTATTTACTTTTCAATATAAGCCCTTTCTGCGATGTCGCTCAGACGTCCGACTGTGGCACTCTTGTATTTACTTTTCAGTATAAGCCCTTTATGTTGTGTCGCTTAGACGCCCGACTGTGGCATGATAATTTATTTGTTTACCCTTCGAGGCGTCGCTCCAGACACCCGATCGGGTTTCAGTTATTTTGTTGGGATTTCGGGAGGACTACCGCCTGACTTCCTTTTTACTTATGATGTCGTGCAAAAATTTATTATTTGAGTGTGCATTGCTATTTGCTCATGGCGCATTCATGCTTGCATTTGTTATATCTTATGTCGAACTGTCTTGCGAGTACTTTCAAAGTACTCACACGGCTTGTTGATTTGGCGGATGTTGTGAAAGGTGATCTCATGGATGAAGAGTTCGATAGCGAGTCCGGCGCCTAGAGGAGTCCTAGTCGGTCCTGCGATCCTGGATTTGGTCACTTGTATTATATCCGCTTCCGCTACCGAATAAATGCATCGAGCCTCACCTCGGCCTTTCGATGAGCTGCCAGATTAGGAGTCATCTCGACCACTCCATTGTGACATATCCACCACCACTTTTATCTCGAGTCAGTAGTATGCCACCACACCCCTGTGTCATAGCCGCCCTTATGTACAATATTGGCGTGTTTGTAATAAATTGTTGAGCAACCTCAGCTCAACCCTGTATTATATTTAATGCTCTTTGGACTTGTATCAAGTATTTGTCTACCGATGAGGAGAATTCTTCCTATCTTTGGAATTAAATAGATCGGTTTCTCAATAAGTATTTTATTGAAAAACCGGTTGTGACAAACTTGGTATCAGAGCCAGGCTGACTGTAGGAAGCCACTAGGTGCGATCGCTAATCGGTTATTAGCATAATAGTGCTATTTTTTTTTATTTTTTTTGCAAATGTAGTCATTTTCTGACAGTCAGCATAAATTTATGATCTGACCATTCAGAATTTTTGCCTACTTTTGTAGATGGCTAACAACTTATTGTGAGTCACAGTGTTCGCCATAGCGATACTGAGGGTTCGTCAAGCTCCTCTCCTTCATCGTCAAGATCGCGATTGGGCCATCGGTCGCCCAGTATTCACACTCTACCGGCACAAGATCAACGACAGTCTATCCATGCACCAAAGCAGCGGTGCAATTCAAGGAGAGGCGTCTTGAGTTACGCCGCTTCTGGTTCTTGGGGAGAGCCGTGCCTACGGAGAGGCATGCTATGCAGATGGCTGCCCGTGAGGCGATAGCTCGTCTCCGAGATGTTCTTCCTTCGATGAAGACTCGTCGCTACCGCTACCTCCCATGCCACGTGCCATACACCTGTTACTATGCATTCACTTGCCCTAGGGGAGAGCGAGATGAAGCTATTGAGATGCTTGTTGAGTATCTCCAGGCGCTTGAGGCAGCTTTTGGTAACCTGGTGGACGACCTTGTGGCTGCTCGTATGGACTCAGTTCATGGCTGTTCCGCCAACAGGAGGGAGCTCCTCCACACATCACCACCACTGACTTTCGTCTCGTCCTCAGCATCTTATTCACCTACCATTCTCGCCACCGCTCGTCCCCTGCCTACCACTGAGGAGTTTGACCAAGTCATTGCGCCCACTTCAGTCCGTACTGCACCACCTATTGCGCCCACTCCAGTCCATGTTGCTCCACCTATGGCGCCCACTCCAACGACTCAGCGCAGCACTTCACGTCTGGAGCCTATTAGCGAGGAGGAGGTTGAGTCCCGGCCTCACTTTGGGCCTCACCCTCGGCAGGCCAAGGAGATCCTTACCATCTCCGACTGAGTGCGCTTAGCTGCCATGCGATGTACCTGCTTGTACGATATGTTTATATGTACATAGGTTGTGAGAAGTAGCTTGTTTGCGCATCATGTAGGAACTGGGAGGAGTGCACTAGCCTGAATAACATGTCAGGAATGTGTACGCACATCCTGAGTGGTGTATTGTATAATTACTGCTTGCGTGTAAGATATGTACTGAGTAGTCCTTCTCCATGCGCAATCAATTATTCTCTTGAAAAATCTTGGAGCATTTAAAAATTTCCCGTCTTTATAAATTTATTGATTTTTGCGACTCAATTTCTTTTTCTTATGAGTTTTACAGAATATATCCCCAGAGTGGAAAAATGTCTCGTCCTTGGACTCGTTCCATGCCAAATCCGCCAGAAGAATATCATGGCACCCAAACAAGCAACAATTTCACGCAAGGACAGTCAAGTCAGCAGGGCCGCATTTTCTCAAGTATGCCGCCTTTATGAACAGAGTCAGCAACAACATCAGGAAATGATGAACCAAGTCATCAATATGGGAAATCACCGTGGACCATATCAGCAACAATCCAAACTGTCTGAGCTACAAAAGACGCGTTCCCCAACATTTTCTCATACGGACAAACCTCTTGAGGCCGATGATTGGCTTCAGGACATGGAAAGGAAATTAATTATTGCACAATGTTTAGACCGTCATAAAGTACTATATGCACCGCACTATCTCACTGGAGCGACTGCATCATGGTGGGAAAATTTCCTACACATGCACCCCAACGAAAATGATATAACCTGGGAGGAATTCAAGGAAGGTTTTCGTGGGGCGCACATTCCTAGAAGTATTATGAAGATCAAGAAGATGGAGTTTGATGACCTCAAACAGAGAACCATGACAGTGACTGAATACAACAGTCAGTTTACTCTATTGTCTCGCTACGCCAACGAAGAGCATATGACTGAAAACAAGAAGATGGAAAAATTCCTGGACGGTCTGGCACCAGCGCTTAAATGCCAGCTGGTCGTACACACCTTCCCAGATTTCAAAACACTAGTGGATAAGGCTATTACCTTGGAAAATGAGCGACGCAGCTTGGAGGATTTCCGCAAGCGCAAAAGGGACCAGACCACTCTTGCTCGCCACCACAAGAGCAAGATAGATTTTCAGAAAGGTGGGACACACAAACCCATGACAACTGTTTCACGCCCAATCAAGAATTTCCATGCAAGGGACAAGGAATTCACATATCGCCCAGGCGTTACTTGCTACGCCTGTGGAGAAGAAGGACACTGTGCCAAGCAGTGCCCCAAGCCAAGGAACTCGACCCCAAAGCCGAACAACGGTGGCAATAATTCAGCGCCCAAGCGGAACAACTTCAACCCCAATAACAACCACAAGAAGGGTCACTTGAACCACGTGACCAGAGAGGAGGCACAGAATGCCCCGGATATCGTACTCGGTACGTTCCCTGTCAACACAATACCTGCCACGGTTTTGTTTGATTACGGAGCTTCTCACTCATTCATTTGAAGAGATTTGCTTTGCAAAATGATTTTTCGATGCTTCCCTTGGAAAAATCCATGATCATCAAGTCCCACAGGATTAAGCAAGTTACTCAGAATTACTGCCAAGGTGTGGTTATTGATCTTGAAGGATTGAAGTTTCATGCAAACCTCATCGTATTAGAAAATAAGGGACTGGACGTTATCCTAGGAGTGGACTGGTTAACCACCAACAAAGGATTTATTGATTGCTTCAACCGGACGCTAATTCTTACTCATCATCACGGGAAGCAAATAAAAGTTTCAGCTCAAGAAAGACAAATATCGCGGCAACCAAGGTTGAACAAGGTGGACATTTTAGAGTTGAACAAAGTCCCAGTGGTGTGTGAGTTTCCAGACGTATTTCCCGAAGAACTACCAGGCATGCCACCAGACCGGGAAATAGAATTCAGCATTGAACTAGCACCCGGAACCACCCCCATTTACAAGAAACCATATAGAATGGCACCATACGAGTTGGTAGAATTAAAGAAGCAAATAAAAGAATTACTAGACAAAGGATATATACGAGCCAGCTCCTCACCTTGGGGTTCACCAATTTTATTTGCCAAGAAAAGGATGGGACCGAGATTGTGTATAGACTATCGAGCACTTAACATGGTCACAATCAAGAACAAATACCCGATGCCACGGATAAATGATTTATTTGATCAGCTCGCTCAGGCCAAGGTTTTCTCAAAAATTGACTTAAGGTCGGGATACCATCAATTAAAAGTACGAACAGAAGATATCCCCAAGACAGCCTTCACCTCCGGATCTGAATTGTATGAGTTCACAGTAATGCCGTTTGGACTAACAAGCGCCCCGCATATTTTGTTCACCTCATGAACAAAGTATTTATGAAGTTTATGGACAAGTTTGTTGTGGTATTCATCGACGATATTCTGATATACTCCAAGACACCAGAAGAGCACGTTGAACATCTCAGAATTGTACTAGGAGAACTAAGGAAACATCAATTGTACGCCAAGTTCAGCAAATGTGAATTTTGGCTAAGACAGGTGGGTTTTACGGGCCGCATCTTGAACCAAGAAGGTATTGCCGTAGACCCGAAAAAGGTCAAGGCCGTACTTGGCTGGAAACCACCAGCCAGCATAACGGACGTACGAAGTTTCTCGGGAATGGCAGGATACTACCGAAGATTTATTGAAGGATTCTCCACCATAGCAAAGCCAATGACGCGGTTACTCAAGAAGGATAAGAAGTTTCAATGGACTGAAGCTTGCGAGAAAAGTTTCCAAAAAATAAAAAGGAAATTAACGACAAGACCAAAGATTAATTGTGCGGACATACACAAGAATTTTGAGGTGTATTGTGGCGCATCCCGGAAGGGCCTCGGATGCGTATTAATGCAACAAGGCAAGGTAGTCGCGTATGCTTCCAGCAACCATGAAGCATGAAGAAAATTATCCTACTCATGACTTGGAGTTGGCAGTAGTCATCCATGCACTCAAAGAGTGGAGACACTTTCTACTTGGAAATCGTTGTGAAATATACACAGACCATAAAAGCCTCAAGTATATTTTCACACAACCGGAACTCAATTTACGGCAACGACGCTGGTTGGAATTAGTGAAGGATTATGATGTTGGTATGCACTACCATCCAGGAAAAGCAAATGTAGTGGCGGATGCTCTTAGTCAGAACCCCAGCTCGGACAACGACAACCTACCAAATCTGAGACCTGAATTTCGGCAGGAGTTTGCTAAACTCAACTTGATAATGGTCACCGAAGGCAGGTGTCGAATTTAGAAATACAGCCTACCCTGATATAAAAGATTAAGGAGGCTCAGCATGGACACCCCAACATTGAAGGCATAAAAAGGAAAGTGAGTTTGGGAAAGGCCTCATAATTTGTCATAGACGAGCAGGGAATATTGTGGTACGGAGATAGGCTTTGCGTACCAAATATCGAGGACCTTAAACAGCAAATTCTAGCTGAAGCCCACACCGCTCCATATTCAATCCATCCTGGAGGAACAAAAATGTACAAGGACCTTCAGGAAAATTTTTGGTGGCACGGTATGAAAAGGGACACAGCCACGTTCATTGCATGTTGTGATTCATGTCAATGCATCAAGGCCGAGCACCAGAAACCGGCCGGACTATTATAGCCAAACAAGATACCCGAGTGGAAATGGGATGAAATTGGAATGGATTTTATTGTTGGACTACCTCGGTCACGACACGGGAATGATGCCATATGGGTCATCACAGATAGACTGACTAAGGTGGCACACTTCATCCCCGTGAAGACAACCCACACCACTCAGAAGCTTGCCAGGCTTTATCTTTCCCGTATCATCTGCTTGCATGGAGTTAAAAAGACTATAATATCGGACAGAGGCACTCAATTTGTCTCCCGATTTTGGGATCAATTACAACAAGCTCTGGGAACTCAATTGGCGTTTAGTACCGCATACCACCCCTAGAATGATGGACAAACTGAACGCGTAAACCAAATTCTAGAAGACATGCTGAGAGCATGTGTCCTCACATATGGAACCAGTTGGGAAGAAAGCTTGCCATATGCAGAGTTCGCATACAACAACAGTTACCAAGACAGCCTGCAAATGGCACCATTTGAAGCTTTATGCTGGCGGAGATGTCGTACCCGCTAAATTGGTCGAGAAACCGGAGACAGCGTATCTTGGCCCATACATGCTCAAGGAGGCTGAGGAGAAAGTTAAGATAATTAGGGATTGACTCAAGACAGCTCAAAATCGATGAAGAGTTATTACGATCAAAAGCATCGAAGTCGGTTTTGAACCGGTGAGTATGTGTACCTCTGAGTATCTCCTATGAGGGGCTGCAAAGATTCAAGGTTAAGGGAAAGCTAGCACCAAGATTCATCGGACCCATACGTATAGTGGCACGAAGAGGCACGGTAGCCTACCAGCTAGACTTACAGAAGAATTATCCGACGTCCACGGCGTGTTCCACGTCTCGCAGCTTGAGGAAGTGCGTGAGCAACCCGGAGAAGCAAGTATCCCATGAAGACATTGGCGTGCAACAGGACCTCACCTACGGGGCGTCCAATAAAAATATTGGAGGAGTGCGAAAGGAGGACCCGTCGAAAACAATCAAGTTTTTCAGAGTTCAGTGGAGCAATCACACCGAGAATGAAGTAACTTGGGAAAGAGAGGATTTTCTTCGGACAGAGCACCCACACCTATTTGAGGATCAGCTGAAATCTCGGGGACGAGATTTTTCCTAAGGGGGTAGGTGTTGTGACACTCCAAAAATTTTAAGTTTGTTTTCAACAAACACTTTGTTTGATTTGAAGGAGGCCATTTAAAATCTTTCCAAAAACCCCTCCTTCTCAAAAAATTTCCCCCATGGCAAGGGTTTTATTTTGTATCTTCCTCAACCTTGGTCTTTGGTTATTAAAAACCTTCCTTCTGATTTTTACCCATCTCAAATAAATTTTTGGAATTTATTTTCTATTAAAAAGAAACCCTATGGGTTTTGGGGCTATTCTTTTGTTTTGAAACCACCCATTGTTTTACCATGCCTCATGTTGTAATTTCTCCCAAAACCCCTCCCTCCACTTTGGGGCAACCCAAACTTTACATTCCAACAAGTTCAACCCATTTTTGAATTTTTATTTCATTTATTTTATCCCCAAAAACAATTCTGTCTTTTATTTTAAGCCTAGATGATTTACAAAGGAAGTACCCGATTTCCTTTGAGTTTTGATCTCAAACCAACTCCTCTGGATAGTCCCTAGCACCCCCAACCTAGATCCATCAAGATCCAATCTCCCACAATTCAATTTTTTCAAGTTTCAACCACTGCAAGTTTGGACCTGATTCATCATTTTTGGTGAAATCCATATTTTCTTTTCTCCAAAAATTCCATGAAAAATCAGGCAGCCCCCAGGTGCTTTGAGAGGCTACCACACCAAAGATCAGCCCTAGATAAATTCTCCTCATGCCTAAATCATTTCATCGAACGCTTGGCCTGCACTGTTTCTGTACATATTCAGAAATTCAGAGTTGCGGTTCGACAGTCAGTGTCGTTTTCGTCAGAGACTTGTCATCGATCACCGATACCTGCGCTACAGTGCGTTGGCACGGCCTCTCCTCCTTATCCAAAGCATCGCACGCTCTCTTGGACGGGCGCAGCTGTCGGTGGCGGCGTGCCTCGCCGACGCCGGCAGCTTCTGCGGTGGTAGAGCCACCCGTGGCGGCCAGCGGGAGCTAGCGCCAGCTTTCTGCGCCGTCTAGCGCCGCCCAATGCACCCGAGGCCTCCGCGTGGCCATCTGCTTGCCAGCGCACGCCGCAGCACTGTCGTCGTGGCCCGGCAAGCACAGGGCGCGCCCTGTGCCGCCGACGGGCCCGCGAAGCTCCGTTTTATCGAAACCACCAAGCACGCCTAATCCAACCTAGGTTAGCATATGAATGGAACCAGTGGATCTCCATGTTGATGCCCAACCCCCTAAACTACCCGACCAACCACTGCACCACCGTAACCGTCGCCGGAGATTTCCCGTTCGCGGCCACCGCCTCGGATCACCTATAAAAGGAGGTCCCGAGCTCGTTCTCGAAACCCGCACCACCACTCCACCTCACGAGCCCCGCCAAGCCACCAAGAGGACCTCGAGGAGGTCTCCTCCCCGACTCGGCCGCCCGATCCGCCTCGGGCTCGGCTTGATCCACTCGGGTGAGGCCGCCTCCGACCCCCAAACCACATCAACAGCTCTCGTGCACCCAAAGACTCTAACCAGAGCTCCAATTTAACCTACGCAGCCCTCCCCGACGAGATCCACCAATGTCCGAACCACCGCCCGCCGGAGTTGAGGCTGCCGTCGACGTGGTGATCGTCGTCGACCAACTCCACCACCTACAGGTGCGGAAGAGCCCCAGGAACCCGTAGGTACCACCCACTCCTCCTAACTCACCGTGGATCGCCGCCGGCGACCACCGCAGCTCTCGGGCACCGGCGCGCTCTGTTCCCCCCCACCCCCGTTTGAAAATTCAAACCTGACGGGTGGGACCCCTCGTCAGCTTTTTCTTTTTTTTGAACCGTTTTCTGAAGACGCCCTCGGGCAAATACGCTTTCAATCTGAAATGTTTTCTGTCCTTTCTCTGTTCTGCCCCCTGGAAACTTTCTGTTTCATTACAGACAAGTCCCTGGGCTAAATCTTTAATAAATTTTAAACAGAAAATTATTTTTGATAGATTCGTTTTCTATCACCTTTATTTTTATGTCTAGTTTTTTATCATATTTATTTGAAAAATATTTGGAACACTTTTTTTGTGCACACACGGTATTTACGTTAGTACGTATTTTCTTATACCGTAGATACCGGAGGAGGTGACGAAACCGCGAACTTCACCAAGCTAGACTCCGACTACTCCGAACCAGGCAAGCATGTTTGAACTTTTGATATGATGAGTGTTTTTTGCATGTTTGCATTGAGTAGTTTCATGGCATGTTTATGAGCATTTCGATAAGTGTTATATTACATGCAAAGTTGAGGCAAGTGAGCTTCGAAAATCCATATGTTGTTGGATATGAGTTTGCATGACCATGTGATGGCATGAGAGGGGTAAGATGGCGGTGTTGAAGCATGCCAGTCTTATGCCGGAACTATTTGACTCAAAGGTCAACATGAATCAAGTCACGCTTCCATCCATTTTCTCTTAGGTACTACCACATGTTTTCCATAAGGGATATGGCTTAGTAAGTTGCAAACCTCTTTCTGGTACACACCAAATAGAGAGGCCGTGATGAGGGTTCCATGGCCCTGGATTAAAGCCAGTCATCCGGTCAGGCGGCATGGGTGTTTCCGGTTGGGACCGAGAGGGGGCCACCCCTTAGAGCGCGCGAATATAAATTTGATCCCATGCTATTCGAGGTTGTGACCTCCCCGTCTCAAAGTTTTTCTTGAACGTTGTCTAGGGTGATTCCTGGCATCGTGAGGTGGGATGGGTGTGTCTTGGTTAGTTGTGTTTCTACCGAAATACCGTAAACGGAACTAGTCCTTCGTGACTACGGAAATCCGTTGGCTGTGGATAATTAGTAGAAACTCTGCAGAGTGAAAATCATTCGAATAATCTTATCCATGTCCGAGTACTGTGTTCAACTTATCTTTGTCAGTGTCAGTCTCAGTGACAAAACTCCGGTGAACCACATGAGTGTTAAGTCCGGCTAAATGATTATTCCTGTGGATGGACAAACCCGTTTATTATTATGTGTTGGATATTTCCTGTGAGGGTTATATCTTCGTGAATTTATCGGATATGAATAATGAAATATAAGCGCTTTCTGCGATGTCGCTCAGACGTCCGACTGTGGCACGCTTGTTATTTACTTTCAATATAAGCCCTTTCTGCGATGTCGCTCGGGCGTCCGTATGGCACGCTTTGTTATTTACTTTCAATATAAGCCCTTTTCTGCGATGTCGCTCAGACGTCCGACTGTGGCACGCTTGTTATTTACTTTCAATATAAGCCCTTTATGTGATGTCGCTCAGACGTCCGACTGTGGCACCCTTGTTATTTACTTTTCAATATAAGCCCTTTCTGCGATGTCGCTCAGACGTCCGACTGTGGCACTCTTGTATGTACTTTTCAATATAAGCCCTTTATGTGGTGTCGCTTAGACGCCCGACTGCGGCATGATATTTTATTTGTTTACCCTTCGAGGCGTCGCTCCAGACACCGATCGGTTTTCGATTATTTTGTTGGGATTTCGGGAGGACTACCGCCTGACTTCCTTTTTACTTATGATGTCGTGCAAAAATTTATTATTTGAGTGTGCATTGCTATTTGCTCATGGCGCATATATGCTTGCATTTGTTACATCTTATGTCCGAACTGTCTTGCGAGTACTTTCAAAGTACTCACCTGGCTTGTTGATTTGGCCAGATGTTGACGAAGGCGATCTCATGGATGAAGAGTTCGATAGCGAGTCCGGCGCCTAGAGGAGTCCCGTTCAGTCTCATGCGATCCTGGATTTGGTCACTGTATTATATCCGCTTCCGCTACCCGAATAAATGCATCGAGCCTCACCTCAACGCTCGATGAGCTGCCAGATTAGGAGTCATGTCGACCACTCCACTGTGACATATCCACCACCACTTTTATCTCGAGTCAGTAGTATGCCACCACACCCCTGTGTCATAGCCGCCCTTATGTACAATATTGGCGTGTTTATAATAAATTGTTGAGCAACCTCAGCTCAATCCTGTATTATATTTAATGCTACTGGACTTCTGTATCAAGTATTTTATTGAAAAACCGGTTGTGACAATTGGGTCTAGGACCAATGCGGCCGAGCCGCCGTGCCGGATGCTAGTAGGGTGATCCCTACGATCAAAGGTGATCGGACAAGCTGACCATGGGTTGAATTTGGGGGCGATTGGCTCCATCGCATAGACGTCCCTTAGTGCCCGCTTCCGTTCCCGCTTGGGGATGTGCGTGGCGTAGATCATGTTGACCGTTTTCACCTGGGGGGAAACTTCTTCTGTCCCCCCGTGTTCGGACGTCGGGGCTCCTCGTCATCGTCGCTGTGCAGCCCCTTGTCCTTGTCTTCGGCATTTATCTTGCCGGCCTGTTTGAATACCCAGCAATCTCTATTGGTGTGGTTGGCTGGCTTGTCCGGGGTGCCATGAATTTGGCAACGAAGCGCTCGATATCACGGTCCGGCGGGCGGTCCTGATTATTTCTTTTGAACGGCTTCTTCCACTGACCGGGCTTGGATCCGCTAAATCCGGCGTTGACTGTCGTGTCTTCAGTGCTGTCGCCGTTGTTCCGTCTCTTATGCCTGTTACGCCGTGGCTTGCCGTTATTGTCGCGGCCATCCGAATTGCCAGAATGTGGCATAGTGCTGCTGCGAGCGAACCAACTGTCCTCGTCCACGCAAAAGCGGGTCATTAGTGTTGCGAGAGCTGCCATGGACTTGGGTTTTTCCTGGCCGAGGTGTCGAGCGAGCCACTCGTCACGGATATTATGCTTAAAAGCCGCCAGAACTTGGCGTCCGGACAGTCGACTATTTGGTTCTTTTTAGTTAGGAACCGAGTCCAGAATTTCCTGGCTGACTCTCCGGGCTGTTGAGTAATGTGGCTCAAGTCATCGACATCAGGTGGTCGCACATATGTGCCCTGGAAGTTGTCGAGGAATGCGTCTTCCAGGTTTTCCCAGTTGCCAATGGAATTTGCTGGCAGGCTGTTTAGCCAGTGCCGGGCTGGCCCTTTGAGCTTAAGGGGAAGATACTTGATGGTGTGTAGATCGTCTCTGCGGGCCATGTGGATGTGGAGAAGAAAATCGTCGATCCATACTGCGGGGTCTGTTGTGCCATCGTATGATTCGATGTTTACGGGTTTGAACCCTTCTGGGAATTCATGATCCATTACTTCGTCAGTGAAGCAGAGGGGGTGTGCGGCGCCTCTGTGCCGGGCTATGTGGCTACGCAGGTCGAATTGCTCTGGGTGGCTATGTTCGGCCCGGCCGGACTTGTTGAAGGTGTATCCGGCGTGACGGTCCTCGTCACGTGCCGAGGCGCGCCCCCGTGATCCGTAGATCGATCTTGGCTGTCCTGCTTTGTTGCCCCGGGCCGTAGTATGTTGGCGTGGGGGTATTGGCTGGTATGCGGACTGATATGCCGTTTTATCCCGGCCACGAGGTGGTCGGTCAGCCGTATTGTGCTCTAGTCCGTATTCCTCGGCTGCCAGGACTTCAGTCCATCTATCTGTGAGCAGGTCTTGATCAGCTTGGAGTTGCTGCTGCTTCTTTTTCAGGCTCCTCCCAGTGGCTATAAGCCGACGCTTGAAGCGCTCTGCTCTCACGGGATCCTCGAGCACGCCCGAACTCATCGTCGCCGAGGCTAATCTCGTCTTCGGAGGGGCATGTAGCTGTCCTCCTCCGGGTATTCATCCGCCGCCTTTGTTCTTACAGGCTGACCTGCTCATCCTCTGCTCGGCCTGCTCGGCGGGCTGATCGAGGTTGTATTCTTCTTCGGCACCATTCGGATTGTTTTCATCTCCGGGCGGTATTGCTGTGGCAGGGCTTGGAGTGGCGCCCGGCAGCGGCCATTCTTTGCTTTTTCCCACGAGGTTTTATCCTCCGTTGCCTCATCGCCATTTGTTTCCTTCAGGGTGTCCACCATATATATATCATAAGAAGAGGTGGCTTTCCACCGCCCAGTGAGCGGTGGTTCATGTTCTTCTCCTGCATCGTCGTCCATACCGTTGATGTCTTCGGAGTCGAAGTTCAGTACCTCGGTTAAATCATCGACCGTGGCAATGAAGTGGATGGTGGGTGGGCAACGAATTCCCTCGTCGCCTGGCTCCCACTCGAGCCGGACATAGTTCGGCGAAGATCCTCCTGACAAAGAGAGAGACTTTAATGAGTCCAGCATGTCGCCAAAGGGCGAGTGCTGGAAGAATCCGCGGTGAACTCCATTACGGAGCCCATCTGGCCCGACGGGCTCGGGAGTGCGCGTGAATTTGGAACCAACGTCCGGATCTGAATCCGGGTGAGTCACTGAGCCACCGCAGAGGTAAGACCTGTTCGGATCCACCACCGATGAGTGTGCGACACGTGGGCGGGGTCCGATCCTCGTCCTTAAGCGGCGCAGCTGCTGGATCTAGGTCCGGGGATACTACTGGGATGATACCCCGAGCTTCGTCCGACGGCAGGTCTAAGCCGTGCTCGTCGTGACTGTCCGGTGCTCCTGGCATAGGCCCAAATCCATCAAAGATCAAGTCCCCGCGGATGTTCGCCGTATAGTTCAGGTTTCCGAACCTGACCTGGTGGCCAGGGGCGTAGTTGTCGATCTGCTCCAGATGGCCAAGCGAGTTGGCCCGCAGTGCGAAGCTGCCGAACACGAAGATTTGTCCGGGGGGAAAGTCTCACCCTGGACAGCGTCGTTGATGATGATTGAAGGAGCCATCTGTTGGAGATATGCCCTAGAGGCAATAATAAAAGTATTATTTTTATATTTCCTTGTTCATGATAATTGTCTTTTATTCATGCTATAATTGTATTATCCGGAAATCGTAATACACGTGTGAATACATAGACCACAATATGTCCCTAGTGAGCCTCTAGTTGACTAGCTCGTTGATCAACAGATAGTCATGGTTTCGACTATGGACATTGGATGTCATTGATAACGGGATCACATCATTAGGAGAATGATGTGATGGACAAGACCCAATCCTAAGCATAGCACAAGATCGTGTAGTTCGTTTTGCTAGAGCTTTTACAATGTCAAGTATATCTTCCTTAGACCATGAGATCGTGTAACTCCCGGATACCGTAGGAGTGCTTTGGGTGTACCAAACGTCACAACGTAACCGGGTGACTATAAAGGTGCACTACGGTATCTCCGAAAGTGTCTGTTGGGTTGACACGGATCGAGGCTGGATTTGTCACTCCGTATGACGGAGAGGTATCACTGGGCCCACTCGGTAGTGCATCATCATAATGAGCTCAAAGTGACCAAGTGTTTGGTCACGGGATCATGCATTACGATGCGAGTAAAGTGACTTGCCGTAACGAGATTGAACGAGGTATTGGGATACCGACGATCGAATCTCGGGCAAGTAAAATACCGATTGACAAAGGGAATTGTATACGGGTTGTTTGAATCCTCGACATCGTGGTTCATCCGATGAGATCATCGAGGAGCATGTGGGAGCCAACATGGGTATCCAGATCCCGCTGTTGGTTATTGCCCGAGAGCCGTCTCGGTCATGTCTGCATGTCTCCCGAACCCGTAGGGTCTACACACTTAATGTTCGGTGACGCTAGGGTTGTATGAATATGAGTATGCAGCAAACCGAATGTTGTTCGGAGTCCCGGATGTCACGAGGAGTTCCGGAATGGTCCGGAGGTAAAGATTTATACATGGGAAGTCTTATTTTGGTCGCCGAAAAAGTTTCGCGCGTTATCGGTATTGTACCGGGAGTGCTGAAAGGGGTCCGGGGGGTCCACCAGGGGTCCACCTGCCCCGGAGGGGGGGCCACATGGGCTGTAGGGGGTACGCCTTGGCCTATATGTGCCAAGGGCACCAGCCCCAAGAGGCCCATGCTCCTAGAGATCAAGGAGAGGGGAGTCCAAAGAGGGGAAGGCACCTCCGAGGTGCCTTGGGGAGGATGGACTCCTCCCCCCCACGTGGCCGCACCCCTTCCTTGGAGGAAGGGGCAAGGCTGCGCCCTCCCCCTCTCTCTTGCACCTATATAAAGGGAGGGGAGGGAGGGGCAGCCGAACACATAAGCCTAGGCGCCTCCCTCCTCCCTGCAACACCTCCTCCTCCTCCCGTAGTTGCTTAGCGAAGCCCTGCCGGAGTTACGCGCATCCACCACCACGCCCGTCTTGCTGGATCATCATCAACCTCTCCTTCCCCTTGCTGGATCAAGAAGGAGGAGACGTCATCCGCTCGCACGTGTGTTGAACGCGGAGGTGCTGTCCGTTCGGCACTAGGTCATCGGTGATCTGAATCACGCCGTAGTACGACTCCATCATCCCCGTTCCATTGAACGCTTCCGCACGCGATCTACAAGTGGTATGTAGATGCAATCACTCTCCCATGACTCGTTGCTAGATGAACTCATAGATGGATCTTGGTGAAACCGTAGGAAATTTTTTTATTTTCTGCAACGTTCCCCAACACCATCGATCCTGACAGCGACGACACAGAGGAACTCTCAATGAAAGCACCAATGTCGGTGTCAAAACCGGCGGATCTCGGGTAGGGGGTCCCAATCTATGCGTCAAGGCTGATGGTAACAGGAAGCAAGGGACACAGATGTTCATCCAGGTTCGGGCCCTCTCGATGGAGGTAAAACCCTACTTCCTGCTTGATTAATATTGATGATATGGGTAGTACAAGAGTAGATCTACCACGAGATCATAGAGGCTAAACCCTAAGAGCTAGCCTATGATGGTATGATTGTAATTGTGATCCGCCTTCTAAGGACCAATCTCTCCGGTTCATATAGGCACCAGAGAGGGCTAGGGTTTACATGGAGTCGGTTACAAGGAAGGAAATATAATATCCGGATCGCCAAGCTTGCCTTCCAAGCCAAGGAAAGTCCCATCCGGACACGGGCCGAAGTCTTGAGTCTTGTATCTTCACGCTTCAATAGTCCGGACGATGTACACAGTCCGGCTGTCCGGATACCCCCTAATCCAGGACTCCCTCAACGGGCATTTTCTCTCTCGCACCCCATTGTTGGTGGCCTCTGCCATACACATCACCTCTCTATGATGAAGCCATGCACACTTAAATTACATCCGCCACAGAGGACCCCGCGACACACACACACACACACGCACACACACACACACTTACCCCCCCCACACACACACTAAGACTCCATCTCTCTCTCTCTCACACACACACAAACACACACACACACACACACACACGCCTGCCCGCATGCACGCCCTCCCCCCCCCACACACACTAAGACTCCATCTCTCTCTCTCTCACACACACACAAACTAAGACTCCATCTCTCTCTCCTCTCTCTCTCACACAAACTAAGACTCCATCTCTCTCTCTCTCTCTCTCACACACACACACTAAGACTCCATCTCACACACACATGCTCTAGGCGGAGCATTTGTTCCTACCACCCTTCATCCAACCTTACCCGTATGATAAACAATCACCTTTATTAACTTGCATAACATGGACAAATTCCACTTTACTTTAGTAGTCAGCAAACTTATCATCTGTACCCTTATAAAAAAGCAGGTTGGCGGTGATGGTGTGCCTGCCATCTTATGTCTGAACCGTATGATCTATATCTGAGGATAGAAAACAAACTATGATAATTTTACAAAAGATACCCACACCTCTCTCCACATCATTATCTCCCGCAACCTCATTGCTAAGCAATTAAAAAAGGAATAAGTCTCTGGAACAATCTAGCATGCATGGTGGCCGCTGCTTTGCCGTGCCAAATCCATCCCCATGCCTCCGCCCATTCCGACCACCGGTCACCACCACGCTCCACTCCTCCTCGCCTTATCTCTCATCTTTCATTTTTTCATTGACATTCTCGAGATACCAGTTTTACGATAAAATTCTCGAGATATCATTGGATTTTACACATGGGATTACTCCTGCATGGGTCAATCACAATAGGTGTTCTGTAAAAAAATGCATATTGATGTTCCGTGCAATGCACGAGAATCTTGCTTGTAATTATATAACGCAAATCACGAGCAGGAAGTGATATTTTTTTTGACACAACCACGTTAACATGGTCACGTAAATCACTAGCTAAAGTAAATACCATTATACTTATATCCCGATGCAAAAGGTTGAGTACATGTACGAAGAGTAGAGTCGCACACACGCACTCTGTCTCTCGTAATCTCTCTCACACACACCAGTTACATGATGCCCACTTAAGCGGAACCGTATGTTACAATTTGTGCACCATGGTACACGTGATGCTACGCATTTATTTAAGCCGAGGGCGAACCCAAACAGTAGATGCATTCATTCCCCTCCGCCGCCTCTTCTCTACGGTCGCCGTCACCCGGTAGCCATGGGCGGCGAAGGTAACAACATACGCCATACTTCACGAGCGGCGCTTTAATATGGAAATTTTAGTGGTCATGCATGCATCTTTTGTGCTAGCACTCCTATATAAGGGTTGACGGTCGCTTCCCACAGATGTCTTGTGAGCGGTGAAAGAGGAAGGAGAAGGAAGCGGGCTGTGGAGTAACGTTTTACCACAATTTCTTAGGAAGCGAGTGCAATAATTGAGTAGTTTTGCAAACTACCAAGATTACTACACAAACGGTTCAAAACCTATACTCCCTTGCCGGTAGCGCTTCCCACGTGAAACATTCAGCGTCATACAGGCGTCGATGCCACATTAATGCCCGGCCAGAGCGGAGGCGACCTCTCACCGGCGCCCGGCTTTGAAGTGGCGCTGACGGCCGAGAGAGCGCCGCTTCGGTGCACGTGATCGCTCGGCGTCGAGATCGGCCATAGGCCCTGTTTGGATCCATGGGTTAGAGTTAGTTTGAGCTAGTTGGGGCTCAAGTAGCCCTAAAGTATCCAAGCATGAGGGTTTAAATTGGAGCAAGTTGCACCGAACCCACCAAAAAATATCCCACCCAAGAGGTGCTAGCTGGAGATAGTTCTCATTGGGACCACTAAAAATCACTTTTCTCTCTCCATGAAGTGCATTTATTGTCAATCTAACCCTGTCACTCAAACACCTCTTTGGCTACAGTTAGTTCAGGGTTAGTCATGAGTTAGTCTAACCTCTAGCTAAGTTAGAGTATCAAACAGTGCAAGTTGCTCAAAGCATACATGCAAATTCGTACATGAAAGGATTTTTTTTAAAACGGAACGTGAAAGCAATTTTTTTAGACTGCTCTTGGCACGTCGCTAACATGTGATAGTTAACCGACCTCAATAGACGGCAGAAATGCCAGCCCGCCGCACTTTGATAGCGACAAGGAGGGAGAAGCGATACAGGCTGCTGGATTACTAGAGATAGGTGTCTCATGGAAGCCAAGAAATATGGTGATAGAGTGGGTTAGCCATGTACTAGTATGATGTAACTACACTGGGCTACCGTGCTTCGTACTCTTCCAGTCCACTGTGGAGATGATTGGTTAATTTTATATCGCTGAATAATATTAAATATTATGAGTGCAGATGCTCCACCACGAGGTTCCTTGCTCCTTCTCGGTTGTCCGGAATCTATGTTCTTCCACTCTATTTTTTTACGTGAGCTTTGTTCATCCTTTTGCCAACACGCGAGACATCTAGCATGAAGGTGCACGTGTTATGCAAGGATCGTTCCATCTATATGAAGAACACGTGGGATTTGGAACTACGAGGCGAACATGTACCCGTGGTGGACGTACGAACCTGAGTAATGTAAGCGCGATGAAGTGAAGTAGAAAGGCACAAATGGTATGAACATGCGTGGCACATAGGGTGTGTTTGGTTGCGTTCTCGTCTCAGCATAGTTGTTCCCTCTTCATGCATGCTCAAATCAACACCCCTCTTCATGCATGCTCTCTTCATGCATGCTTCTAGTGTATTTGTGCTAAACTAGTGTGGACTCATGCACCCTCCATACACTCTACCAAACACCCAAAAGTAGGTCGAGAAGGGAACTCTTGGGCGGCATTTGTCTCTTACTACGTACTACCACTAAATGTTGTACGTGCAATGCACGGTGATGTTATGGAGTACGTGCCTAAGTACTCTAGTGCTACTATATTAGTTGGAGGCACATATTAACTTTTATATTTGTTTACGTGTATGCCCCGAGACCTTCCAACTAGACGTGTCTTTGTCTCTAGGTCGCACTTTGTATCGTTCATACCACTAAGTACTACTACATGTGGTCCCTGACCCAGAAGTGGAAGAAGTGGAGACGCTCTACCACACTATTTTTTTACGTTGGGCTCTACCACGTTGTTCATGTCCCACTCCTTTCGCTGACGTGTGGGACATCCAGCACGTGCCGTGTTTGGCACCCTTCGTCGTAAGAGTTGAAACGCTAGCATTCATCGGAAATAAAAAATAATTATAAATCGGCAGTGATACTATTTTTTTGTGAACCAATCAGCAGTGATACTATACCACGCGGTTTCCTTGATCCTCGATATCGGAAAGAATACTTCCGTTCGCCAACATGTGGGACGTCGACCATCCTGGTCCACTTTCCATGCACGTAGAACTCCAAGGGAGTCGCCCAGGTCGTCGCGCCGCAGTAACAATGACTAATGAGCCGTCAAATCACAGGCCCACTTCCCACTTTGAAGTTGCTCGGACGAAGGAACCATCATGACTTCGTTGAATTCCGCTTCTTGAAGAAAACTACTGTACTAGCAGTACTGCTAGCTATAGTAGTTACTCCAACAGAGGCCTCCTTTCGTTCATAGGATAGGAATATGAAAATCATAGGAAGTGAGATGACATGAATCTCAATTCCTATAGA
Organism: Aegilops bicornis; assembly: GCA_021605145.1. Taxonomy (NCBI): domain Eukaryota; kingdom Viridiplantae; phylum Streptophyta; class Magnoliopsida; order Poales; family Poaceae; genus Aegilops; species Aegilops bicornis. The sequence goes on from CM038674.1 coordinate 243,818,026, forward strand.
GAAAGAGATGCCATTTGATGCTTAGGATAGGAATTTTTCCATTTAGTCTAGGCTAATGTACTGGTAATTTTCTCTAAAAACTACAGTAGTAACTAGTACTAGTATTGGTACATGCTCGTACTCAGACACAGACACACACACACTAACTACTTGTACTACTACTTCTCACATGCTGGCCAGACGCCGTCGTTCTCCTTCCCCGCTTTGTCGGGGACACCCCAACGTGCTTGGATCTCCGCCGACCTCTCCGCAGCAGCGCGTGCGTCCTTTTCTTTCTTGCGGCGGTGGGCCTCTCTTTTCTTGAGTGCTTTCTGACTTTTCCGCTCCCTCTGTGCGGCTTTGGCCGCCTCTTGCTCTACCGCCCATTCGGCCTTGGCATCTTCAAATTCCTCCCACATAGTTGTGAGGTCGCGAGCGGCGATGAACTCAGCACGGCGGGATGCCATCGCTTCCCTACCATTTTGTGTGCGGTCGTGGGCGGCGAGGAACTCGGCGCGGCGGGATGCCATCGCTGCCTTACCGGTTAGTGTGCGGCGCGGTGGCATGAACGACGCTCGGGGAGAGCTCTGGGGTGGAGTGACCGGACAACCGTATAGTGTAGTGGTTTGTCAAGAGCTCAAGGACAGAAGACGAAGCAAATTTGGATTCCCCTTCAATCCTGGTCATTTATTACCGAGTAAAATGCATTGGCGGTCATCGAACTTGTCTTGATAGCTCACTTTTATCATTCTATATGAGATATGGTGATTATACGGTCACTGGCTCAGCGTATAGCTCCGTATTTGTGCACGGTTGACCAGTCAAACAGTCCGCATGCGCCTCATCAGCTCGTGTTCTTTATCTATCTATCTATGCGGGCCTACCTGTCTTGAAGAAAGAAATAAAAACCAAAATTATGCGTATGTGACATTCTTTGTTTAGGCGTTCTTTGGAGGCCTCATGAACACCGAGCATGTATTCACTGGCTCAACACCAACGGTCATACTTTCGTGACTCGGCGCCTTGCTCATGTATATCGTCCATCACAACGACAATCTATAATACAGCCTAGCTAGAGAGGGTACTATGGTGCGGAGTATGTACTATCGTGAGCAACCGATCATAGTGCCACTGCACACGAGTGTGCGTCTGATCGATTTGTCCATTATTCATAAGTTTTGTATGGTTGTGTGGTATCTAATGGTGGTCATCGGATGCTAGCTGGCGACAAGAGCGGTTGCATGGACGCCTGGTTGTCAATACGTGCCGCATACGCTTCAAAGGCTCGTCATCCATGAGTTTAAATTTTACCACCATGCCGTCGACCGCCTGGCCTACGAAACCCCTTCCATCGCTAGCGAGCGCTTCCCGCCTGAAACGATCACCGTCTCTCCAGAACGCCAATGCCGCATTCACCATCCTTAACTGCAGGTGCAGTTGGTGTGTCACTGACATGCGGTCCTGATGCCCATTGGGCCCACATGTTAGTGAGACAGCGCACCTGCGGTTAAGTCACTGAAGCAGCGTCCGCATTCATGCCCGACGCGACCTCTCACTAGCGCCGACATTGCAGCAGCGCGCAGGCCGAGAGAGCACCACCCGCACGGCATCCTGGTGCAAGCGACTGCTCCGCGTTAATGACACCACGTCTGCCGATGAACCTACTCCGCTGCCAGCCGTCCATCCGTCTGCCGCGGCTCATTGCCATTCGCCCGCTATATTAACTTGAGCCCCAGCTCCCAGCCATAGCCAAAGACCCACACTCATTATCCTTCGGTCCCTTCCTTTTGTTGGCACCACTCCAGCCATGGCCTCCGGGCACTCCAAAGATCGCTTGGACGTACTATCGCAGGAGCAGACGAAGAACATCGGTGGCTCCGCTCCGGGCGCGCTCCAAAGCTCTCTTGGACGTACTCTCGCAGGAGCAGACGCAGGAGATCGCCGGCTCCCCGGCCGCCTCCGCCGCCACGACCACGAAGCCGGCGCGCCGCGGCAGCGGCAAGAAGAGTAGTACGGTAGGTCGCCACCGCTCTGGTCCTAGGAAGGCCACGCTCCTCCACTCGATTGGCGCCAAGCTTGGTGGGATAAAAATCGGCGGCGATTAGCCGCTTGATGGCGGCGTGAGGCGGAAATCTTCATAACCTTGTGCTCGAAGGAGGAGGTTATCGAGGCAGATAAGGAGGAGGCAAAGGCAATGGCGGCTTTCTCGGGTTCATGGCGGACATGGTGGTCGGGGCCCGGCGATCGTTTAGATTAGGTTTCTGATGGGTTTTAGTATGGTTTGTGCGAAATATGTAATGAATTTCATCCAGTTTATAGGAAAAGTTCTCAAAATGTAATGAATTTCATCCGGTCAATTTGAAATTTGCTTTGTTTGCACGAATTTCGTCCGGTTAGTTCTTATAGTTGTCGAAAGGTATGCGGGCAGCATCGGATGGCATCCATCAGTGTCCTCGGACAGATGCCGGTGTAAATTTGTGGACCAGCGCTGGAGATGCCCTAACTATCATGCTATAATCGCTAACAATCCTCCATTATTTGGCGAGGAACAGTTATCCCTCGATCAAAATCAGATCCATGGTGTTTCGCACTCCTCCAGCGTAAGAGTGTAAACTCTTGCTTACATAAAAATGGAGCAAGTGGGCTGATGCTTGTAGCACGTCATATCACTCAAACTAGCCCGCCTAACGAGCGGAAAGCACCGCCCTCGTCATTATGTTACTGGATTTCTATCGATCGATCGGCGAAAATGTTACGCCGCAAGTTCTAAAGGAAAAGGTGGCACATTTGCGACTCAGACGTCGCAACCCCGACGATCCGGCTCGCACGCCGCTCACCAAAGGTGACACGCGTTGTCTTGGAATTTCACTGACATGTGGGACCGTAATTGAATAAACCGTCGATAGCCGAAATCTAATCGCTCGGCGGGCGTCGGCTGAGAAGAGAGAAACAGGGAAGGGAGAAGAGATCACCCGCCCGCCGCGCACGGACTCCAAGAAATATATGGTGATAATGTGAGATGGGCCATGCTGGAGTCCGGACCGCTTCTGGAGCCCGCTCTCACCGCCCTGGCCCCTCTAGACGCCAGCTGCCCGCCGCATGCATGCATAGCAAGTAGTACTCCTTATGTGGAGGAGAGAGAGGCATTGACAATGTCAAGGAGTGGGCTCTGCAAGAACCCGTCTCTACACGTGCTCCTAGGCATAAAAAAATAATTCTAAAAAAAGGCATAAAAACAATAGTGTCTTAAAAAAAGAAAGGTAAAAACATTTGAGAGGAAATAGATAGAGAGAAAGTGAGAAAAAGTTGTACCTGGGCATTACATGAGGAAGGAGGGAGTGGTGCACATGCCAAGTTCACTGGGCTGCCGTGTTTCACACTCCCCCATCGTAACAGTGGAGACAGTAGCTTTCATCAAAAATAAACAATGAATACTCGTGCTCGTCCTCTATATCGGAAAGAATACTTTCATTCGCCGACATGTGGGACGTCGACCATCCTGGTCCACCTGCCATGCACAAAATTATCCTGGTCTACCCCGGTCGTATCACAGGCCCAACCTTTCCCACTGTAAGTTGTTCGGACGAAGGAACCATCATGACTTCGTTGAATTCCGCTTCTTCAAGAAAACTTACTGTACTTCGCAATATCGCTACCACACGCCAAGACCGGGCGACACCGTACCACGCCATATCACCGAAACCCACTAGGCCAAACTAGCCCGCCTAGGTCATCTATTTTGGAATGGAGGAGTACGCGTCTACTGCCTTTGCTATGATTTTGTGTTGCACATTCTCTGTACTTTTGCTACGATTTTCCTACCCTATGAACCAAATGAGGCCTGAATGTATATCGAATATTGTCTGATCGATCGCTAAGCCTACAATTTTAGGAGCTAGGGCTATTGGTCGATCAACGAGGGATAAGTATAAGCGTACCACAAGCTCATCAGCCCCAACGTTTCTCTTCGGTGAGTGTTTTGCAAGTACTATAGCTCGCACAGTAGCTAGCCTACTAACACCAAGAATCATCGAACAAGCCCTGTTGATATGATAAACAGTTCAAACTTACATCTAAGCATGCCATATATTACATTAAAAGCTGGTGAGGATACATCTGTTTCCATAACTCGGAGAGGGTTCGCATGATTCACTATCAAACGAAAGTAGCAAGATCCGCCCACACAAGACAGTGCACTAGCCCTAAGATGGTTTGATAACACACATCGTTCTAGTAATTAAACACAGGGCAATGCAAACTACCCTGAAGGATTAGCGCGACCAACTATTTCTTGTCAACGATCTCTCGGACAATGACCACAACACGGACAGCGGCATGGGAATCGATTTCTGGGGCGATGTCCGCAGGACTGACCGCGACATCGGAATCGATCTCTTGGGAGATGTCCATAGGATGGACAGCGGCATCGGAATCGATCTCCGGGGCGATGCCAACAGGACGGGCCACAACATCGGAATCATCAAGGACGTCCACCGGCACCTGCACAACCCTAACATATTAGCAAGCACATTGCAAATAATCAAAAACCACAACTATGGTAATAAGCCATTATTTTTTACCTTGTGCAGCTCACCAGGGGATCTCATCCCTCCGGGGGCCATCTCCTCGTCCTCGATGGGGGATATCACCTTGCCAGGGGAATACTGCTTCTCAACTGCGACTATCTCCTCAAACACGGTCTTGAGCCTCACATAGGTGGCAATCAGAGTTCCTGGGGTAGGCACGGTAGGGCCCTTGCTGTTCTTCCAACTTTCTTTGAGGATTTCGTCCGCCAACATCCTCAACTCTTGGGCCAGTGCTTGTTTCTTGGAGTTCTTCGTCTCCATGGGTTGGCCCGCCAAGATGGTCAACTCGTTGGTCGGTGCTCGCTTCCTGGAGATCGCTGTCTCCAGTGGTTCTCCGTCGGCAACTCTTTGCCTAGTGCTCCAGGATCCATCAATGAACTGACAAACAAAAAGCAATCAAAAGGAAACCACAATCGCAATGAAAATGGGAAAAGAATAGGATGTGACAATCGGTCGGTGCTTCGCAAAAAGAAGATTCTTGGAATGAAAATATAGCAGCATAACTGATTCGCCCACCTTTCCTTCGCTTGCGGTAAGAAAAATGGCAGAAGTGAGTAGCCTGGAGTGAGGTTTTCTTCAATAAAGGGAAGAAAGGGCTTGAATGACCGTTCCAGTGAAATGATGGTTGCTTCTTCAAGTCCAACTTGGAGGCCACATTACCACTGCTGGTAAAGGTGTGGGTTTTGTGATATGACGGGTCATGACGGCCACACCGGGGTGACAGGTGAGTCTCGACTATAGCACCGCGCTGTGATTTGGTGGATGGCACGCTGGCCCGGATGCTTTGAAATGTCCCGCATGTTGATAGAGCGGCTAGTCATATACTCCCTCCTTTCCGGTTTATAGGGCTCAATTCAAAAATTTCACCAACCAAGGTAGATGGTGAGTGGTGGAATCCTTTTTGTAATTTGCAAAAGCACCCAATTAATGCTCTTGTTTTCTTAAAAAATTTATGTTTACCAATGTATTAATTGCAATGCATGCATGCATAAAGTACATGCATTGGTCAATTTTCTCTTAATACCTGCATGCAATTATTTAATGCACCTTGGAATCTGAACTTGTGATGGGGAACAACCAAATTGAGCCTTATAAAATGAAAAAACTAGATTTTGAGATAAGCCCTATAAACCGGAAAGGAGGGAGTAGGAGTGCTCAATATTGTGCACCGCGACCAAGGCAGAGAGGAAAAGGAGATAACTACGTAATTAATGCATGAGTTTAATTAGGGTAGTTTTGTAAAGTACGAGATACATTCCTCCAATCGCAAAATGCCTTGGTCCATGAGATTTGAGATTTGAGCCCTATAAACCGGAAGGGAGAGAGTACTGCACACGGTGTAGTCTAGTCACTTGTTGAAATCTCTAGAAAGGCAAATACTCCTTTCCGGTTTACAGGGCTATACTACTCCCTCCATCTAGGTGTGTAAGTCATCTTGACTTGTACTAGAAAACAAGTAAGTGTAATTCCCCCTAAACAATAAAATATGTTGACATGGGGAGGAACATATTTACTAGTTATATCATTTGCAATTGCCTGAATCTCAAGACGTTCCTCAAACCAATCATATACTTTATTGAGATAGGTAACTAACCCGAGTCCCCCTCTAAGAGCCGTATATGAAAATTCCATCTCGTACGGCTCAAGCAGAAACACAAAAATTTTCAACGAATATTAGAAAAAAGGTTACGAAAATCAAATAGTCCCAAAACACTTAGGCGCGGTGCATTAACTTCTACCTTGTTTCTTGTTTCTTGACATATCAACCAATAAGAGATGAGAGGTGTGCATGCTTTTAATGACTTGCAATGGCTAGTTCATTGCATGCAATGCTATTAATTAGCAAATAAACATTGGTGACCCAGAGGAGGAAACGGTGCTAAGCGCATGGACCTATGCAGAATGAGTATCAACCAATGGATAATGGAGTTTAATTGTTAAACAATAGCAATTTTGTCTCATGCAAGAGCCTGGCTAGTACTCCAAGGAACCTCACCACGCGAGCGTTCGCAACTGCCACATTCAGATTGCGCTTGGCTCTTCGCCTCTTCGAGAAGACGAACAATGATGTTACTCCTACTTCTACAGTATCGAATCCACTGCTGCATGTCCGTCCACCTCATGCGGGAGGGATAGCGTGTAGCCAAAGCTTCTACTTACTGCTCCTGCCTTTGTGTCTATGACAGGTGGGCCCAATAGGTGGTTGGCCCTCCTATCATGCAGCCAAAGGCAGGTGCAGTTAAGGCACCGGAGCTCAGTCCGCAAGGGAGAGAGCGTTGTAGTAATCAAATTTCTCGGTCTTGTACGAGTTGACGAAGATAGTGGTTGCTTGCTAGGGTTGCTAAGTACGTATATATAGGCCGGAGCCTCCACGCTTGCTTGCTAGGGTTGCTCTATTCACACACTCTCATCCTCTCCAGATCTAAACAAGATAGGGGTAGTAACACTGTCTTTCTCCCTTCAAAAAACACTGGCTTTCTATCCTCACCGTTGGTTACAGATCCGGACGTATCCCCTCCACCGGTGAAGGGGAGGAGGGGCAGCATCTAGGCCGTCGTCGACAGCGAGGGAGGAGACCCACTATCGACCGCACCGTTATCTCTGGCCGAGCGCCGGCGCGGGAGGTCCTCCGTCCCTTCGTCGTTGCCTGTGGGCGGATCAGGCCTCCTGCCGCCCACCTATCCACATCCGGCGACCTTCGGTATATCTTCGTTCGAAACCGCCTTAGCTCTACTTCCCCAGCTCGCTACATCGCTGCATGTGCATCATTTTCTACCTCTCAGCCCCTCTCGATCGGATGGTCCAACGTCACATATTTCTTTTCTTCTATTGTTAGAGGTAAAGCTACTTCATGGAGTCGAATCTTGTACTCCCTCCGTCCGAAAATACTTGTCATTGAAATGGATGTATCTAGATGTATTTTAGTTCAAGACACATCCATTTTGATGACAAGTAATTCCGGACGGAGGGAGTACTTGGTTCAAACAAGAAATAAAGTGGGGGTGGGGGGAATTAGTATGTAAATCGGACTTGGTACAAACAGGAAGGGAAGGGGGTGAAAGTAGTACAGACTGGTCATCTAACCGGTCTCTTGGTCGAAAAGGGAAATATAGGGGTAACGCTGTACACAGTGGTACGACCAGGACTAGATTTGCTATCCACACATAAGAGTAGGTGGCTAGAGTGAACAAAAATGGGACCAACCCAGATATGTTTCTTGGATGTTTGTTTCTCGGGGCAACAAACTATGAATCACCACTTTATGCCCATGTTTACGTGACATGGTCTTGGATCGCTGGTGCACCCACTTGTCCCAGCTGTTCTTAATCTAATGTCCTGGTAAAATGAAGCCATGACACTGTTATAAGCCATGACAAGTTTAGCCAAATGTTTTTGCATGTAATTGTTTGAGACTACATTTGTTTCCTCTGTGCCTTTTGTGCAAACAGGATATCCAATTCACACAGTTCTTTGTTGTGACCTTTTGGTGCCTTTGCACAAAAATCTTCTTAAAAGAAGTTACTTTTGTTCTGTTTAACTGGAATGTCAGAATGGAACAGTTGTTTCATTTTGGTGGAACTGCACAAAGGGAGATCTGTGTTCCAATCCTCATCATCCATATTGGCGCCATAACCTTCCTTTAGGTAAGAATGATATTTAATGCATGTGTTCATCTCTATTTTCCATTGCCATGAGAAAATAATGCTGTTTTTACTAGTACACTTGTACTCCCTCACCGACAAAACCAATTCTGAATTAGAAGGCCAATCATGTACTTGGTTTCACCAACTGGTGAGGAGAAAGAGAAAGCGAGCATGAAGAGGAAGAAGAAGAAGAATAAAGTGCCAAAGGCGATCTTGCTGAAGCCAGAGGCCTCAGTCGAGGCCATTCAAGGGCTCCGGCAATGACTACCTTGCATGTGAGACGATCCTCCAGGGAGCCCTTCCACTTCCGATGTCTCACTTAATTAATTAGGAGTACTTAAGTAGCACTAATTTATTACTTCCTAATTTTCCTGTTGGAGTTAAACAAATGTTTAGTAAGACCCTATGTTGAATCATGTACGTGTGTATGTTTGTCTATGGAGGTGAATCATGTGGTGGAGCAGGGAGGGAATATTATTAGTGTCATGACATAATAGTGCTATTATTTTGCATGTCAATTTATTGCCATTGGTTCAATGAGGCAATGTTTTGCGTATTGTCCATCATGAATTTGATGCTCTTGTTTGAGTAATATGCTAATGTCTTCCTATCCTTTCTCACTAAGCTAATCAAGGTTTCACCTTGTTCCTACTTGTGCAAACAGAGATCATGTTGTGCCAATCATACATTTTAGTGGAACTACACAAGACAATACAATGAATCGTATCCCAGCCGATTGCTTTAACTCTGCTGGAATTTCTTGATAATCTTCGATATAATCTCAAAGACCTTTGGTAAATAAGAGTGATTTCAACCATGCATTTTAAGTGCACAAAAATATATACTATTGTGTGATTCCAGTGAGTGTTTTATCATCTCTTATGGGACTACATGAATAAGCTTTTTTTCTCAGGTTGGTACGGGCCTAAGGCCTTCATCCATATTAGTTTGCTGTCATCTCTATTTGTATCGTGCTACTGTCATGAGAAATTCCTTTATCTTTGCACGTTAAAGTTTTGCAACCTATGATAAATGGCAATGCTTTGAGTGTTGAGTTGAGCTAATTGGCACTGATTAAATAAACTAATACATCTCTTTAAGCAAGACTACTATGTTGCTAACTTTACACATAGATAATGAGGGTGCTTCTATTTGTTTTAGTGTATGTTTCATCAACTAGTCCCACTATTATAGTAATCTCACTCTCTTAATATATGTGCCAACAGGGATGCTCGATTTTTGTGGAACTGCACAAAAACTTTGGGTGGTTCATTGCCTCGACAGCTTCCGTCCTTTCCTGTCAGTCACTAATCTCCGCCTGCTTACTTCCTTTGCTGTTAGTCGCTTGGCTTATCTCGACTTCCAGTCAAAGGAAATAGTAATTGATATGCTACCTCACACAGGTTGGTACTGGTCTTTATCCTGATTATTGTGCCTGTCATATGTATTGGTAATTTGGTATTGTGCTCTTGTTTGCCGATTTCATAAAGGAGTAATTTGGAGCCTAAACCCGCAGTGCAAATCATTACATCGGGTGATTTCAGAGAAGCGCACAAAATGATCAGATGGACAGGTACTTATGCTGCTGCTATGTACTCCAAAGTTCACTCAGACAACCAGATCGACTATGGAAGCAGAACTCACAACATTAGACACATCATGCGTCGAAGCAGAATGGCTTCGAGAGCTTTTGATGGATTTGCCGGTGGTTGATAAACCAGTGCCGGCTGTCCTTATGAACTGTGACAATCAAACAGTGATTGCCAAGGCTAAGAGTTCAAAGGACAACATGAAATCCACAAAGCACATAAGAAGAAGATTGAAATCTGTCAGAAAATCAAGAAACTTTGGAGTAATAGCGTTGGATTATATCCAGATGGCTAAGAATCTGGCAGACCCTTTTATGAAAGGGCTATCACGGACGATGTTGACAAGAAGTGCCTATATTCATTAGAGTATCAACCGGCGTCAACCAATTGTCAAACTCCAAGTATTAGGAGAGTGAACGCCAAAATATTGCTTGGTGCATAGCCCGGAAAAACGCGATCCGATCTTTGGTCCCAACTTATGCCTTTTGGTTATCGGCACATATGGTAGCGAACTATATGGCATGGAGTCTAAAGATTCCAGACAAGTTGGTTGACGCATATATTCATTTGGCACTTAATCAGTCTGCACGCCAAGGATGCTCCATTTCGGTTGAACTGCACAAAAATTGGGTGGTTCATTTTCTCAACCGCCTCCTTTCTAAATGCGCAATGTAGAATTTTGGCGAGATCTGAGACCAAGATGAGCCAGTAAACTAGTTGGATGAAAGTAGTGGCCAAGTTGCTCAAACCTCCCTCGGCACTGGGCCACTATTTGAGGATAAACCTACAAGCAAAGTTCAGATTGTCTGTACTACCTCTTATGTACTCGAAAGTTTACTCGTACAAGAACTAATTTTAGCAAGAAGTACCTCCGATTGAACACCATTTACCAGTCTGTACCCTAGGTAATTAAAGTTCGTCCATGGATCATATTGGCTGTGATCTCAATCATTTGGATGCATAAACATCTTGAACATGTGTATATCTGAATCTTTTTGTGAATTATGTATGAATATTGTCGTGTGATCTATCAATCATTTGGATGCATAGATATCTTTGAGCTTGTGTATATATGAATCTTTTGAGTTGTTGATAGTGAATGTTGGCTATGAATATGAATGTGTCCTGTGAACCTGAGTTTGATATGAATGTTTACCTTTTACATTGTATTTGTGTGTGAACTTGTTAGTATGCCTCTTTGTGGGGTATAAAACGCAGGTCTCTTATAGAAGTAATGCTGCGTCCAATTTATGTTTTCCCTTCTAACCACATTATATATATTTATATTATTACTATTATCGTATATTTTATAGAGACTTATATATACATTATAAAAACATCCCATGTGTTATTAACTTATAAAAGTAAATGTTTAACGGAAGTTGGCAAGGAAAATCCTGGTTGTTTTTTACTCACAGGCAAGGAAAATCCTGGTGATTGCGTACAAAATCTTGCGAAGATTTTAAGGACCAATTTAATAATAACGCGCTCATTTTTATTTTGAGCAATAACTCACTAATTTCTTAATTATATATATATATAATGTGCCTCCCCGGTTTATTCTTTGATATTAATTGCTCCTTCTAACATAACATTATATATATAACGAGCCCACGTAATACGTCTATTTCAAGGAAGTGCAAATGGGCGGGGATTTCTTAGAAAATATAAATGGGCCTGATTGACGCGAAATTATTTGTTCACCCAGCCCAAAGAAATGTACTGTACATTCTAGAAAACATGGGTTAAATATATGCCACATTTTTGCAGGCTGACATGTGGGCCAATAGGTCGAAGCCTACGTAGCGCGTTGTCAACTTGGTCAACAAATGATTGTGTCATCCACAGCCATTGGATTTATATCCAACGGCCGGCATGCACCTTCAATCTCTCGTCTTCTTCCTCCAGCGTCGCCGGGACCGCCTGGTCCGGCCTCCGGCAGCTAGCGGCTCTGCTTAGCACGCATCGCTGCGAAGCGCTACCCCACCGCCGGCCAGGCTATCCCTCCACCCCTCGACACCTCCTGTTATTCTCCACATACTACAGCCCCACGCCGCAATGTAACCAATTATAACCCTTCTCCTCCTCTCAATCTGCGACTCGCGCCGCGTTTTCCCATCCCGAGTCGTTCCCGTCCGGGCCTCGCCGTCATCCACCGCCTCGCTGCGTTCGGTGCGGCGTGGTCAACAAACGAGTGATCGGAAGAGGATCAGATGCGTGGAGAGCCTGACGGCTGGGATCCACGAGGTCCATGGTCGCACGCAAGGAAAGTTCCTCCTTATTAAGCTGAAAAAAATGTTTCCTCCACCTGACAGCTGGGACCCACCGGTTGTATCTTCGCACGGAAGGAAGTGCCTCCTTGTTTTGCGAAAAAAATTATTCATCCCGTTGATAGTTGGGACCCATCAGATTTGGTGACTGACTTGTGGGCCTACTAAGCGGACGTGTACGCACGGCTTTGTCAACTTAATCAACAAATGATTCTAGCAATTTGGACCGTTGGATGTTAATCCAACAGCCGTGCTCCTTCTTCAACCTCTGTTCTTGCTCCTCGTCTCCGTGGGCGGCACCGCTGGGTATGCTGCCGCACCCGAACTAGTGAAATTTCCCTCCTCTCCATCTGCGACTCCATCGCCCGTCTTCCCCATCTCCGGTCGTTCCGATGCAGGTGCGCTCGGCATGGTGTGGTCAGCATGGTCAACAACAGAGAGTCATCGGAAGATGACTGTACGTGAGAGGATGACAGTGGGGACGCACCATGCCCATGGACGCATGCATGCAACGGAACGCGGCGAGGTCAACGTGGTCAAGGAATGACTTCAATCGGAAGTATAGGGGCCGTTTGGTTTGCTGGCTGTCCACGGGTGGATGGGGGATAGCCATATTTTAGGATGATACTAGCCGTTTGGAAGAGAGGATACGGTGGATATGGGCAGCCGTGTTTAGAGAATATTCGGTGTAAAACCTGGTTGACGAGAGCCATCATATTCTCGCGGACGAGGGCAGCCACTCACGTTCTCCTCGCTGAAACGTTTTCCCCATCTCCCACCTCCTGAACAGAATCCTCATGCCCTGCTCGCTCTCGAACGAAAATAGCAACAACGGCAGCGGGTGGGATTTTTGATTGGGTGGTGGCACAGTTGAGGAAAGGCGGCGGTCCCTCTCCCTTCTCGCCTTCTCTCCTTCCCGCTGAAATGACATGGTCGTAATTTGTGAGCTCCGACAGCTCGCGTCGACACCAGGCGTAAGGGGGCTGGTGGTGGACAAGACAGCGAGGAAGGAAGTCGATGGAGAGAGCTGAGTGGTGTGGTGGTGAGGGATGGGCCTGGGATGCTTCTTCTCATATGAAAAAATAGTCCATGCTTCATCTGTATGTGATTAGGCAGGCCAACGCCAACAAGAGCACTGAATATTCAGAACAAATGATCATCTTGTTCGTGAATAGAACAATAACAATGTTGTTTACGTTGGCAGAAGCGGGGCTACTGTAAGTGCAACATGTGTGTGTGTGCGTGCGCTTTCACAAGTGTACATGTTGTTTAATTTTTTGAATAATTTTTATAATAACAACATGTTTGGTTTTGTTTCCTTTGTTATCAGATAGTTGATATAAGGTTTTTCTGAAACAACATCTTTATCTTTGAATGGAATTATACCCATTTATGAAACAACATATTGCATGATTGCATGTAACAGAGGTAATCTCACAACTCTAAGAAAAAGGTCAACACGAAAAAACGTATTTTGCAAAAAAACGTTTGCCCCCTGACTGCTGGGACCCACCTGACGGGCCACCGTATTTCGCGAAAAAAACGTTCCCCCCGCTGTCAGCTCGGACCCACCGTAAGTGCCTCCTTATTACACACACAAAAAATGAATACTCCCCCGGCTAGCTGGGACCCACCTTGGTGGGAGGCTGACTTGTGGGCCTACTAAGTTGACGGGGACGAAGGGCTTTGTCAACTTAGTCAATATGAACGATTCTAGCTCCAGTGACCGTCGATGTCCATCCAACGGCCGTAGTGCTTCTTCAACCTCTGGTCTTCTTTCTCCACCAAGACAAGCAAATACCGGTCGTGCCGCATGCTCCTGCCTCCCGTGGCGGGTTGTCTTTGCCGTGGAGGCCTCACCGCCCCCCACTATTCCCACCGCTGGCCAGGCCCTGTGGCGACGACAGCCTCACACCGCAGCCAAACCAGTGAACCCTCGTACTCCTCTCCGTGCGGGCTTCCACTGCCACGTCTTCCCCGGCTCCACGTCATCCCCTTCCTAGGCCTCGCCATCGTCCACCACCGTCGTTCTCTCCGCGCGGCATGGTCAACGTGGTCAAGGAACGACTTCCATCGGAAGAGTACTGTACATGGAGAGGCTGACAGCTGGGTCCACAGCCACAGCCCAGTTTTTTTGTGATTTGCCAAATAAGTCGCTTTGTCAGACCTGTTGGGCTGCAAATCTTTCAAGACGAGGAGAGCTTTCATTCGGCTGGCCAAGAAAATGGCCCATCAGTAATGAGAAATGGGTTGTACATTTTTATAACACATCAAACCGGCAATTAGTTTCAAATATCTTTTTTTTCATTTCAAGATTTTAAATTACATTAATTTTTATGCGTGGAGAATTTGTTGGATTTTATACTGATATACATTTATTTTTAAAATCAGTTTGAATGTGAGTCAAAATTTCGGGATTAAAAACAGTTCGGACCGCTTTTGAAATATGCAAAATTTCGTATAAGTTTTTAACCGTGGCCACAATATGGGCTGTAATGTTAACAAAAAGAATATGGGCTCCAAAAAAAACCTTAAGAATTAGCAAATGGGCTGTAAATTATTAGAAATAATGGCAGATGGGCTGTATGCTATTTTCCACAGATTTGAGGCTTTCCTAAAAAAGGTTGACGACAAGCGATCGTTGGATGTCCATCGAACGGCTGTCGTGCTTCTTCAATCTCTGCTCTTTTCGCTCCAAATGCTCAAACAAGCGCCCATGGACTGCTCTGCTCCTCCTCTCCTCGCCACCGTGCCAAGCAGCCTCACCGCCCACCGTACTCCCATCGCTGGCCTAGCCATCCTCTACTCACCCACACTGCTGTTATTCTCCGCGACGGCAGACGAAACCAAGAAACCCTCAGACGGTTGTACTCCTCCGCATGGGAAACAACTGCCGAGTCTTCCCTGCCTCCGTGTCGTTCCCTTCCTAGGCCTCGCCGTTGTCCACCGCCCTGGTGCTCTCGGCGCAGCCTGGTCAACGTGGTCAATGACCGACATGCATCTGAATTGGACTGTACGTGGAGAGGCCGACAGCTGGGTCCAGGGCTGCACGCAAGGAAATGCCTCCTTATTACGCGCAAAATAATGATTCCTCCACCTGACATCAGGGACCCGTCGAAAGGGCCTCTGTATTTCGCGAAAAAAATGTTACCGCCACCGACTCGAACTCCACGACTATATCTTCGCACGCAAGGAAGTGCCTCCTTATTACGCACAAAAAAATGAATACTCCCCCTGTTAGCTGGGACCCAGTATAGTGGCAGGCTGACTTGTGAGCCTACTAAGTTGACGGGGATGGAGAGCTTTGTCAACTTAGTCAATATGCACGATTCTAGCTCCAGTGACCGTACGATGTCCATCCAACGGCCGTAGTGCTTCTTTAACCTCTAGTCTTCTTCCTCCAGCCGCCCAAACCAGCGCCGGTCGTGCCTCGTGCTCCTGCCTCCCGTGGCCGGCTGCGATGCGGCGGAGGCCTCACCGCCCCCTACTACTCCCACCGCTGGCCAGGCCATCCCTCAACTCACCCACACCCCATGTTATTCTGCGGCGACGGCAGCCTCACACCGCAGCGAACCAGTGAACCCTCGTACTGCTCTATGCTTATGTGGATGACATTGTGGTGAAATCCAGGGAGAAGGAAACCTTGATATCTGATTTAAAGGAGACCTTTGATAATCTCCGGGTTTACAAGATGATGCTTAACCCGGCCGAATGTGTATTTGGTGTACCTGCAGGCAAGATTCTGGGTTTTCTGGTCTCAAACAGAGGCATTGAAGCTAACCAGGAGAAAATCAAGGCAATCACCTCTTTGGCTAAACCGGCGTGCATCAATGACGTTCAGCGACTGGCAGGTCGTGTTGCTGCTTTAAGCCGGTTCATAAGCCGGTTAGGTGAGAAGGCCCTCCCGTTGTATCAGATGATGAAGAAAATGGACACTTTTGTCTGGAGTGATGCTGCTAATATTGCCTTTGAAGATTTAAAGAGACATTTCTGAGCCACCGGTCCTTGCGGCTCCCATTGATAGAGAGCCATTACTGTTATATGTGGCCGCTAACGCACAAGCCGTCAGTGTGGCCATCATGGTGGAGCGCAAGGAGGCTGGCAAGGAACATCCGGTTCAATGGCCGGTTTACTACATCAGTGAGGTGCTCATTGAGTCTAAGCAAAGGTATCCACATTGGCAGAAACTTGTTTACGGAGTGTTTATGGCAAGCCGGAAGCTGAAGCAGTACTGCTAAGGTCATCCTATTACTGTGGTAAGCTCTGCCCCCTTAGGAGACATCATACAGAATAGAGAGGCCACGGGACGAGTCGCCAAGTGGGCCATTGAGCTTGGACCTCATGGTTTGAAATACTTGCCTCGGACTGCTATCAAGTCTCAAGCTCTGGTGGATTTTATTAATGACTGGACAGAGTTGCAGGCACCTGAGGAGAAGCCAGATAACACATATTGGACTATTCACTTTGATGGGTCCAGGCAGTTAGAAGGCTCGGGGGCTGGAGTTGTTTTAACTTCCCCTCGAGGTGATAAATTTTGTTATGTGCTCTGACTTATGTTTCCTTGTACTAACAATGCAGCTGAGTACGAGGCCTTACTCCATGGTCTCCGGATGGCCAAAGAGATGAATTTGAGCCGGGTAAGGTGCTTGGGCGACTCAGATCTAGTGGCTCAACAGGTGTTAGTCAAGTGGGACTCCAAGGATCCCCTTATGGCGGCTTACCGTCGTTAAGTTGATGATGTGGCTGGGCACTTCAAGGGTTATCAAGTGGAGCACATTGATCGAAGGAAGAATGAGGCGGCTGATGCTTTAAGCCGGCTGGGATCTCAGCGTAAACCAGTGCCGCCTAACACCTTTCTCGATGTTTTGCATAATCCTTCTGTCAAGGTACCTACAGAGGAAGAACTAGCAGTGCCAGACCCGGAGGCATAGCTGGTGGCAGCTCTTCACGTCATTCCGAATTGGACAGTACCATGTTTGGCCTATATGACCCGGGGAGAGTTGCCTGAGGATGAGACCTTGGCAAGACAAATCATCAGGCAGTCCAAGTCTATGACGATTGTTCATGGCGAGTTACATCACCGCAGTGTCACCGGGGCGTTTCAACGTTGTGTGTCGCCTCATGGAGGGTCGTGGAGATACCGTGAGATCCATGAAGGAGATTGTGGTCATCATGCGGCTCAAACTCTCTTGTGGCCAAGGCTTTTCGTCATGGTTTCTATTGGCTGACGGCTCATGCTGATGCGGAGGATCTGGTCAGCAAGTGTGACGGATGTCAAAAATTCTCACGACGAGCTCATGTGCCGGCTCAAGAGTTGAGGATGATTCCAATTACTTGGCCGTTTGCAGTCTGGGGGCTTGACATGGTTGGACCTTTCAAGAGGTCTAAGGATAAAAAGACACACCTCTTGGTGGCGGTGGATAAGTTCACAAAGTGGGTTGAGGTAGAGCCGGTCAGTAAGTGTGACGCAGCCACGGCGGTTCAATTCATGAAAAAGGTGATCTTTCGTTTTGGTTTTCCACACAGCATCATAACTGATAATGGCACTAATCTCTCCAAGGGTGCCATGGAAGAGTTCTGTCAACGAGAACATATCCGGCTTGATGTTGCGGTTGTTGCTCATCCTCAATCCAATGGTCAAGCAGAGAGAGCTAATCAGGAGATCCTGAAGGGTATCAAACTCCGGCTCTTGGTCCCCTTACAGCGGACTCCGGGTTGTTGGGTGGAGGAGCTACCCCCTGTGCTGTGGAGCATCAACACTACGCCTATCAGATCTACAGGTTATACACCTTTCTTCATGGTGTACGGAGCAGAGGTAGTCCTGCCAAGTGACATCCGGCACGACTCACCCCGCGTGGCGGCTTACATTGAGGCTGATAACGAAAAAGCTCGTCAGGACGCACTTGACTTGTTGGATGAGGAGAGAGACTTGGCAATAGCCCGCTCGGCGATTTACCAGCAAGACCTGCGCCGCTATCACAGCCGCCAGGTTAGAAGCAGAACCTTTCAGGAAGGCGACTTAGTACTTCAGCTCATCCAGATCACCGATATGCACAAGCTATCCCCTCCTTGGGAAGGACCCTTTGTGGTCAGCAAGAATCTGAACAACGGGTCATACTACCTTATCGATGTTCGAGAGCACAAGGACTCACGTAAGTCGGAGGAGGAGACCCGTCGGCCGTGGAATATCGCCCATCTTCGGCCTTACTATACTTGAGCCGTTGGCTCTTAAGATGTATATATTTTTTGATGATGTATATATTATATGAAGCAATAAAGCATGACCTCTGTTCTTTTCACCCTCAAAGGTTTACATGTCTTCTTTATCAGGTGGTGGAAACAACCAACGGGGAGCGGGTCATATCTGAATCCAGCTTTCCCTTTGGTCCTGCTTATGATCATATCTGAATCTAGCCATGATCACTTGGGGGCTTCCTGTTCAAACATAGGTCGTATTCGAACCAAAGAGAACATAGCTGTCGATACCCACTTGATCGGCATACTGCCAAACCCACTTGGGGGCTTCTTGATCATATTTGAATCATAGCTTAACCTCTTTGGGTCTGACGTGGATCATATTTGAATCAGCGTCATTAAACAACTCTTATGGTCACTTGGGGGCTTCCTGTTCAAACATAGGTCGTATTCGAACCAAAGAGAACATAGCTGTCGATACCCACTTGATCGGCGCCACTGGGGGCTATATGATCGTATCCAAATCTTAGCTTAACCCCTTTGGAACGGTTCACTGATCGTATTCGAATCAGAGGCCTTTAAAATTAAGTTTATTATTCATTATAATTTGTAAGTGTAAATGTTATCAAGGGCCAGGTGAGCATTATATGTGCCAACTTTCAGGAGTTAAACTCACTCTCATGATTTGGGTCACATAAGCCGGCGAGAATACCAAAAAGATCGCAGGTATGCTATTGTGATTATAATCATAAACCGGCTTTTATATGATGTTTTGGTTCGTACTACGGGTTATCAATACTTTATGTGACCCCGGATGCGATAAGTCGCCAAGGGAATTCTGCTTGTTTTATATGCAGGATAAGGCAAGCAAGTTTTAACATCAAGGAAAGATCAACATAAGCTGGAAGTATATAGCGATGGCGGCTTACGAAAGTATTAAGCGCCACAAACATGCGCGAAGGCATGACAAAAATCGAGAGGTTTTTCTACCCTATTACAAGACTCCCCGAGTCTGAATAATGAAGCATTGTTTTCGCTGAAGTCATAAACGCGTGGCGGTTCACTCCTTTGGTGGGCTTGAAGATTCCGGGTTATCCTTCTCCGCCTCTCCGTCTGCTGCCCTGTCCTGGAAGGTTGACGAGGCCCAGTCAATGCCGCTCAAGGCTTCAAACTCAGCTTCATCATCTATTAAACCGGCTGGGTCAACTTCAGGGGCAAAGGTGTGCTTACGAGTTGGAGGGATCAGGCTGACGTCATCATAGTGAGGTGTTGGAATTCTCCGGTTCTCGCTGTCATAGCCCGACTGATACTTGGTAAGGTCAATATCGTTCCCAATGATAGTAGCCATAGGATGTACGACTTTCACACAGGCGGTAAAGTCTGTCTCGTCGAATAAAGAGCCGTCTTCCTTCAAGCTGGGATATCCAAGAGCAACGTCTGCTGTGTCTAATTCGGAAGCAACGCCTTAGCTCGCTCAAGGCAGCTATAGCCCGGTTACGGCAGATGCCCGTCTTAGCTCTTGGATCCTTTGGGTAGCACGGCAAGCCGCTTTAGCACATCTTGCAGGAGATGGGGAACGTCATTTGATAAAGCCACAACGGCCAAAGCATCGCGTTGTGACCCGGTGTCTGATTGCTCCACCAGAGTGTAAACCGCCTTGACTTGATCAACATGTTCTGCTTGAGGTTTGTGCTCCTGGGGCCTGCGTTCATAAACATAAGGTGAGCCGGAGATGACAATTAAAATAGTCATCAAAGGAAGGATTTCAATATTCAAGGTTATGTATAGTAAACTTGCCGAAGATTGTTGATACCATTTGAGATATCTGGCGTTTTAAGCCAGACAGTTCGGCTGTTACTTCTGCAAGTGATGTTTCTGCTGTCTCGGCCCGGGTTACTAGTGATGACTTCTCATCAGCCCAGATTTTCTTCTCCGCATCAAAATTCTTCTTCAACTTCTCTTGTTCAGAGACGCTGAATTCAAATTTGGAGTTGGCCTTTTGAAGTTCAAGCTCTTGAGTTGCCAGGCGGCTCTTCAGGTCAGCAATCTCCGACTCAAAATGACTTGTGGTGGCCTGCGTTGATGCCGGATTATAGTCAGAATCATGGTAAGATAACATTAAGTCCCAAGCACTTTGCAAGCAAAGGTACTTGACACTTGGGGGCTAATGTATGCTGAAGAAATTTAACTTACAATGCCGGTTCATGGAAATTAAGTCTCAAGCACTTTGCAAGCAAAGATACTTGACACTTGGGGGCTAATGTGTATCGCAAGTTCAAGGTATCATGTTACAACCGGGTTAAATATCTTCTTTATAAGCCAGACAAAGCAGTGCTAGGCAGTTTTCTAAGTCTACAACATATTTATTCATAAGCAATAGACTTGGGGGCTAACCAATGCAGTAAGTATGGTTAAGAAAAGTAGCATAAGTTGTACCTCAGATTTTTGTTGTATTTGCTTCACCATATTAACTTCCAGGTCACTGCTGCTATGTACTTGGTTGATATAGCCAGAGACTATTTCTCCAATACTCAAATGAGTATAATCAGCAATATCTAGCTTGGCCTTTCGGCGTTCCAGAAGCTCCTCCTTGGCAGAGCACTTGGCAAGGACAGTGGGCTGCCCCGGCTCAGCAAATTGAGTCTTCAGAATCTTAACTTCCGGATCAATTGTCTTGGCCGGGCTAGGAGCTTCTGGGTTATCAGAGCTGTGGAGAGTATCTTCGGCGGGTGGATCAACGGTTGGTGCTGGAATATCATAAAC
Source organism: Aegilops bicornis (assembly GCA_021605145.1). Taxonomy (NCBI): domain Eukaryota; kingdom Viridiplantae; phylum Streptophyta; class Magnoliopsida; order Poales; family Poaceae; genus Aegilops; species Aegilops bicornis. The sequence continues at coordinate 243,839,052 of CM038674.1, forward strand.
TGGCTCAGGCGGCGGTTGATGAGTGGAAGTGTCAGGGACAGCTGTTTTGAAAGCCGGTTCAGTTATGACCGGATCTTGTGATGGCTTATTCTTCCTTGCCCTCTTACTGGGCTTCACTTGCACGCTGTGACAAGGCAAAAGGATGAGTACAAAAGCATGAGTAAGGAAAAGCATAAGGTAAACAAAATTACATTACCCAGGGGCAGTTTTGAAAGCCGGCATGTTAGATTGCATAGACTCGCCGGAGGAAGGAGAGGTATCCTGATAATTGGAGTCAGATGAATTGAGAGGTTGACGAATTAAACCCGCCAAAGGGTAAACAGAACGTAAATCGGAGATAACCTCAGCCCGACGCTTCCTGGTTAAGTCAGGTAAGCCGGAGAAGAGCTCTATATCCTTGCTGGTCCGGGTCTGCCTCCGGCTTTCAAATTGTTGTTTCTTCAAAAGAAATTGAGGATCTTGGTAAGCCAAAGGATGTGAAAATCTTACTTTCCGGGTTACTCTTCGAATTTTACGACGGCGGGGGCTCGGAGTCGGAGGAGATTATAGTTACCTCTTCCTCGACGGCTTGGCTGTTCCCGTGTCTTCTGAAAAGATTATTGTCGATGAAGGTAATGATAAAGAGTCAAGGGAGTTAAAAGTTACCTCTTCTTCATCATCATCAGTATCGTCAAGTTTGAACATATCTGAAGCGCTTGGCTTCCTCTTCTTTGAAGTTCCAGTCTTGGCGGTTTTCCTTTCGGCTCTTTTTGCCGCTCTGGCTTGTTTGGCCGCCTCATGGTCATATTTGACCTTCCAGAAGTTGTCATCGGCCTGTGAAAAAAAATGAGGGGTTATGAATAAAAGCAAGGTGGAATATAATAAAGAGTATTCATTGAGGTTGATGACTCACTGCGGGGGTCGGTTTCTTCTTGCAGAAGGGAAGTAAGCCAAAGGCATTACTAGTTACCGTGCCCTCTTTCAACAATGTCTGGTTCATAGCCTCCACCACATCATCCGGCAAGTCGTCGGGACTATGACGCATTGGGTCATTCTTCTCGCCTGAGTAGGTGCACATTAAGCCGGGGCGGCGGCTTAACGGAATCACTCGCCAAGCGACCCAGAACCGGACCAGGTCAATACCATCTAAGTCATTTCCCAAAAGATTTTTGATTTTATTGATGGTGGGAGCAAGTGGCAGACGCTCAACATCAGTCAGTTTATCCGGCAGCGGGTGGTTGGGTTCAAGGCGCAAGGCGCGGAAACCGGGCAGAGGATTTTCCTCAGCCGGAGAAGTGTCTTGGCAGTAAAACCACGTCTGATTCCAATCCTTTGGATGACTTGGCAGTTCAGCATAAGGAAAAAGGCAGTCTCTCCGCCGCTGAATCGAGATGCCACCAAGTTCCAGACTGGGCCCGTTGGCACGTTCGTTCTGCCGGTTTAAGTAAAACAATTCTCTGAATAAAACTATGTTGGGTTCTTCTCCAAGGTACACCTCGCAGAAAACTTGGAAGTTGCAAATATTTGATACGGAATTGGGCCCGATGTCTTGAGGTCTGAGATCGAAGAAATGCAAAACATCCCTGAAGAATTTTGAACCGGGTGGAGCGAAGCCCCGGTTCATGTGATCAGTAAACACGATCACCTCCCCTTCCTTGGGTTGAGGCTTCTCCTCTGACGGGTTAGGAGCACGATAAGACATGACCTCCCTCTTAGGCAGATGGCCGGACTTGACGAATTCAGACAAAGTGCTCTCCGTAACAGTGGATTTGACCCAGTTGCAAGTCACGGGAGCTTTGGCAGCTTTGGGTGCCATTGTATAAATTGAAGCCTATGACAAAATAAGAGTTTCTGGTTCAAATTTAACCCGGAGGAAAACATTTTTAAGTCTATTCAAGATGGCGGCTTAAGAAGGAGCCTAATGACATATGGGTAACTATGCAGTGATATTTAAGCCGCTACAGGTATCAAAGACAGTTAAATTTTCTTAAGTTGCCGGAAGCAGGTGAGGCTGACAATCAATGTTGTCTTCTTAAACCGGCCGCATGAGCTATCGTGTGAAACAGATTTAACAGAGACAGTTTTTTGGCTAAGTATGGAACAAACAGGTTTCACAAGCTGCAGCTATTATTTTGGATCAAACGGCTGTTCTGAAAGGAAAACTTTCTAGACCTAGAACTGGCATAGATGAAGCTCATAGGCTCGAACGGGGCCTCTGTGCAATGGAAAGGGATCTATGTGCATTTGGAAACAGGTGCGAAACAGCTACCGCAGCAGTTTTATACTGTCTAAAGATCAGAAAAAGGCGTTGGAGGTGGAATCTATCAAGGGTTCGTGACGGACGGCGACGAACACCGACGAACTCGAAAGTTACTAATGCAGATCTGAGGAATAGGGAAAGAAAACTTACAGATGCAGAGTTGTTGCGGAGGTCCGTCGCGTTTTTCTGCTCAGGTCAGGTCGATGCAGCGGCCTGAGTTGGTGAAGACGAGGAGATCCGCGGCGGTGGCGGCGGCGGAGCTCAAGCGACAGGGAGACAACGAGCGGAGGAAGACGACCGAGAAGGGAGAATGAAAAACACCTAGGTCGTGCCTATTTATAAGGAAAGGCCGACTAAGATGGCGCGAGAAACGAGGAAACCAAACATCATTATCCAGCGGCCCCGACGCCTCAGTTTTCGGAATGGTCAGTAAAAGCAAAGATCCGTTGGAGGATATGGCGGAGTAAAATATGAATTTAAGTAAAGATGACGTCACGGCGGGTTAACACGGATCCAGAAGATGACGTCATGGCGGGTTAAAAACCTTTGCACAGGCAGAAGGCTGAAGGTTTATTTCTTAAGGTATTTTAAGATTGACGTGAATCAGTTCAAATCAATCTGGGGCCTAATGTTGGGGATATAACTATTTGTGTAAGCCGCCCAGGAGGGGCCGGGTTATGCAAAGAAGTCTCATCAGAAAGAAGCCCAAGACCAAGCATGAAGATGGCGGTTCAATAAAGGGGCTGAGGCCCACAGGCGGCTTAAGGCCTATAGTTATAAGCCGCCATGATGACATGACTTGTAACATAAGGTAGAATTAACTAGTCACCGAGCCGGACACTGTTTATGAGCCGGCCGGGACTCTGTAAACTGCAGGGCGTCCACCCGTGTATATAAGGGGATGACCCGCTGGTGGCCTAGGGTAAGAAACAACTCCTCGAGAGCTGGGCATAGCGTATTCTCGCTCCCTGGTTATCGAAACCTCAAGCAATACCAACCCAACTAGACGTAGGCCTTACCTTCACCGTAAGGGGCCGAACTAGTATAACTCTCTCGTGCCCTTTGTCCCGATTAACCCCTTTAAGCTTCCTAGTTGCGATGGCTCCACGACTAAGTCCTTGCAAGAGGACATCTGCCGTGACAATTCCACGACAGATACCGAAACTTGAATTGGATCCACCGAAAAAGGAAATGAGACGAACAATGATTAACTAGGCGAGAATTCACCAGTTGAGACAATTGAGGAAAGACTGAAGATACTCCGCACGAATGAAATTGATGATCGAATAGAGGCACAGACCCCGGGAATAAAATGGGTGGGAGGGCGGGAAAAACATAGGCAACTTGAACGAGGAATCAACGAATAACTTGAAGAGAAAAGCACCGGTTGAAATGATTGAGGAGAGAATGCAAAGGCTTCGCACGCGTAGGATGGGTACTCGATTCCGGACTCCGGTTCCAAGAAGAAGAAGGGGTGGGCGGGTGGGAAAAAGAAAGACAACTTCGGATGGGGAAAACAACGTCGATTGAAAAGAGCTGAGGATTGATCTCCCAAAAGACAAAGAGGGTCGAATCAACTTGAGAAGAAATGCACCGGACAAAAGAGGATGGACAACGAACGAAAACTAACCGTGTGATACTAAAGAAAAATTTGAAGGGGAAGAGGAGTAGTTCAAAACACCTACGTCAAGATTTCTCACAGGAGCGGCGAAGGGGCTGAGGAGTAAAAAGAAATCCTACACTCAGATATTACTAGACTCCGAAAAAGTTTTCTTCTAGACTCGACATCGGCCAAACTCCACGATCAATCAAGGGGGGCTCCTAGGGTCGGTCGAGGCTCTGATACCAACTTGTTACGTCCAAGATGCGACCCTATCCAAAAGGAACTCGAAGGTCACACCAAGGATAGAAGCGCATCTTGAATACGCATTTGCAAGGTGGATATCGTTACATCGTACCATTACATAATAGTGGGGATACATCCAAGACACACAATGTCACACGAATACAACAATACATCATACATAAGATCAACATCCGACTACGGATGAAACATAAACAGAAACTCAAACAATATCCACCCTGCTAGCCCAGGCTGCCGACCTGGAACCTATCCCCTGATCAAAGAAGCAGAAGAAGAACTCCAAAACAAGCAAACATCGCTCTCGCGTCATGATCATCGCATAACATGTACCTGCAACTGTTGGTGTAGTAATCTGTGAGCCACGAGGACTCTGCAATCCCATTACCATTCTAATCAAGACTAGCAAAGCTTAATGGGTAAGGAAGGGGTAAAGTGGTGAGGATGCAGCAGCGACTAAGCACAGTATGGTGGCTAACTTACGAAACAAGAGCGAGAAGAGGAGCGAAGCAAACGGTCGCCAACTAGTAATGATCAAGAAGTGATCCTGATCTCCTACTTACGTCAAACATAACACAAACCGTGTTCTCCTCTCGAACAACCCCGGAAAGAGACAGTCACGGTTACGCACGCAGTTGGTGTATTTTAGAAGAGTTTACTTCAAGTTTACTACAACCGGATATCAACAAATTCCCATCTGCCACATAAACGCGGGCACGGCTTTTGAAAGTTCAAAACCCTGCAGGGGTGTCCCAACTTAGCCCATGATAAGCTCTCACGATCAACGAAGGATATTCCTTCTCCCGGGAAGATCCGATCAGACTCGGAATCCCGGTTACAAGACATTTCGACAATGGTAAAACAAGACCAGCAAGACCGCCCGAATGTGCCGACAAATCCCGATAGGAGCTGCACATATATCGTTCTCAGGGCACACCAGATGAGCCAGACGTCGGGTTGGCATAGACCCTGATTGCCCAGGGGGCGCCGGACATCGCTCGGTTTGGACCAGCACTCAGAGGAGCACTGGCCCGGGGGCTAAAATAAAGATGACCCTCGGGCTCCAGAAACCCAAGGGAAAAAGGCTTAGGTTGTTAGGTAAATGTAAAACCAATGTTGGGCCTTGCTGGAAGAGTTTTATTCAAGACGAACTGTCAAAGGGTTCCCATAACACACAACCGCGTGAGGGACGCAAAATTTGGGAACATAATACCGATATGACGGAAACTAGGGCGGCAAGAGTGGAACAAAACACCAGGCATAAGGCCGAGCCTTCCACCCTTTACCAAGTATATAGATGCATTAATAATAGAAGAGATATTGTGATATACCAACATAAACAATATCCAACATGGAGCAATCTTCATCTTCACCTGCAACTAGCGACGCTATAAGAGGGGCTGAGCAAAAGTGGTAACATAGCCAAACAACGGTTTGCTAGGAAGGGTGACAAAGGTTAGAGGTTCATGGAAATTTGGGAGGCTTGATAAGCAAGTGGTAGGTAACGCGGCATAGCGATAGAACGAGGCAACTAGCATAGCAATGATAGTAGTGAGATCCAAGGTGATGGTCATCTTGCCTGAAATCCCGCTAGGAAGAAGAACGAGTCCATGAAGAAGATGAAGCCACGAAGACGAACCAAGCGTAGACGAACGAATCCTCACGATCGCAACGAAACGGGAACTATCGAGAAGAAGCACACAACATGGTAAACACACCTCACATGAACAAGGCATGATGCTCAACCCAGTATGATGCATGACAAGGCTACATGAAGCTACTCATGGCAAGAGATGATGCATACAAGAGCAACACATCAAAGCAAGTCTAAATGAGGCCGGAAACAACATATAACAATTCCGGTAAGTCCTCATATGCAAATTTCAAAATTGGTCCAGATCTGAATAAACCTGATGTTCAAGTTGTTAAACAGAAAGTTAAGATGCACCAAGATGATCTACACGAAATTCTAGTCAAGTTACATATAAAGTTCATTTAATTCGGAGCTACGGCCTAGAAGATATCAGCAAAACAAGTTAAACATGGCATTGATGCAAAATGCATTCAAACATCAATCAAACACACTCAAAACATGGATGCAACAAGGTAACATGAAACTACATGCAAAACTAAGCAAGTTTCATATAGAGCACACTCAAGACGGAGCAACGGTTCAACACATACACATGAAACAGGTTTAAAGGACAAGCTGTCCAAAACAGCAACTAGGCATTTTGCAAGCATCAAAACAATATGCTACAGCACCTCAACATGAAAACAAAATGCATTTACATGATGCACAGGTAAAGCATTACAAAACATGAACACTGAGCTATCTCCAGAAATCACTAGAACAAGCTCAAAAGGACATGGCAAGATTGCAAATAATAACAGTTCACAGACTTAGCAGAGTTCACTAGACATGGCAGAAATAACATCAGGTTGCAAAGTTTAGAGCTATCAAACAACATGCTTCAGGAACTTATCATGGCAACAAAAGGAATTTCATGAATCTACTAATTGCATAGAACAAAAGTCCCTTACTAATCATGAGACAAAAAGGCACAGAAGATATGATGACACCCATGTAAACATAGCAAGTTTCGTTACCAGATTCAGACTTAGCAGAAACACTGAGCATGGCATAAACAGAATTATGAAGGCATATTTGCAAGCTCGATTCACTCATCACTCATCATAAAGTTAAGCATGGCAATATCAAGTTCATAGGGTGCATGGAACACTAGCAAAACACATGACAAAACTGAACTTAATGTTAACAGGCTGACAGCAACATTATTTAGCAAGTTTGGAACACGATTACAACAAGCTACAGCAGGCTATAAATGCAACCAAGGTCATGGATGGATAGATCATAACATGTGTAACAAACCGTCCTTAGTGAACATCTCCAGATTATGCCTAGATTAATTGGTAGCATCGAGCAAAGATAGCAACATGATATAGCAGTTTCAGCATTGACAGAATATTAACCGCAAGTAGCCCATTTAACGAGCTTGATGCACTCACCAAAAGGCACACAAAAATACATGGATCGCACCGCTGAAAATATGGCATGGAGCTGCTCCACAAACCTATAGACATCATGCTCATAGGATGCACACACAAAATGCAACAAAAATGACAAATCACCAAGTTATAACAAGTTTCAGCAGTTAACATCATATAGCACTCTTGCAACGATGATTAGGGCATCAAGATGGACTCAAACAAGCATTATACAATGGAATTAATTGAAGAGAATCTCACAGTGAACATTTTTATATATTAAACATGCAAAACGGAGCAGTATGCAAGAAGTTATGGCATGGCAAAGTTGGCACCAGAATGCAAAATTACGGGGACTTAGTGGAAAAATCACCTCCGCGAAAAGTCAACGCGGGACGGAGGGATCCGGGCGCGGGGACGAAGTATGGTTGGCGGGGTTGGTGGATCTGATCCCGATCCATGGACCTCGCCGGAGTTGTGGCCGGAGAGGAGGGAGACGGCGCTCGGCGTGGTCGGGGTCGCCGGAGAGGGGCCGGAGGAGCCGGATCAGTCGATCCTTGACTGGATCTGGCCGGAGCTTGGTCGGCGGCGGCGGATGGCGGACGGGGCGACGGTGAGTCGAGGCGGAGAGGCGGCGGCGGCCTGCTCCGGCGGGCGGGCGGCGACGAGGGCTGCGGTGCGAGGCGAGCGGCGCGGGCGGCGCTGGCAATGGACGAGCGCTGGTGGCGGGGGGCGCGGCGGCGGGCCGGGCGAGCGGTGGTGGAGTCCGCGAAGCGTGGCGAGGTGAAGGTGGCGGAGGCGCGTCGGGCGGCGCTTAGGAGGCGCGGGCGTGGCGCGGCGCGGCGGTCGGGTTGCCGACGGCCTGCGACGGCCAGTGGTGGGCGGCGATGGGCGCCGCCGTGACGACGTGGCAGGCGGCGGTGGCGGTTTCGTCCGGCTCGGGCCGGATGTGTCCGGCGGCGGAGAGGGAGCGGGGCTAGGGTTTTTGGACTGCGGGATTTGGACAATGAGCGCATATTTATAGGTAGGAGGAGTTTGGAGTGTTCAAATGGAGTGTAGTTTTCGGCCACACGATCGTGATCCGACGACGGAGGACATAGGAGAGGTTTCGACGGGTTATTGGGCCATTTTGGAAGGGTGTTGGGCTGCAACATAAAGAGGGCTTTTGCGGTTACTCGGTTAACCGTTGGAGTATCAAACGGACTCCGAATGCGACGAAAATTGACAGGCGGTCTACCTACTCTAGAACAACACCGCACGTCAAGTTTCATCCCATTCCTAGAACATTTAAATGCCACTCGTGAAACAAGGTCTGAGAGGTTCAACAGGTACGTGTGAGAGTGTCGGATCGCGAAACGGACAACGGGGAAAAGGACCGGATGCAAGTTTTGAAAAACATGATGATGCAATGCAGATGATGACATGGCAAAATGCAACACGCAAGCAAATGACATGGAAACGACGGCGAATAACTGGCAGACACCTGGCGCATCAGATCCGGGGCATTACAGCGCGTCCCCTCCTAGGCTCCCTTCTCCTCTCTCCCACTATGGCCCAATAAGGCCCATATACTTCCCGGGGGGTTCCGGTAACCTCCCGGTACTCCGGTAAATGCCCGAACTCACCCGAAACCATTCCGATGTCCAAACATAGCCATCCAATTTATCGATCTTTATGTCTCGACCATTTTGAGACTCCTCGTCATGTCCGTGATCATATCCGGGACTCCGAACAACCTTTGGTACATCAAAACACATAAACTCATAATACCGATCGTCACCGAACGTTAAGCGTGCGGACACTACGGGTTCGAGAACTATGTAGACATGACCGAGACTCATCTCCAGTAAATAACCAATAGCGGAACCTGGATGCTCATGTTGGTTCCTACATATTCTATGAAGATCTTTATCGGTCAAACCGCATAGCAACATACGTTGTTCCCTTTGTCATCGGTATGTTACTTGCCCGAGATTCGATCGTCGGTATCTCAATACCTAGTTCAATCTCGTTACCGGCAAGTCTCTTTATTCGTTCTGAAATGCATCATCATGCAATTAACTCATTAGTCACATTGCTTGCAAGGCTTATAGTGATGTGCATTACCGAGAGGGCCCAGAGATACCTCTCCGACAATCGGAGTGACAAATCCTAATCTCGATCTATGCCAACTCAACAAACACCATCGGAGACACCTGTAGAGTATCTTTATAATCACCCAGTTACGTTGTGACATTTGATAGCACACTAAGTATTCCTCGGTATTCGGGAGTTGCATAGTCTCATAGTCATAGGAACATGTATAAGTCATGAAGAAAGCAATAGGAACAAACTAAGCGATCAAGTGCTAAGCTAACGAAACGGGTCAAGTCAATCACATCATTCTCTAATGATGTGATCCCATTAATCAAATGACAACTGATGTCTATGGCTAGGAAACTTAACCATCTTTGGTTCAACGAGCTAGTCAAGTAGAGGCATACTAGTGACACTCTGTTTGTCTATGTATTCACACATGTACTAAGTATCCGATTAATACAATTCTAGCATGAATAATAAACTTTTATCATGATATAAGGAAATGTAAATAACAACTTTACTATTGCCTCTAGGGCATATTTCCTTCACTGACCCCTCCATTTGGTTTCTTGGACACAAAGGATATCAACACTTCTCGTCACCTCTGCATCAACTAGCTCTCGAAGCTTCCCTATCAGAGACCCTACATTCCAGCTACCTAATCGAATCCTCCTAAGCTCAGCTAGCTTCCTTACCCCTCGCACTCATCGATTCAAATGCGAAGACCCTTGCTCATTTTCCACTACATCCGGGCGCCGATGTAGCAGCCACTAAGGATGCGACGACCCGATCCTCGCTCACTTGACATCATATCTAGATCAAGATACGGTGGGCCACCGAGGGGGGTGACGTCCTGACCCTTTCCCATTTGACACCACACCCGAGTTCAGACGTGGCCGTTGGTGAGAGGGTTACGCCCCAACGAAAATCTTTTGTGTTTCAGCTCCATAAGAGTGGCTGAGTTTTTACGTTGGCACGTCAAGCCTATCACAACCCTCCTCCTTTACCCGGGCTTAAATAACTTATCCATCAATAGCTAACATGCTTGCATCAAAATAAACATTACAAAGATACACACAATCATATTAATTTCAGGTTTCAAAATCCAGGTCAAAAACATGATTCATGGCTATGATAATTGTATCACATGATTGAAATATTACCCTTAAATATAGTGTGATTTATATCACATGATCAATCTACTACATTTACATACAGTTGCATCCATCATAATATTATGGGAAAAGTATATTTTTTGTCCATGAACTCTTTCGAAAGTATAGAAATGGTCCCTGAATTCAAAAACCAGCAAAATTAAGTCCCTCAACTTCTCAACCCGGATTAGTTTAGTCCCTCATACCACTTCGAGTGGTTTCCATCTGATGTGGACATAGTTTTGACCAAAACTTGAGACGTCACCTAGATTTGACCGCCACGTCACAGTCCATGTCATTTTTTTCTAAACATAGTCCACGTCACCAAGTGTCCCCAATACTCGCAGGCACGGCGAGGTTGGATGAGAACCCGTACAACGTCATTCATGACGGTCATGCGGCGGAGATGAAGCGCTCGAGCGGCCACAAGAGCTCGGCGACCCAGGGTGTGGCATTGGTACCCGAGTGACTTGGCCTCCCTGTTGAACGGGTCATCGAGCTGCAGCCTATGCCCGGCGCGACGCCGCTGACCTTATGGCACTACAAGAAATATGTCAACTTGTGACCTTCTGTCCGTGACCCTGGAAGAATTGATCATAAATCTTTGACCATTTGAGACCAATTGGTCAAAAGCTGTTCAGGGGGCTCCAAACCCTAAACTATACCGACCATTTTGGTCAGAAAGGTCGTAATTTCCTTACACGAAATGGTCATGAAGCAGACAACACTGGTCCGCTGCCTTATTTCTAGCTGATCACGGTCAATACAGATGGTCATAACCTTGTAAATTGTGGTGGATTGCTATGACTAGGCGCCACCTCATCAGTTTTGCCTATGTGTCATGTCCATGTGTCAATTTTACCCTAGGTTGTGAAGCAACCTATATTTCTGTCATTCCCAAAATTCCCAAAAAATTTGGGCATTCTTTACTATCCAAATCATTGCCTCATGACAATATTCAACTCCATTTGCCTGGTAAATCTTCCTCGGCAAATTTCCAAAGTTTTTGTTCAAATTTCGAACAGTTGTGAAGGAAGTACTAGCTAGGCATATCCTAATGAGCTGAATTTTTGCCACATCTTCTATATTCCCAAATCATAGCTCTCCACAAAATTTGAGCCCCATCTAACAATACATGTGAGCTCAGCATCCAATCTTTGTTTCTGGTGAAATTTTCAGTTTGTGAAGCAACTATGTTTTATATTAATATATAATTGCTGAAAATGTACCACGACATGACCCTGCCCATAGAACCTCCCTCCCCCAAATTTTAGCTCATTTATTCTAGCCAATTTCCCTCAGCATTTTTCCCAATTTTCTGTTCAGTGGAGAGCACTGTGAAGGAAGTACCATTTTTATTTATCCAAATGGTATGAAAATTTTAAAGTGCCTTCATATGCCCAAATTATCCTCCTCCTCCAAATTTCAGATCAATCCATGCATTCATTTGAGTCTAGCTTCAACATTCATATTTCTGTCTAGTGTGATACGTTGCAAAGCAAGTGACACCTAGGATCCTCCATTTGAGCTACAAATTTTCCAATATAGTGTCCTTACTAGATGATCATCCTCGGCCAAAAATCAGGCCCATTGGCCATGTGCATTTTCCACACCACTAATCAAACACTTGGGTGCTAATTCATGTTTGAGCTCAGTTAAGTCTCCTCGTGAGATTCTTCTATTGCCTTCTTCTTCCTGACACCTATCGGGGGAGTGCCCAACCCACTAGACATGCTTAGGCCGCCCGGAACACGTGGCAACACCACGGTCATACGGTGACCATGCGGCGGGCATGCGAGTTCACGCGCTCTGGAGTTGCGGCCCTCGGCCACCATCCAAACCTCAACGTATCTCCACCAAACCATGTATTTCTAATTAAATAGATACTTATGTACCTATAAATGATTTTTGGAAAAAATAAAGAGCAAACTATGAGGCAGCTGTAGTTCAAATTTGACCCGCTTCCTACTGAATCGGCGGAAATTTGTCTTTTTCACTAGAGGTGTATAAATACTTTTGACGACCAACCATTTTGTCAATTGTACATTAAATATGGCCTAATATATTATAAAAATGACCTGGTCCCATTTTGCAACAAATATATGGTAGGTCCATCATAAAAAAACTCATTTTGGGCACTCGAAAAATAGAAAATGAATTTTTCGTCCAAAGAAAATGAAAACTTCCTTAGGCAACATTGTTTGCCATCCCAAGATGCACCCTTGTGCACAATATGAGATCATTTGAACAAACTATGCCATGAATGTGGCCATAAGATTGATCATTTGGCTTGAAAGCCATGCATCTTCACACATGATAACTCGTTTCTGAGAACACTTTTTAAAAATAATTACCGTATTACAAGTTTATTATTTTTCCAGGTAACTTGGTCACATATAATGACACAATGCGAAGGTTTTCCAATTTTTTGAATTTTTTATGCTCATTTCAAAATGCGGTCAAAACGGCGAGAATGACCGTTCCTAGCTAGTAGTTGAATCTTGAATTTTTTTTGGTGTTTCTCTGATTAAATAGATACTTATGTACCTAGAAATGATTTTTGGAAAAAAATAAATAGCAAACTATGAGGCAGGTGCAGTTCAAATTTGACCCGCTTCTTACTGAATTGGCGGAAATTTGTCTTTTTCACGAGAGGTGCATCAAATCTTTTGACACCCACCCATTTGGTCAATTGTGCATTAAATGTGGACTATTATTTTATAAAAATGATTTAGTCCAATATTGCAACAGATATATGGTAGGTCCTTCACAAAAAAAACTCATTTCGGGCACTCGAAAAATAGAAAATGAAAACTCCCTTAGGAAACATTGTTTGTTATTCGAAGATGCACCCTTGTGCACAATATGAGATCATTTGAACAAACTATACCATGAATATGGCCATAAGATTGATCATTTGGCTTGAAAGACATGAATCTTCATACATGATAGCTCATTTCTGAGAACACTTTTTTCGATGAATTGCCGTATTACAAGTTTATTATTTTTCCTGGTAACTTGGTCACATATGATGACACAATGCGAAGGTTTTCCAATTTGTTGATTTTTTTGAATTTTTTATGCCCATTTCAAAATGCGGTCAAAACGGCGGGCATGACCATTCCTAGATAGTGGTTGAATCTTGGAAAAAAATTGGTGTCTCTCTGATTAAATAGATACTTATGTACCTAGAAATGATTTTTGGAAAAAAAATAAAGAGCAAACTATAAGGCAGCTGTAGTTCAAATTTTACCTACTTCCTACTAAATCGGCGAAAATTTGTCTTTTTACCATAGGTGGATCTAATCTTTTGACACCAAACCCAATTGTGCATTAAATATGGCATAGTATTTTAGAAAATTAATTTGGTACAATTTTGCAACAAATATATGGTAGGTCATTCACAAAAAAACTCATTTTGGGCACTCAAAAAATGGAAAATTAATTTTTCGTCCAAAGAAAATGAAAAATCCCTTAGGGAACATTATTTGCCATTCGAATATGCACCCTTGTGCACAATATTAGATCATTTGAACAAACTATGCCATAAATGTGGCCATAAGATTGATCATTTTGGCTTAAAAGCCATGAATCTCCACACATGATATCTCGTTTCTGAGAACACTTTTTTAAAATAATTATCGTATTACAAGTTTATTATTTTTCCTGGTAACTTGGCCACATATAATGACACAATGCGAAGGTTTTCCAATTTCTTGATTTTTTTAATTTTTCATGTCCGTTTCAAAATGCGGTCAAAACGGCGCGCATGACCGTTCCTAGCTAGTGGTAGAATCTTGAATTTTTTTTGGTGTTTCTCTGATTAAATAGATAATTTCGTACCTAAAAATAATTTTTGGAAAAAAATAAATAGCAAACTCTAAGGCAGCTGCAGTTCAAATTTGACCCACTTCCAACTGAAACGGCAGAAATTTGTCTTTTTCACGAGAGGTGGATCAAAACTTTTGAGACCAAAACATTTGGTCAATTGTGCATTAAATATGGCCTAGTATTTCAGAAAATTGATTTGGTACAATTTTGCAAAAATTATTTGATAGGTTCTTCACAAAAAAGCTCATTTTGGGCACTCGAAAAATGGAAAATGATTTTTTCGTTCAAAGAAAATGAAAAATTCCTTAGGGAACCCAACCATTTGGTTAATTATACATTAAATATGGCCTAATATTTAAGAAAATTTATTTGATCCAATTTTACAACAAATATATTGTAGATCCTTCAAAAAAAACTCATTTTGGACACTCAAAAAATTATTTTTAGTCAACTACGACCAATTTAGATGGTCATAACGTCGTACTGCATTCTAATTGGTCCGTGGACGTATCACGCGGATCGTGCATCAAACACCGTCGGATGCTCGCAGATCCAACAACAGTCCTCAACCCTTGCACACCAACCCCGAAACCTAGATGGTTATTTTGCATCCACCCCCCGCCTCCTTTCTTTCGACATCCATCCATCGATCCCATTCTAGATCCCCCGTCTCCTCGCTGTCTCTCCCGATGGAGAGAGAGAACGAGCGAGAGCTCGCCTCCTCCCTTCCAGATCCATCGCTGCCGCCACCTCCCTCCGGCGGAGCTCGCCGCCGTTCATGGCCTCCCCCATGCCCTCATCCTCTCACCCCTTCCCTTCCCTCACCACCCAACCGAACCAACTAGATCACCCTGCACCCTTCCTCCTCCTCCCCCCATTCCCCAACTAGCTGCCGGCCGCCTCTTCCCTCCTCCTCGCAGTCTCCTTCTTGCGGTCTCCTTCGCCGCACTCAAGATCTCGGCAGCGACGAGCCCAGCGCATGGCCTGCGGTGGCAGGGGGTCGGGATCGACGGGAGGAGTGGAATTTTGAGAAGTTGTTATTGCCCACCTGACACCGCTCCGTCGCCGCTCGATCCGGCCCGTCCTGCGGACGCCCCCTCCCGGCTGCCCCACCAGACGACAGCAGCATCGGGTCGGGGCAGGCGATGCTGGCCGCGGCGGCTGGCGTGGCCTTGGCGGGGTCCCTGCCCCTCCAATGTTTTGGCCGGTTGCTCCCCGTCATCGCGCACATCTTCGGCGCCGTCAATGCCTGCTTCCTCTACTCTATTGTCCACGGGGCACTGCGCCGTCGGGTACCACCTCAACTTCGTCATCTCCTGCATCTTCGCCACCGTGTCATACATCGTTCTGTTCTTCGTGAGCTTCTCAGTCACCTTCTACGCACGGCTGCCCATGCCACTGATTATTGATTAACGCGTGTGTGTCTGTAATGTAAGTTAATTGAT
Organism: Aegilops bicornis; assembly: GCA_021605145.1. Classification (NCBI taxonomy): domain Eukaryota; kingdom Viridiplantae; phylum Streptophyta; class Magnoliopsida; order Poales; family Poaceae; genus Aegilops; species Aegilops bicornis. The sequence goes on from CM038674.1 coordinate 243,854,670, forward strand.
GGCAGCTAGCTACTTGTTCTGTATGAAATAGTCCCAGTCAAATGCAAGTTGATTAACGTGTTGCATCTTACCTTGTGTTCATGTCGAATGCAAGCATCAGTAGTACTATTCTTTCTTTTTCTAGGAATGACAGCTTCAGTATGCATCTCCTCTTAACGATTCAGTCTTAAACTCAAAGTTAAGTAATTAATGTTCCAAACACAAAAGATAAATCTTATGTAGAGTAGTACGTGTGGAACTAAATGTTGGAAACACATGCAACGATCATGAGTATAGTATTTTTTTTACCTCGATCAAATTTCAACCGGCAGAGGTTTTATTCTTACCATCCACTAGTTTTGACAAATTGATAGTATTATTACTTGTAGCAACACAAGTGCAATCTTGTACTGCAAAATAGGTAGTGATCGGCTCATGAAGGTAACCACGACCCCATCTATCCTTTAGTAGTAGAAGGAGCATTCTGCAGCAAGGGCACCAAGCAGACCTGTGACCATCAGTGGAGCTACCCAAAGTACCGAACCCATCATAACTATTCTACACTGAAAAATTAAGAGTATACAAACCTGTTTTAATATTTGGTGACCAAGGCATATTCCAGTCCAGCCTCTATTAAACTTTGTATGCTTGAATTTAAATTGGTTGTCACTATATACTTAGGAGGCAGTGACATAATAGTGTATGCCTGTGCAGATTTTTACATTGTTAAAATAGAGGCTTGGCAAGAACTATTTTATTTGTAGTAATAAGTCAAGAGTTGATTGTTGCTTAAGTAGGGTGACATTATAATCATCAGCTCATGTCGTCTCGGATCAAACATAGCTTTGAATTTACAAGAGTAAAGATTTATGTGAGAAGTACAAACCATGTTCAGTTTTAACTAGTACAAAAATTATGCCCCTGCTATAGTGATACATTCTGTACTACACTGTTGCTTCTGTTTGCTTGCTTGATTACCTCTCTAAGGAAGCTTTGTTTTGTTCTTCTTCTTCTTCATGTGCTACTTGCAGCATCAAGGGGATCTTTGAACGCTACCAGCAGGCCACCGGGACCAGCCTGTGGACCGAGCAGTATGAGGTTGGCTACCGCTTCTCTATCTTGCCTCCATCCATCTTTTTGTTTAGTTGTATCACTTTCTCCTTTCTTTGATGTGGCTGATTTTCTTCGGTTCGATATCATGGCAGAAACTAATTAGGCACTAGGGAAATCATCTAGATCCGACTAGTTTGTACTTAGTCACTAGTGATGCACTGCTCTTTTTCCTTGTGATGCCTGAGTAGTGAGTACTGAAGAAACTGTTTTGGGTAATATGCACTGGTCTTTTGCTTATGCTCTTGTGAGTTTGGCAAGTGATTGTTTGGGGAGTAGATGTAGTGTGTGCTTATGCTCTTCTGAGATTTGCAGGAGTAGTTCATTCTTGGGACATGTGTTAAATCAATAATGTTCCTCAGTGTGTTAAGTCAAGCCTTGCAGAGTACAATATACACACTAGACTGTTTCTGAACGTGTTAAATCAACAATGTGTATGTGTTACTGTATCCTAGTAATTCTGCTGTGTCACTGTAACCCAGTAAAGCAAGATGCTTATTATGCTCATGTTCCTGATGATATTGGTGTACACTCAATTTGGTTATTTCTTCTAGTTCTGCTACTAGTTGTTGTGTACTCCTAGTGCTGTAGTTGCTGTGTAGTAATATAGAAATATTAATGATCAAATATGATGATGTGGCCTGCAACGCACCTGCTTCGATGCCGACCCATCCGGCGCCATCGCCTTTGAGGAAGACGAGGACACCGCAGGTGCCGTCGGCCTCGGCGGCGGCTTCCACCTCTACCACATCGTCGTCACCTACCAGTTCCACGATGGCGTCTGGGCCGTCGAGTCCCTCTGCAGCTGCTCCCGCTGCTCCTTCCACAGTTTGGGTGGGACTCGTCAGATCGGCCTCCTCGTTTCCTATTTCAGGTAGTACATCCTTCTTGCTTGAATCTACTATTTGATCTGCCTGCATATCTCCTGCTTCGGCGCAGAATTGATGGGTTCTTCCTGGATTCTGGAAACCTGCAAAAAATTGAATTTTCTAGGGGCGATCTCAGCCTACTCGACACAATTTCTGCTTGTCCGATTGACTCCGGCATTAATTACTGGGCCGAGATTTTAGTTTGCTGTCATCGTCGAGTCTCAGATCCCCATGCCCATTTATATGTTCTCTATGGTGAATTACTTCTATGTTGTGTGTCAAAATTTGAAGTAGATCTGAAGTCTGCATAGATTTGAAGTAGATCAGGTCATTTTTTTGAACTACACATAGATTTGTAACAATGAGCATAGGTGGTTATAGGTTGCTGTGATGATAAATATAAATATTAAGAAGTGCTCATGCATGGCAGTATACCAGATACCATTGTTTTCACTATTTTATCAACATGGCTTTGTTGAATCTTCGGTTTATATGTGTAAACTCTACATTGTCAGCTACTGAGTACTTTTTAGTTATTGAACGAACTCATACTGGTTAGTGTTGGCCATAGGCAAGTAAACTGGATACCCACCAGACTTAACTATTTCCCAAAGTAGTGATACATTCTGTACTACACTGCTAATGCTTATCCGAGTTCGCTGTTTTATGTTCATGGTAACTAAATGTTTGACATATTAGCTAATTGTGTACCTAAATATGACCCAGGTACAATGGATACAACAAGCTCATCCTCCTCAATCCCTAGCTACTGCACGACTGCCGAAGTGCATACTCCCTCCAGTTCTTGGAGCATCTGCACCTCTTATTGTAGTAGCTGGTATGCTTGATGCGTGTATGTCCATCTCTTTACTGTTTTGCTAGAACCATAAATCCTGATGCATGATGATCATGGTCTGGTTTGTTAGATCTATTCTCCTGGTGCTTAAAATTTGACAACCTGTTGTTGGTATTTTGTTTTAGGCGCAATGTGTTGTAGTGCAGTTTTTCGCACAACATGCACCTATGCCATGCATATTCATATTGTGTCTCTGTTTTTTATATGAACTAGTATCTCATTTTAACTAGCTCGACAACAAAAAGCATGGTACTAGCTGAATACTAAGAAGACTAGGCCCGTAAGGGTTCGATTTTTCTGGTTTTTTCAGAAAAAAATTTAGCCCTGTGCACGGTGGCTTTCGTGAAGTGGTTGATCTCTTCTCTCTTGGACTGTACCTGTTTCTTCTAGAGGTGCATGGGCTTATCTTGTCTCATGTGAAAAGATGGTTTGACTGCATGGGCTGATTTTGTCTCATGTGAAAATGAAATATTAGTTGCATGGCCTCTTGTATGGGCTGGTATACGCGTGTTGCTGCATGGTTGATGCATGCATGCATGTGTCCACCTTTGCATGTTTGTAGTTCCAGGTTTGCACACGTTTGTGTTCTGGGTCCTTCTTTGCTTGCCTATAAGTAGCTCCTTGTTGTGTTCTTCTCTCATGTGTACTTTTGGGTCTCCATCTCTCCTGCTGATGCTACCCTCCAACCTCCACCCAAGATCCCATGGCGCGCTAGGTCGCCGCTCCGGCTCGCCGGCCGGGAGGTGCGTGCAGGCTACACCATGGATTGGGAGAGCCGCATGCCATCCTCTCCTCATGGATCTTCCTCGGCTCTATCTCCGTCCCTGGCCTCCAAGGTGGATACACGGTGGTGGCCTCCCTGTGGTCCAAGGGTGGCATGCCTGCAGCTGACTCTAGATAGCTTCCTACCATGTTGCGCTCCATCCTAATTGACTCCCCTCGGTCTTCCCTAGCTTTAGCCCTGGCAGCAGGTCCCCTCCACCTGCCCCACGGCCGTGGTTCCTGCCTCGCTACTTCAGTTTCAAGTTGTTCCTTGTGAAGGTACACATCGCATCTGCATTTCCTCTCCTCTGGTCTGCGTGGTTTCCTTAAACAAATAGATGAGTTATTAGTACTACAATTTCATCAGATGTAAAGTTGGGTGCATATGCTACAAATTCTTAATCTAAGAAGAATGTTCAGCTGTTGCGTGCAGGTCTGTGGTGAGGACACAAATTTGGGGGTCCAGCTCCTTGCGTGAATGTGCAAGGAATTTAGAACCTGCATCTTTAATATAACATGGTATATTTATTCTTAATCTCTCCATTACGTTGTGTCCCATTTTCTTGATGGAAGTAATTCTGGTTTAATTTCACATGATGTTTAAACAAATAAACACATGATGTGCTGAATAGATGACATACATAGGAAGTACTACATTATTCTCAGGTATTTATTGTTCCTTTTGTGATAGTTTTCTCTGTCCTAAAAGTAAAATTAATCATTTTAATCCTTTGAGCAAGGTTGCCCAAAGTAGGGCGCTCAGCCATTGAGGCATTATCAATGTCTTTAAGAAGCTTCGCAAAATCTGCTCTTATACTAAAAAGATCTAATGTAGGTTTGTTAGCCTTATAGGGTACTATATACTGAACACATGATATTAAATATACAGTACATTGCACTGTGAAGTGAGTATGTATATATTATCCACACAGCTAGCTTCTTTTGGGACTCAACTACAAATACCACGTCAGATGTTTTAGCACCTACAAGCGAGGAATGCTCCAGATGCAGGATTCAAAACAGGATGTGAAAATCTTAGTGATATATGCTAGGACCTGATGGAAAATACATATACATAAAAGATGACGACTACCCAGCTACAGTTTTTAATCCCATGTCAGATGGAAACTTTGGTGTGAAAAGGAATTGAAGGAATATGTGTTTAGGAGTACCGAAAGAAATCCCAGTGGAATTTATTTGTTTAGAGTACCAAAAGAAATGACAGTGGAATTTTCTTTCATGAAAAATAAGAACGAAAATCAGTATTGATAGCTGCTTAGAGTTTTGAAGATCATTCTTTCATGCAAAGTGCCTCCACTTTGTAAACATCAACCTATGTGTATTGATTTACACATAACAACAATTTTTTTATCTGATCAAACATGTACCCCTTCTGTAATGCTTATTATTTCTATAAACACATCCAAGTTAATGATAACATTGACTTTATTTTTGTTTCCTGCAGTCTACTGAAGCTGAACCCGAGCTGCCGCTTAATTCTTGAACTCGATGAAAACGAAGCCACTCACACAGAGCTGCAGTGTTGTGGCTATTTGAGATTCATGGGGTTAAGGAGGATATGTGAGAAGGAAAAGGATTCTGAGCTATGAGTAGAAACTAGCAACACTCAATTGTAGCAAAACATTTGTAGCTTCAGTGTAAGACTGAATCTTCTGATGATGATTAGCTCTTTTGGTGTTTGGCTGTGACGACTACTATATTACACATATGAAGCCTTAAAAAAGTGGAAAAGATTGTACACCTACTAGGGTTTGATCTTTTCTTAGCCAAAGAAAATAGCCTTTTGTGTTTCCAAAACTATTCCTATTCTAGAAAGCCCTTTCAGAACTACAACTGTAGTAAAACAAAAATTGATCTTTGGATGTAACTATTACCGCTAGGATCTTCTTACATTGCATAACCTACACTCATGCATGTCGACATAAAAAGAGCATAAGCTCTAACCAAATTTGATCGATTCTAAAATAGTTTGTTAAGCTGAGAACTTATTTGCTTGATTTTTTCTGTTTGTTGTTGTTGTAAACTAATAATTGTTTAATACTCAACAGATCGTTTGCATATGCGGTGAGGGGTTAGTGTTTCACCACTGCTCTATTCTAATGAAAGATGAGATGCGATCTTTTTTAGTATTAATTTCACATGATGCACCCATTTCTGCCTGTTCCTTTCAGTGATAAGAATTTTGAACTACAAACTGGATACAAAATGACACTAAGTGATGTAAAATTACCCATTATTTCTAAGCCAAGAAAGCAAAATAGTTGATGGTGGCAACAAGCCCTGAGCCATCAATGCGCTATTACTGAACAAGATGATATCTATTTGGATAAGTTTAGAGGTGGAAATGTTTATATTCTATTAAAGGTTTTTCTCTAGAACATTTCTGTTGTCAAGAGATGAGCCCTAACAGGTTCTGAATATGTACGTGGACGATCTTGAAATACCTAGATGATTATTCTTTAAATACCTGGATGATTATTCCGCATAAACAAAGTCACATTGTCATTTTAACACAAGAAGCAAGTATCGTTCCATAATAGAAGTAGCTACTGTTTGCACTGAGTAGCAAATTCATAGTTATTGGCCATCAAGAAAAGCAAACACCCATGCCGATGAGATATACATGTTCCATATGTCCATGTGGAAGTAGTAAACTCTTTCACCTTGGCGAAGCACCAACGGCCCAAAGGTAAGCATACCATAGCTCCTGTATAATGCATGACTAGAACTCCCTGCACAAAGGATTCATCATGTGAACCAGGCATACAATTCAAGGGACCATTCACCTTAACTTATAGCAGATTTTAACTGTTGATCATGATTTAATTTAACCAGTATTACTGTCTAAACTGGTATTGGTGCAAGGATCTACCACTTACCTGACGTGGTAGCACTAATGTACAATATAACTATAAGATTTTCATTTCTCAAAAAACAGGAGCTGAACCTCTTTGTTCCATTTCATCAACTAAACACGAGTACTATATCAGTTAAGAGGCCACGGTGCACATAACCAAGAGAAATTGAGGGGTGGAAATGTATCAGTCAGACTATCAAAATTAGAAATTATATATCAGGCACAACAAATGCACCAATTCATCAACCTAGACAGTAATATTAGTAAAAGCTGCCTTTTGCTAGAAAACAATGCCGGGTCGCCCTGAATTATAATAATTTAATCACTATTTTTCCTATTAAAAAAGAGTCAAGTGCCCAAGTCCATTTATCGGATTCATAAGCATCCACCTAGGAACTGAGTATTCTAGAAAAAACAATTACTCGCCAGGGATTCAGGAAAGCTCAACACAGGCAGAAGAAGCCGAGGAAACGCACGGCCACCAGAACATTAAGGGAAGCAAGGGAACCGAAGCTGAGGCACCCAAAGCACCGGAATTAGACATCTTCGCCGGCCAGCCCAAACACGGCCAGAATTCAGGAGCAAGGCCAATCTGCTCACCCCATGCGTAGCTCCACCGATGTTGGCCCACAGCACCACGAGAACATGAGTGAGATGGCGAGAATCATACATGTCAGAGGAGGCGAGGCGGGAGATGTATTCAATCAATTGTACTAGCTATCAACATCGATGGACAAATCAAAGGCACACCTGAAGCACTCACAGCTACAGAACATCATACTCTAAATTCTGTCCCAAGAAAGAAATTGACAGAATTGGAACAAATTCAGGCATCTGAGTTGAGCAACTACTAAACCGAATTGAGAAGGATTTTATACCTTGAAGGCGTAGGCTTCAGCCTCGCACAGAGCCCTCTTCAGCTGCCCGCTCCGGTACCTCTCTGCAAGCACAACCATAACAGCAGCGCATCAGCTCAATTCGATCCGGTCTTCCACCGTCGGTGAGACCCACTGTGGTTTCTCTCACCTCAGACGCGAAGGCAGAGGGAGAGGACGCCTGGGTACCGGCGGTGCCCGCGAGCGTGGCCACCACGTCCGCGACGACAGCGGTGGTGGTGGCGGCACAATCATACAGGAACTCCATCTCCTCCTCCTCCGACGGCAGTGTTCCTGCGTCGAGGTGAGGGTGGGGGTGGGGCTGGCGCCGTCGGGAGGAGCTCGCGAGGCAGGCCGGAGGTGGCCGGCGGTCGGCGGAAGATGGTGGTAGTCTTTCGCGGTGTGTTGTTTAGCTTAGCGCAGCAGGGGGTGGACAGGTGGTGCGCAGAAGGGGGTAGGTGAGTGGACAGGTGGTGTTGGTGACTTGCTGCTCCTAATTTATTTATTTCTCTTTGTTTTTTCTCTAGATAGTACTCTCCGTTCCCAAATATAAGTCTTTAGAGATTCCAACAAGTGACTACATACAAAGCAAAATGAGTGAATCTACACTCTAAAATATGTCTACATACATCCGTATGTTATGTTGTATTCCATTTGAAATATCTAAAACACAATTGCTGCTGAAATTATTTATGTATCTGTGCCATTCTATATCTTCACAAATAGAATCTCAAGGCTGTGATTATAATGCTACTACTGATATGGGGTAGCAGAGTATGGTTTTATGAAGATATACCTTTGTCAACAAATATGTTATTGCATTTATGGAGATCTTCGCATGACATCACCAATGTCCAAAATATGTGATACTAATAAGATGGATAAATGCAAGAAATTCTCTAGATACTAATAGAAGTATTTTACTATTCAGATAGAATATGTTGTACATGTACTCTATTCTCAGTTAATAATTCAGTTGTGTTTTTTTGTATAATGTTGATAGTATATTCTATGTTGGCTGGAATATGCAAGGTAGTGTGAGTGATAACATGGGGTGCAATTCTACCAACTTCAATAATTTTTTCCATTCAGCATCATGTCTTCTCTGTAGCAACCTGAATTTGTCTCTTGCGGATTTAGTTTTCCAGAATATCTATGCCAAGTTGGTGTGCTTAAAGTGTTGCCGACTTCCAACCCATGTGTTAATTCAGTGATCACGGTGGGAGCAACATAAGTGTGACTCCCGGATAATCAAGCTACAGTAACCTCTGCTAATGATGCCACGTCACCTCGATTACTGTAGCTAATCTCGCGTTAGTTCGAAAACGATTCAAAATTCAAATTCAAAAATATGGCAAACAACGAAAGTTTTCAAACATTAGAAGAGAAATGTTCGGTTAGTGCCAAATATTACATAGGTAATTGTTGTGAAGAAAACACATATTTAGAAAATGCTAAGATGACCTAAATTAAATAAAACAAAAAAGAAAAATAAAGAAAAGTAATAAAACAAAGCAAAAGAAAAGTAGGAGAAAAGAAAACCCCCTCGAACTCCCCACAGGGCGAAAGGCCCGGCGAATACCAGACGCCTGACCGCCCACCCGACCAAACCAACCGGCCGGCCCACTCCCTCTCCTTAACACCCCCCCCCTGAAACCCTAGCCGTAACCACCCATCGTCCCACTCGCCCCCCCACTCCCCCCACTCGCTCTCCCCCTCGCTCCCCCGATCCAGATCGGGATCGGGGTGACCAGCGCCCTCGGCGACGCCTTGGCGCCGACTCCGTCGGGACTCCCCTTAGCCTCGGCGCTTTCGCGTCCCCTCCCTGCGCCCCGTCGCTAGGACTGCCCATCGCCGGACCTCGTCGTCCTCCTCCTCGCCGAACCGCCCGAGTCGCCACTGCCCCGTCGTCGTTGTCTTCTCGTCGCCACGCCGCACGTCGTCCCCGACATCCGTCGAGCCCGCTGCCCTGAACTCCTACGGCCACCGTGAGCCACTACCTTCCTCCACTCCCTCCTCTCTCGCAGTGCACGCGCACTCACCGCCTCACCGTAGGTCGCGCCCACCGCCCGCGCCTACCTGCGCCTCTACTTGCGCTTGTCACCGTCGCCCGGTGCTCCTCCCGTCCCTCCGCCCGGCCCGCGTAGCCGCCCGCTTGGACCTCGCCCTTTTGAGCCGCATGTCGCCGTCCGTGTCGGCTCCCTCCGCCTCTGCCGCCGCCCGGCTCGCTCGGGTTGCGTGCGACACACGCCTGCAGCCGCCTCCGTCGGGGCCCCTCGATGGCTGCGGCGCCCGGTGGCCTCGCCCGCTCCCCTCACGGGCTCGCCTCACCCCACCCACTCGGGCCATCGCCCGTTCGGGTTGCGCCCGTAACCCGCACGCCCGCAAAGGCCCTAGGGGCCTATGACAGTCGGGGCCCATGCCCTTTAGAACGTTAAAAAAGTAATAGTAATAAAAATAATTAATTAATAAAATTAGTACTTAATTAATTAATTAATTAGTTAATTAATTAAGTTAATTAATCTTGTTTAATTAATCTAATTAACTAGTTAGTTTAATTAAAGAGTAATTAGATTAGCTAGAACCTAGTTAACCTAAACAGTGTATGACATGCGGGACCCACATGTCAGTTTGACCCAGTCAACGCCTGTTAATCACGACGCCAAGATACACTATTCTCGGATAATGTTGAACTAAATTAATTAAATAAATTCTAAAAATTATTTAAAACTTTAGAAAATCATATAAAATAAACCGTAGCTCAGATGAAAATACTTTCTACATGAAAGTTGCTCAGAACGACGAGACGAATCCGGATACACAGCCCATTCGTCCGCCACACATCCCTAACCTATCGAATTCATAACTTTCCCCCTCCAGTGCAACTGTCCGAAAACGTCAAACACCGGGAATACTTTCCCGGATGTTTTCCCCCTTTGCTGGTATCACCTATCCCTGCGTTAGATCACCCTTGGCACCGCGTAACCTTGTTATATTTTGTGATGCTTTGTTTGCCCCGTATTTACAGTTTCTCCCCCCTCTTCTTCTCCGGTAGACCCCGAGACCGACGTTGATGCGACTGAGTACGACTACATCCCCGACGACCCCTCCTTGCCAGAGCAACCAGGCAAGCCCCCCCCCCCCCCTTGATCACCAGATATCGCCTATTCTTCTCTATACTACTTGCATTAGAGTAGCGTAGCATATTACTGCTTTCGGTTAATCCTATCATGTTGCATAACCTGTCATTGTTGCTACAGTTGTTACCCTTACCTGCTATCGTACTGCTTAGTATAGGATGCTAGTATTCCATCAGAGGCCCTACACTCTTGTCCGTCTGCCATGCTATACTACTGGGCCGTGATCACTTCGGGAGGTGATCTCGGGCATATGCTATATACTTTATAATGTTACATTACTTGTGATACTGTTCGGAGATGGAGGCTAAAGGAGCAGGTGGCTCCATTCCGGTAGAGGTGGGCCTGGGTTCCCGACGGCCCCCGACTGTTACTTTGTGGCGGAGCGACAGGGCAGGTTGAGACCACCTAGGAGAGAGGTGGTCCTGGCCCTGGTCGGCATTCGCAGATACTTAACACACTTAACGAGATCTTGGTATTTGATCTGAGTCTGGCTACTGGCCTATTCGCACTAACCAACTACGCGGGAACAGTTATGGGCACTCGGCATCGTGGTATCAGCCGAAGCCTTCATGACGTCAGCGACTGAGCGGCACGCGCCGGATTGGAACGTAAGCCTGCTCTTGTATTAAGGGGGCTAGTTCTGCTTCCGGCCGCGTTCATAACGCAGTGTGTGCTAAGGGCGATGGGCCTGCACTGCGGCGCTTAGGTTTAAACCGGCATGCTGACCTCTTTGTTGGCCTAGGTGGGGCTGCGACGTGTTGATCTTCTGAGGCCGGGCATGACCCAGGAAAGTGTGTCCGGCCAAATGAGATCGAGCGTGTTGGGAAATGTGGTGCACCCCTGCAGGGAAGTTTATCTATTCGAATTGCCGTGATTTTCGGTAACAGGACGACTTGGAGTTGTACCTTGACCTTATGACAACTAGAACCGTATACTTAATAAAACACACCCTTCCAAGTGCCAGATACAACCCGGCGATCGCTCTCTAACAGGGCGACGAGGAGGGATTGCCGGTAGGATTATGCTATGCTATGCTACTTGGAGGACTTGATCTACTCTCTTCTACATGTTGCAAGGCGGAGGCTGCGAAGCATAGTCTTCGGCTGTGATTAGCTATCCCCTCTTATTACGGCATTCTGCAGCTCACCACCGATATGGCCCTTTACACATATACCCATGCATATGTAGTGTAGATCCTTACTTGCGAGTACTTTGGATGAGTACTCACGGTTGCTTTTCTCCCTCTTTTCCCCTTTCCCCTCTACCTGTCTGTCGCAACCAGATGCCGGAGCCCAGGAGCTAGACGCCACCGTCGACGACGACTTCTACTACACCGGAGGTGCCTACTACTACGTGCAGCCCGCTGGCGACGACCAAGAGTAGTTTAGGAGGATCCCAGGCAGGAGGCATGCGCCTCTTTCGATCCGTATCCCAGTTTGTGCTAGCCTTCTTGAGGCAAACTTGTTTAACTTATGTCTGTACTCAGATATTGTTGCTTCCGCTGACTCGTCTATGATCGAGCACTTGTATTCGAGCCCTCGAGGCCCCTGGCTTGTATTATGATGCTTGTGTGACTTATTTTATTTTTAGAGCTGTGTTGTGATATCTTCCCGTGAGTCCCTGATCTTGATCGTACACGTTTGCGTGTATGATTAGTGTATGATTGAATCGGGGGCATCACAAGTTGGTATCAGAGCCGACTGCCTGTAGGAATCCCCCTTCCAAACTCCTTGGCCGAAGTTGAGTCTAGTCATTGCAAAACTTTTACTAACATGGTTGTGTGCCATACGGGCCCACATCGCCGTTGGGTGGTATTAGGATCTTTTACTCCTCTTCTATACTCTGGGACTCTGATCTCTCTTCTACTAGGGATAAAATGAATTTTGCTAACTCTAACTCTAGGTTCTCGTAATTACTTTTCCGGGAGAGCCCCTCACTCCAAATGATTACTAGGTGCACCAGAAGGTTTCGAAGATGCTATTCGATGTTTTCCCGAGACGCTTGTGCCCACTGCCCTTGCAAATTCCCTACCACTAAAATATCCTTTTGTATAAATACATACACTTATCATTTATACAATCATTCCTCGTTGGTCTTGTTATCCCAAGATACCCCGAAATTCTCTCTGTTGTTCTGACAATACTTTGTGCCTACTGCCTTGTAGTCCCATACCCCTACGGATAATTGCCCACACTTGCCGAGTATCCGCTCATCCCTAGTTGTTCATGTGTTTCACAAAAGTCCTCAAAATACCATTCGATTTTCTGAAAATCCTCAGCAGCCCATTGCTCTTGATTTCCTTGCCTTCCTGCATTATGGTTAATTCCATACTTCTAGTAATCTCTATTGGCATCCTTTGCCACTATCATTTTGAGTCACTTGATTCGATATGTTGCGAATGCACGCAATCATCAGTTATTCCCTGAAAATTATCCTTTCGGCTCAGACGTCATTTTAAACATGAGTTGGATCTCGACCAATCAAATTGCCATCGATTGTACCCCTAATCCTACTCAACTTATCCATCCTTGATCAGAGCGTTGCTTCTGATCCCTTGATTTGGAAATCATATTATTTTGCATTTGAGCATTGAATTAGTCAGTTGTTTCTATAATCAGATCTCCTTGCATTCTTCTTCCTCTGGTTGAGTACCAATGCTCACATCAGATCCCTTGAGGACCATCAGATCCTTTGTTGGATTTTATTCGACGGTGTCCTTCATATTGAGTAACCGTGTGAGCCTTTCCATGGGTATATAACGCCTTTGGTAAATTGTATCATTTGCTTTGTGAACCATTCTCTACTTTCGAGCTTGTAATATTTACTCCGAAGTTTATGGTATATGTTCCTAAGATGCCCTGATGGGTTGAACCTACGCCTTCCCTAATCCGTGTGAACCCGAAAGATTTCACGGGTCATAATTATCTAGTATTGCACCAGGTAAAAACTTTCAACAACTAATGTCATTTTTGAAATACGAGAGGTGAATGAAAGGTTATGCGTTGAACAAGTGGGAGTCGACCTTGAACCCTGTGTTCATGCCCATGGACACGATGTATACCTTATCATGGAAGCTTCTCTTACAATAACTACCCCCTTGTTATAAGTTCATCTTGTATCTGTGGACGTGGTTCCGACCATGTTTCTCCTTGATTCCATTTCTCGTGCAAGTTTGAGCACTTGTCTTCTGCAGAGCAATACCCTAGTCCAACCTCTACTTTGATCTGTCGTCAAGTATTACCCCCCTGGTATCTCGAGATTGTCATGGAACTACATAACTTCTTATGAGTTCTTCATCAAGTACTATCTTCTCATCGATTCCAATTTTTCCTGGATTCTGAGTAGTTAGTCACTCAAGTACACCGACAACTGAATCGAGTCTGCTCTGTGATTCAATAACTATTAGTAATCTTCATTGCTTACGAGTTTGTACTCGATTGTGTCATTCACAGCTGATTGACTACATCATCATCGTGAGGCTAACTGCTTGACCATTCTACCTATGTCCTTCATCCCCGGGACACAATCCCGACAGTGCTCTAAGCTTACATCGAACTTTCACCATCATATTGTTTGTCTTGAGAGACAACTCTGAATCCCGAGATGGCATCTTAATTATGTTTATAATAGCCTTTTGCTTCACCATTCCCTTGGCTTGATGGCATCACCGATCGATTACATCTTCGTGGAGCCTCTCGACAAAATTTGTCATCATGGTCATCATCAACATTTTAATTCCTTCCAGGATATCAATCGAATTCATGATGGTAAGTGCCATCCTCGTCCCCCGGTAATTTGACTTACCATCGAAAACATCTTTACCTTCCTTTCATCACAAACTTATTCATGTTATGGATGCAACTTGCTATCCAGTTTGTATTATGTTCCACCTTGGATTATTATCATCTTTTATATCAAGGATATTGTGAGAATCGCTCCACCTCTTAAATAATTCTTCGTATTATGATACTTCACACCATCACCATTGTTTCTTGGTCCCCATGTTGTTTCTAACCGGAAAATCGACAATTGAACTATGATGTGCGACTTCAAAACTTCTAGCAACCCTGTTGCTTTGAAGTAAATGGTCGATAATTCATTCTTAAACCATTGGTTATTGAATCACCATTCTAACATCGATCATGCTACCTAAGCCCATATTTTGGATGCACCTTTCAACCAATGTTTAACTGTGTATGTTTTCCTCGAGCATACCTCATTATATCATTTGATCTGACAAATGTTATCTCCTTGTTCACCTAGGTGTGGAAATCCATCTTTTGAAAATCTCAATGAATTATCGCTGAGTTCATTAGCCACCTCCTCATCATCTCCTTGGTTTAATGATGAACTCTTGTGTCGTAACTTGCTTCCATAGTTCATTTCCCGAGAATCTTACATTGTCATCTCGTCAAATTTGTGTTGCACCTTTTCTTCTCAGGCATCCTAAGTCTGAGCTATCCTAACACCAATCTGATCTGAACCTCGGTCAGATATGATGGTTGGAACATAATTCCAATAGTTATAACATTGGTCTTTAGATGACTCGGTAAGGTGATGTCATGCCTAGCACGCCTGACCAGAGGACCTATTGTTATAGTTTCCTTCTTAGCAAGGGTATCCATTCTTCCACGATGAAATTGTAAAATTATTCTATAAGTTGTTCCTGATGGATCCTTTGTGTATCCAAAATTTGACCCTTACATGATGACCATGTCAATGCTATCTCGAAGCATGTATGTGGTACTCCGATTTTCAATAAGAACATTTGAATCACAATGCCAAATTTTCTTTATCAAACTATCCAAACACTGTTGTATGGGTAATGTCATGAAATTTCTCTCCCCTTTCCTAAAGGGTTATCTACTTTATATCCTGCCAGGGATATCATGCTCTGCTTGTCCTTGGGAAGGGTATACCCCTGGTATATGTGTCAAACACATTTTCCTTTCCATTGTTCTGTTTGATCTGATGATCACATTTTCCTTTCCGTTGATTTATTTAACCTTCCTTGTGATCCATATGATCTAAGCAGTAATATTCTTCTGCTTATGTAAACACCTTGGTGTACTACCGTGTCGGTAAGACCCTATTGCATTTGTCGATAGCATTCCGGTAACCACCGATGGACGAGAACTTTGCCTATTGGTCCGCCTCATTCAACGAGCAGGAAAATGTTTCTCTTTGTCCCTCGCCCTTGGTATCGATGTTGTTGCCGACATAACTGACAGGCTACCCTCTGACATGCCTTGCTATCATGACCGTGCAAGATGTCAGCCCCTACTTTAACCCACATGATGGGCCCATAACCCACAGCTCCACAGGATCGAAACCTGACTCTCGTGTACACCCCCCGTTTCCAAGGTTATTCCTTACGCTTGGCTTCGTGTGTAATTCGCGAGCCACCTTCCTAGTGATCTATTTTGGTATCAGACATAATACTTATTCTCGTTACTCTGTACCCCTTTCACACCTTGTGTCAGTGACCGAACGGTTGTCTACCCGTTTGAAACTTCTTATTGTACCATATTACTTTGCTCTCGACATGTTTTATTCATTCAACTCGAGAGATACTCATATGATCATTCGTGGGATAACCCCCGATGATTACCCCTGGTAGCGTTCTATCGTTGTCAAGCTGCCCCTTTCCTATTCGTAAGTACGATGGAGCTCCCGAAGGAAGGACACCGACTTCATCATGATGACCTGAAGCAGAGAAATGAAGACATCAACGTAATGGATCAACCTCTTCGAGAAGAGCAACCAAGACTGAGAAGATCCGTTGGAATTTCACAACCACAAATTCCCCCCTTACACCACCTCTTAAATCTCGGGACGAGATTTCTTGTAGTGGAGGAGAATTGTGACGCCCGGATAATCAAGCTACAGTAACCTCTGCTAATGATGCCACGTCACCTCGATTACTGTTGCTAATCTCGCGTTAGTTCAAAAACAATTCGAAATTCAAATTCGAATATATGGCAAACAACGAAAGTTTTCAAACATTAGAACAGAAATGTTCGGTTAGTGCCAAATATTACATAGGTAATAGTTGTGAAGAAAACACATATTTAGAAAATGCTAAGATGACCTAAATTAAATAAAACAGAAAAGTAAAATAAAGAAAAGTAATAAAACAAAGCAAAAGAAAAATAGGAGAAAAGAACCCCCCCCCCCCCGAACTCCCCCTGGGCCGAAAGGCCCAGCAGGCCACCAAGCCGCCCGACCGGCCCACCCGACCCAACCAACCGGCCGGCCCACTCCCTCTCCTTAACCCCCCCGAAACCCTAGCCGTAACCACCCGTCGCCCCACTCGCCCCCCACTCCCCCCACTCGCTCTCCCCCTCGCTCCCCCGATCCAGATCGAGATCGGGGTGACCGCGCCCTCGACGCCCGACGCCGGCGCCCTGACTCCGTCGCCGGACTCCCCCTTAGCCTCGACGCTCGCGTCGTCCCCCTCCCCTGCGCCCCGTCGCTAGGACTGCCCATCGCCGGACCTCGTCGTCCTCCTCCTCGCCGAACCGCCCGAGTCGCCACTGCCCCGTCGTCCTCGTCTTCTCGTCGCCACGCCGCACGTCATCCCCGACCTCCGTCGAGCCCGCTGCCCTGAACCCCTACGGCCACCGTGAGCCACTACCTTCCTCCACTCCCTCCTCTCTCGCAGTGCACGCGCGCTCACCGCCTGACCGTAGGCTGCGCCCACCGCCGGCGCCTACTTGCGCCTCTACTTGCGCTCGTCACCGTCGCCCGGTGCTCCTCCCGTCCCTCCCGCTCCGGCCACGGCCAGCGCCTTGCTGGACCACGCCACTTTTGAGCCGCATGTCGCCGGCCGCATCCGGCTCCGCCTCCCTGCCGCCAGCCGCCGGTTGTCGTACTGCCGCGCCTGGCAGCCGCCACCTGGAGCCCTCGATGGCTGCGCGCCAGCGTCCGTCGGTGGCGCCCGATGGCCTCGCCCCGCTCCCCCCCTTACGGGCTCGCCCCCCCCCCACTCGGGCCATCGCCCGTTCGGGTTTCGCCCGTAACTCGCACGCCCGCAAAGGCCCCAACGGCCTATGACAACCGGGGCCCATGCCCTTGAGAACGTTAAAAAAATAATAGTAATAATAATAAAAATAATTAATAAAATTAATAATTAATAAAGTAATTAATTAGTGAATTAATTAAGTTAATTAATCCTGTTTAATTAATCTAATTAACAAGTTAGTTTAATTAAATAGTATTTAGATTAGCTAGAACCTAGTTAACCTAAACAGTGTATGACATGCGGGACCCACATGTCAGTTTGACCCGGCCAACGCTCTGTTGACTGCTGACGTCATGGTGACGTCAGCATGCACTATTCTAGATAATGTTGAACTAAATTAATTAAATAAATTCTAAAAATTATTTAAAACTTTAGAAAATCATATAAAATAAACCGTAGCTCAGATGAAAATACTTTCTACATGAAAGTTGCTCAGAACGACGAGAAGAATCCGAATACACAGCCCGTTCATCCGCCATACATCCCTAACCTATTGAATTCACAACTTTACCCCTCTAGTGCAACTGTCCGAAAACGTCAAACACCGGGAATACTTTCCCGGATGTTTTCCCCCTTTGCCGGTATCACCTATCCCTGCGTTGGATCACCCTTGGCACCGCGTATTACCTTGTTATATTTTGTGATGCTTTTTTTGCCATGTATTTACTGTTTCTCCCCCCTCTTCTTCTTTGGTAGACCCCGAGACCGACGTTGATGCAACTGAGTACTACTACATCCCCGACGACCCCTCCTTCTTGCCAGAGCAACCAGGCAAGCCCCCCCCCCCCCCTTGATCACCAGATATCGCCTATTCTTCTCTATACTCCTTGCTTAGAGTAGTGTAGCATGTTACTGCTTTCGGTTAATCATATCCTGTTGCATAGACTGTCATTGTTGCTACAGTTGTTACCCTTACCAGCTATCCTACTTCTTAGTATAGGATGCTAGTATTCCATCAGAGGCCCTACACTCTTGTTCATCTGCCATGCTATACTACTGGGTCGTGATCACTTCGGGAGGTGATCTCGGGCATATGCTATATACTTTATATAGTTACATTACTTGTGATACTGTTCGGAGATGGAGGTTTGAAGGGCAGGTGGCTCCATCCCGGTAGAGGTGGGCCTGGGTTCCCACGGCCCCCATTGTTACTTTGTGGTGGGCGTGTTGGGGAACGTAGTAATTTCAAAAAATTCCCTACGCACACGCAAGATCATGGTGATGCATAGCAACGAGAGGGGAGAGTGTTGTCTACGTACCCTCGTGAGACCGGCGGAAGCGATCACAACGTAGAGGAAGTAGTCGTACGTTCTCCTCGCGATCCAACCGATCCCAGCGCCATTACTCCGGCGCCTCCGAGTTCTTGGCACACGTTCAGCTCGGTGACGCTCCTCAGGCTCCAGGACCGAAAGCCTCCTCAAAGTCGGTTTTGCCCGAAAGGCAAGAGTCCCACTCGGACTCCAGGACCAAACGCCACAATCCTTGGCATCTGGCCCAGACGCCATGGGCCTCGGCGTCTGGCCCAGGGCGACGCCCGATGTCTCCGACGTTTGGCCCCCGGCCTCATAAAACTCCTTTTGCACCGACCTAAAGCCTCATGGGCTTGACCTCTTGGCCTAAACATATCATCCAATATATGAATCTTTACGTCTCGACCATTTCGAGACTCCTCGTCATGTCCCCGATCTCATCCGGGACTCCGAACTCCTTCGGTACATCAAAATACACAAAACTCATAATATAACCGTCATCGAAACCTTAAGCGTGCGGACCCTACGGGTTCGAGAACTATGTAGACATGACCGAGACACGTCTCCGGTCAATAACCAATAGCGGGACCTGGATGCCCATATTGGCTCCTACATATTCTACGAAGATCTTTATCGGTCAGACCGCATAACAACATACGTTGTTCCCTTTGTCATCGGTATGTTACTTGCCCGAGATTCGATCGTCGGTATCCAATACCTAGTTCAATCTCGTTCATCGGCAACTCTCTTTACTCGTTCCGTAATACATCATCTCACAGCTAACTCATTAGTTGTAATGCTTGCAAGGCTTAGTGATGTGTATTACCGAGAGGGCCCAGAGATACCTCTCCGACAATCGGAGTGACAAATCCTAATCTCGAAATCGCCAACCCAACATACGCCTTTGGAGACACTGTAGTACTCCTTTATAATCACCCGATTACGTTGTGGACGTTTGGTAGTACCAAAGTGTTCCTCCGGTAAACGGAGTTGCATATTCTCATAGTTATAGGAACATGCATAAGTCATGGATAAAAGCAATAGCAACATACTAAGCGATCGGGTGCTAAGCTAATGGAATGGGTCATGTCAATCAGATCATTCAACCAATGATGTGACCTTGTTAATCAAATGACAACTCCTTTGTCTATGGTTAGGAAACATAACCATCTTTGATTAACAAGCTAGTCTAGTAGAGGCATACTAGTGACACTCTGTTTGTCTATGTATTCACACATGTATTATGTTTCCGGTTAATACAATTCTAGCATGAACAATAAACATTTATCATGAAATAAGGAAATAAATAATAACTTTATTATTGCCTCTAGGGCATATTTCCTTGATCTCCCACTTGCACTAGAGTCAATAATCTAGATCACAACGCCATGTGATTTAACATCAATAGTTCACATCTATATGTGGTTAACACCCATAGTTCACATCGACATGTGACCAACACCCAAAGGGTTTACTAGAGTCGATAATCTAGTTCACATCGCTATGTGATTAACACCCAAAGAGTACTAAGGTGTGATCATGTTTTGCTTGTGAGATAATTTTAGTCAACGGGTCTGTCACATTCAGAGCCGTAAGTATTTTGCAAATTTCTCTGTCTACAATGCTCTTGCGGAGCTACTCTAGCTAATTGCTCCCACTTTCAATATGTATCCAGATTGAGACTCGAGTCATCTAGATCGGTGTCAAAACTTGCATCGGCGTAACCCTTCTGACCTAACCTTTTATCACTTCCATAATCGAGAAACATATCCTTATTCCATTAAGGATAATTTTGACCGCTGTCGTTGATCTATTCCTAGATCACTATTGTACTCCCTTGCCAAACTTCGGTAGGGTATACAATAGATCCGGTACACAGACATGGCATACTTTATAGAACCTATGGCCAAGGCATAGGGAATGACTTTCATTCTCTTTCTATCTTACGCTGCGTGGCCAGGTTTTGAGTCTTACTCAATTTCACACCTTTGTAACACGGTGCAAGAACTCTTTCTTTGACTGTTCCATTTTGAACTACTTCAAAATCTTGTCAAGGTATGTACTCATTGAAAAAACTTATCAAGCGTCTTGATCTATCTCTATAGATCTTAATGCTCAATATGTAAGCAGCTTCACCGAGGTCTTTATTTGAAAAAGTCCTTTTAAACACTCCTTTATGCTTTGCAGAATAATTCTACATTATTTCCGATCTACAATATGTCATTCACATATACTTATCAGAAATATTGTAGTGCTCCCACTCACTTTCTAGTAAATACAGCTTCACTTTGCAAGTCTCAGTATAAACTATATGCTTTGATCAACTTATCAAAGCGTATATTCCAACTCGAGATGCTTGCACCAGTCCATAGATGGATCGCTGGAGCTTGCACACTTTGTTAGCTCCCTTTGGATCGATAAAACCTTACGGTTGCATCATATACAACTCTTCCTCCGAAACCCATTTAGGAATGCAGTTTTACATCCATTTGTCAAATTTCATAAATTGTGGCAATTGCTAACATGATTCGGACAGACTTAAGCATCGCTACGCTTGAGAAAATCTCATTGTAGTCAACACCTTGAACTTGTCAAAACCTTTTTGCGACAAGTCGAGCTTTGTAGATAGTAACTCTACTATCAACGTCCGTCTTCCTCTTGAAGATCCATTTATTTTCTATTGCTTGCCGACCCTCTGCAAGTCAACCAAAGTCCACACTTTGTTTTCATACATGGATCCCATCTCAGATTTCATGGCTTCTAGCCATTTAGCGGAATCTGGGCTCACCATTGCTTCTTCATAGTTCGTGAGGTTCGTCATGATCTAGTAGCATGACTTCCGAACAGGATTGCCGTACCACTGCAGTGCGGATCTCACTCTGGTTTACCTACGAGATTCGGTAGTGACTTGATCTGAAGTTACATGATCATCATCATTAGCTTCCTCACTAATTGGTGTAGGAATCATCGGAACTGATTTCCGTGATGAAATACTTTCCAATTCGGGAGAAGGTACAAATTACCTTATCAAGCTCCACTTTCCTCCCACTCACTTCTTTCGAGAGAAACTTCTTCTCTAGAAAGGATCCATCTTAGCAACGAAAAACTTGCCTTCGGATCTGTGATAGAAGGTGTACCCAATAGTTACCTTTGGGTATTCTATGAAGACGCACTTCTCCGATTTGGGTTTGAGCTTATCAGGATGAAACTTTTTCACATAAGCGTCGCAGCCCCAAACTTTAAGAGCGACAACTTTGGTTTCTTGCTAAACCACAGTTCATATAGTGTCGCCTCAACGGATTTAGATGGTGCCCTATTTAACGTGAATGCAGCTGTCTCTAATGCATGATCCCAAAAGCGATATTGGTAAATCGGTAAGAAACATCATAGATTGTACTATATCCAATAAAGTACACGGTTATGACGTTCGGACACACCATTATGATGTGGTGTTCGGTGGCATGAATTTGTGAAACTATTTCACATTGTTTTAATTGAAGACCAAACTCAGAACTCAAATATTTGTCTCCACGATCAGATCGTAGAAACCTTTATTTTCTTGTCACGATGATTTTTCACTTCACTCTGAAATTCTTTGAACCTTTCAACTATTTCAGACTTATGTTTCATCAAGTAGATATACCCATATCTGCTCAAATCATCTTGTGAAAGTCAGAAAATAACGATACTTGCCACGAGCATCAACACTCATTGGACCACATACATCTGTATGTATGATTTCCAACAAATCTGTTGCTCTCTCCATAGTACTGGAGAACGGGGTTTTAGTCATCTTGCCCATGAGGCACGGTTCGCAAGTGCCAAGTGATTCATAATCAAGTGACTCCAAAAGTCCATCAAGATGGAGTTTCTTCATGCGCTTTACACCGATATGACCTAAACGGCGATTGCCACAAATAAGTTGCACTATCATTATCAACTCTGCATCTTTTGGTTTCAACATTATGAATATGTGTATCACTACTATCGAGATTCATTAAAATAGACCACTCTTCAAGGGTGCATGACCATAAAAGATATTATTCATATAAATAGAACAACCATTATTCTCTGATTTAAATGAATAACCGTCTCGCATCAAACAAGATCCAGATATAATGTTCATGCTCAACGCGGCACCAAATAACAATTATTTAGGTCTAAAACTAATCCGAAGGTAGATGTAGAGGTAGCGTGCCGACCGCGATCACATCGACTTTGGAACCATTTCCCACGCGCGCATCGTCACCTCATCCTTTGCCGTTGTTAAGCTAATCCGTAGTCCCTGCTTCGAGTTGCAAATATTAGCAACAGAACCAGTATCAAATACCAGTGCTCTGCGAGCTCTAGTAAGGTACACATCAATAACATGTATATCACATATACCTTTGTTCACCTTGCCATCCTTATTATCCGCCAAATACTTGGGGCAGTTCCGCTTCCAAAGTGACTACCGCTTGCGAGAAGCACTTTCGATTTCAGGTTTAGGTCCAGACTTGGGTTTCTTCTCTGAGCAGCAACTTGTTTGCTGTTCTTCTTGAAGTTCCTTCTTCTTCCCTTTGCCTTTCTTCTTGAAACTAGTGGTCTTATTGACCATCAACACTTGATGCTCCTTCTTGATTTCTACCTCCGCAGCCTTTAGCATTGCGAAGAGCTCGAGCATAGTCTTTACTAACCCTTGCATATTATAGTTCATCACGAAGCCTTTGTAGCTTGGTGGCGTGATTGAAGAATTCTGTCAATGACACAATCATCCGGAAGATCAACTCCCGGTTGAGTCAAGTGATTGTAATACCTGACATTACGAGTATGTGCTCACCGACACCCATTCTCCTCCATCTTGCAGCTATAGAACTTATTGGAGACTTCATATCTCTCAATCCGGGCATTACATTGAAATATCAACTTCAACTCCTGGAACATCTCATATGCTCCATGACGTTCAAAACGTCGTTGAAGACCCGGTTCTAAGCCGTAAAGCATGGCACATCGAACTATAGAGTAGTCATCAGCTTTGCTACGCCAGACGTTCTAACGCCGTCGGGCCACATCAAGAAGAGTCTGCACCTAGCGGTGCATCCAGGGCGTAACTCTTCTCAGGCAGCAATGAGGATAAACCTCGGATCATGGATCCAATCCGCATCATTGCTACTAACATTTTTCAACACAATTTTCTAGGAACATATGAAAATAAACATATGAAAGCAACAACGCGAGCTATTGATCTACAACATAATTTGCAAAATACTACGGGACTAAGTTCATTATAAATTTAAGTTCAATTAATCATATTACTTAAGAACTCCCACTTAGACAGACATCTCTCTAGTCATCTAAGTGATCACGTGATCCAAATCAACTAAACCATAACCGATCATCATGTGAGATGGATTAGTTTTCAATGGTGAACATCACTATGTTGATCATATCTACTATATGATTCACGCTCGACCTTTCGGTCTCCGTGCTCCGAGGCCATACCTGCATATGCTAGGCTCGTCAAGTTTAACCTGAGTATTCCGCGTGTGCAAAACTGGCTTGCACCCGTTGTAGATGGACGTAGAGCTTATCACACCCGATCATCACGTGGTGTCTGGGCACGACGAACTTTGGCAACGGTGCATACTCAGGGAGAACACTACTTGATAATTTTTAGTGAGAGATCATCTTAAAATGCTACCGTCAATCAAAGCAAAATAAGATGCATAAAGGATAAACATCACATGCAATCAATATAAGTGATATGATATGGCCATCATCATCTTGTGCTTGTGATCTCCATCTCCAAGCACCGTCGTGACCACCATCGCCACCGGCGCCGACACCTTGATCTCCATCGTAGCATCGTTGTCGCCACGCCATCTATTGCTTCCACGACTATCGCTACCGCTTAGTGATAAAGTAAAGCAATTACAGGCGTTTGCATTTCATACAATAAAGCGACAACCATATGGCTCCAGCCGATTGCCGATAACTTCGGTTACAAAACATGATCATCTCATACAATAAAATATAGCATCACGTCTTGACCATATCACATCACAACATGCCCTGCAAAAACAAGTTAGGCGTCCTCTACTTTGTTGTTGCAAATTTTACGTGGCTGCTACGGGCTTAGCAAGAACCGTTCTCACCTACGCATCAAAACCACAACGATAGTTTGTCAAATAGACTCCGTTTAACCTTCGCAAGGACCGGGCGTAGTCACACTCGGTTCAACTAAAGTGAGAGAGCAGACACCCGCCGGCAACCTTTAAGCACGAGTGCTCAGAACGGTGAAACCAGTCTCGCGTAAGCGTCACGCGTAATGTCGGTCCGGCCGCTTCATCTCACAATACCGCTGAACCAAAGTATGACATGCTTTGGTAGGCGTATGACTTGTATCGCCCACAACTCACTTGTGCTCTACTCGTGCAAAACATCAAACCATAAAAACCTAGGCTCGGATGCCACTGTTGGGGAACGTAGTAATTTCAAAAATTTCCTACGCACACGCAAGATCATGGTGATGCATAGCAACGAGAGGGAGAGTGTTGTCTATGTACCCTCAGAGACCGAAGCGGAAGCGATCACAACGTAGAGGAAGTAGTCAGACGTTCTCCTCGCGATCCAACCGATCCAGCGCCGTTACTCCGGCGCCTCAGTTCTTGGCACACGTTCAGCTCGGTGATGCTCCTCAGGCTCGATCCAAAAGCTCCGGGAGAGAGAGTTCCACAAGACGATGGCGTGGTGACGATCTTGATGTTCTATCGACGCAGGCTTCGCCTAAGCACCACTACGATATGACCGAGGTGGAATATGGTGGAGGGGCACCGCGACACGGCTAAGAGATCCAAGAGATCAATTGTTGTGTCTTTGGTGCTAGCCCTGCCTCTATTTATATGTTGAGCCCCGGTCGAACTTGGAGCAAAAGCCTCCTCAAAGTCGGTTTTGCCCGAAAGGCAAGAGTCCCACTCGGACTCCAGGACCAAACGCCACAATCCTTGGCGTCGCCCAGACGCCATGGGCCTCGGCGTCGCCCAGGCCGACGCCAGGTGGTCTCCGGCGTTTGGCCCCTTGGCCTCCGCGAAAACTCCTTTTGCACCGACCTAAAGCCTCATGGGCTTGACCCCTTAGCCTAAACATATCATCCAATATATGAATCTTTACGTCTCGACCATTTCGAGACTCCTCGTCATGTCCCCGATCTCATCCGGGACTAACTCCTTCGGTACATCAAAATACACAAAACTCATAATATAACCGTCATCGAAACCTTGGCGTGCGGACCCTACGGGTTCGAGAACTATGTAGACATGACCGAGACACGTCTCCGGTCAATAACCAATAGCGGGACATGGATGCCCATATTTGCTCCTACATATTATACTAAGATCTTTATCGGTCAGACCGCATAACAACATACGTTGTTCCCTTTGTCATCGGTATGTTACTTGCCCGAGATTCGATCGTCGGTATCCAATACCTAGTTCAATCTCAATCGGCAACTCTCTTTACTCGTTCCGTAATACATCATCTCACAGCTAACTCATTAGTTGTAATGCTTGCAAGGCTTAGTGATGTGTATTACCGAGAGGGCTCAGAGATACCTCTCCAAACAATCGGAGTGACAAATCCTAATCTCGAAATCGCCAACCCAACACCTGCCTTTGGAGACACCTGTAGTACTCCTTTATAATCACCCGATTACGTTGTGACGTTTGGTAGTACCCAAAGTGTTCCTCCGGTAACGGAGTTGCATATTCTCATAGTTATAGGAACATGCATAAGTCATGGATAAAAGCAATAGCAACATACTAAGCGATCGGGTGCTAAGCTAATGGAATGGGTCATGTCAATCAGATCATTCAACCAATGATGTGACCTTGTTAATCAAATGACAACTCCTTTGTCTATGGTTAGGAAACATAACCATCTTTGATTAACAAGCTAGTCTAGTAGAGGCATACTAGTGACACTCTGTTTGTCTATGTATTCACACATGTATTATGTTTCCGGTTAATACAATTCTAGCATGAACAATAAACATTTATCATGAAATAAGGAAATAAATAATAACTTTATTATTGCCTCTAAGGCATATTTCCTTCAGAGCGACAGGGCAGGTTGAGACCACCTAGGAGAGAGGCGGGCCTGGCCCTGGTCGGCATTCGCGGATACTTAACACGCTTAACGAGATCTTGATATTTGATCTGAGTCTGGCTACTGGCCTATACGCACTAACCAACTACGCGAGAACAGTTATGGGCACTCGGTGTCGTGGTATCAGCCGAAGCCTTCATGACGTCAGCGACTGTGCGGTGCGCGCCGGATTGGAACGTAAACCTACTCTTGTATTAAGGGGGCTAGTTCTGCTTCCGGCCGCGTTCGCAACATGCAGGTGTGCTAAGGGCGATGGGCCCAGATCCCTGTGCGCTTAGGTTTAGACCGGCGTGCTGACCTCTCTGTTGGCCTAGGTGAGGCTGTGATGTATTGATCTTCCAAGGCCAGGCATGATCCAGGAAAGTGTGTCCGGCAAAATGGGATCGAGCGTGTTGGCAAATGTGGTGCACCCCTGCGGGGAAGTTTATCTATTCGAATAGCCGTGATCTTCGGTAATAGGACGACTTGGAGTTGTACCATGACCTTATGACAACTAGAACCGGATACTTAATAAAACACACCCTTCCAAGTGCCAGATACAACCCGACGATCGCTCTCTAACAGGGCGACGAGGAGGGGATTGTCGGGTAGGATTATGCTATGTGATGCTACTTGGAGGACTTCAGTCTACTCTCTTCTACATGTCAAGAAGACGGAGGCTGCCAAGCATAGTCTTGACGGTGATTAGCTATCCCCTCTTATTACGGCATTCTGCAGTTCAGTCCACCGATATGGCCCTTTACACATATACCCATGCATATGTAGTGTAGATCCTTGCTTGCAGTACTTTGGATGAGTACTCACGGTTGCTTTTCTCCTCTTTTCCCTTTCCCTCTACCTGCCTGTCATCCAGATGCGGAGCCTGTGAGCTAGACGCCACCGTCGATGGCGACTCCTACTACACTGGAGGTGCCTACTACTACGCAGCCCACGATTTACGACTAGGAGTAGTTTAGGGCGATCCTGTGCAGGAGGCCCGCGCCTCTTCGATCTGTATCCCAATTTGTGCTAGCCTTCTTAAGGCAAACTTGTTTAACTTATGTCCAGATTTCAGATATTGTTGCTTCCGCTGACTCGTCTATGATCGAGCACTTGTATTCGAGCCCTCGAGGCCCCTGGCTTGTATTATGATGCTTGTATGACTTATTTTATTTTTAGAGTTGTGTTGTGATATCTTCCCGTGAGTCCCTAATCTTGATTGTACACGTTTGCGTGTATGATTAGTGTACGATTGAATCGGGGGCGTCACAATAAGTTGGGTAGTGCACATTTATTCTCTTGGCCACTACAAAGATACACACAAGTAAAACATACAACAAATTCTCAAAAACTTCACAAAAACAACAAACCTCAAGCAAACCAACAAAGCCTTGTATAAACTACTTTGCCATGAATCAAATCTTATCAAATATTTAAAAAACTAAATAGCTTATCACTCCTTGTGGCGTGGCGTGCCGCCGCGCACTACCCGCTAGTTTGTGGTATCATTCTAAATAAATGTCCTTTTCTTGAATGGTCTGTTCATAATATATTTGCCCCAGTATTTCTCATTCTTCTCTGATTCATGTAACAGGATGACAGGAAGCCAAGTTGCTATTTTGTTTGGTCCCAGCCCTGACTATCACCGTCGAGCGAGTCCGGTGTGTTCTTCATCTGACTATGGTCCCAGCCCTGACTACAGAAGTTTTCGTCCTATTGAAGTTGCTTAGAAATACGAGCGAGTCCATTATGTTGTATGTTCTTCATGATAGGAGCTTATGAAGAAGTACTGTATTAGAATTGTAGACTTGTTACACTTCTAGAGCTTATTAAGTATTGTATTACACATGGCCCTTTGTAGTGGCACGGATAGAGCTTGTATTATGTGATCTGGTTGCTCTTGTTTAAGTATTATGTGTGTTTTTTTGTCTCTGCCAATCTAAATACTGCTTGAAATATGAAGAATATGAGTCTGATAGATGGAAACATGTTACCAGAACTTGACAACTGGGACCCATCTGACTATTGGACCCATTTAATAAAAAAAGAAAATGAAATTGTTTAGACAAAATGGCCATGGCTCAACAATAAAAAAGGCTGGCATATTGGGCTTGGCCCATGAGCCCGACCAAAAATTGATGGAAAAAATATATATAAAGGCCGAATTGTTGGGCTTGGCCCGTGTAAAACACCGAACTAGACCGGGCTGATTCTTGTCAACGACCTTTTCATTTGGTCGCAATTTGCCATGTCAGCTTGCCACGTTGGATCCGACATGGCCTGGACAGAGAGCTAGCGACCAAAACAGAAGGTCATAGGATCAACGACCTTTTGTTTTGGTCATTGCCTTCCACGACCTTATCCCGAAGAAGGTCGTTAATTTCAGTTTACGACAGCCAGCTTTTGACCATCTGTTTTTGGTCAAAAAAGGTCGTAAATAGAAAACAATGACCATTCAGGGACCAATAGTGATGGTCGTAAGTTGACGTATTTCTTGTAGTGTGGACAGGAGACCTGAGCAGTAGGAGGAGCTCGAGGTGGCGAGCTCGGACAAGACCTCCGCGCGCACCTCCACTGACGGTGTTGGGCCGTTGGCCATGCATGCATCCGATCGTATGCAGCAGCGTGTAAGGTGCAGTCCAGGGAGCACACGTCGTGTGTGTGTATTCTTGGAGAGATCGAATCAGCATGTTCGTTGTGTTTCGCTTGCATCTCCGGCGGGCCGAATCAATACGTACGTGCACGTATACCTGCGTGTTTTGCCGGCATCTAGAATCAATCCAGCAGCTAGTCTGCACTTCGTGTTCCATCAGAAAGCATTCGACTGCCACCGCACGCTTGTACACGGGCCAAGCACCTCAATCTTGCGCGCAGCTCGCGCTCCTTCCTGGAGCACACCTGCATCATAGGAGACCCAAGGCTGCGCCCAGGTCGTCCTCTACCCGCCGCGGACGTCCTCGGTACAGAGCCCGTAGGCGCTGCCCATAGCGCGCAGTCGCCCGCCTATGTGAGAGCACCTAGAGCCACCCCAAGCCCCAGAGCTCCTTGCCTACCTCATTTCTGACAGAGAATCACAACCACGACCGCGCTCAAACCAACTCTGAAGGCAAAATCCTATTTGGCGCTGCAGGCGCCCGTTAATGTGTGTTCCGCAAATAGGCGCCTGCAGCGTCCCGCACTGGGCCGGCCCATATAGCAGTTTCACAAACGCAAAAAATATGCGGGAATATGGTTTCAAAACCACAACCAATTCATAGCGAGCGCATCATTCTAGCCACCAGGTTACGCCTCGCTAGTTGACTAGTTGTTCTGTTTTTCTCCTCTTCTTTAGTTTGTTTTTTTCTTTTACTTTTTTTTCTTATCTTTTTCTGTTTTCTTCATTTTGTTTTATTTAATGCATGCTTTTTTAAAATTCATAAATATTTTTTCTAAATTGATAAACTTTTTTTAAAATTCGATAAACTTTTTTCAAATTCGGTGAACTCTTTTTTCAAATTTGATGAACTTTTTTCAAATTCAAAGAACTCTTTTCAAATTCATTGAATTTTGTTTAAAATTTGATGAACTGTTTTGAAAATCCATGAACTTTTTTCAAACTCGATGAACTTTTTTCAAATCCAATGAACTCTTTTTCAAATTCGATGAACTTTTTTGAAAAGTTCATGAACTTTTTTGAAAAGTTCATGAACTTTTTTGAAAAGTTCATGAACTTTTTTGAAAAGTTCATGAACTTTTTTAAAATTGGATGAACTTTTCCAAATCCAGTGAACTTTTTTTCAAATCCGTGAAATTTTTTCAAACTCATGTTCGATTTTCATTGTTATGAACTTTTTAGAATGAATTAGTGTATTTTTTTTCATTTTCATGAACTTATATTTTTGAATTCGTGAACTTATTTGAATACATGAACATTTTGTACATTGGCCAACTTTTTTATGCATGTTCATCAGCTTTCCAAATTTGTTCACATTTTTTCCATACATTCAAGTTTTTCATTAATGTTTTCAAATAATTCGATAATCTAAGTGAGGGGTTGTACAATAATTAGCGCTGCTATGCGGGTTCTTAAATCAATTCGCGCTGAAGTGACTCACTAGCAGCCTGTAGGTGTACCGGTTGGCCAAACTTGAAGATGAGTGTAAGGTCACGAGTTCGATTCACAGTGATTCACTTTTTTAGATGTTTTTTTGCACAATATTACAATTTTTTTGGGTGCGCGTTCGTGGGCCGGCCCAGCAGGCGCTGCCGTAGGCGCCAGCTGCATTCGGTGGCGCTGAAGGCGACGAATAGGGGCTCCCAAGTCCGAACTCACGTGTCATGCCCCAAGGTCATGCCCAATTACACTACTTGGGCCTTCTCTCTGGAATGGGCTATCGGGTTTGGGGCTTGGCCCAGCTACGAGAATCTGCAGTGGTGCCTATAAGAAGGATGGCAGCAGAGAGGAGGGGATCGATCAATGGAAATGTCTTGAACCCCCTTTGTCCTCCTACTCCTGTTCCTCACATATATCCTACTATATCTCACCCCCTTGCTGTCGTTTCTCACCTCAAATCCCTCCTCTTGTATCCCAAATTGGTATTGCTCTGATTGTTCATCCCATCGTCGTGTTGGGGTCGTGACAGTTTGGTATTCAGGGCCAACAAAAATTCAAAACAATTATCACCCACTTCCTGCCCACCATATGTTTGATGAAATGTCGAGCCACCCAGAGGTGTTCACCGGTGGCGTTCTCCGTGTCACCGTGCACCACCTATACTACCCGGTCACTGAGGAGACGCCGTAGCAGGTGTTTGCAGCATATGGCGTGGTGAAGATCTCCATGTTCCAGAGAATCAATCAGGTCGAGGTGGTTGTTCAACTTTGATCAAGATGCGGAGCAACGTGGGTTCCCTCCTTGCATGGCCGGTGCATCTACGAGCATGCATGTGATGTCTACTACGCAACCTTCTTCTTTTAGACTCGTGTTGGGCCTCCAAGCGCATAGTTTTGTAGGACAGTAGCAAATTTCCCTCAAGTGGATGACCTAAGGTTTATCAATCCGTGGGAGGCATAGGATGGAGATGGTCTCTCTCAAACAACCCTGCAACCAAATAACAAAGAGTCTCTTGTGTCCCCAACACACCCAATACAATGGTAAATTGTATAGGTGCACTAGTTCGGCGAAGAGATGGTGATACAAGCGTAATATGGATAGTAGAAATAGGTTTTTGTAATCTGAAAATATAAAAAAATAGCAAGGTAGCAAGTGGTAAAAGTTAGCGAAAATGGTATTGCAATGCTTGAAAACAAGGCCTAGGGTTCATACTTTCACTAGTGCAAGTTCTCTCAACAATGATAACATAATTAGATCATATGGCAATCCCTCAATGTGCGACAAAAGTCACTCCAAAGTTCCTATCACGGAGAACATAAGATGAAATTGCTTGTTGGGTACGAAACCACCTCAAAGTTATTCTTTCCGATCAATCCATTGAGCTATTCCTATAAGTGTCACAAATAGCCCTAGAGTTCATAGTAAAATAACACCATATGACACACATCAATCAACCCTAATGTCACCTGGATACTCCAATGTCGCCACAAGTATCCGTGGGTCAATTATACGATATGCATCAAACAACTTCAGATTCATAATATTCGATCCAACACAAAGAACTTCATGAGCATCCTGAGATTTCTACCGGAGAAAGGAATATGAAAACATGCATCAACCCCTATGCATAGATTACCCCAATGTCACCACGGGAATCCGCAAGTTGATAACCAAAACATACATCAAGTGGATCAACATAACATCCCATTGTCACCATGGATATCCCATCGCAATACATACATCAAGTGCTCTCACATCCAAAGATTCAATCTGACATAACAAAACCTCAAAGGAAAAGACTCAATTCATCACAAGGTAGAGAGGGAGAAACACCACACAATCCAACTATAGTAGCAAAGCTCGCGGTACATCAAGATCATGCCAACTCAAGAACACGAGAGAGAGAGAGAGAGAGAGATCAAACACATAGCTACTGGTACATACCATCAGCCCCGAGGGTGAACTACTCCCTCCTCGTCATGGAGCGTCGGGATGATGAAGACGGCCACCGATGATGATTCCCCTCTCCGGCAGGGTGCCGGAACAGGGTCGCGATTGGTTTTTCGTGGCTACAGAGGCTTGCGGCGGCGGAACTTCCGATCTAGATTTATTTCTGGGGGTTTATATATTTATAGAAATTTTTGGCATCGAGAACAAGTCAGGGGGGGTCCACGAGGCGACGACAAGACAGGGGCGCACCCTCCACCCTTGTGGAGGCCTCGTGGATCTTCTGGCCCAACTCTTTTGCTTTTGGGGGCTTCTTCTGGTCCATAAAAAATCACCGCAAATTTTCAGGTCATTTGGACTCTGTTTGGTATTCCTTTTCTGTAAAACTCAAAAACAAGGAAAAAATAGAAACTGGCACTGGGCTCTAGGTTAATAGGTTAGTCCCAAAAATCATATAAAATAGCATATAAATGCATATAAAACATCCAAGATGGATAATGTAATAGCATGGAACAATAAAAAATTATAGATACATTGGAGACGTATCAGCCTGCCTCCTCGACATTCAGGACGTGTCGCCGAAGTACAACCTGCAATTGTGCTTGTTGTTCGAGCAGAAGCAGACCGCAATCGTGGTCGAGTACATGGTGGCATTCTAGGAATGTGTACGTCGTGTGCTAGATCTCAAACCCAACCTGAGCATCAAGGGCTTCGTCCACCAATACATCGAGGGCTTGCAGGAAGATATCCAATATTTTGTGCGGTCGCGATCTCCATCAAGTATCAGTGGGGCTTCATCCCTTGCCAGGATAAGGGAGGATTAAATTTTTCAGGAGGCGGCGATGGCTACGGAGAAACTTGACAATGGCCATGGAGTTCACATCCTCATGCCTGTGGTGATCATCGTGGCTGCCTTCCCTAAGTTCAGTGCCCTAATAGAGTGTGGTGCAGACCACAACGTCATCGCCATGGACAACAATGGCCCTGCTGCACCGACGCCTATCACATGTTCGACGGAGTACCCGAATCGCAACAACACCGCCGACATCTTCCCCGAGCACGCAACCGCTGTTGGGTGCGAAGAGGCTGTCGACATCGACAACGGTAGCGTTGCTGCACAAATGCCTACCATCTGCTCGATGGGTTTGAAGCCTAAAGGACAGGCAATCCGACCAGTAGCATGCTCTTCGTTCCTCGATGAGCATACCAATACGACTCACAACGCCATTGACGAGCCGCCACTGACCCCTCGACCTTTTGGGCAAGCCAAATCTGAGGCGCTATAGTCAAGGAGTAATCCCTTAAATTCTCCTAGTGGTACTTTTGTCGACTCTCTTGGGTGTTTGGTTGAGGTATTCTGGAGGTTTCAGAACTTGTGGTCAGATACTCAATGTGTGCTGTCAGCTAGTGCGATTTTTGAAGCTCCTTTTTCTGCGGAATGACACAATACTGGAGTTCCTTTGCAAGTCTTGGTTGTCAGTTCAGTTTGGAACTTATTTTTGAGTGTGGCTGCACCTAGTTCTCTGGTGACATCATTTCTGGTGGGTGGACATCTATGGAGAGCACATTATGCACCTTATACTTGTGCAGTGGCTAAGAGGGCCATAAGATTATTTAAAGCAAACAAGAAACCTTTAGGCCAAGCACGTCACACTTTTATTCTGTTTGCACACAGCACACTACAGGAAAAGCCAAATTATAGAATTATCATTGCATCCTGTGATTCTTGCTACAACCCAAGTTATGCTTTTGTGTTTAATTGGAGGTTTAGTGCCAAAGGTGTTTCTATTGAGGTTCTGCTCGGTGGTTCACACGTGGTTTGGCACTTGAGATTTATTTTGTTTGACATTGAGACAATCTGGAAAGGTTTGTCATCTCTGCAACCAAATCCACCATGGTTCTTGTCTTCTGAAGTAATTTTCCTGGAGGTGATCTTCGTAATTCTTGCTGCAAGAAAATGGTGCTCAACAAGCGAGATAGCAGTGTTAATTTTTGTTCATCAAGCTAGCAACACAGTTGTTGCTTGTTGTTCCTCGGTGAACATACACCAAGGTATGGTGATAATGGTGGAGTTACAACCTTGGCTTTGTTGCGAAATCATTGGTGGTTGTGAGAACATGAATTTCTTATGGTTTCTTTAGTGTGCCTTCTCAACCACATTTCTTGCTACTAGATTGCACGTGCTGAAATTAATGGATTTCTTGGAGCATGGCAATAATTTGAAGTGTAAGGAAAGGGCAAACTCATATGGAGAACTTTTGGTGGCATTTGCAGCTTGGCAACAGGGTGAAGTGTATTAGTTCTGGAACAGACCTCACAATAAGGAAAAACTGATTGGTGCAGCAATTGATCAAGATCAGGGCTGGTGCTTTGTGAATTGAAATCTTGGAAACCCCGTGTTACACCCTTAATGGGCACTCTTGAGATATTTTGTTTACATGTAGACCTCTGGATACATTGGTCGTGGCATGCATTGTTTAATTTCTCTAGTT
This sequence comes from Aegilops bicornis, assembly GCA_021605145.1. Lineage (NCBI taxonomy): Eukaryota > Viridiplantae > Streptophyta > Magnoliopsida > Poales > Poaceae > Aegilops > Aegilops bicornis. The sequence goes on from CM038674.1 coordinate 243,890,066, forward strand.
TGATATTGCTTGCTACCAGGGTTGGGATCCAAAAGGTGAAGCACACTTGCAACATGCTCAAGATTGTGGAATTTTCCAGTGAACCCCAGTTTTGTTGCCGCCAAGCATGAGTTAGCACCTCAATTTATAGCACAATATTCGGTTCCAGATTACTGTGTGCATGATAAAATGGAATTCCTTCAAAGTAAACCTTGGCTATTCAGGACACATGACCCTGTTTATATTAGCGAGAAGTTCTACACTAAAGAGAGAAGGAACATTGCCTTCTTGAGTGCTTTTCTGTATCTAACATGCGCAGAACTATGGTTCAGTTTCTTACTACAGTTTCAGGTCATACAAAGGACAACTAAGTGCTGGGACTCTGGAACTCGGAGTGCAGCTGCAGCTAGTAGAAAGCAGATTGGTTTTAACAATGGTTTCATGATACCATATATGGTTGCGAGATCATTGCAATCACACAGAATACCTCTGGTTTACACTCAACAGAGCTCTCTGATAAGCGATTCAAGTTCCACCCTTGCAAATCAAAATGTGGAACAGCTGGTGCTTCCTATGATACCATGTTCTTCTAAACTATGGGACCCAGGAATTCTTGATGTTCATTGCATCGACTCTTTTTTGTTGCTCTCAACTGCACAATTGTCATGCTTATTTGTTCCCACTATGAGAGATTCTCTTGGTCATGGAATTGAGTTTTCTGCTGCAACACAGTCGGATCCTAGAATCTTGCATCGTCATGGTCGGGCAACAATTGAAAAGAAGATCAAGTGTCAACATACAAGTGCAGATATGCAGTTGTTACCATGTAGAACACATCATGGTTGTGGCCTGATGCTTCATGGAAATCATCTACATAACTTGAGCTTCAAAGTTTACTCCCTTGAAGATTATGATGCTTGTGTTCAACATGATTATGTGGTTGGGTGTTCGCCAGCCAGGATGGATACACATGTCCATCGACCATGGGACCCTGGTGGTTATGTTGTTACTTGGTACCACGTCACCGGCTTGAGGACAAGCCACAATTTAAGGGGGCGAGAATGTCATGCCCCAAGGTCATGCCCAATTACACTACTTGGGCCTTCTCTCTAGACTGGGCTATCGGGTTTGGGGCTTGGCCCAACTACGAGAATCTGGAGTGGTGCCTATAAGAAGGATGGGCATCACATAGGAGGGGATCGATCAATGGAAACGTCTTGAACCCCCTTCGCCCTCCTGCTCTTGTTCCTCACCTATATCCTACTATATCTCACCCCCTTGCTGTTGTTTCTGACCTCAAATCCCTCCTCTTGTATCCCAAATTGGTACTGATTTGATTGTTCATCCCATCGTTGTGTTGGGGTCATGACATCACGCCATGGTCGCGCGGACGAGCGCTAGAGCAAACGCCGGTGCTCTCTCCCTCTGCCAGCGCGCGTCTGTGTTATGCGTGTGCATCTGTGTCGTGCGAGTGTGTGTGTGCTGGCGTGTGTGCATCATCGGCAATACTCGCCATGTCGCAGCTCCCCGACTGCCTGCACCCAGTACGTCCGCCGTCGCAAGCTCCAGGTAGACCTCCTTATGTTTTTTGGCGCACGCCAACTGCTCGACGAAATGCTCATCGGAGTTAAACATGGGAAGGAAGAAGACTGCCACATTGGCAACGCCGGGTCAAAACCACGCAAAACTTAGCATGAAAACTACTTTTGTTGTGTCAAGGGACCAAACTAATCCGGTTTTTAAAGTTGAGAGACTAATGTTTGCCGGTTTTAGAGTTGAGAGACCATTTCTATACTTTTCAGAGAGTTCAGAGATGAAAAATATTTTTCCCCTAATATTATAGTGCCAAAATAGATGGGCATAGCAACGTGCGCCTACAATAGTCTAGTGCTTTTTATTGCCCCCGGTTTAGCTCATGTGCTATCAGGTTGGCTTTCTGGAGTCTTTGTGATTGATGGTTTGAAGTGGACACAGCTGTGGTGCCTTAAAGCCATCTGTCGTTGGGTCACAAACATGTGAGTCAGCCATCTGTTGGACCCACATGTTATAGACACAAAGGCAGGTGCCTTAAGGCACCGAAACATAGTCCGTTTGAGGTCGAGTAAGCATTTAATATTCTAAAATCCATCAATATGAACAGATAAATCATGGGCTAACTTATTAAAATGTTTCCATCCCGTTGCAACGGTCAATTATCTAGTTCTTTAAAAAAGCGGAAATACTAAATCCCACACGTGTGGGCGTTTGCATCTCGCCTACACGCGTGGATCCACGTCCGTTTGTGGGTACATGAATCTTGGCATGATTGTGGTGTCACGTAGGACTGGGCTGGTGTGTGGGCATTCACCAAGTCGCCCACACGTCCGTTTCACCACATGGAGGGGCCGATGTGTGGGCGTTTAGCAGTTCGCGCACACGTCAGTTTTTACTCACACACAAGGGCTGGTGTGTGGGCATTTGCCATCTCGTCCACACGCCCGTCTCCTCTCCCACACCCAAGCTGCCAGTTGCCATGCGTTTTGCAGTGTACATGGCAACTGCCCTAATGTGCTTGTAAGCAGATGGCAACTCTCTTTTTTTTACCCGAACAGTTGCCATGTGTTTTGCAGGGTACACGGCAACTGCCCTAATATGCTTGTAAGCAGATGGCAACTCTCTCTTTTACCCGAACATGTTGTTTTGCCATGTCTCTTTATAGCGCTACATCAAGAATCGCCTAGTGTTAGTAGGTGGCAACTCCTAAGGTTTTCAAATCATGGCAACTGTAGTAAATCAGACCATACATGGCAACTGCTTAGTGTTAGTAGGTGGCAACCTCTAAAGTTTTCAAATCATGGCAACTATAGTAAACCTGATCATACATGACAATAGCTGCAGTTGTCCAAAATGGCATGTGGCACTTGACCTGAGATGACAACTGCAGTTGAGCAACCGTGACAACTGCAGTTGAGAATCGACATGGCAACTGTAGTTCAGCGACATGACAACTGCAATTAAACGGATATTGAAGAGGTGGGACCATGGCAAGCTAACGAGGGGCGTGGTAGTTGTCATGCAGGCGTCGGGGAATTTGTGGTAGGTGGCTAAGAGAGTTCGTGTGGGCGTTATGCATTTTGCCCATACGTAGGCGTGTGAGAGGGACCGCAAGGAAAAAAAAGGAGTGTGGACGCTAATTGTTTTGCCTACATATAGACATATGAGCTGGTCCTCTTAGACACCATACTAAATGTATGGACATACTCCTTGACGTTCATACATGTGGCAGTTATCGTCGTTTTTAAAAAGTTACTGGTCGTGGCGCGGCAGGTATGTTGGAGGAGCTACACTGAACTGAACTAGCAGTAGCACAGTCAGCGAGTGGCATACGCAACAGCAGCTGAGTAGTACTAGTAGTAATTGCCCGGGTTTGAAAGAAGAGAGGCTGGCGGGCAATCCCTGTCAGTTTCCGCGAAGGCACGGAGCTCAGGGAAAGGTGTCCCACCACTCCTGTCGCTCCCCAACTTCCGTCCGCGCGTCGGTGTCACGGGTACATGGTCGTTCGTCCCTCCGCGTTTGCAGGTGCAGGTCGTCGTCTACTACCGAGAGTTGCTTTGAATATTGAACGCGGCGATTGGCCAATGAAGATGGTCATCATACGCCATGTCCAACGTTCCTTGCACCTGGCTGGATGGAAAGGCTCGGATGGTAGTAGAATTTCCGCGTCTTCAGACGTTCAGACATGTAGGTGGCGCATCTGGTCTGTGGCTGTGCTCGGGGATAACCTTGCTTCGCAAAAGGGATTAATTTGGCTAACCAGGCCAACCAGAAGCCTTTGATGGTTGGATCTGATTGCTCGGCGGTGCGTGTCTTCACTGCCCGTAGAAATGGTGTGAATTCTACCACAAAAGCTATACATAAAAAATAATACTCCTTCTATATAGAAATATAAAACATTTAGATCACTAAAGGGAGCGATATTGTCAGTTGGCGCCACAATACCTGAGCTTGTGTAAAGTATTCATTATGTTGTTAACTGAGCAAGGGAAATGATCAAATGAAGAGAGCTGCTATGCACACGATACTCTTGGACGATTCAGAGACGATAGTGCAAATCAGATCATCTATACAAAGGACTAGGTGCAACACAGCCAGTGGATTAAACATATCGTCTCTGAATCGTCCATCTTCTGTGAAGTAGTTTCGTCAAATGAAAGACTCAAAGGAGAGCGAAAGGTTTGATAATTGACTCCCCATACCAGTTGACCCGCGTTCTGGCTCCAGCTGCACATCCCGTCCCCTGCCCGCCGCCACCCATGGAAAAACTAGAAGCGACGACCTTTGACTTCGTCCAACCATCTCACCACACATTACCCGACCGACCGAGCACGGCACACCACCATCCCTGGCGTGCCCACTCATCCCCTTTCCAAGAAGCGCAACCGAAGCAATGGCTGCTCTGACGCGCCCGCGCGGGCTCGCCGCCACCGGCAGGGCGGCGCTCGCGCTCCTCGTCCTCCTCTCCGTCGCCGCGCCTCGGTGCCGCGTCGCGCGCGCGCAGCAGCAGTACGAGGCCAACAAGCAACTCAACTGCTACGGCACCAACGACAGCTCCGTGCTCGGCTACACCTGCAACGCCACCGCCGCGGCCCGCCCCTGCGCCTCCTACGTCGTCTTCCGCTCCTCCCCGCCCTTCTACGACACGCCCGTCTCCATCTCCTACCTCCTCAACGCCACCCCCGCCGCGCTCGCGGGCGCCAACGCCGTGCCCACCGTCTCTCCGGTCGCCGCCTCCCGCCTCGTCCTCGCGCCGCTCAACTGCGGCTGCGCGCCCGGCGGCTACTACCAGCACAACGCGTCCTATACCATCCAGTTCAGCAACGAGACCTACTTCATCACCGCCAACATCACCTACCAGGGCCTCACCACCTGCCAGGCCCTCATCGCGCAGAACCCCAACCACGATAGCCGCAAGCTCGTCGTCGGGAACAACCTCACCGTGCCGCTCCGCTGCGCGTGCCCCTCGCCGGCGCAGGCCGCCTCCGGGGTCAGGCACCTGCTCACCTACCTCGTCACGTGGGGCGACGGCATCGCCGACATCGCCGCCCGCTTCCGCGTCGACGCCCAGGCGGTGCTCCACGCCAACAACCTCACCGACAGCGAGAACATATACCCCTTCACCACTCTACTCATCCCGCTCAAGAGCGCGCCCACGCCGGACATGCTCGTGTCGCCGGCGCCACCGCCAGCACCGGCGCCACCGCAGGCCCAGCAGCCGCCGCCGTCTGGAGGATCGGGCAGCGGGAAGGGGGTTGCCGTCGGGGTCGGTGTTGGAATCGGCGTTCTTGCGCTGGCGGGACTTCTTGGCCTGATGTTCTTATGTGTCCGGCGGCGGCGGCGACCGCGTCCCGGCGTTGTGGAAGACGGCCATCCGGGGAAGGGCGTTCTCGACGTGCCCTCGTCTGTCGATTACGACCCTCTTGCCTCGGGCAAGCATACGTCCTCGGCTACGACGAACTCCTCGTCATCGTCGGCGTTTGTGTCCACCGACGCGCGCGCGGCGGTGGAGTCCCTGACCGTGTACAAGTACTCGGAACTCGAGAAGGCGACGGCAGGGTTCTCGGAGGACCGGAGGGTCAAGGACGCGTCCGTGTACCGCGCGGTGATCAACGGCGACGCGGCGGCCGTGAAGCGTGTGGCCGGCGATGTGAGCGGCGAGGTGGGCATCCTGAAGCGCGTGAACCACTCCAGCCTCGTCCGCCTCTCCGGTCTCTGCGTCCACCACGGCGACACCTACCTCGTCTTCGAGTTCGCCGAGAACGGCGCGCTCAGCAACTGGCTCCACGGCGGCGGCGACACCCTCGTGTGGAAGCAGCGCGTGCAGGCGGCGTTTGACGTCGCCGACGGTCTCAATTACCTCCACCACTACAGCAACCCGCCGTGCGTGCACAAGAACCTCAAGAGCAGCAACGTCCTCCTCGACGCCGACCTCCGCGCCAAGGTGTCAAGCTTCGCGCTGGCGCGGTCGGTCCCCACGGGCGTTGATGGCGGCGACGCGCAGCTCACCCGCCACGTCGTTGGCACCCAGGGGTACCTGGCCCCGGAGTACCTGGAGCACGGCCTCATCACGCCCAAGCTCGACGTTTTCGCCTTTGGCGTCATCCTCCTCGAGCTGCTGTCCGGGAAGGAGGCGACGTTCGACGGCGGCGCCAAAAGAGGGGAGACGCTGCTGTGGGAGTCTGCGGAGGGGCTGGTTGTCGACGGCGAGGACGCGCGCGGCAAGGTGCGGGCTTTCATGGACTCGCGGCTGAATGGCGACTACCCGCTCGACCTGGCCGTCGCCGTGGCGTCGCTGGCGGTGCGGTGCGTGGCGAGGGAGCCCAGGGGGCGACCGTCCATGGACGAGGTGTTCGTGACGCTGTCGGCGGTGTACAACTCCACGCTGGATTGGGATCCCTCGGATTACAGCAACTCCCGCTCTTCGATCGTCGGGAGATAGTGGGAGTAGTCGGCATTTTATTTTGGCTGCAAAGATTGTCTTATCTGTTATGGAGCAAAATCACTTGATGTGTAATCTGCTGGCGTAGCGACTGTAAATGTGATCAAGTCATGTATAGTATACCCCATTTCAAATTAAGTGTCGTGACTGAGTAGTCATGTAGCTTCACGAGTGTACTTTTTAATTCTATTCGATTATTTATTATCTGTTGGTGTTGACAAGCGAACCGAAACTTATTGATTCGAAAGAATTATTTAATTTTAGTTCCATGACTAAATTTATTCCATATCATCTTTTTTGAAGTTAATTTGCTCCATATAATTACAAACCAGTTGCTGGATGCTCGTAGAGACCGCGGCACTGGCTGCTATGAAACTCATCTGGGCACTTTGTTCGGTTGAACCCACATCAATAACCAATAATGTTAAAAAAAATCAATGCTCAAAAGAATTTTAATACTACGATAAAAGAAAACTTGAGTAAGATTGATGATATGTCTAGAAACATTGATAGAATTTCTCATGATGTGAAAAATCTCAAGATAAAAATTTTTATGCCTAAAGTTGAAGAATCAATTAAAGCTTTATATATTTCTATGAATGAAAGTAAAAAGAAAACCACTATGCAGATAGCTAAAAAAGAATCTCTACTATTAAAGAAGGATCGAACTTCGTGATGGTTCGATCTCAAGCTGCTATCGATACATCCTGCCACCGCTTCTTTCATCCCCGCCCGAAAAAAAGGGCAAAAGAAGACCCATGAGGCCACGACCCCACGTCCCACGCCCACGCAGCCTCCTCATCTCCCGCACCCCATCGCTCCCGATCCCATCTCTCTCCCCGCTCCGGCGCTCCCAAGAAAATAATTATCTGACTCTACCCTTCTCGCCCGCCCCGCCGTGGTCGCAGTCCAGGGCTCCAGGCCGTCGGGAGTAGGATCCAGTCCCATCAACAAATTATCTGCTCCTCCCTCTTATCTGCACCACTTCAGATCACGTCCAACCATAGGCGAGCTTGGCGGTGGCACAGAAGGAGAGCGCCGGTACGTCGGTGCAAGAGGACGTACTGGCCTGGGGGTGGTGTGCAGGTGCAGCCGTACGACTCGGCCATCGCCCATGGCGGATGCGCTGGCCGCCGCGAACGCCAGTACGCCACCGCCGGGGACGCCGTCAGGGCGGGGTTCTCTGTGCGACGAAAGGCCGACGCCGAGCGGTGCGGTGAGTGGCAGGCTTCTAGAGGGCGCCGCGGGTATGACAGCCGGGTGCCGCATGATCAGACGTGCTTCTGCTCCGGCGGACAGGCTAGCAGGTCGTGTCCTACTACTTCGTCAGGTTCAGGTACCCTTGATTGATCTAAGAGGTAATTGGTTGGTCAACGATGTTTGATTGATCTAATCAACCTTTTTTTGAAACTGATCTAATCTACCTTGAGATGTCCTAATTTCTGACCAGTCTATTTACTGGTAAGGGAAGACTTCTCTTCTTTTAAACTGATCTATTCACTCTTTGATTATAGGATGAAGACATAAACACAAACACGGTAGTAGACTATGAACTGGACAATTCCCTCAAATTCTCCACATTTAGCATGTTCTCTACTCCACATGTTGTTTAAATCAAGCCGCGTCTAACTAGAGATAGAACTTGTCTATTCCAAGCTACATTTCCTTTTATATACAGAAACATTTTTGACATTGGTTTTTGATCTTGCAGGACCAAAGAAACCAATGGTGAGCACATGAAACACAACTACCTCATTTATCAGTAGTTTTCTTACCGAAATCCATGGTGCACATGGACCAATTCAAGCATTTGTAAGTGTTTTATTTTTCTTTTCTTACGAATTCAAGCATCAATGTGCATGGTTCTTTCTTCATTTATTTAATCGTCGTTTGCCACTTCAGAAAGCTGGTAGTTGCTCTGGTTTGCTCGTCGTTCTGCCATTCTAGTACATACGCAAGAGGAGGCAGTACAAGTGACTTCCTCGTCCAGGCTCCTCAAGTACAGTAACTCAGGCGGGACACCCCACTCCAGAGTGGCAGCGACCTTGAGTCCGGCAGAGTCCACAGGCTGCAGACACACCAATTCGCATATGAGGAGCTGGAGGAGCCCACCGGCGGCTTCAGCGACACGCGAGACGCGAGAGCTCGGCGGCCAGCGACGGCTGTGGCACCATGCATGTACAAACGTACATAACAGGCACGCTCACGCTATTTCCTTGGGAGTTTGACATGGATCAACATGCCGACGACAAAGGATTTTGTATGTGTTCAGGATAACTGCAGGACATGCGGGTAGTGGTGGTGAAGCGGCTGTACGACAACAGCTGCTGGCACGTGCGACAGTTCATGAACTAGGCAACGATCCTGTCGCTGATGCACCACCTGAACCTCGTCATCTTCTACGGATCCAGCTGTCACAGCTGCACCACCTGAACCTCATCATCTTCTACGGCTGCACGTCCAGCCGCAGCAGTTAGCTATTGCTCGTGTACGAGTAGATGCCTTATGGGTGTGTTTGGTTGCCTGGGTGGCTGTAGGCTGCATTGCATGGGGGATCCTGGGTGAGCAGGGCTTGGTTGAGCTGATGCAAGAATGAGCTAAGATGTATGTTTGGTGGACTGTATGATATGGATGCACGAGAGATGCTATATACAATAGATGTTGTTTGGTATACTGCATTTGAGAATAATTCTGTGAATTTTCTCTTCCATTTTTAATTATTCCAACTGAATCTAGATCATTTTATGTGCAAGATAGCAAGTAAACAAGTTTGAACTGAACTGAAATCTGAATCAAAATTTGCACGAGAGAAGTTGTAAGCAACAAGTCTGAACTAAAACATTTTCACCAATCTGGATGAAGAGGTGGAGGGCAACGAGATGGTTGTGGGGGACATGGGCAGCCGAGAGGAGATGCCGGCGGCGGAGATTCGACTCCAACTGGATTGACGGTGGTGGCTCTGCTTGAGGGGAAAAAGGGGGAAAACAGGAAGCCAGTTGTGGCTCGCGACGCATAGGTGCTCCCCTTCCCTCCCCCTTCTTCATGTCGATCCGTGGCGGGCGGCGTGGTGAGCTTCGGCGAGCTCGTCCGCAGGTGCATGTGCTCGCGGTGATGGCGGAGTTCGGCGGCGGAACCGGACGATGTCAAGCGAGGCGGCGAGCCCTTGGCGTGAGCTTGGAGGCGCCAGTGATTCGATCCCTCCGGTGAGGGATGTCAGAACGGTGGCGAACGGGAGAGCTCTGACCAGCTGCACCTGCACATGAGGGGGCTCAGAAGACGGCGGCGGTGGTGGGTTGTGTGCTTGATTGGATCTGACGCGTGCGAGAGAGAAAGAGAGAAAGGAAAAAGAGATACGGGATGCGCGGGCCTGGCTGCGAGGTACGCCCGATTCCTGCGTACGAGAGAGCCTGGCTGGGAGGCCTCTTTTGCATCTGTCGGGCCAGGCTGAGAAGGCCGCCCAGGAAACCAAACGCGCTCGATTTTGCATCTCGAGTGCGAGCCAGGTGCGACCCAGGAAACCAAACACGCCGTATAGCACTGTGGCCGACCACTTGCACGGCCACCGCGCGGTAGTGCTGCCATCGAGGCAGCTGCAACGCTAGCCTATCTCCACCCCATCGAGCCTCCTATGGTGCACCGTGATAAGACTACCAACATCCTCCTCGATGCCGAATTCCACGTCAAGGTGGTCGAGTTTGGCCTCTCCCGGCTCTTCCCGCTTGACGGCGCCGCAGGGCATGCCAAGGTACGTGGACCGGGGTACCCCCTCTCTCTCTCCTTAGCTCAGGGTAAGGAGTGAGAAGTTGCGCATCTATGTGTGCCTCTGTAGAAATCTTAGGTATAGTTTTGTGAGCATGAAATTTGAGTAGACACATAGGCCAAATGAAACACTAGAATAGAACGTCGTGACAATGCCAGAAGTTAGAAATGGAATTTCCTATGTGGCCGAAGAATGTAACTCCGTGGAAGGTTGGATTTTGGAATAATTATCCTAGATAGATGTTGTAATAGGAGAAATACCGGCCCAGTAAACACCAATTTAGCATTAGCCATGCATGCCTTTGAATATAATTGCTGTTGCTTTCTTGTACTGTTTTGTGTTTTCAGCTAACATGTGAAAACAATGTATTATTTAATACATAGGTTCCAATATATTCTGAATCTTAATGTTGAAAATGTCGTGTTTCAAATTTTGCTTCACTTCTTGCTCGGTTAGTGTGCTTTATATCTCTGATCTTCTATTACCTTTTTCGTTTCACATTTTCACACTCTATCTTGTGTAGCTTGTATCTGATAGCCGTCAGGGGAGGTAATACGTCCTTTTGTCAGATATTGGATGAACTAATTCCATGTTGTTTTTCAGTGTGTGCATCTGCAGTAATGTTATATGCAGTCAGATATTTCATGGTGGCAGGAGGAAGATCCTGGATGAGTTGGACCCTTAGCATGCAGTAGATATTGAAAATTTGGAATGCATGCAAGTCACATCAGCTCATATATTGGGAACATACACAAGGTTTTCTGTGTGGAAGTATTCAGAATTTACATTGTATCCTTGAAGTTATTGGCCTATCTATCCTCTATTTCTCTATATTTCATTTTGCAAAACCAAAAGTAGAGCCAAACATTGTACCAGCTTCGAAAAGTGGGACATCATAAATTCCAAAACCAAATTCATGTTCTCAAATAGAAGTTTAGGAATGCTAGAGCATGCAAGTTCTGTGTTATTAACATAAGGTTGATTGGTCTGATAAATTTGCAAATAAAAAAATTAGACATGGAGGTGTCCGCATATTTGTGGTAAACCTGCTCTGAAAAAATATTTCTTTATTAGTTTTCAATGTGGAGTGGGGAATCCCTTGCTAACCTCTTTTATCGTACTCATTTTATGTTGCTAATTTTTCAGTTAGTGTACATGGTAGAACATGTTGGAGTTTGAGGAATGATTATTTCTTTATTAGTTTTCAACGTGGAGTGGGGAATCCCTTGCTAACCTCTTTTTTCATACTCATTTTATGTTGCTAATTTTTCAGTTAGTGTACATGGTAGAACATGTTGGAGTTTGAGGAATGATGCATCCATGGTCAAGTTTATTCTATAGACTTGCTTAAGTTAAAACAAATATTCCAAGGCGATGGAAGGGCGAGATGACAGATTTGTTAAGCGGCAGCAAGGCTACAGCAAGGGTAGATGAAATTGAATGAATGTGCATGCGAACAAGGTGAAAGTTACCACTTGAAGGAGATATGGTTGTTAAAGAGACACGATGAGTGTGGTACAATGGATGGATTCAACATGTTGTGTTGTTTGACACACTTCTTGGAAGAACAAAAATTTTGATTAATATTTTTTTGCCATTCCGTGGCAACGCACGGGTACTCAGCTAGTTTTTAGAAAAAGCGTTTTCTAACGATTGCTTTAAGAAAGCTAGGCTTAGAGTTATGTCTGGATCTAGTTAGGGCATCTTCAATGGCAACCCGCAAAGACCTCCCGCATCCGTCCGTCTCCTCTTGCGTCGTGCGCAGTGCGGTCGCGATCACCGAGGACATGGGCTGGGGGAGAGGGCCACGATCGTTGGAGGCGTCGTCATTGGCGGCGGCGGCGATCTCGGCGAGGGACCATTCCTTGTCGTACCTGGCCGTCTCCCCGTCGAGGCGGCGGAGACGGCGCTTGGCCGTCTACGACGTCGTCACGGAGCGGTCCAGGGCCTAGGCATACGCCAGGTCTTGGTCTGCCACGATGTGTGGCGGCGGGTTGTCTACAACACCTCGAGAATCATGCTACAGTGATCTCATGCTAATGATGCCATGTAATCATGTTTGCTAAGCCAATTTGCCACTTGATAAAAAATCAAAGCCAATTTCAATTCAAAATATAAAGTCCAGAATTTATTTCACCAAACACTAGGACAAAATTTTCATAATGTTGCCAATAATCATTGAGTAATTGTCGCGGAGAAACCAACATTATACAAATTATTTAAACACCCTAAAACAATTAAAACATGTGTCAAAACAATATTTTAATTGCTTTTAAAGTTATAAGAATTCCAAACTTTTTCAAATGCTCACCAAATCATTTTATGGCAGTACCTAAAATTGCATTAAGAATATTGGGCCAAGTCTCATATTTAATAAAAGTCATTTGCTCTTTAAAAATAAAAGTGGATTAGAAAACAACAACAACAACAACAAAAGCCTAACTACTATTGTGCACTTGTAGCCCATTGCTACAGTGCACAACCCAGCCCAAGTCCCCCTTTTCTCCTACCTCTATTTACAAAGGCGTTGTGGACAATGCCCGCGTATCCATGGCAGGGGATCTCCACGTGCCGAGCATCTATCACTCCTCGGCGACCTACAAGTCACCCCCCTCCCCCCGCTGCAAAACAAGCCAAACAAAGTAATAGTTGCCAACAAACAAGCAAAGACACCCCTAGTGTTGGGAAACGTAGCATGCAATTTCAAAAAAATTCCTACGCTCACACAAGATCTATCTAGGAGATGCATAGCAATGAGAGGGGGAGAGTGTGTCCACGTACCCTCGTAGACCGAAAGCGGAAGCGTTTGACAATGCGGTTGATATAGTCGAACTTCTTCTCGTTCCGACCGATCAATCACCGAATGTACGGCACCTCCGAGTTCTGCACACGTTCAGCTCGATGACGTCCCTCGAACTCTTGATCCAGCAAAGTGTCGACAGAGAGTTCCTTCAGCACGACGGTGTGGTGATGATGATGATGAAGTGATCCACGCAGGGCTTCGCCTAAGCACTACGTGAATATGAACGGAGGCGTAAACTGTGGAGGGGGCGCCGCACACGGCTAGGAATCAATGTTGTGTGTTCTAGCGGTGCCCCCCCCCTCATATATATAGGTTAGAGGGGAGGAGAGGCAGCTAAGGGGGCACCCCAACTAGGAGGAATCCTACTTGGGCGCCTCCCAATTCGGCCTCCCCCTTTTCCATATTCAACCGGAGGGGGAAGGAAGGAGGAGGGAGGAGAGAAGGAAGGAGGAGGCCGAATCCCTCCCCTTCGTTTCCCTCTTCTCCTCTTTCCTTCCCCCCTATATTCGGCCTACATGGGGAGCACCAGCCCCCTAGGGGCTGGTCTGTCCCCTTCTTGGCCCATTAGGCCCATGTAGTTGCCGGGGGGATGCCCGAAACCCCTTCCGGTGACCCGATACGTATCCGGCACCCCCGGGACACTTCCGATGTCCGAATACTATCGTCCTATATATGAATCTTTTCCTCTCGACCATTTCGAGACTCCTCTTCATGTCCATGATCTCATCCGGGACTCAAAACAACATTCGGTCACCAAATCACATAACTCATATAAAACAAAATCGTCATCGAACGTTAAGCGTGCGGACCCTACGGGTTCTAGACCTATGTAGACATGACCGAGACACCTCTCTGATCAATAAACAACAACGGAAACTGGATGCTCATATTGGTTCCTACATATTCTACGAAGATCTTTATCGGTCGTACCGCAATGACAACATACGTAATTCCCTTTGTCATCGGTATGTTACTTGCCCGAGATTTGATCGTCGGTATCTTCATACCTAGTTCAATATCATTACCAACATGTCTCTTTACTCGTTCCGTAATACATCATCCCGCAACTAACTCATCATTCACATTGCTTGCAAGGCTTCTTATGATGTGTATTACCGAGAGAGCCTAGAGATACCTCTCCGATACTCAGAGTGACAAATCCTAATCTCGATCTATGCCAACCCAACAAACACCTTTGGAGATACCTGTAGAGCATCTTTATAATCACCCAGTTACGTTGTGACGTTTGATAGCACACAAGGTATTCCTCCGGTATCCGGGAGTTGCCTAATATCATAGTCAAAGGAATATGTATATGCCATGAAGAAAGCAATAGCAATAAAACTTAACGATCATTATGCTAAGCTAACAGATGGGTCTTGTCCCCGTTCATCAAATGACAACACATGTCTATGGTTAGGAAACTTAACCATCTTTGATTAACGAGCTAGTCTAGTAGAGGCTTACTAGGGACACTGTGTTTTGTCTATGTATCCACACATGTATCAAGTTTCCGGTTAATACAATCTAGTATGAATAATAAATATTTATCATGATATAAGGAAATATAAATAACAACTTTATTATTGCCTCTAGGGCATATTTCCTTTAGTCTCCCACTTGCACTAGTGTCAATAATCTAGTTCACTCTGCAATAAACTCTACCAATGCCCTGCTCTGAATAGTTGATGTGCTCTCAAACTTCAAACCAAAGCTGGATAACTCCAAAGCCCACTCCACTATTCTGCCGGTAGCCTCAGGGTTTTGGAGTATCCTTTGCAATGGGAAACGAGTGACAACCGTGATCTCGTGGGCTTGGAAGTAGTGGCGCAGTTTCCTTGAGGCCATGATGAGACCAAATATCAACTTTTGCACGCCAGAGTACCTCAATCTAGCCCCCTGTAACAGGGAGCTGACGAAGTACACTGGTCGCTGCACCACTTTCTTCCTTGCCGCGTCCTTGGGGTTGCTCTCGTTGCCGTGCTCACAACTGTCCTGATCCTTCTCTGACTCTGACGGCCTCTACTCACTCTCTACCCCATTCACTTCTCGCTATGCTACCAAGGCTGCACTGACCACTCGGTTCGTTGCCGCTAAGTACAACAACAACGACTCCTGGGGTTTGGGAGCAACCAAGGTAGGCACGGAGGACAGGTAGGCCTTCAACTCTTACAAAGCAGCATCTGCTTCCGGGGTCCACTTCATAGGCCCTACCTTCTTCAAAATTTTGAAGAACGGTAGGGCGCGCTCGGTAGACTTGGAGATAAATCTGCTTAGGGCGGCAACGGATCCTGTTAGACGCCTCACATCCTTAACTGTCGTTGGCGCTTGGATCTGCTCGATAGCCTTGATCTTGCCGGGGTTGGCTTCGATCCCGCGATGGGACACAAAGAACCCAAGCAGTGATACGTCTCCAACGTATCTATAATTTATGAAGTTTCATGCTGTTATTTTATCATTCTTGGATGTTTTACAATCAGTTTATAGCAACTTTATATCATTTTTGGGACTAACCTATTGACCTAGTGCCCAGTGCCAGTTGCTGTTTTTTGCTTGTTTTTTATATCGCAGGAAATCAATATCAAACGGAGTCCCAACAACGCGAAACTTTTTGGAGATTTTTTATGGAACAGAACACCCAAGATGGACCAGAGCAGCACCTAGGGGGTGCCCTGAGGGGGGCATAACCCACCAGGGCGCGCCTGGGGGCCCGGGGCGCGCCCAGGTGGGTTGTGCCCACTTAGGGTGGCCTCCCACACCCCCTCTTTGCACTATAAATTCCCAAATATTCCGAAACCCTTCGGAGTTAACCTAGATCAGAAGTTCCGCCGCCGCAAGGCTCTATAGCCACTGAAAACCAATCTAGACCCGTTCCGGCACCCTGCCGGAGGGGGGAATCATCAGGTGGCCATCTTCATCATCCCGGCGGCCACCACGATGAGGAGGGAGTAGTCCACCCTTGGGGCTGAGGGTTTGTGCAAGTAGATATGTGTTTAATCTCTCTCTCTCTCTCTCTCTTGATCTATATCATGGGCTTTGTTAATATAGATGGATCATATGATGTTTGTCCCCTCTATACTCTTGTGGTGATGAATTGAATCTTTACCCTTTGAAGTTTTGTCTTGTCGGATTGAATATTCAGATATGAGAACATATGATGTATGTCTTGCGGTATGAATACTTGAGGTGACAATGGGGTATCATATTTATTCACTTGATGTATGTTATGGCACTCAACTTGCGGATTCCCGAGGTGACATTGGGGTAATCTATGCATAGGGGTCGATGCACGTTTTTAATATCTTTTCTCTGATAGAAACTTTGGGGTCTCTTTGTAGTTCTTTGTGTGGATTGAGTATTATGAATATGAATTTGCTTTGGTGTTATTTCAGTATGAACTCTTGATTAGATCGATCGGAAATAGTACGAACTCTAGGATAGATCGAACGGAAAGAATAGCTTTGAGGTGGTTTCGTACCCTACAAACAATTTCTATCTTTTGTTCTCCGCTAATAGGAACTCGGGAGTGATTCTTTATTGCACTTTGAGGGATAATCATATGATCCAACTATGTTAGCATTGTTGAGAGATTGCACTAGTGAAAGTACGGACCCTAGGCCTTATTTTTAAGCATTGCAATACCGTTTTTGTGCCCGTTTACTATTTGATACCTTGCTGTTTTTATTTATTCAGATTATAAAAATATATTTCTACCATCCATATTACACTTTTATCACCATCTCTTTGCCGAACTAGTGCACCTATACAATTGGCCATTGTATTGGGTGTGTTGGGGACACAAGAGATTTCTTGTATTTGGTTGCAGTGGTCGTTTGAGAGAGACTATCTTCATCCCACGCCTCCCACGGATTGATAAACCTTAGGTCATCCACTTGAGGGAAAATTGCTCTTGTCCTACAAAACTCTCTGCGCTTGGAGGCCCAACACGTGTCTACAAGAATAAAGTTGCGTAGTAGACATCAAGCTCTTTTCTGGTGCCGTTGTCGGGGAGGTGAGTGCTTGAAGGTATATCTTTAGATCTTGCAATCAAATCTTTTAGTTTCTTGTTTTATCACTAGTTTGGTTTATAAAAGAAAACTACATAAAAAATTGAATTGAGGTTTCATCATATTATTGATCATCTTCATAATATCTTTCTTGAAAATGATGCATCGGAAAATTGTGCTCAATTGTTAGAAGAATAAGTCAATAAAATGCTTGGCACAAAATATTTGAATGATGAGCATGATTGCAATGTTGTTAGTGTGAATTCTTTGAATATCCAAAATGCTAATGATGATTGCACAAGTCATGACAAAAATGTTTCTTATAAGGATGTTACTTTTTGTGGAGTGAATTGGCAGTGCAATTGCACACCAAAAAAGGAAGATAGATTTTGTAAGAAGCATAAACATTTAGAAAATAAAAAGTTGCAAGAGAGGCTAGATGATTGTGCTGAAAGATTTAATTTTTTTCGCCATCCTTGTGAACTTTGCAATGAACATGGTCATTTAAATATCCAATGCAAATTCTTACATGATCAAATCGTGTCCAAAAATTGTGATAAGTAGATTACCCTTGAGCATCATAAATAGCTTAGTCTTCTTTTGGGGTATGAAGAAATGAAACGTATAACTAAGGGTATTCCAAAATTTAATCTTGAGAGATTTCTTAATTTTGATTTAGAAGAAATTTATATGTTTGTGCTGTAAATTGCATTGGGAATCCTTATATTGCCAACTACCTAAAGACAAGAAAACAAATGGAATATGAATAGAGTACTAATGAAAGGGAAAATGTTTCCAAATACCCTCCTAGTGTTTATTATGATGAATCGGGTAACGAGGAGGAGCTTCCTATCCAATCAATCTCTTCAGCAAGAAGCTTGAAAAAATTAATTAAACCCATACATGATGTGGTGAAGAAGAAGAAAATAAGAAAGAATAAAGGTATCTCTTCCAAATAATGTTGCTCTTATCACCATTGTGCCTCTTGAAAGTGAATCAAATATTTTGATGGAGGATGATGATATCGAGTATGATTTTGTGATACCTACTACTTTTGTAATGATTATGATTGGGAAGACAACAATATCCCTTATGATCTTGAAAATCTTTTTAGCACTTGCTTGGAAGAATAAGATAATAATGTTTGCTATACTATTTGTGCCATTCATGCTATTGATAAGAATGTTTGTGATGATATGCAAAACCACAAGCTTGGGGATGCTATGTTTAATGAGTATGACATGTTTGAAGATTTATTTCCTGGAAATAATGCTTGTCCTAAGCTTCGGGATGCTTTGCTTAATGAATATGATCCTTTGATTCCTTCTACTTTCGATAAGAAAATTTATTATGATTATAGCACGCCTCCTACTTATGATGATTACATTGATAAAAGTGGGTTTGGAAGAGTGTCAACTCTAGGTAGTAGTGATCCCACTATTTTGGAGGGTGTTGAATCTTATTACAATATTGATGAAAGTGGATTTGGAGAGGTCATGACTTTATTTAGTGATACATCCACTATTTTGGAAGAGGTTTCAATTGATTATGACAATGAAGTTACTATCTATGATGATTATTATGATGACATGTATGCCATAAAGAGTGATAAATCTTCTATGCTTGTGCATCATGAAAAGAGTGCTGATTGTGATGGTTATATTGTTGAATCCATTAATGATGTTTCTGAAAATTATTATGAGGAAGGAACTTATGCTTACATATCTCAATAACATCAAGTTTCTTCTCTATGTGTTGATTGTTTTGAAGTTGCACTTGTTTTGCCTTCCTATGGTAGTTGATTCTTGCTCCCATAAGTTGTTTGCTCACAAAATCCCTATGCATAGGAAGTTGGTTAGACCTAAATGTGCTAGTCATATGCTTCATGATGCTCTCTTTATGTTTCAATTCTTATCTTTTATGCGAGCATCATTGAAATCATCATGCCTAGCTAAAAGGCATTAAAGAAAAGCGCTTGTTGGGAGACAACCCAACACTTTTACCTACTGTTTTTGTGTGTTCACATGATTATGCTACTGTATTAATGATGTTTTGTTGCTTTTGTTTCAATAAATTGCTAAGTAAAGCCTTTGGGATCATGTTGGGTGATAGTTGAGTTGATCTTGCTGAAAAAAGAAACTTATGCGCTCACGAAAATAATTCTCATTTTTAACAGAAGTGTGCTTTTGAGTTGATTATTTTTGCAGAAGATTATACAAATTTCTCACGTGGTACTAATTTTTCATAATTTTTGGAGTACCATAAGTATGGTTATTCTGTAGATCATTACAGACTGTTCTGTTTTTGACAGATTCTGTTTTCAATGCATAGTTTGCTTGTTTCCTAGTTTCCATGGCTTATATTGCTCAATATAAATTGTGGAAATGATATTATACAGTAGGCATTGTGTGAGAACAATTATGAATCTTGTCTTTGGTAGTACCAAAAGTGGAATGGTTTGTTCTTTATCATACTAACCTATCTCACGAAGTTACGTTAAGTTTTGTGTGATTGAAGTTTCAAAGTTTTGGGTGAGATATCGATATGAGGAGAATAAGGAGTGACAAGACCCTAAGCTTGGAGATTCCCAAGGCACCCCAAGTTAATATCCAAGAAATATCCAAGCAACTAAGCTTGGGGATGCCCCGGAAGGCATCCCCTCTTTCGCCTTCAACATTATCGGTAACCTCACTTGGAGCTATGTTTTCATTCGTCACATGATATGAGTTTTACTTGGAGGATCAATTTATTTTGTTAGGATTTTCTTTCTGTTATTTATAATAATGTTTTGCATCTTTTGTTTCAATAAAAGTGGCATTGATAGCCTTTACTATGCTTATTTTGCAAGTCTACATGTTGCTGTTTGAAAACAGAAAGTTACCGCTGTTGCAAAAATTCCCTAGAAAATTCAGAATGTGATAAAATGTTGATTTTTTTTGCAAAATAAGCTCTTATAAATTTTATACAGTGTGGTAATTTTTCATAATTTTTGTAGTTAGGGAAGTATTGATACTCTTGCATTCTTTACACACTGTACTGTTTTGGCAGATTGCTGTTATGTTTGCATTGTTTGCATATGTTTGCTTGTTTAATGATTCTATTTGAGGATAGGAGTATTAAATATGCAGAGGCATTTAGTATGCAATGTTGAATAGTAATTTTAGTGATTTGCTACAGTAGAGAATGATAAGGTTTTTGCATTGGTTTATACTAATTTATCTCACGAGTTCTTGTTGAGTTTTGTGTGGATGAAGCTTTTGAGATTTAGGAAAATCATGATATGCAAGGAATTAAGGAGATGCAAAAGCTCAGGCTTGGGGATACCCAAGGCATACCAAGTTAATATTCCAATAAGTCTCAAGAACTAAGCTTGGGGATGCCCCGGTAGGCATCCCACCTTTCTTCTTCAACAATTATCGGTTAGTATCGGTTGAGCAAAAGTTTTTGCTTCTTCACATGATGTGTGCTATCCTTGAAATGTCATTTTGTTTTGTTTTACTTGCTGTTTTAATAAATTACTTAGATATGAAATTCTTTAAATAAGAGAGAGTCCTCAAATAGCTACCTATTTACTTAACTACTCGTTTGATCTTCACTTATATCTTTTTGGAGTACTTTGTCATTTACTCTTGTGCTTCACTTTTATCCTATGAGTAAATTGTTGAATAAATTGAATGTCATGAAGTTGAAATCATATGATACCTAGTGGTAGCTTCACATTGGGTTTAGAAAGTGAAATCTTTTGAGGCTTGACAATCACAATATTGGTCATACAAGCAATTCACGTATAATTAGTATAAGGAAGAGAACTTTCACATGCAAATACACTATCGTGGAAATCTTTTGTGATTGTGAGCCCCCATCAAAATATTATATGCCAAAATTGTTGACATTGAAAAAGGAAGACAACGTAATTATTTATGTTTGTTCATATTCACATAGAAATTATATTGTCATAGATCCTTCAACATATGGTGCTTGCCCCCCATCTTTGCTAGCCAAAAATTCCGCACCAAGTAGAGATACTACTTGTGCATCCAAAAACCCTTAAACCCAAATCCTATTTTCAAGAGTCCACCATACCTACCTAAGGATTGAGCAAGATCCTTCAAGTAAGTTGTCATCGGTGCAATAAGGCAATAAAAATTGCTTCTAAAAGTGTGACATCATTTAGTGTAAGAGAAAATTGAGCGTTCTACGAACTTGTGATGTCAAAGAATAAAAGCGACAGACTGTATAATAAAGGTTGCTATCATAAGGGGCAATATAACGTGACATTCTTTTGCACTAAGGGTTGAGCATACAAACAAATAAGCGCATGGCAACCTCTGCTTCCCTCTGCGAAGGGTCTATCTTTTACTTTTATGTATTTACTTTTATGCAAAGAGTCAAAGTTTTTCTCTCTATTCCTATTTATTTTTCTCTTTTGGCAAGCATCATGTGGTGAAGAAAGATCTAGGCACATATGTCCAGTTGAATATGGGTAGGATGAGTTATTATTGTTGTCATCACCCTTGAGGTGAATACATTGGGAGGCAAAACAATAAGCCCATATCTTTCTGTGTGTCCGGTTGAGATGTTTTGCTCATGTGTATGCGGTGAGTGTTAGCAATCATAGAAGACTATATGATGGTTGAGTATACACATGAGCAAAACGTTTCATGAGCAAAACGTTTCAACCAGACACATAGAAAGATAGGGGCTTATAGTTTCGCCTCCCAACATACCCACCTCAAGGATGGTGTCAACAATAATAACTTATGCTATCTATATTCAACTGGACATATGTGCTTAGATATTTCCTCGCCACATGATGCTTGCCAAATGAGAAAAATAAAAAGGAATAGAAGGAAAACTTTGACTCTTTGCATAAAAGTAAATACATAAAAGTAAAAGATAGGCCCTTCGCAGAGGGAAGTAGAGGTTGCCATGCGCTTATTTGTTTGCATGCTCAATCCCTTAGTGCAAAAGAACGTCACGTTACATGGCCCCTGAAGATGACGACCTTTATTATGCAGTCTGTTGGTTTTATTCTTTGTCATCCAAGTTCGTGCAACGCTCAATTTTCTCTTACACTAAACGATCTCACACTTTTAGAAGCAATTTTTATTGCCTTTTTGCACCGATGACAACTTACTTGAGGGATCTTGCTCAATCCCTAGGTAGGTATGGTGGACACTTGAAAAAGATTCGGGTTTAAGGGTTTTTGGATGCACAAGTAGTATCTCTACTATCGCAGAATTTTTATTAGCAAAGATAGGGTGCAAGCACCACATGTTGAAGGATCTATGGCGATATGACTTCTATGTGAATATAAACAAACATAAACCAATACGTTGTCTTCCTTGTCCAATGTCAACAATTTTGGCATATAATATTTTGATGAGGGCTCACAATCACAAAAGATTTCTAGGATAGTATATTTATATGTGAATCTTCCCTTCCCTTATTAATTCTTGCATGAGTTGCATCATTTACTAATGTTATGTTTGTAATCTCTAATATAATTTCCTACTTATACTTTTCCTTATGTGATGCTATCACCTACCATAGGATTAATATATGATCTTGTTGATTTATTTCCTTTCTTTCTCTTTTTCTTTTCTTTATTTTCAACATGAAAGTAAAGAAAGTGAAAACACAAACTAACTTTATTATATAACTTGCACACGATTACAATGATAGATCACTAAGCAAACTCTCAACGAAGAAAGGATCGAACTAAACTTTATTTCATCTAATAGCAAAAAGATCAGACTAAGATAAGTAAAAGCAAAAAGATAGCGGGATGATACGATACCGGGGCATCTCCCCCAAGCTTGGCGGAAGCAAAGGGGGGTGCCCATACCCGATACTAAGTTCTCCTTTGGTGGTGGTGAAGAAGCGGGTGGTGGTTAAGAAGTATTCTCCAATATAACCATGAGTAGGTCCTTCAAACCTTGAATCTCCCGAAGAGCTTGATGAATTAATTCACTATTTTTCTTCACCTCAGCCATTATGTGTTTATTCTCAGGGCCCCATGTTTTGGTTCATGCACTGTTTTCTCTTGGCCGAGATATGTCCCAATTGGAGGGTATGTGCCTACGAGGAGTGTTCTCGATCCCATACTTATGAATCAAATTATGAAAATTGTTACGATGTAACCTGTGTAAGGGCCTCCTTGGTGGGAGATCTTCTTGCACCTCCAGGCTTGCTTGATTGTTCGATGATCCCATGGCTTGATGAGGATTAGGGTGAGTAGAGATGCTAGCTAATGTGCCCCTCTCAGAGGCCGGAGAGTGAACTCCAATAGGATTCTCCTCTTCTTCCTCCATGGCAACCTCTTCAGCTTCATCCCTCCTTAGATCATCCCAAACCAACCTTGTGTCTCCTTCTCCATTGTTGAAGGGGGAGGAAGACATGATGTTGGCCTAGCTGAATCTATCAGAAATCAACAAGAAAAGAGAACAGAGGATTTCTCCGCGGTACGGTGATTAACAGGTTCGCGAAGTACATATAGATTTTTTTATCTTGGGGGACAAGTATACGGAAGAAAAATGGAGTTCGGGAGGTGTCCCAGGTGGGCACAACCCACCT
The DNA here is from genome assembly GCA_021605145.1 of Aegilops bicornis. Classification (NCBI taxonomy): domain Eukaryota; kingdom Viridiplantae; phylum Streptophyta; class Magnoliopsida; order Poales; family Poaceae; genus Aegilops; species Aegilops bicornis. Next base: position 243,913,666 of record CM038674.1, read on the forward strand.
TGCCTGGCGCGCCCTGGTGTCTTGTGCCCACCAGGGGACGTGTACTGGAAGTTTCTTTATTTCCAAAATTCTAAAATATACCAAAACTGACAAAAAGTATTTTTGCGGATTTTTCGGAGTCCGTTTACTTACCATATCACGTACCTCCTTATTTTGACGATTACAGGTGTTCGGAAGAACTCTTTTATGTGTTCTTCCGGTGTCAAAGTTTGGATAATATTGCTTTCAACATTAATAGGCGCACCTGAGATATAATGCTTTATTCGTTGCCCATTGACAACCTTAGGGTTAATACCTTCATAATTATTTATTTTGATGGCTCCAGATGGGTAAACCTCCTCGATGACATATGGGCCTTCCCATTTCGAGAGGAGCTTTCCTATAAAGAATCTAAAACGAGAGTTGTACAAAAGAACATATTCTCCGACTTTAAACTCACGCTTTTGGATTCTTTTGTCATGCCATCTTTGAACCTTTTCTTTGAATAATTTTGCATTTTCATAAGCTTGGGTTCTCCATTCATCTAATGAGCTTATATCAAATAACCTATTTTCACCAGCAAGTTTGAAATCATACTTGAGCACTTTAACTGCCCAATATGCTTTATGTTCTAAATCAAGAGGCAAATGACAAGCTTTTCCATAAACCATTTTATAAGGAGACATACCCATAGGATTTTTATATGTTGTTCTATAAACCCAAAGTGCATCATCTAATTTCTTAGACCAATTCTTCCTTGACCTATTAATAGTCTTTTGCAAAATTAATTTTATTTATCTATTGCTAAGCTCAACTTGACCACTAGACTGAGGATGATAGGGTGATGCAATTCTATGGTTAACATCATACATGGCAACCATTTTACGGAAAGTACCATGAATAAAGTGTGAACCACCATCAGTCATTAAATATCTAGGGACTCCAAACCTTGGGAAAATAACTTCCTTAAGCATTTTAATAGAGGTGTTGTGATCAGCACTACTGGTTGGAATAGCTTCTACCCATTTAGTAACATAATCAACAACAACCAAAATATGTGTATACCCATTAGAGGAAGGGAAATGTCCCATGTAATCAAATCCCCAAACATCAAATGGTTCAACAGAAAGTGAATAATTCATAGGCATTTCTTGATGCTTACCAATATTACCTATTCTTTGGCTTTCATCACAAGATGAGACATACTTACGAGCATCCTTGAAGAGAGTAGGCCAATAAAATCCAGATTGCAATACCTTATGAGCAGTTATATCTCCAGCATGATGCCCTCCATACGGTTCGGAGTGACATTTCCGTAGCATTTGTCCCTGTTCATGCTCAGGTACACAACGTATAATAATACCATCTACTCCTTCCTTATAAAGATGTGGGTCATCCCAAAAGTAATGTCTTAAATCATGGAAGAATTTTTTTCTTTTGTTGGTATGTAAAGCTAGGTGGAAAATATTTATAAAAATGTAATTAGCATAGTCAGCATACCAAGGAGTACTATTAGCAACATTTATTGCAGCTAACTTCTCATCAGGAAAACTATCATCAATAGGTAGTGGGTCATCAAGCACATTTTCAAGCCTTGACAAGTTATCAACTACGGGGTTCTCAGCTCCTTTTCTATCAATAATATGCAAATAAAATTCTTGTAACAGGAGAACTGAACGAATAAGTCTAGGTTTAGCATCTTTCTTTTCCATAAGATATTTAATAGCAGCATGGTCTGTGTGAACAGTTACTTTGGAGTCAACAATATAAGGTTCTAAACTTATCACAAGCAAACACCACTGCTAAGAATTCTTTTTCAGTAGTAGCATAATTTCTTTGAGCACTATCTAGAGTTTTACTAGCATAATGAATAACATTCAATTTCTTATCAACTCTTTGTCCTAGAACAGCACCCACAACATAATCACTAGCATCACACATAATTTCAAAAGGCAAGTTTCAATCAGGTGGTTGAACAATAGGTGCAGAGATTAAAGCTTTCTTGAGTGTTTCAGAGGATTCTAAACAATCATCATCAAAAACAAAAGGAATATCCTTTTGCAAAAGATTAGTGAGAGGCCTAGAAATTTTAGAAAAGTCTTTAATAAACCTCCTATAGAAACCAGCATGACCTAGGAAACTACGAATACCTTTTATGTCCTTATGACATGGCATTTTGTCAATTGCATCAACCTTAGCTTGGTCCACTTCAATACCTCTTTCAGAAATTTTATGACCCAAGACAGTGCCTTCATTAACCAAAAGTGGCACTTCTCCCAATTCAAGACAAGATTTGTTTGTTCACATATCTGCAAAACTCGATCAAGATTGCTTAAACAATCATCAAAAGACTTCCCATAAACAGAAAAGTCATCCATGAAAACCTCAACAATATTTTCACAAAAGTCAGGGAATATAGCAGTCATACATCTTTGAAAGGTAGCAGGTGCATTACATAAACCAAAAGGCATACGTCTATAGGCATAGGTTCCAAAAGGACAAGTAAAAGTGGTCTTTTCTTGATCAGGTTGAGAAACAGGTATTTGTGAAAAGCCAGAATATCCATCAAGGTAGCAAAATTGTGTGTGCTTAGATAATATTTCAAACATTTGATCAATAAAAGGCAAAGAGTAATGATCTTTTCTAGTAGCTTTGTTTAACTTTCTGAAATCAATTACCATTCTATAGCCTGTAACTATTCTTTGTGGAATAAGTTCATTCTTATCATTAGGAACAACATTTATACCTCCTTTCTTAGGGACACAATGAACATGACTTACCCATCTACTATCAGCTATAGGATAGATTATACCTGCTTCTAGAAGTTTTAATATTTCCGTTCTTACCACCTCTTTCATCTTCGTATTTAACTGACGTTGGTGATCAACAACTGGTTTAGCATCATGTTCCATATTAATTTTGTGCTGACATAGAGTGGGACTAATGCCCTTTAAATCATCAAGAATATATCCAATAGCAGCTCGGTGCTTCCTTAGAACTTTGAATAATCTTTCTTCTTCATGTTCTGAAAGGTTAGCACTGATAATAACACGATGCATTTTTTTCCATCAAGATAAGCATATTTCAAAGTGTCTGGCAATTGTTCTAATTCAAACACAGGATCACCTTTAGGTGGAGGAGGACCTCCCAGAGTTTCAATAGGCAAATTGTGTTTAAGTATAGGACGTTGTTCAAAGAAAATCTTATTTATTTCATTTTATTTCATTCATGCATATGTAAATCATTTTCATGGTCTAGCAAGTACTGTTCTAAAGGATCAGTAGGTGGCACAACAATAGAAGCAAGACCAATTAATTCATCCTTACTTGGCAATTCTTTTTCATGATGATTTCTACTAAACTTGGAAAAATAAAACTCATGAGACTCATCACAAAAACTAACACCGACAGTTTGTTTCTTGCAATCTATCTTAGCATTAACTGTGTTCAAGAAAGGTCTACCAAAAATAATGGGACAGAAGTCATCTTCTGGGGAACCAAGAACAAGAAAATTGTAAGTGCATCTAGTGCCCCTTAGTGATTTTGGTGTATTGAAGACATAGGTTAAGGGTCTAATGCGTTTATGAGTGTACACAGGTCTATAAGTCTATGAGGAGTTTGATATTCTGAGAGAAAGTCGACCCTAAAAATGAAGTTCTTGTTGAAGACTTTGGTATTCTGAAGACTTTGAAAGTGAAGAAATTGGTGTGACCTTGAAGACTTGGTATTCATTCGAGGAACATGAAGCGTGAAGACTTTTGTTTTCGTAATTTCGTTTTCTCCTTCTTGAGTCATAGGAAACACCGTACTGTTAAAGGGGGCCGAGGAAATACTAAGGAAAAATTTCCAGGTGATGCTCAACTCAAAATCCTACACCTACCAATCCCTTGAATGAAGCCATTGAAATCTCATACTGATTCAATCAATTTCTTCAAAGGATGTAGACGAAGTTCTTACAGTCACCGAGGAATTTGTTCTGACCGAGGAGTTAGGAATTCGCCAAAGGCGGATTGCCTACACAAAGATGAGGAACATGATAGCCCCGAGGAATTTGAACCTCAAATTTCCGACCGTTCTTGTCTACGCTGGCACTGTCCCAAAATATCTTATCTACCTAACGGTCATATCATTGAATGGCATTTATGTCTTATCATGTCGGGCTGCTCCCTAGGCTATAAATAGCCGCCCCTACAACCACTAGCTGGTTGGCTGCTCCGAGAGAAACTGAACTTGTCAATTGAGAGCATCCCATCCTCCGAGGACTTTGAGTGAAAATCATCAAGTGAGGAAAACCCAAACCCAAACACCTACAAACCCAAAGTGATTGAGCATCACTGAAGAGATTGATCCTGCGTGGATCTGATGCTTGTTACCTTTGAAGAATGTGCTTCTTCCAGACGGTTAGGTGTCATGGTCTAGAGCATCCAAGAGGAATTGCGGATTGCCGAGTGACCGAGTCTGTGAAGGTTTGGAAGTCGCCTGAAGACTTACCACGAGTGATTGGACAAGGTCTGTGTGACCTTAGTTCAAGGATGTCTGGTGAGGACTTGGTGTCTGAGCTGCGTGCTTTCGAGGATTGGGTGTCCGGACTGTGTGTCCTCGAAGTTTAAATACTCGGCCGCTCCAACCAGATGTACAAGCGAGACAATGGTTGGAACTGGTCTACCAAATCATTGTCTTCACCAAGCTTACTGGTTCTATTTCCTCAACTCTTTCATTTCCTCATTATTGTGTTAAGTGCTTCATCATATACGTGTTTGAAGACTTTGGTTGAAGACTTCCTCAATTTCACGAGTTCAATTTCTTGATCTGTTTGTCTTCATCTTGTGTTATCCTATGATTACGCTTTACGTACTGTGCTTGTCTTCATTTCATCATGATGACCATGCACGTATTCTCGTTATGCTTACTTACGAGTACTTATTCCGCTGCAAGTAGTTCTTCGCTAAGGAATTTCCTCACCGGCAAATTCCTCAGTGAAGAATTCATAAAATTGCCTATTCACCCCACCCTCTAGTCGATATAATGCACTTTCAATTGGTATCAGAGCGAGGTACTCCCTTGTTCTGTGTGATTTTGGTTTAACCGCCTGAAGTTTTAGTTATGTCGACCGCAGATATGATCAAGGTCTCTGTTGGCTGTCCTACCTTCGATGGGACAAACTACCCCTACTAGAAGAATAAGATGCGAATGCATCTTGAGGCAATTGATAACCATCTCTGGTATGTTGTGGAAAATGGTGTTCCCTCTGTCTCACCGTCACTGAACGCCACCGATGTGAAGAGATTCAAGCAACTCAATTCTCAAGCGAAGAATATCATATGTGGCCATCTAAGCAAAGGGTAGTATGGAAGAGTGCTTTGGAAACTGTTAAGCTTATCTGGGATAGGCTGTCCAAAGTGAATGAAGGAGTCTCAACTCAGCGTGACTCTCGAGTTGATGTTCTTCGCAATCTTTTCAACCGCTTCAAAAGACTCGACAATGAAAATGTTCAACAAACTTTCGATCGCCTCACTGACATCTCAAGTGAGCTTCAAGCACTTGGTGCCACTGACATCACCGACCATGAGGTGGTGAAGAAATTGTTGAGATCGCTTGATTCCTCCTTTCATACTCTGGCATTGATGATACAAGAACGTGTTGATTACAAGTCACTTGATCCCGCTGATATCCTCGAGAGGCTAAATACTCATGAGTTCCAGCTTGCTGAGAAGAGAGATCTCTATGGTTCGAGCTATGGCAGATCACGTGCCCTGAAGGCCAAGGCAGTGTCTGAATCTGAATGTGAAGATTCTGGTAGCATCCTTGGTGATCCTGAAGAATTGAGCCCGGAGCTTGCACTGCTCGTGAAGAAGTTCCAGAAGTTCTCAAGACGTGGTCGCTTTGGAAAATCCTCAAGGAGCAGTGATTCCTCATCTAGTGACTACAAGAGAAGGCTATGCCACAAATGCAAGAAACCTGGTCACTATATTCAAGATTGTCCTCAGTGGGAAAAGGAATTAAAGAAGAAGAAATACAAGGATTACAGTTCTGATGACGCTAAGAAGAAGAAGAAATCGTCAAAATCTTCATCATCAAAATCCTTGAAGTCTTCATCTCACAAGAAGAGAAGCTCCAAGAAGGCTCGGGCATTCATTGGCAAGGAAATGGACTCTAAGGTTGAATATGAGGAACATGAGGAAGAGGAGGCATCTGAGGAGTCCGAGTCCAGTGTGGCGAGCCTGGCTCTCGCTACTGCATTCGTCAGCAAGTCTATCTTCAACTCTGAAGAAAATGACCTCACCAACAAGGCCGATGAAGACAATGATGACTACGCTCCCACCTATTGCTTCATGGCAAAAGGTGCCAAGGATGATCAACCCAAAGCCACTGAGTGGGTCCTCGATAGTGGGTGTACAAATCACATGACTGGTGACAAGAATCTATTGATGGATGCTCCCTTATCACCATCGCATCTGAAGCATATCATCTTCGCTGACAAATGCAAAAGTCAGGTATTGGGTCTAGGTAAGGTTGCGATCACAAAGGATCGACACATGGACAAAGTCATGCTTGTCGAGTCCTTAGGATACAACCTTATGTCCGTCTCAATGCTTTGTGATCTTGATATGGTTGTTGTCTTTGGCAAGTATCGTTGTGTTGTGGTTATGGAAGCTGACAATTCCAAAGTCTTCGAAGGCTTTAGGAGAGGAGATTTGTATATTGTTGATTTCTCTACAGGACCGCAACCAGCCGTGTGCCTACTTGCAAAAGCTTCAGAAGGCTGGCTATGGCATCGACGACTTGGTCACGCAGGCATGATGAATTTGCACACGCTTGCGAAGAAGAAGCATGTCATTGGCATTGAGAATGTCAAATTCCTCAAGGATCACTTGTGTGGAGCCTGTGAAGCTGGAGAAATGACCAAGGCCAAGCATCCGTGAAGACTACCATGACCACTACTCGACCATTCGAATTGCTTCACATGGACCTCTTTGGTCCTAATCATTACTCAGCAGTCACTAATGATGCATCTCTATATGGCTTTGTTATTGTTGATGATTACTCTTATTACACATGGGTACACATTGTTACTTACAAACATGAAGTGCAGGAAGTCTTCAAACGATTTTCCTCGAGGGCTTCAACCAACTTTGGTGTGAAGATCAAGCACATCAGAAGTGATAATGGAATTGAGTTCAAGAATTCTGGTCTTGATGACTATCTTGATGAACTTGGTATTACTCATGAGTTATCTGCTCCTTATACTCCTCAGCAAAATGGCGTCGTGGAGCGCAAGAACAGAACTCTTGTTGAGATGGATCGCACTATGCTTGATGAGTACAAGACGCCTCGTCACTTCTGGATTGAGGCAATTTACACTGTGTGCCACATCATCAACAGGGTATATCTTCACAAATTCTTCAAGAAGACTGCCTATGAACTCCTCACTGACAAGAAACCCAATGTTAGTTATTTCAAAGTCTTCGATTGCTAAATGTTGGATTAGAGATCCTCATCACAATGCTAAATTTGCACCGAAAGCACATGAAGGTTTTATGCTTGGTTACGGAAAGGACTCGCACACCTACAGAGTCTTCAACAGTATTCTTCACAAGATTGTTGAAACTGTAGATGTGCGGTTCGATGAAACTAATGGATCGCAAAGAGAGCACCTACCTTCTGTGATAGATGAACCAGCACCTGAGGATTATATCAAGTTCAAGGCGACTAAGGATGTCATTTCTACTGAAGAATCTGCTGAAGAATTCATTCCAGAACGTGAAGAACGTCGAGCTAATGCACTGAAGAAAATCTTTGAAGAAAATGGTCTTTGAAGAAAATCTTGATCAAATTCCTGGACGACAACCAGCTCATCCTCGCGTTGCAAAAGAAGTGCAAGTTGAAAAGATCATCGATGACATTGAAGCACCAGGTCCTCTCACACGCTCAAAAGCTTCACATTTATCTAACTTTTGAGGGCACTATGCTTTTGTCTCTATCACAGAGCCCACTAAGGTAGAGGAAGCATTTCTCGAGCCTGAGTGGATTCAGGCCATGCAAGAAGAATTACATCAGTTCGAGCTCAACAACGTCTGGGAACTGGTCAAACATCCAGATCCTCGCAAGCATAATATCATTGGCACAAAGTGGATCTACCGCAACAAGCAAGATGAAAATGGCCTTGTGGTGAGGAATAAGACACGACTTGTAGCTCAAGGCTACACACAGGTTGAAGGAATTGATTTCAATGAAACTTTTGCACCTGTTGCTAGACTTGAGGCTATTCGCATATTACTTGCTTATGCTAACCATCATGATATCACTTTATATCAAATGGATGTGAAAAGTGCATTCCTCAATGGTAAGTGATGTCTACTATGCAACCTTCTTCTTGTAGACGTTGTTGGGCCTGCAAGTGCACAGGTTTGTAGGACAGTAGCAAATTTCCCTCAAGTGGATGACCTAAGGTTTATCAATCCGTAGGAGGCGAAGGATGAAGATGGTCTCTCTCAAGCAACCCTGCAACCAAATAACAAAGAGTCTCTTGTGTCCCCAACACACCCAATACAATGGTAAATTGTATAGGTGCACTAGTTCGGTGAAGAGATGGTGATACAAGTGCAATATGGATGGTAGATATAAGTTTTTGTAATCTGAAAATATAAAAACAGCAAGGTAACTAATGGTAAAAGTGAGCGTAAACGGTATTGCAATGCGTTGAAACAAGGCCTAGGGTTCATACTTTCACTAGTGCAAGTTCTCTCAACAATAATAACATAATTGGATCACATAACTATCCCTCAACATGCAACAAAGAGTCACTCCAAAGTCACTAATAGCAGAAAACAAATGAAGAGATTACGGTAGGGTACGAAACCACCTCAAAGTTATTCTTTCCAATTAATCCGTTGGGCTATTCCTATAAGTGTCACAAACAGCTCTAGAGTTTGTACTAGAATAACACCTTAAGATACAAATCAACCAAAACCCTAATGTCACCTAGATACTCCAATGTCACCTCAAGTATCCGTGGGCATGATTATACGATATGCATCACACAATCTCAGATTCATCCAACCAACACAAAGTACTTCAAAGAGTGCCCCAAAGTTTCTACCGGAGAGTCAAGAACGTGTGCCAACCCCTATGCATAGGTTCATGGGCGGAACCATAAGTTGGTCACCAAAACATACATCAATTGGCACGTGATATCCCATTGTCACCACAGATAAACACGGCAAGACATACATCAAGTGTTCTCATAAAAGACTCAATCCGATAAGATAACTTCAAAAGGGGAAACTCAATTCATCACAAGAGAGTAGAGGGGGAGAAGAAACATAAGATCCAACTACAATAGCAAAGCTCGGGATACATCAAGATCGTGCCATAGAGGGAACACGAGAGAGAACACGAGAGAGAGAGAGATCAAACACATAGCTACTGGTACATACCCTCAGCCCCGAGGGTGAACTACTCCCTCCTCGTCATGGATAGCGCCGGGATGATGAAGATGGCCACCGGTGATGGGTTCCCCCTCCGGCAGGGTGCCAGAATGGGATCCCGAGATGTTTTTGGTGGCTACAGAGGCTTGCGGCGACGGATCTCCCGATCTATCTTCTGTTCTGGAAGTTTTACGATATGTAGGTATATATGGGTGCAGTGGGTACGTCGGTGGAGCTACGGAGGCACCACGAGGCAGGGGGAACGCCCTAGGGGGGTGGGCGCGCCCCCACCCTCGTGAGCACCTCCCGTATCTCCTGACGTGCACTCCAAGTCTATCGGGTGGCTTTCCTTCCAAAAATAACTTCTCCAGTTGATTTCGTTCCGTTTTGACTCCGTTTGATATTCCTTTTCTTGGAAACACTAAAATAGGCATAAAACAGCAAATCTGGGCTGGGCCTCCGGTTAATAGGTTAGTCCCGAAAATAATATAAAAGTGGAAAGTAAAGCCCAATATTGCCTAAAACAGTAGATAATATAGCATGGAGCAATCAAAAATTATAGATACGTAGGAGACGTATCAAGCATCCCCAAGCTTAATTCCTGCTCGTCCTCGAGTAGGTAAATGATAAAAAAGATAATTTTTGATGCGGAGTGCTACTTGGCATAATTTCAATGTAAATCTTCTTAATTGTGATATGAATATTCAGATCCGAATGAATACAAAATAAAAGTTCATATTGACATAAAAATAATAATACTTCAAGCATACTAGCAAAGCAATAATGTCTTCTCAAAATAACATGGCAAAAGAAAGTTCATCCCTACAAAATCATATGGTTAGGCTATGCTTCATTTTCATCACACAAAGATGTTCCCAACTTCTATACCCCCGATGACAAGCCAAGCAATTGTTTCATACTTAAATAATCTCAAACTTTTTCAACCTTCACGCAATACATGAGCGTGAGCCATGGATATAGCACTATGGGTGGAATAGAATATGATGACGGGGATTGTGTGGAGAAGACAAAAAAGTAGAAAGTCTCACATTGACGAGGATAATCAACGGGCTATGGAGATGCCCATCAATTGATGTCAACATGAGGAGTAGGGATTGCCATGCAACGGATGCACTAGAGCTATGAATGCTCAACAAAAGAAAACAAGTGGGTGTGCATCCAACTTGCTTGCTCACGAAGACCTAGGGCATTCGAGGAAGCCCATCGTAGGAATATACAAGCCAAGTTTTATAATGAAAAATTCCCACTAGTATGAAAAAGACAACTTATGAGACTCACTATATGAAAAACATGGTGCTACTTTGAAGCACAAGTGTGGAAAAAGAGATTGTAACATTGCCCTTTTTTTGGGCCTTTCTTTTTTTTTCTTTTTGGCCTTGCTCTTTTTTTTTGAGCAATGCTCTAATAATGATGATCATCACACTTCTATTGATTACAACATAAGGATTACAACTCGAAACTAGAACAAGATATGACTCTATATGAATGCCTCCCGTGATGTACCGGGATGGTGCAATGAATCAAGAGTGACATGTATGAAAAATAATGCATGGTGGCTTTGCCAAAAATAAAATGTCAACTACATGATCATGCAATGGCAATATGACAAAAGTAAAGTATGTCATGATGATGATGAACGGAACGGTGGAAAGTTGCATGGCAATATATCTCGGAATGGCTATGGAAATGCCATAATAGGTAGGTATGGTGGCTGTTTTGAGGAAGATATAAGGAGGTTTATGTGTGATATAGCATACCATATCACGGGGTTTGGATGCACCGGCAAAGTTTGCACCAACTCTCAAGGTGAGAAAGGGCAATGCACGGCAATCAAGAGGCTAGCAAAGGCGGAAAGGTAAAAGTGCGTATAATCCATGGACTCAACATTAGTCAAAAGAACTCATATACTTATTGCAAAAATTTAGAATTCATCAAAAATCAAGTACTACGCGCATGCTCCTAGGGGGATAGATTGGTAGGAAAAGACCAACGCTTGTCCCCGACCGCCACTCATAAGGATGCACAAGCCAGGTACACTTCATGTTTCAAATTTGTTACACAACTTTAACCATACGTGCATGCTACGGGATTTGCAAACTTCAACACAAGCATTTCTCAAATTCACAACTACTCAACTAGCACGACTTTGATATTGTCACCTCCATATCTCAAAACAATTATCAAGCATCAAACTTTTCTTAGTATTCAACACACTCATAAGAAGGTTTTTACTATTTTTGAATACCTAGCATATTATGATTATTTAAGCAAATTACCATGCTATTTAAGACTCTCAAAATAATCTAAGTGAAACATGAGAGTTCATATATTTCTTCAGAATAAAACTACCACCATGCTCTAAAAGATATAAGTGAAGTACTAGAGCAAATGACAAACTACTCCGAAAGATATAAGTGAAGATCAATGAGTAGTCGAATAATTATGCAACTATGTGAAGACTCTCCCATTTAATAATTTAAGATCTTGGTACTTTATTCAAACAGCAAGCAAAGCTAAATAAAACTACATTGCAAGGATAGCACAACTCAAGTGAAGAAGCAAAAACTTAGGTTCAACCGATACTAACTGATAGTTGTTGAAGAAGAAAGGTGGGATGCCAACGGGGGCATCCCCAAGCTTAGATGCTTGAGACTTCTTGAAATATTATCTTGGGGTGACTTGGGCATCCCCAAGCTTGAGCTTTTGTGTCTCCTTAATTCCTCTCATATCATGGTTTCTCTATTTATCAAAAGCTTCATTCACAACAAACTCAACAAGAACTCGTGAGATAGGTTAGTATAAACCAATGCAAAACCTTATCATTTTCTACTGTAACAAATCACTAAGATTATTATTAAACATTTAATACTAAAAGCCTATTCATATTTAATACTCCTATCCTTAAATAGAATCATTAAACAAGCAAACATATGCAAACATAACAGCAATCTGCCAAAACAGTATAGTCTGTGAAGAATGCAAGAGTATCAATACTTCCCTAACTCCAAAAATTATGAACTAAAAATCCCACTGTAATAAATTTATCAGAGCTCAATATGCAAAAAGATTCAACATTATACCACTCTCTGACTTTTCTAGGGAATTTTTGCAACATCGGTAAACTTTTGTATAGTAGCAAGATAAGCATGGCAAAGGCTATCCTTGACTTTTTTATTGAAACTAAAGATGAAAAACATTATTATAAATAACATCAAGCAAATACTAACAAAAAAAAGGACTCTCCAAGAAAAACACATATCATGTGGTGAATAAAAATATAGCTCCAAGTAAAGTTACCGATGAACGAAGACGAAAGAGGGGATGCCTTCCGGGGCATCCCCAAGCTTAGGCTCTTGGTTATCCTTGAATATTACCTTGGGGTGCCTTGGGAATCCCCAAGCTTAGGCTCTTTCCACTCCTTATTCCATAGTCCATCGAATCTTTACCCAAAACTTGAAAACTTCACAACACAAAACTTAACAGAAAACTCGTGAGCTCCGTTAGCGAAAGAAAACAAAACACCACTTGAAGGTACTGTAATGAACTCATTCTTTATTTATATTGGTGTTAAAACTACTGTATTCCAACTTCTCTATGGTTTATAAACTATTTTACTAGCCATAGAGTCATCAAAATAAGCAAACAACACACGAAAACAGAATCTGTCAAAAACAGAATAGTCTGTAGTAATCTGTAACTAACGCAAACTTCTGGAACTCCAAAAATTCTAAAATAAATTGGTGGACCTTAGGAATTTGTCTAGTAATCATTTTCAAAAATAATTAACTAAATATCACTCTCCAGTAAAAAGTTCTAGCTATTCTCGTGAGCGCTAAAGTTTCTGTTTTTTACAGGATGATCATAAAGACTTCACCCAAGTCATCCCAAAGGTTCTACTTGGCACCAACACTAATTAAAACACAAAACCACATATAAACAGAAGCTAGATGGATTATTTATTCCTGAACAGAACCAAAAAACAAGAAACTAAAATAAAATTGGGTTGCCTCCCAACAAGCGTTATCGTTTAACGCCCCTAGCTAGCATGATGATTTCAATGATGCTCACATAAAAGATAAGAATTGAAACATAAAGAGAGCATCATGAAGAATATGACTAGCACATTTAAGTCTAACCCACTTCCTATGCATAGGGATTTTGTGAGCAAACAACTTATGGGAACAATAATCAACTTGCATAGGAAGGTAAAACAAGCAGAACTTCAAAACTTTAAGCACATAAAGAGGAACCTTGATATTATTGCAATTCCTACAAGCATATGTTCCTCCCTAATAATAATTTTCAGTAGCATCATGAATGAATTCAACAATATAACCAGCACCTAAAGCATTCTTTTCATGATCTACTAGCATAGAAAATTTATTACTCTCCACATAAGCAAAATTCTTCTCATTCGTAATAGTGGGAGCAAACTCGACGAAATAACTATCATGTGATTGAAAATTAAGATCAAGATGACAAGTTTCATGGTTATCACTATTCTTTAAATCATACGTGTCATCACAATAATCATCATAAATAGGAGGCATGCTTTCATCAGAATAAATTTGCTCATCAAAGCTTGGGGGACAAAATATATCATATTCATCAAACATAGCTTCCCCAAGCTTGTGGCTTTGCATATCATTAGCATCATGGATATTCAAGGAATTCATACTAATAACATTGCAATCATGCTCATCGTACAAAGATCTAGTGCCAAACATTTTAATGCATTCTTCTTCTAACACTTTGGCACAATTTTCCTTTCCATCATTCTCACGAAAGATATTAAAAAGGTGAAGCGTATGAGACAAACTCAATCCCATTTTTTTGTAATTTTCTTTTATAGACTAACTAGTGCTAAAACAAGAAACAAAAGATTCGATTGCAAGATCTAAAGATATACCTTTACTTACCTAGTCTCCCCGGCAACGGCGCCAGAAAAGAGCTTGATGTCTACTACGCAACCTTCTTCTTGTAGACGTTGTTGGGCCTGCAAGTGCACAGGTTTGTAGGACAGTAGCAAATTTCCCTCAAGTGGATGACCTAAGGTTTATCAATCCGTAGGAGGCGTAGGATGAAGATGGTCTCTCTCAAGCAACCCTGCAACCAAATAACAAAGAGTCTCTTGTGTCCCCAACACACCCTATACAATGGTAAATTGTATAGGTGCACTAGTTCAGCGAAGAGATGGTGATACAAGTGCAATATGGATGGTAGATATAAGTTTTTGTAATCTGAAAATATAAAAACAGCAAGGTAACTAATGGTAAAAGTGAGCGTAAACGGTATTGCAATGCGTTGAAACAAGGCCTAGGGTTCATACTTTCACTAGTGCACGTTCTCTCAACAATAATAACATAATTGGATCACAAAACTATCCCTCAACATGCAACAAAGAGTCACTCCAAAGTCACTAATAGCGGAAAACAAACGAAGTGATTATGGTAGGGTACGAAACCACCTCAAAGTTATTCTTTCCAATCAATCCGTTGGGCTATTACTATAAGTGTCACAAACAGCCCTAGAGTTCATACTAGAATAACACCTTAAGATACAAATCAACCAAAACCCTAATGTCACCTAGATACTCCAATGTCACCTCAAGTATCTGTGGGCATGATTATACGATATGCATCACACAATCTTAGATTCATCCAACCAACACAAAGTACTTCAAAGAGTGCTCCAAAGTTTCTACCGGAGAGTCAAGAACATGTGCCAACCCCTATGCATAGGTTCATGGGCGGAACCCGCAAGTTGGTCACCAAAACATACATCAAGTGGCACGTGATATCCCATTGTCACCATAGATAAACACGGCAAGACATACATCAAGTGTTCTCATAAAAGACTCAATCCGATAAGATAACTTCAAGAGGAAACTCAATTCATCACAAGAGAGTAGAGGGGAGAAGAAACATAAGATCCAGCTACAATAGCAAAGCTCGGGATACATCAAGATCGTGCCATAGAGGGAACACGAGAGAGAACACGAGAGAGAGAGAGAGAGATCAAACACATAGCTACTGGTACATACCCTCAGCCCCGAGGGTGAACTACTCCCTCCTCGTCATGGATAGCGCCGGGATGATGAAGATGGCCACCGGTGATGGGTTCCCCCCTCCGGCAGGGTGCCGGAACGGGCTCCCGAGAGGTTTTTGGTGGCTACAGAGGCTTGCGGCGGCAGAACTCCCGATCTATCTTACATTACGGAAGTTTAACGATACGTAGGTATATATGGGTGAAGAATGCGTCGGTGGAGCTACGGGGGCCCCACGAGGCAGGGGGGCGCGCCCTAGGGGGGTGGGCGCGACCCCCACCCTCATGAGCACCTCCCGTATCTCCTGACGTGCACTCCAAGTCCACCGGGTGGCTTTCCTTCCAAAAATAACTTCTCCAGTTGATTTCGTTCAGTTTTGACTCCGTTTGATATTCCTTTTCCCCGAAACACTGAAATAGGCATAAAACAGCAAATCTGGGCTGGGCCTCCGGTTAATAGGTTAGTCCCAAAAATAATATAAAAGTGGAAAATAAAGCCCAATATTGCCTAAAACAATAGATAATATAGCATGGAGCAATCAAAAATTATAGATACGTTGGAGACATATCAGTAAGCTTGAGGAAGAAGTATATGTTGCTCAACCCCCAGGTTTTGAAGATCCAAAGAATCCTGACAAAGTCTTTAGACTCAACAAGGCCCTCTATGGCCTCAAGCAGGCCCCTCGGGTGTGGTATGACACTTTGAAGGAATTCCTCATAAAGAATGGCTTCACACCCGGTTCACTCGACCCTACTCTCTTTACTAAATCTTATGATGGTGAACTATTTGTGTGCCAAATATATGTTGATGATATAATCTTTGGCTGTACTGACCAACATTATAGTGATGAATTTGCCTATATGATGAGTGAAGAATATCAAATGTCTATGAAGGGAGAGTTGAAATTCTTCTTAGGTCTTCAAATTCGCCAACAACAAGAATGGCATATTCATATCTCGGGAGAAATACCTCAAGGATGTTACGAGGAAATTCGGCATGCAAGATTGCAAAGGCGTCAAAATTCCTTTGTCCACAAATGGCCATCTATGCAATCGATGAAAATGGTATTGACTTGATCACAAGGTATACCGCTCCGTGATTGGTTCTTTATTGTACTTATGTGCATCTAGGCCAGATATAATGCTTAGTGTTTGCATGTGTGCCGATTTCAAGCTACAAGAAGGAATCACACCATAAGGCTCGTGAATCATATTCTTCGATATCTAGCTCACACACCAACACTAGGATTATGGTACCCCAAGGGCTCTGCTTTTGATCTCATTGGATATTACGACTCGACTATCAGGTGATCGTGTGGACCGCAAGTCAACATCTGGTACTTGTCATTTCCTCGGACGATCTTTTGGTGCATTGGTCCTCGAAGAAAGCAGAACTGCGTATCCTTCATCTCTGCGGAAGCCGAGTACATTGCTGTTGGTTCTTCTTTGTGCTCAATTGCTGTGGATGAAGCAAACTCTCAAGGATTATGGCATCAACGTGAAGAATGTGCCTCTCTCTTTGTGACAATGAGAGTGCCATCAAGATTGCTCACAACCCAGTTCAGCACTTGAAGACAAAGCACATTCAGATTCGTCATCATTTTCTTCGTGATCATGTGTTGAAGGGTGACATCTCCATCGAGCACGTGAAGACTGAAGAACAGCTAGCCGATATCTTCACAAAGCCCTTGGATGAGAAGAGATTTAGCAAGTTGCGGTGTGAGCTAAATATCTTAGAGTCTTCAAATGTTCTTTGAATAGGACACTCATCCTAACACTTATGCAAAATTGATGACTTAGATGTGCAACACATGAAGAAACGTTTTTCTTCAATCAATGAAGAACAGCACTCTAAGTGTGAAGGAATTAATGAAGAATTTGATTCTCAGAACCCTACGACAATTGCACACGGTGTCTGAAATCATCATTCTTATACGGTGGGTCACGCCACCAAAAAAGTTGAAAATCTTCAATTTGAGTTTTTCCTCAGTTTTGAAATTCTTCAGTTTTTCAAATTCTTCAACTTTGCAAAATCTTCACTTTGTTTCGTCGTTTTTCTTCGTTGGCTATATATATATATATATATATATATATATATATATATATATATATATATATATATATATATATTTATGGCTATTTCTTCAAGTTGCGTTTTCTGCTAAGTGAATGTGATCGGACCCTTCCCCCTCTATGCTATACTCAACCCAATCTATTCACAAATCCTTCATGTGCATTCTATTTGAAACTCGTTCAAAATCTTCACCGTGTCCTTGTCAGCTGAAGAAATTTGTGAACGGAACTTTAAAACTAATCTTATCCAAATTTTCGATTTTGTCGCTCAAACCGTTCCGCATCCCACGATAGACTTATCTATTCACCCACGATCTAACACGGTCTCCACTTTTCAATACGTGGGTGACACATGTCACGCGAATGAGAAGGGTCACGGGCACGTTCGTCCTAAATCTTCGGGCGAACAGTTTTTCACTGCGACTATAAATACCCCCTTGCCCCTTCCTCACTTCCTTTACTCCGCTCGACCTCTCCCTCCCGCTCGAGCTTCTCAAACCCTAGCGCCGCCGCTGCTCCATCATCGCCGGTGAGGAAGAGCTTCACTGCCTCGACCTCGTCGCCGTCGTACTCGCGCCGGCCACGAAAATCTTCACTCCGCCACCGCTGTAGCTGTCTTCCTCCGCCGAGTTAGGGCGTGGAAGATCTGAACTGACGAGCTTCAAATCTACACTTCTCAGTTCGTCGTGTTCTTCGTCCAGGGTAATTAAAAGTTACTTTTACTGCCCTCTTTGATTCAAATTTTCTCTACAAAATCTTCAAAGGTGTTTTATTCTTCAAATCCTCACACAAAACACCTCACTAGTCATCTATTCTTGATTCGTTTCTCTAAGCATCATTTTTCTTCAAGATTCCTCAATTGTGTGGATCTTCGGTCTATACAACTCTGGAACCTAAGACAAAGACGCTTTGTGAAATTCTTCAAAACTCATCTGGTCAAATTCCTCAAACTTGTTCTTTTTGAAAAACCTTCTGATAACGCACATGACCTCTCCAAATTCCTCGCAACTATACTCTGTTCACAGGTACTCATGTCATTCTTTGAATCACTGGGTTCTCATCAACTTAACTCATTTGCAGCGTTCCTCGAAGAAAAGTTGCATACTTCTTCAGAGAATTCGATTGTTTAAATTCCTCATCTGAAGAATATGGCAGATGGTAAGAAACCGCAGAAAGGAGGAAAGAAGCCTGAGGTCATGACTGCTTTTGAGATCCCTGAGGACATTTACAAAGACTACTGCACACCTGATGAGGCCAAGTTTGGAAAGGAGAACAAAAATCAGCGCAAGGTGCGCTTACAGAGGATTGAAAGGAGATGGGCAAGAGAATGGAGGGAGTACAGGTATGTTACTCCAAAGTACATGAAGAAATTCGCACTTAATCCTCCATGCCCAAGAGCTCCATTGGCACCTGGCCAAGAAGCTGACCCCACCAAAGATCAATCATGGTGAGGATTTTCCTGAAGAATGGGCCAAGCGCCAAGCCAAGTTGGCTAGACAAGCCAAAGAAGCAGTGAGGAAATTCAATGAAGACTCTGCTGCTGCTGCCACCGAG
Organism: Aegilops bicornis; assembly: GCA_021605145.1. Lineage (NCBI taxonomy): Eukaryota > Viridiplantae > Streptophyta > Magnoliopsida > Poales > Poaceae > Aegilops > Aegilops bicornis. The sequence continues at coordinate 243,932,765 of CM038674.1, forward strand.
GCCTCTGTCAAGCCTAGAAAATCAATGGCTAAGAAGCCCGCAAGACAAGCCAAGTGCTTCACCAACAGTGCCCTCACGGCCAAGTTCCTCAGCAATGCCCTCACGGCCAGAATCTTCAAAGCCATCACAGCCAATTCCTCATGTTGCTCCTGCTCCTCCAAAGTCCTCAGCATCTGTGCATCTGGCCATGTGCCAAAGTATTGCAGGCATCTCTATTGCCTCTGGTGCCTCAGCGAGTTCCTCAGCTGCACCAAATTCTTCATCAGGCCCCACTCTGCTGAAGACAAAGGCAACGGCTAGACGAGGTCCTCGGCCAAGTCCTAAGAAGAAACAGGTTGCCTTCCAAGTGCCATCTGACGATGAAGCTGATGATGATGAACTTGCAGAAATCATCAGAAATAGACAAGAAAGGGCCGCTAGAGCCAAAGGCACACCTGTGCCACTGCTATTGGATCCGAAGTTGATCCTCGATTACATTGATCTCTGGCACAAGGATCCAAACACTCCTATGCCTGATTTCAATTTGACTCCTGGCCAAAGTCACATGCTGACCCATTTCATCTCTGAAGAAAAATGGAAATATGAGAAGGCCAGGCAGATCAAGAAGGCTCAGTACAGGAAAGAGAAATTCCTGAGGAAAAACGTTATCTCTTTGACGACTGATGAATTTACAAAGATCCAGTCTAAAATCAAAGCCCTCAGCGATGACTTCGATGCTTATTATGCTGATTGGCAAGGAGCCAAAGTCAGGTTTGTTAAACTGACTGAGAAGTTCACCAATGTTGCAGCTCCATCGCGACAAGAAGTTCCTCAGGTTGTAGCCTCTGCTCAGCCTACTGAAGAACATGCCAGCACCGCTGATGACTTTCAGGCTGCTGAAGAAAATGTTAGTTCCAGGGCTGATGACTCCATACCAGCCATTGAAGAAATTGCCAGGGCATCCACTAGTGGCGCACCTGAAGAAAATGAAGAAGTCAGGGCAACTGCATCAGTTGCGCCTGAGGAAATTCAATCAGATTCCTCAGCTCCTCCTGCGTCTACACCAACTCCTATCCTTCCATCTGCATCAGATGTGAAGAAGACCAAGGCTGCAGAGCGAGCTATAGTGAAGAAAAGGAAAGCATCAACTGCTTCAGATTCTTCAGCTCCGAAGAAAATGAAGCCTATGACCAGCTCGTTTGAAAATCCCATTGATGCTGTTCCAATCTCAGCCATGCCATCAAAGGACCTTGTTCCTTTTGGTGAAGAATATGTGATCCCTAGCGAATTTGATGAAGAAAATCATTCTGCTGCTTCGTCAGAGCAGATTGATGAAGAAATTGAAGTGGATGCGATCCCTTCACCACTAGTTTTTTCCTCGCCAATGCCTCAGTTCATAGCTGAAGAGGCTAGCGTTGAAGAAATTGAAGATGAAGACGTGGATATTGGGAGTACTACTCCAGTGATGAATGATGACTTTTGGGAAAGTCAGCACCCCAATTCTCCACTCTTCACCCCACTATAACATACCTCAGTCCCCTGCACCAACCATTCAAATGGGCTCTGAAGAAAATCACCCCACATCGACTGTGCATGAAGAAATTCCAGCCACTAGTGCTGAAGAATCTAACTCTGCCACACATGACTCTGCCGCAAACAACTCTGCCAAGCAAAATCCTCAAGCCACAGCACCCAGGGTGATGACTGATCGTGAGTTACTCCTCAGTTTTCATCAGAAGGTTCATCGCAATCATAAATGGGTCAAGCGTCAGTTTGGTTCAATTCTTCACAACATGACCTCAACACATAACGCGGTGAAGAAAAATCAGTACTACCTCCATGAAACCTTCACCCGTACCTGGGCTGTTTTGTCTCATGTCTACAGCGAAGAAGATCTGAAGAAAATGGGTCTCAAGGAAGACGTTGACTGGTCTGCACCTCCACCGAAGAAATACAAGAAGGTCAAGGTTCCTTCCTTGGTGGCCAGCTCTTATTCTTCATCGCGCGACACTGATGAAAATGAAGACTTGGACGACACTGCGGCAGGCCCTACTTCAACAAACGACCCCGACAACGCTGGCCCTCCTCCATCAACTTGATATTCTTCAGGGGCGTTAGTCCTCAGTTTCGATCCTTTTGGTCATTCGATGACAAAGGGGGACAAATTTGAGTTATTCTTCAAGCAGGTCTATTATATGGGCGTTTTTTTTGCTAAGTTACAACTCTCGCTCTTCTGAAACTTTATTGGATCGAGTTGTAATCTTAAACCCGATGGTGCTCTGATACTTTTGATGTGTTCCTCTGCATGCTTATCCCTCGTTATATGTTAATACACGCATGCTGAATTACATCAGTCACCATATTTCATAATGCATTTCAAATTCTTCATATTATATGTCAAATGCGTGTATGAATTACAAGATATAGGGGGAGATCTCCATGATTCAACTCTTCAAGTGTGCATTGCCTCAAAAGCAAATTCCTCACTATGCACATCTTCAGGGGGAATTCTTCTATATCTTGCAATCAAATTCCTCAATATCAGTATTTACACTTCATATGTTTATCCCCGTTGAAAACTTAACCTATATTGTCATCAATCACCAAAAAGGGGGAGATTGTAAGTGCATCTAGTGCCCCTTAGTGATTTTGGTGTATTGAAGGCTTATAGGTTAAGGGTCTAATGCATTTATGAGTGTACACAGGTCTATAAGTCTATGAGGAGTTTGATATTCTGAGAGAAAGTCGACCCCTAAAAATGAAGTTCTTCGATCAAGACTTTGGTATTACGAAGACTTTCAAGAGACTTTGAAAGTGAAGAAATTGGTGTGACCTTGAAGACTTGGTATTCATTCGAGGAACATGAAGCGTGAAGACTTTTGTTTTTGTAATTTCGTTTTCTCTTTCTTGAGTCATAGGAAACATCAGATCTTTGTTAAAGGGGGTCGAGGAAATACTAAGGAAAAATTTCCATGTGATGCTCAACTCAAAATCCTACACCTACCAATCCCTTCGAGTGAAGCCATTGGAAATCTCATACGATTCAGTCAATTTCTTGATGTGACAGAGACGAAGTTCTTACAGTCACTGAGGAATTTGTTCTGACTGAGGAGTTAGGAATTCGCCAGTGCGGATTGCCTACACAGTGAGGAACATGATATCCCTGAGGAATTTGAACCTCAAATTTCCGACCGTTGTTGTGCTGCGCTGTCACATCCCTAGTTCTGGTATGACCTAGACTAGCTAGTCATGTGTGCATCATGTTTAAATTCCATTTAATTATGAAATAAGGATTTGTGAAACCCTCGGAATCATTTCTGGAAATGACCCAGATAAAAATTGCTCCAAAAAGGTCCAAGAAAATGTTCATGTTGCTCTCTGAAAATATTTGGCAGAGATAAAAATCAAACCAATATTTTCAGGAGCTCATAAGTTTTTATTTTGGGCATTTGGAATTAATGCATAATTATTTGCATTGGATATATATATATGTCATATATATAATATATGTCCAAAAATTATGCCATTTATTAAGGAGCTTTGGAATAATATAACCAGCTCCTATAAAAATTGGCACAAGTAAATAAAATGATTTAGTAATATTACTAAATCAAAACAAATGTCAGAAAAATAGAAAAGGAAAAGAAATGGAAAAACCTACATGTGCTTACCTGTGCAGCCACCTGGCGGCCCAAGTGGCCAAAGAAGAGCCCACCCATCAGGGCGCCTGCTGCCTTCCTCCCCTCGCCTAAAGCAACAGTGGCGTGGCATGTCACCACAAGGCCACGGCCTCCCGCCGCTGCCCTTCCCTCCGTCCGCTCGGATGCCCCTTGACGTCGCCACGCGCCCCCGGACCCTCTCACCCTTCCCCGGTCCTCTCCTCTCCTCTCCCTCGCTCTCTCTCTCACGGCCGAGCGCCACCGTCGCCACCGGCCACCGTTGCCGTAGCCAGCCCCTTCCCCTCGCCTCTCAGACACGCGCAGGAGCTCCGCCTCCTCGCGCTGAAGCCCTCCGCTGAGCCGCCCGACGCCGGGAGCCCCTGGAGCACCGTCACCACCCTCATCTTCAAGCCCGGAGGCCGGAGATCGCCACCGTCGCTCCATCGACTCTAACGCCTCCCCCGAGCCGCCGAGCCCTCCATCCGACGCACAGTGAGCCCCGCCGTCATTTCCCCCTATTCCCGTGGCCTATCGCTTGCTGTAGCCGCCGTTTCCATGACGTCCGAAGCACGCCACCGCACAAGCTCGTCGTCGATGAGGCTCCGGAGACCAAATGGTCCCGTGCATATGCGCAACGTCTTCGTGAGCGCTTGTAGCACCCGTAGGAACTACCCGTTGATCCTCCCGTGCACCGTGTCGTCGTTTTCATCGGCGCCCGAGCTCCGGCCGCCGCCGTTGAGGTCGCCGCCGCCGTTTCCAGCCACCCCAGCTGCGGCTAAGGCCACCGCTGGACGCGCCACACCGTCAGCTTCCCGTAGCACCCACCCGCGCATCGAACCGTGCCCGGAGCAGCGTTTCCGACACTCGCCGCCCCGTCTGGCCTCGCCGGCGGCCTAACTCCGGCTAAACCCGGATTAGCACTAATGACCCGGCTAATCACCCACCACTAGTCACTTACAAATGGGCCCCACGCCCCTAATTAACCACAGCTTAACTCCTGTTTAGTTTAAATTAATCACAGTGGCCCCACGCGTCGGCGTTGACCTCGCTGACGTGGCCGTTGACCGGTCCCACCTGTCTGTGTCACTTACCGACACTGGGTCACTGACCAGTGGGTCCCACTGGTCAGGTTTGACCTGGTCAGCCACAGCCGACCTGCTGACGTCATGCTTACACATTGCTGACGCAGTAAAGGAATTTCTGTATTAAATCTAATTCAGGAAATTCCAGAAAATGTTTAAAACTTGTAAAAATCATATAAAATCAACCGTAACTCCAACTGAAATTAATTATATATGAAAAATGATCAGAAAAATCCAAAGAATCTGTTTATGCCATTATCATGCATGTTTGAGCAACTTAAAGCTACTGTATACAACAATTTGAATTAATGGCACTTGAAATGTCTTATATGGAGTTTGAATTTGAATCTTAGATTCAAACCAACTCCATTTAACTTGTTGCTAGTTGCATTATCCCAAACCACAACTTACTGCCATGTCATGATCATGCATCATATTGTGCATTGCATTGATTGTGTTCTTCCTTGTTTGTCGGTGTTTGACCCCTCTTGATAGACGTGGTTCCGGCGATGAGTTCGATGACACCAATGAAGAACTATACTATCTTCAGAAGTGCCAGGCAAGCAAAACCCCCTTGTTCATTCCGATACAATCCCACTCTCTCGCTCCTGCTCTCTTTTACTGCATTAGGACAACAACGTTCAACTGTTACATGCTGCGGTAGTTGAACCCTTTTCCTCTGCATGACCTGTCATTGCCACAGTAAATAGATGAAACCCACTAGCATGAGTAGGAGTTGTTTGAGCCCTGATATGCCTACTCATTCATGCTTGTTGTCATGCCTGCTACTGCTTAGAGTTGAGTCAGGTCTGATTCATCGGGGATGAATTGGAATGTGGTGAACATGTCCAGCTGTGTGAGAGCTAAGTGCGTGAACACGATTTGGTAAAGGTAGCAGTGAGAGGCCATGTAGGAGTACATGGTGGGTTGTCTCATTACAGCCGTCCTCGAGGCCCGAAGTTACGTGTTTGTGATCCATGAACAGTTACTACCACGCATTGGAATGCTTAAGTGCCCCTCTCGACTTATTAATCAACCTGATCTCCGTCCGGGAGTTGCAACTAGTTTACGGTGTTTGTAGGTAGTGTTAGTAGTCTACCAAGTGGCACCCGGTACAGGTGGGCTTGGGACAGACTAGGCACCGTGGCATGGTGTACCAAGCGTAGATCCACCCGTCGAGGTGGGCTTGGGAATCCTGCACACATCGTTTGGGGCCGTGAGCGACACCCCGGCCGGATCTCCTTGCGGATGGAACCCGAATAGGCGATAAACACAGACGAGAGACTTGTGTGGTTAGTCGGTCGTGGCCGACTCCCTCGCCATGCTTCCGCTTGAAGGTTGCCGAGATACACGAGGTGTACATGGCGGTAAGTGGCGAGAGCGTGTGTGAAGAAGTACACCCCTGCAGGGTTAATATGATCTATTCGAATAGCCGTGTCCGCGGTAAAGGACTTCTGGGTTGCATGTGCAGTTCATAGACAAGTGAAAGTGGATACTCTAAAATGCGCAAGATAAGCGTGAGTGCTATGGATGGCGTTCTCGTAGGAAGAAGGGAGCGGATCCATAGTGGTGTATTGATATGGTGAATATGTGGACTCGTGTGCGTCACCTCAAAAGAGTAACTTGCAGTCGTAGTTCAGGATAGCCACCGAGTCAAAGCTGGCTTGCTGCAGTCAAACTCCACCACCCCTTTATTGATACCGATGCATATGTAGCTAGTTCTGATGTAAGTCTTGCTGGGTACATTTGTACTCACGTTTGACTATTTTATGTTTTGCAGAGAGATGTTAGTCTTGCTAGTAGTTCCGTGTGGACTTCGACGTTTAGCTTGATACCTCAGCTACAATCTTGTGCCCTCGGCAGGATCTGGTAGATAGTCAGGCTTCTCAGCCTTTTTCATTTCTAGATGTCTGTACTCAGACATGTTAAGCTTCCGTGTGTGCTTTGACTTGTATGCTCTGAATGTTGGGTCATGAGACCCATGTTTGTAATATCTCGCTCCTCGGAGCCTAACGAATAAATACTTGAGTCGTAGAGTTATGTTGTGATGCCATGTTGTATTTACACATATCGAGCATATTGTGTGTATGATTGAAATGCTTGGTATGTGTGGGATCCGACAACCTAGTTGTTTATCCTTGGTAGCCTCTCTTATGGGGAAATGTAGTCTTGTGCTTCCATGAGCCATAGTAGTCCGCTACAGCCCGGTTCACCGGAGTCCTGCTAGCCCAAAGACTATCGCTCCGGATCACTTGGTGGCGGCATGTGATTCACTTCATTCATGTGTACATTCCTTGGGAAATGTCACGCGGTGACATCCGAGTCCTGCCTAGCCTGCTACTGACCCGGGTTCCCGGAGTCCTGTTAGCCCAGTGCTACTGACCGGATTCGCCGTCAGCTGGCCGACATGCTCGATGTTGATTCATGTATGCCTGTCCCTATAAGTTAGTGCCACTTTGGGTTCACGACTAGTCATGTCGGCCGGGTTCTCTGTCATATGGATGCTAGCGACACTATCATATCGTGAGCCAAAAGGCATAAACGGTCCCGGGCCATGGTAAGGTGACACCCGTGGGAATACCGTGCGTGAGGCCGCAAAGTGATATGAGGTGTTACAGGCTAGATTGGTGTGACTTAGAATCGGGGTCCTGAGATGCGCGCCAGCTGTCCCAAAATATCTTATCTACCTAACGGTCATATCATTGAAGTGCATTTATGTCTTATCATGTCGGGCTGCTCCCTTGGCTATAAATAGCCGCCCCCTACAACCACTAGCTGGTTGGCTGCTCCGAGAGAAACTGACACTTGTCAATTGAGAGCATCCCATCCTCCGAGGACTTTGAGTGAAAATCATCAAGTGAGGAAAACCCAAACCCAAACGCCTACAAACCCAAAGTGATTGAGCATCACTGAAGAGATTGATCCTGCGTGGATCCAACGCTTGTTACCTTTGAAGACTGTGCTTCTTCCAGACGGTTAGGCGTCATGGTCTAGAGCATCCAAGAGGAATTGTGGATTGCCGAGTGACCGAGTCTGTGAAGGTTTGGAAGTCGCCTGAAGACTTACCACGAGTGATTGGACGAGGTCTGTGACCTTAGTTCAAGGAGAATCTGTGAGGACTTGGTGTCTGAGCTGCGTGCTTAGGACTGGGTGTCCGGACTGTGTGTCCTCGAGTTTAAATACTCGGCCGCTCAACCGGATGTACAAGCCCAGAGACAGTTGGAACTGGTCTACCAAATCATTGTCTTCACCAACCTTACTGGTTCTATTTCCTCAACTCTTTCATTTCCTCATTCTTTGTGTTAAGTGCTTCATCATATCTGTGTTTGAAGACTTTGATTGAAGGCTTTCTCAATTTCCTCAGTTCAATTTCTTGATCTGTTTGTCTTCATCTTGTGTTATCCTGTGATTACGCTTTACGTACTCTGTGCTTGTCTTCATTTCATCATGATGACCATGCACGTGATTCTGTTATGCTTACTTCTGAGTACTTATTCCGCTGCAAGTAGTTCTTCGCTAAGGAATTTCCTCACCGGGAAATTCCTCAGTGAAGAATTCATAAAAATCGCCTATTCACCCCCCTCTAGTCGATATAACGCAATTTCAAAAATCAGTAGGGTATTTTATTTTCCCACACAAGACTTCAACATATCTAATAATCCCAATAGGTGATATGGTGTCTCTATTAGCAAGTTTAATAGTAACATCTATGTCCTCTATTTCTGCAGGTGCTATGTCTTTCTTAATTTCTTGATATAAAGTGTAAGGAATGGCACTCACACTAGCACCCATGTCACATAAACCATGATAACAGTGATCTCCTATTTTAACCGAAATGACAGGCATGCCAACAACAAGTCTATGTTTATCCCTTTTATCGGGTTTAGCAATTCTAGCAGCTTCTGCACAGAAGTAAATAACATGCCCATCTATATCTTCTTCTAAGAGGTCTTTAACCATAGAAACATTAGGTTCCACCCTAATTTGTTCATCTTGTTTAGGTGTTCTAACATAGCTTTTGTTAATCACAGTTGAAACTTTAGCAAGTTCCTTTATCCTTACAGGAAAAGGTGGTTTCTCAATATAAGCAGTAGGAACAACTGGATCAACATTATAGAGTATAGTTTCTTCTTTAACTGGTACTGGTTTTTTAATTCCATCTTTAATAGGTGGGTGATATTTAAACCACTTCTCTTTAGGGAGTTCAACATGAGTTGCAAATGATTCACAAAAGGAGGCTACTATCTCAGAGTCAAGTCCATATTTAGTGCTAAACTTTTGAAAAGCATCAGATCCATAAAAGATATAACACAATCATAGTTAAGCTTTATACCTGACTCTTTACCTTCATCGAGTTCCCAATCTTCAGAGTTGCGTTTAATTCTTTCCAAAATATCCCACCGTAATTCAATAGTTTTCTTCATAAAAGAACCAGCACGAGAAGTGTCGAGCATGGTTTGTTCATTATGAGAAAGTCGAGCATAAAAGCTCTGAATAATAATTTCTCTTGAGAACTCATGATTGGGGCATGAATATAACATTGACTTAAGCCTCCCCCAAGATAGAGCGATACTTTCTCCTTCATGAGGCAAAAAATTATATATATAATTCCGATCACGATGAACTAGATGCATAGGATAAAATTTTTGGTGGAACTCCAATTTTAAACGATTCCAATTCCATGATCCAATATCATCGCATAGCCTATACCATGCCAATGCTTTTCCCTTCAAAGATAAAGGGAAAACCTTTTTCATCACCTCATCTCCGGGTAAACCTGCAAGCTTGAACAATCCACAAATTTGTTCTACATATATCAAGTGCATATCAGGATGTTCGGTTCCATCTCCTGCATAAGGATTAGCTAGCAGTTGTTCTATCATACAGGAAGGAATTTCATATTCAATATTTTCAGTAGGTGCGATAGGTTGAGGGGCAATTAATTGTGGTTCGGACTAGGTGAAGATACCCCGAACAAACCCCTCAAAGGATTGTTTTCCATAGTAGCAAGTGACAATAAATTTCAGCACACTATATAAATGTTTCCTTACCAAATTCCACTTACCAAAGGCACTTCACTCCCCGAAAACGGCACCAGAAAATAGCCTTGACGACCCACAAGTATAGGGGATCAATTGTAGCTCTTTTCGATAAGTAAGAGTGTCAAACCCAACGAGGAGCAGAAGGAAATGACAAGTAGTTTTCAGTAAGGTAATGTCTGCAAGTGCTGAAATTGTAAGTAGCGGAGTAGTTTGATAGCAAGATAATTTTGTAACGAACAAGTAACGATTGTAGAAATAAGTATGCAGCAAGGTAGTCCAATCCTTTTGAGGCAAAGGACAGGCCAAAACGGTCTCTTATGATAAGCAAAGTGTTCCTGAGGGTACACGGGAATTTCATCTAGTCACTTTCATCATGTTGGTTTGATTCGTGTTCGCTACTTTGATAATTTGATATGTGGGTGGACCGGTGCTTAGGTGCTGTTCTTACTTGAAAAAACCTCCTACTTATGATTAACCCTCCCGCAAGCATCCGCAACTACGAGAAAAATATTAAGAATAAATTCTAACCATAGCCTTAAACTTTTGGGTCCAATCGGCCCCTTACGGAATAGCGCATAAACTGGGGTTTAAGCTTCTGTCACTCTCGCAACCCACCATCTATTTACTACTCCACAATGCATTCCCTTAGGCCCAAATATGGTGAAGTGTCACATAGTCGATGTTCACATGAAACCACTAAGGGAATCACAACATACATATCATCAAAATATCGAACACATATCAAATTTACATGATTACTTGCAACATGATTTATCCCATGACATCAAGAACAAAAGTAAATACTCAAAAATAATAAACATTCTCATGATTATAGGAGTATTAAATAGCATCATGGATCTGAACATATAATCTTCCACCAAATAAACCATATAGTAATCAACTACAAGATGTAATCAACACTACTAGTCACCCCCTAGCACCCATCTATAGTTCCGGTAACAAGACTGAATACAAGAGATGAACAAGGGTTGGAGATGAGATGGTGCTGGTGAAGATGTTGATGGAGATTTCCCTCCCCAAGATGGGAGAGTTGTTGGTGATGATGATGAGAATGATTTCCCCCTATGGGAGGGAAGTTCCCCCGGTAGAATCGCTCCACCGAAGGGAAAAAGTGCTCCTGCCCAAGTTCTGCCTCGAGACGGCGGCTCTCCGCCCTGAAAGTCTTCTCCTTATTTTTTCTAGGTAAAAATGACTTATATACCAGAAAATGGGCGCCGGAGGTGGGCTGAGGAGGCTACAACCCACCAGGGCGCGCCTGGGCTGCTTGGCGCGCCCAGGTGGGTTGTGCCCACCTGGTGGCCCCCTCTGGTAGTTATTGGCTCCAATATTTCTTAAATATTCCATAAAAATCTCTGTGAAGTTTCAGCTTGTTCGGAGTTGTGCAGAATAGGTGGCCTGATGTAGCTTTTCCAGGTCCAGATTCCCAGCTGCCGAATTCTCCCTCTTGGTGTATACCTTGCAAATTATAAGAGAAAAGGCACTTGAATTGCTCCAAAAAGCATTATTATGGATAAAAACATTATAAATAACAGTAAGAAAACATGATGCAAAATGGACGTATCAGTAGTCCACCCTCGGGGCTGAGGGTTTGTACCAGTAGCTATGTGTTTAATCTCTCTCTCTCTCTCTCTCTCGTGATCTATATCATGGGCTTTGTTAATATAGATGGATCATATGATGTTTCTCCCCTCTATACTCTTGTGGTGATGAATTGAATATTTACCCTTTCAAGTTTTGTCTTGTCGGATTGAATATTCAGATATGAGAACACATGATGTATGTATTGCGGTATGAATACTTGAGGTGACAATGGGGTATCATATTTATTCACTTGATGTATGTTATGGCACTCAACCGGCGGATTCCCGAGGTGACATTGGGGTAATCTATGCATAGGGATTGATGCACATTTTTAATATCTTTACTCCGATAGAAAATTTGGAATCTCTTTGTAGTTCTTTGTGTGGATTGAGTATTATGAATATCAATTTGCTTTGCAGTCCGTCTGGATGTATATATTGAGCCCCAAAATTAGGATTTGGTATTTGGCAGCCCGAATATCGCTGTTTGGATGGTCACGACATCCGGGTGTGGCATTCAAGCTGAATATCTCTCGGCCAGCGATAACACTCACGTGACCCAATCCTCAATTCAGAGCTGAACCCCTATGTTTTCCTCTGTATTCACTCGCCTCGCGTAACCCTTCGCTAGCAGGAGTAAACAGAAGCAGATCCTCGACGGCGACACATGGCAGTGTGTCTCCCGCGCTCCTCCACATTCTCTCCTATGACGGCGGCGCGAAGCGAATCCCAGGCCGACAGCTTCTCCGCCAAATTGAGGCTGAGGGCAACGTCTTGGATGGGGAATCGGGGATGCGCGCCGCGGCCCCGCTCCTGCCGCTGGTGCAGTAGTGCTCGGCGTTGGAGGACTAGGGGCCGAAGGCCTGCTGCTCGTCACATGGAGGCAACGGCCGGCTCCCATGCTGGCGGCGAGGAGCGCGGGGGCATAGGCGGAGTGGGGGCCGATCTAAGCGTGAGCAGCGAGAGATGTCGATGGTCGGCGCCCGGCCTTGAGCCACACATGGAAGCCTATATTCGGGGCGAAGGTTGCGCTGGTGCTCCCGCTTATCTCTATGCTCGCCTTCGTCTGCGAGCTACACGACTTCATCAACCCTACGTCTAGGCACAGATGTGGAAATTGCAATACAATACTTGACCATCCAAACAAGATTTGGCATTGTTGCTCCTCTTGGATTCCAAGTACGAAATACATAAACATCCAAACACTAATATTCGCATTGAAGCTCAATATCAACGTCTTGAGTATTTGGCATTGGAGCCAATACAATGCCAAGCCCTTGAATTTCTACATCCAAACTAAGCGTTGGTGTTATTTTAGAATGAACTCTTGATTAGATCGATTGGAAAGAATACCTTGCGTTATTTTAGTATGAACTCTAGGATAGACCGAACGGAAAAAATAGCTTTGAGATGGTTTCGTACCCTACAAACAATTTCTATCTTTTGTTATTCGCTAATAGGAACTCGGGAGTGACTCTTTATTGCACTTTGAGGGATAATCATATGATCCAACTATGTTAGAATTGTTGGGAGATTGCACTAGTGAAAGTACGGACCCTGGGCCTCATTTTTAAGCATTGCAATACCGCTTTCGTGCCCGTTTACGATTTGCTACCTTGCTGTTTTTATTTATTCAGATTATAAAATATATTTCTACCATCCATATTACACTTTTATCACCATCTCTTCGCCGAACATGTGCACCTATACAATTTGCCATTGTATTGGGTGTGTTGGGGACACAAGAGATTTCTTGTATTTGGTTGCAGGGTTGTTTGAGAGAGACTATCTTCATCCTATGCTTCCCACGGATTGATAAACCTTAGGTCATCCACTTGAGGGAAAATTGCTACTGTCCTACAAAACTCTGCGCTTGGAGGCCCAACACGTGTTGATAACCCACAAGTATAGGGGATCGCAACAGTTTTCGAGGGTAGAATATTCAACCCAAATTTATTGATTCGAGACAAGGGGAGCCAAAGAATATTCTCAAGTATTAGCAGTTGAGTTGTCAATTCAACCACAACTGGAAAACTTAATATCTGCAACAAAGTATTTAGTAGCAAAGTAATATGGAAGTAACGGTAACGGTGGCAAAAGTAACAGTAGCAATTTTGTAGTAATTGTAACAGTGGCAACGAAAAGTAACTAAGTAAAGATCAATATGTGAAAAGCTCGTAGGCATTGGACCAGTGATGGATAATTATGCGGAATCACGATTCCTCGCAATGATTATAACATAGGGTGACACAGAACTAGCTCCAGTTCATCAATGTAGTGTAGGCATGTATTCGAATATAGTCATACGTGCTTATGGAAAAGAACTTGCATGACATCTTTTGTCCTACCCTCCCGTGGCAGCGGGGTCCTATTGGAAACTAAGGGATATTAAGGCCTCCTTTTAATAGAGTACCGGACAAAAGCATTAACACTTAGTGAATACATGAACTCCTCAAACTACGGTCATCACCGGGAGTGATCACGATTGTTGTCACTTCGGGATTACCGGATCATAACACATAGTAGGTGACTATTGACTTGCAAGGTAGGCTCAAGAACTCACATATATTCATGGAAACATAATAGGTTCAGATCTGAATTCATGGCACCCGGGCCCTAGTGACAAGCATTAAGCATAGCAAAGTCATAGCAACATCAATTTTAGAACATAATGGATACTAGGGATCAAACCCTAACAAAACTAACTCGATTACATGATAAATCTTATCCAACCCATCACCGTCCAGCAAGCCTACGATGGAATTACTCACGCACGGCGGTGAGCATCATGAAATTGGTGATGGCGGAAGCTTGGTGATGACGATGGCGATAAATTCCCCTCTCCGGAGCCTTGAACGGACTCCAGATCAGCCCTCCCGAGAGAGATTAGGGCTTGGCGGCGGCTCTGTATCGTAAAACACGATGAATCTTTCTCTCTGATTTTTTCTGCCCGGACGTGAATATATAGAGTTGGAGTTGAGGCCGATGGAGCCTCAGGGGGCGCACGAGACAGGGGGCGCCCCCTCCACCCTTGTGGACAGGGTGTGGACACCCTGGTCTTGATTCTTTCACCAGTATTTTTTACATATTAGAAAAGTATTCTCCGTGAAGTTTCAGGTCATTCCGAGAACTTCTATTTCTGCACAAAAATAACACCATGGAAATTCTGCTGAAAACAGCGTCAGTCCGGGTTAGTTCCATTCAAATCATGCAAGTTAGAGTCCAAAACAATGGCAAAAGTGTTTGGAAAAGTAGATACAACGGAGACGTATCAACTACCCCAAGCTTAAACCTTTGCTTGTCCTCAAGCAATTCAGTTGATAAACTAAAAGTGATAAAGAAAAACTTTTACAAACTCTGTTTGCTATTGTTGTTGTAAATATGTAAAGCCAGCATTCAAGTTTTCAGCAAAGATTATGACTAACCATATTCACAATAACACTTAGGTCTCAAGTTTACTCATGTCAATAGCATAATCAATTAGCGAGCAATAATAATAAATCTCGGATGACAACACTTTCTCAAAACAATCATGATATGATATAACAAGATGGTATCTCGCTAGCCCTTTCTGAGACCACAAAATATAAATGCAGAGCACCTTTAAAGATCAAGGACTGACTAAACATTGTAATTCATGGTAAAAGAGATCCAGTCATAGTCATACTCAATGTAAACTAATAGTAATG
This sequence comes from Aegilops bicornis, assembly GCA_021605145.1. Classification (NCBI taxonomy): domain Eukaryota; kingdom Viridiplantae; phylum Streptophyta; class Magnoliopsida; order Poales; family Poaceae; genus Aegilops; species Aegilops bicornis. The sequence goes on from CM038674.1 coordinate 243,947,817, forward strand.
CATGCAAATGACAGCGGTGCTCTCCAACTGGTGCTTTTTAATAAGAGGGTGATGACCCAACATAAAAGTAAATAGATAGGCCGTTCGCAGAGGGAAGCAGGGATTTGTAGAGGTGTCAGAGCTCGAGTTTGGAAACAGAGATAAATAATATTTTGAGTGGCATACTTTCATTGTCAACATAACAACCGAGAGATCTCGATATCTTCCATGCTACACACATTATAGGCGGTTCCCAAACAGAATGGTAAATTTTATAATCCCCCACCACCAACAAGCATCAATTCATGGCTTGCCCGAAACAACGGGTGCCTCCAACTAATAACAGTCTTGGGGGAGTTTTTTTGCAATTCTTTTGATTTGGTTTAAGCATGGGACTGGGCATCCCGGTGACCAGCCATTTTCTCGTGAGTGAGGAGAAGAGTCCACTCCTCGTGAGAATAACCCACCTAGCATGGAAGATACAGACAACCCTAGTTGATACATGAGCTATTCGAGCATACAAAACAGAATTTCATTTGAAGGTTTAGAGTTTGGCACATACAAATTTACTTGGAACGGCAGGTAGATACCGCATATAGGAAGGTATGGTGGACTCATATGGAATAACTTTGGGGTTTATGGGAGTGGATGCACAAGCAGTATTCCCGCTTAGTAAAGTGAAGGCTAGAAAGAGACTGGAAAGCGACCAACTAGAGAGCGACAACAGTCATGAATATGCATTAAAATTAATCAACACTGAGTGCAAGCATGAGTAGGATATAATTCACCATGAACATAAATATCGTGGAGGCTATGTTGATTTTGTTTCAACTACATGCGTGAACATGTGCCAAGTCAAGCCACTCGAATCGTTCAAAGGAGGATACCACCCTATCATACCACATCACAACCATTTTAATAGCATGTTGGGACGCAAGGTAAACCATTATAAACTCCTAGCAAATTAAGAATGGTATGAGCAACTATAATCTCTAATTGTCATTGCAAACATGTTTCATTCATGATAGGCTGAATCAGAAATGATGAACTAATCATATTTATAAAAACAAGATAGGTCGAGTTCATACCAGCTTCTCTCATCTCAATCAGTCCATCATATATCGTCATTATTGCCTTTCACTTGCACGACCGAACGGTGTGGATAATAATAATAGTGCACATGCATTGGACTAAGCTGGAATCTGCAAGCATTTAATACACAGGAGAAGGCAAGGTAATATGGGCTCTTTGTTAAATCAACAATAATGCATATAAGAGCCATTCAACATTTTCATTATGGTCTTCTCCTCTCGACCCCCAAAGAAAATAAAAGAAACTATTTACACGGGAAAGCTCCCAACAAGCAAAATAAGAACGGGAAATCTTTTTGTGTTTTCTTTTAATTGTTAGTACTATGGGCATGGAAAGTAAACTAGCTAAAAGCTACAACTATTTTTTTTGGTTTTTCTTAAGGTTTTTTAAACACACAAGAAGAAGCTAAGAAAATAAAATAAACTAGCATGGATATTACAATGAAAAAGTGTGAGCACCGACAACTAGCATGAGTGTGTGAACATGAATGTAATGTTGGTGAGAAATATGTACTCCCCCAAGCTTAGGATTTTGGCCTAAGTTGGTCTATGCCCATGGATCAAAGTGGTCCTCTCCAGTGTACTGAGGAGGATCCTCGGGGTGCCACTGGTTAGCGAGCTCTTGCGGATCCCACTGATAAATAGACTCCTCATATGGATCAAGAGATGGCTCTAGCTCTGGCTCTGGGGATCGTGTTCGCTCCCAATATGCATAGATGTCATCGGGCAGGATGATGTATGTGCCTGAATAAATGTTAAACAAAGAAGGTGCAGGCAGAGTAATAATCTGACAAGTCTTTTAACTGAATACCAGGTTATAAATGAGTCTCTTATCCTTATCATCGCAAATAAAATCATGTGCTACCATAATTTTATAGTCTTAGTAAATAGGGGGCAGCACCTTTTCTTCTTTCTCATAGTGTCTAATAGGTATCTCAAAATATTTAGCAAGACGCGAAGCAAAGATACCTCCAAAAATTGGGCCCTTTGTATGGTTTAGACTCAACCGTTTAGCAACCATAGCGCCTAAACTGGAAGTTCTACCATGGAGTAAAGCATGGTGCAAAATGACGAGGTCGGGAGCACTGAGGCCCCCACTGTTCCCGCGACCAATTAAACATCTACTAGCAAATACTGCATAGTAACGTAGAACAGGAAAATGTATACTAGTAGTTCTTGCATCTGACACTTTTCTCTTTTCCCCTACAGCAATTTCATCAATAAATTCTGCCACATCACTAGGATGTGGTTCCTCGATGCTGCCCTCAAAGGGCTACTTGCAAGCCACACAAAAATCATAGAGTGACATCTCCTTAAACTCATCATATAAATAAAAATCTACTGAAGGTGGTGATCTCCTAGCATGGAAATGAAAATTTTGCGCAAAAATATTAGTGAGTAGGAGATACTGTTTGAGCTGGTCGTGGAGGAAGTCGGTGAGGCCTGCATTCTCAGCCAAGTAATAAAAATCATCATAGATTCTTGCGGCCTTCAAGAATGCATCACAAGGCCATTCACATGGCCGAACCTCCGCGGTGCGAGGAAGATTATATTTGGGCTTCTTATCCTCTTAATTTTTCTTGTCCTTCGAGCTTCGGCTCGAAGAACCTCTCAACAATCTCTTCAACATTTTCTCCCTCTGAAAATTTCTGAAATTTTTAGTGACTCCAAATAAAAGTGAACCAAACTCAACAAGATTGATAGCAGCTACTCCCACAAGTGCCTAGAGGCCATATCATGCATTAAAACTACTTTTGACCATATAAATTTGACATGCAAGTTCAAGACACTACAAAAAAAATATACATCCGTGACATTTAGGGCCGAACGAAATTTTTTCAGTCATACTTATGACACTTCTATGACAATAATTGTGACAAAACCCGGTATCAACATAGATGTGGTGGGCTCCTACTTCTATGACAAAAAATCATGACAGAAAATGGGCTTTTCGTCCTGGGCGGGCCGGAGACGCAGCTGCATGACATTCTTTGGGCTGTCCATGACGGAGAAAACCGTGGTAGAAGCAAGGGCAAGTAAAATACCGGGGGAGTTCCCCATTACGGTGGGTGGTCGGGGGCCGAGCGATGCATGTTTCTCTCGTACGTACGCGCGTGTGTGCGAGGCGTTGCGCTCTAACTGAATCCGAGCGAGGCGTTGGGCTCTAACTAAAATCAAGCAATTGCACTCTAGGCAACGCGTTACTGAACCTGAGCGATTGATCGATCCCTTGATGTTAACTGAACCCGAGTGATTCCTTCGCTACTGCTGCTAACTGAAGCCGATCGAACGCTGCTGCCTCCTTCCCTTGATGAATAGTGAGCGTTGTTGGGGGGTTTGGATGAACAATTCCCGATGGGGGTTAGATGAACAAGACCCCGTGGTAGTAGAGGCCGTTGCCGCTGGATGAACTGTACCCTGATCGATTGAGCCAATGGATGAACAGGACCCCCGTGGAGGGCTGGATGAACAGGACCCCGTGGAGGGTTGGTTGAACAGTAGCCGGGGGAGGGCTGGTTGAACAGTAGCTGGTGGAGGGCTGGATGAACAGTAGCCCGTGGAGGGGTGGTTAAACAGGACCCCTGTGGAGAGGGCTGGTTGAACAGTAGCCGGTGGAGGAGCGCGCGGTGGAGGCTGGATGAACAGGAGCCCGTGGATGAACAGCCGCAGGTGGATGCTGGAGGAGGTTGACGGTGGATGAACAGGATCTCGTGGAGGCTGGACGAGGTCGACGGTGGAGCTAAACAGTATCCCATGGAGTCCCGTTTTGCGGTACGCCACACCCCTCCCGATGAAACGGACCCCCGTTTCGACCGTAGCGCTCCAACACAAGTCCGTTTCCTCCGTTTTGCGGTACGCCACACCCCTCCCGATCAATAGGACCCCGTTTCGACCGTAGGAGGTCCGTTTCCTCCATTTTGCGGTACACCAGACCCCTCCCGATGAACAGGATCCCGTTTCCACCATGGCCGGTCGAACACAAGGTCATTTCCTCCGTTCTGCGGTACGCCAGGCCTCGTTTCCATCACCAATTCCGTCCAAGCCGGTTGGCTCCCGATGAACACGACGACGCATTCCGTTCCGACCCAGCCGGCTGGCTCCCCATGAACACGACGAGGACGCAATTTCTCCATTCCGACCCAGCCATAGCCATGTACACGAGCCCTGGCCATACATATGCGCGAGTCGGCGTTCGAGATCCCGCCCGTATGCACATACGTGGACGTATCTTCTTTCTTGCACCCTGGCCGCTGTACGTACGTGTACATGCTACGTGCATGCCTCTACTACAACACGTGCGCGCCTCTACTATGACACGTGCCTGATGTGTACTACACAACCTTCTTCTTGTAGACGTAGTTGGGCCTCCAAGTGCAGAGGTTTGTAGGACAGTAGAAAATTTCCCTCAAGTGGATGACCTAAGGTTTATCAATCTGTGGGAGGCGTAGGATGAAGATGGTCTCTCTCAAACAACCCTGCAACCAAATAACAAAGAGTCTCTTGTGTCCCCAACACACCCAATACAATGGTAAATTGTATAGGTGCACTAGTTCGGCGAAGAGATGGTGATACAAGTGCAATATGGATGATAGATATAGGTTTTTGTAATCTGAAAATATAAAAACAGCAAGGTAACTAATGATAAAAGTGAGTGTAAACGGTATTGCAATGCTAGGAAACAAGGCCTAGGGTTCATACTTTCACTAGTGCAAGTTCTCTTAACAATAATAACATAGTTGGATCATATAACTATCCCTCAACATGCAACAAAGAGTCACTCCAAAGTCACTAATAGCGGAGAACAAACGAAGAGATTATGGTAGGGTACGAAACCACCTCAAAGTTATTCTTTCCAATCAATCCGTTGGGCTATTCCTATAAGTGTCACAAACAGCCCTAGAGTTCGTACTAGAATAACACCTTAAGACACAAATCAACCAAAACCCTAATGTCACCTAGATACTCCAATGTCACCTCAAGTATCCATGGGTATGATTATACGATATGCATCACACAATCTCAGATTCATCTATTCAACCAACACATAGAACCTCAAAGAGTGCCCCAAAGTTTCTACCGGAGAATCAAGACGAAAACGTGTGTCAACCCCTATGCATAGGTTCATGGGCGGAACCCGCAAGTTGATCACCAAAACATACATCAAGTGAATCAGGTGATATCCCATTGTTACCATAGATACGCATGGCAAGACATACATCAAGTGTTCTCAAATCATTAAAGACTCAATCCAATAAGATTACTTCAAAGGGAAAACTCAATCCATTACAAGGGAGTAGAGGGGGAGAAGAAACTTAAGATCCAACTATAGCAAAGCTCGCGATACATCAAGATCGTGCCAAATCAAGAACACGAGAGAGAGAGATCAAACACATAGCTACTGGTACATACCCTCAGCCCCGAGGGTGAACTACTCCCTCCTCGTCATGGAGAGCGCCGGGATGATGAAGATGGCCACCGGTGAGGGTTCCCCCCTCCGGCAGGATGCCGGAACAGGGTCCCGATTGGTTTTTGGTGGCTACAGAGGCTTGCGGCGGCGGAACTCCCGATCTATTCTACTCTCCGAAGTTTTTAGGGTATATGGAGTTATATAGGCGGAAGAAGTACGTCGGTGGACCTCCAGGATGTCCACGAGGTAGGGGGGCGCGCCCTAGGGGGTGGCGCGCCCCCCACCCTCGTGGGCAGCCCGGAACTCCCCTGGTGCAGCTCCGGTACTCCGTGGGCTTCTTCTAGTCCAAAAATAGGTTCCGTGGAGTTTCAGGTCAACTGGACTCCATTTGATATTCCTTTTCTTCGAAACACTGAAATAGGCAAAAAAACAGCAATTATGGGCTGGGCCTCCGGTTAATAGGTTAGTCCCAAAAATAATATAAAAGTGGATAATAAAGCCCAATATTGTCTAAAACAGTAGATAATATAGCATGGAGCAATAAAAAATTATAGATACGTTGGAGACGTATCAGTGCCCTTCCTTGCATGGCCACGGTTCATCGCTGCAGCCTGCAGACGGACTGGTCGTATGTACGTACACGTTCGCGACCAAAATGACAACGCTACGTACACTTTGACCAGGTGGGTCCCGACTGTCAGGCACTTCCTTGCGTGCGAATATGTAGCTGGTGGCTCCCAATAGTCAGAGGGGAAACGTTTTTTTCACGAAATACGATGGCCCGTCCGATGGGTCCCTGATGTCAGGTGGAGGAATCATTATTTTGCGCATAATAAGGAGGCACTTCCTTGCTGCGGCCATGGACCCAGCTGTCAGCCTCTCCATGTACAGTACTCTTCCGATGGAAGTCGTTCCTTAACCACGTTGACCACGCCGTGCCGAGAGCACCAGGGCGGTGGACGATGGCGAGGCCTAGGAAGGGGACGACGCGGAGCCGGGGAAGACGCGGCAGTGGAAGCCCACGTGGAGAGGAGTACGAGGGTTCACTAGTTCGGCTGCGGTGTAAGGCTGCCGTCGCCGCAGGGCCGCCATGATGGGAGTAGTAGGGGCGGTGAGGCCTCCGTGGCGGCCTGACCCAGCCACGGGAGGCGGGAAGCGGCACGACGACCGGCGCTGCTCTGGGCGGCTGGAGCAAGAAGACCAGAGATTGAAGAAGCACTACGGCCATTGGATGGACATTGTACGGTCACTGGAGCTAGAATCGTTCATATTGACTAAGTTGACAAAGCCCTCCGTCACCGTCAACTTAGTAGGCCCACAAGTCAGCCTCCCACTATGCTGGGTCCCAGCTAGCAAGGGGAGTATTCATTTTTTTGTGCGCAATAAGGAGGCACTTCCTTGCATGCGAAGATATAGCTGGTGGGTCCGAGCTGTCAGCGGGGGGAACACATTTTTTGCGAAATATAGAGGCCCTTCCGGTGGGTCCCAGATGTCAGGTGGAGGAATCATTATTTTACGCGTAATAAGGAGGCATTTCCTTGTGTGCGGCCGTGGACCCAGCTGTCAGCCTCTCCACATAAAGTCCAATTTTGATGGATGTCGTTCGTCGACCACGTTGATCACGCCGCGCCGAGAGCACCAGGGCGGTGGACGACAGTGAGGCCTACGAAGGGAACGACATGGAGCCGGGGAAGACACGGCAGTGGCTGCCCACGCGGTGGGGAGTACAAGGGTTGACTGGTTCGGCTGCCGTCGCTGGAGAATAACAACAGGTGTGGGTGAGTATAGGGATGGCTAGGCCAGCCATGGGAGTACGGTGGGGCGGTGAGGCCTGCGCGGCAGCATAGCCGACCGTGGGAGGAGGGAGCAGGCAGTCCCGCCGGCGCTTGTTTGAGCGGCTGGAGCAGGAAGAGCAGAGATTGAAGAAGCACGACGGCCGTTGGATGGACATCCAATAGTCACTGCTTATGTGTCAACCTTTTTGTAGGAAAGCCTCAAATCTGTGGGAAACAACATACAACCCCTCTGCCATTATTTCTAATAATTTACAGCCCATTTGCTAATTATTAAGGTTTTTTGGAACCCATATTCTTTTTGTTAGCATTACAGCCCATATTGTGGCCACGGTTAAAAAAATATATGAAATTTTGCATATTTCGGTGCGGTCCGAACTGTTTTTAATCCTGAAATTTCGAGTCACATTCAAACTGATTTAAAAAATAAATGTATGTCAATATAAAATCCAACAAATTGTCCATGCATAAAAATCAATGCAATTTAAAATCTCGAAATGAAAAAAATATTTGAAACTAATTGCCTGTTTGATGTGTTTTAAAAATGCACAGCCCATTTCTCATTAATGATAGGCCATTTTCTCGGCCAGCCCAATGAAACTCTCCTCGTCTTGAAAGTTTACAGCCCAACAGGCCTGACAAAGCGACTTACTTGACAAATCACAAAAAAGCTGGGCTAGCCATTTTTAGAAAGAACAAAAAAACTATTGGGCTGGTCTGTGGTAAACGTAAAAGAAAAGGCTGTCTAGATAGGCCAGAGTGCCCCGCACAGCCCAGTTGACACCCTGCAGTCTCAAAAACAAATTAGATAAATGCCACTCCAATTATGGCGATTCAGAAAAATGCCACTGCAATTTTCAAACTTTGAAAAAAGCCACTGCATTTTTTGCAAACTTTGAAAAACGCCACTGCAATTTGCAAAATTTGAAAAACGCCAGTTCAGACTTCGAAAAATGCCGCTTGAAATGGCATGAAATGACATTTTTCAAAGTTTGGAAATTGGAGTGGCATTTCTCGAAATCACCAGATTTGGAGTGGCATTTATGAAATTAACCCAAAACAAAAATAAATGGGCGAGCTGCTGGGTCCCTGGTGTCAGCTGCTCGTTGTGTAATTCTCTCGTTTATTGACTACATTAACAATGGCATGGGACCCAGATGTCAGAAATCCATTAAGAGGAGCCATTGTTTTATTGGCTTGAAATAAGGAGGCACTTGCTTGCGTACTGCCATGACCGTGGTGGGTCCCCGCTGTCATCCTCTCCACGTACAATCATCTCCTGATTGTGTACGCATCAACCTGATAGGCCCACAAGTTAGCCTCTAAACCCGTGGCGGACAAATACAACCCATTGAAAAAATAACAGCCCATTCCATACGTTCAAACGGAAACTTCAACATTCAGAGCAAAGTAACAGGTCTGATCCAGATATAGAGTACTGAACTTCCACGTTGACAACCATCATAACCAAGTTAACTCTTTACTCCTACTAATACTCTAGTAGTGTACAAGTACTAACTTACTCTTAGCTAACTAGACGATGCCAGGCGCCATCTGCGGTACACGCTAAACACCGGCACCGGCGTCCTTCGCCTCGCCTCGGACTTGCCAGAGGTGCGATAGGGCGCGTTGCTCGCGCGCTTTGGCCCTTTCCATGCCGGCGTGGTCCACCAAAGCTTCGGCTTCTAAGTGGGAAACCCACTTGACGAGCTTGTAGTAAAATTCGGCGTCACGAACACGTGCGTGCCCGGCATCCTCTAGGGCTATTTGCCGGGCGCCGGCCTCCATGTAGTCGGCCCAGTTGCGGGCGCTCTGCTCGTGACTCAGAGCGTCGGCGTGCTGCTGCTCCATGTCCCGATGGCGGTGCAAATCGGCAATACGCTGCTCCTCCGCCAGGCGGTCGCGCTCCAACAACTCCTCATACTCCTCATTGTCATCTAAAGACCGGTAGAATGCCTCCTCCCTCTGTTTGCCTTCCGGTGAAAAACTGAACAATAGTTCCGGCGGTGACCGCCTCCGGCGTCGCCGATCGCGGACAGGCGGGGGCATGGCAGACGTGGCGAGAGCGAGGATAAGTGGCGAGCGACGTTGGGCCGGTGGGGGCTTATGAGGTAGGGCGAGTTGGGTGATGGTGCCACCGGAGAAGCCCGGGGAACATTAATTATAGGCGGAGGATAGGCGAACTAGCGTGTCACAGGAAACGCGACGGTCATCGCGGTCATCAGAATTCAATGCACAAGCAGGCATGGCTTAGCGCGCCAGCTTGCTGTGGAAAACTAGAAAAACTGAAATTATGACTGTGCTGTCCCGTCCCGTCAGTGGTGCATCCCGTCCGTGCTGGGTCGCACGCTGGCATGACGTCAAATGAGTGCACTCGAATCATCCAGATGAGGTACTCCCTCCTTGTCAAAAATGATTCCACTGATTTAAAAGGTCCGCAACAATTAAAGCGCATCTTTTTTTGCATCAGTTAGCTGCGTTAATTACGGCCGTCTGCATGCAGCCACTCAGATTCGCTCGCAACCAGTACGCGGAGCAGCATGTAACGATTCGCAGCTGAGGGCACACATGCAGCCACTTAAATCGCTGGAATTAATTACGCTTAAACTTCTGCATGCAATTAATTTTTGAGTAGGTCGTTTCTTGAATTGAGCTTTGCAAACCGGAAAGGAGGTAGTACGTGCGTAATCCTCTATTTATCCGTGTAGGATCGAGTAGGTCGGATAGTGTATGTGTAGGATCGAGTAGGTCGGATGGTGTACGTGTACGATCGCATTAGATGATGAACGTTAGCTAGGAGATAGGGCATTTGCGAACGTTTTTGCTGGCAGTTTCTTCAGATTTGCATGGCATTTTCTTCAGAGAAGCTTGTCACTTTCTTCAGAGGTAGGCATTTTTGTTCAAAAAACTGCCACTTCGGATCTTGCGTCGCAACTAAAACTGTCAGGAGCGCATTAGTAGGCTAGCTAGTGATCGATCAGTAACTTGTAAACACTGAGCGAACAGAAATAAGGAACTATTAGTAACTTGTAAACACTGAGAACACAGAAATAAAGATCATGCTGTGCACAGTGTAAGAGCCGACCCGTCGAAATGTTCACACGAGACTCACACGCCTGGCATTGTAATATGTTCACATTAGTAGCCCAAATTCAAAACCAACTAGTACGATTCCCATACATAAGATCAACATGTTAATGCATCACAATGATTCACAGAGCATATACAAATATGTAGCTCCAAAAGCAACAATCTAGAAAAAAACATATGTTCTTCCTACTAACATGGATGCTTCTCTTGGCCAACATTCAGTACAGACTGAAAGACAAATTTGTTTGTGAAGTCTACAATTCCTCTTACAAACGTAAGTGGTTTCACCAACAGCTGGAACCATGAGAATGAACCACACATGATGGAGGAACATCCATTGCAATATTATTTGGTCTTCTCTCGATCACACGGCAAGACTATTTTCGGAATACAAACTTTAACTTACGCAAAATGATGCCCATTGTATAATCAGACCAAAGCAATGAAGCACCTAGTGTTGGCCAATAAATAGTACAGTACTAATTTTCTGCAGTCCATGAAGTGACTATCCAATCTTTTTGTGTCTATTTTCAAATGGCACTGCATGCAGTGACTATACTATTTTCTTGTGCAGTTCAACCAAAATTGTGGTCACTTTATTTGTTTACAAAATAGCAACAGGCAGACATCTCTGTCTGCACTAATATCAAGTAGCTAGTAAACATATACCCCACCTTGTATTTTCGGTTTAAACATATCTCTTCCGCTTAGCATCTATCATGTTTTGCACTGGACAATTTGATACAGTCAAGTTTTGCCCTGGACAATTTCATACAGAATTGATTTGCTGGTTCAGAGCAGAAATATAGCGCCTATTCTTCATCAGACCAAGGATATACATGTTCGGGGTGATGGAAGAGGTGAAATCGATACAATTGATATTGAGCATCCAATCATTGAATCTTGTCCTGCACCTCCAATGTAGGTCCACCCTGCCAATAAATTTACATGCAAACCACTAGTATTACTATCTAATGACAGTACAAAAAGAGTAGCAAGATAGTAGCAAACCATGTACCTTCATAATGAACAGCTCATAGTGCCACCAATTGGATATAAAGGTTTGGAAGAAAACATGCTCCTAATGTTGAACCATTTGGACTTTTTGTGCAGTTCCACCAAAATCGAGCATCCCTGTTTGCATATATATTGAAAGTGTGATTACTATAAAAGTGGCACTAGTTGAAGCATAGACTCACAAATATAAGAATTCCAATTTCTTAATGGGAAAAGGTAGCGAGACTGTTTCTAACCACCTGTTTGAAGGAATAAATAAGGCAACATTGGCTGATGTCAGGAAGACATATATAGTTCTTTCTGAAAGAATGGTCGATTCCTGACCTTTCCTCTTCTTTTAAGCATATTTTGTGCAGTTCAACTAAAATAAAATGCCATCACCACCTTGACAATTCAGTGACACTGTACAAGAGGAAATGACTTGACATTACATCATGATGTCAGGTATGTAGTCGACAGGCATTAGAGACAAACATACAGACCTCCTCCGATAACATAATGAACATTAATTTTAACAAAGGTGTGACTAGCTTTACCGGGATAACTTGAGTGAACTCTACACCATCTGTTCCTTAATATAAGACGTTTTGGAGTTCAATTTAAAGTACCCAAACATCTAGTATTTAGAAAAACAAGTAGTAGTTTTCTTGAGCACATATCTGGGAAAGCTTGGCACACTTTATTTATGTCCATACGCTAATGCAACACCATTTGAATAGTATAAATATACACTAATCCAGTGGCTAGTGCAATAGTAGAGTAGTTATTTTATTACAGGGTACAGTACAATGGTTTTACCGAACAGATTTCAATAAACTCTAGTACTAGAAGATTTCTATAAGAATTAACAATACAAAATTTAAAGGTAACAAGTTTCAGCATTGGTATACTAGCTGTGCATGAGCACTAAACCAAATACAAAAGTCTGAAGGTAACTAGCATTATTAACTAATGATAGTATTTTTTTTTTCAAACCATGTACCTTCAAGGTAAATATCATTTCGAACTCGAGGGGACCTAAAAATTGCTATCCCAATCTTGATAATTGGTCAAACATAAAAACTTGATCGAATGAGTCAAGAGAACAGCCGGAGGAGGAGGTGCCCACTCTTGACCTTTCCTCTTGACACTGCACACAAAAAATTACTTATCTCATGAAATTGAGTTGTGTAATCTATAAGAATTAACAATACAAAAATCTGAAGGTAGTAACAAGATTCATCGTTGGTATACTGGCTGTGCAACAACATTAGAATGCCTTAGCTGAAAAATCTTTAATACATCCACAATCAACATTAACCCCTGAAATAATCCAGTGAAATTAAATGGCATTGCTTAAATTTATCGGTGGCATTAGACTGAGTGCGACATTAGTTAAATGTGGCATCACTTTAGCAGTAGCATAGCTTGACTTGACTGCTAGCGTTATACTAACAGCAAAAAAGTGGCAATAAGAGCATGAGAGGCCCATTCAGACAGTGGGCGCACCAGTACGATGTACCTCCACAGACGCATAGAGTGGTGAGGGAGGTATGGTTGCCGAGAGCAACAAATATCCAGACATCATATGTGGATTACGTCCCATTTTTGTTTTCTTGAGCCACCTTTTTCCTATGTGAGAACAACAAACCGATCGATCTGGTCATTCTCTATTGCGTTGTCATGCCTTTCTACCCTTCTTCAACCAAGAGACACGAGACTCGTTCCTTAGCTACTGATTTTTCCCCTTTCAACCTAAATGAGGGTTCGATGCCTACTCTCTTGGACAGTACAATCTCCCTTACTTTCCTTATTCAACCCAGACATGGATTAGTCTGCATGAAGTAGGGTTTCCTTTAATAGTGCAAATTATGGTTTTCATCTACGTGACCAGCAGAGCAGAGGATAGCAAATTGGGAAGATGGTGGAGTGGAAAAAGATCCACATGCACCGACGTGGCAGATGGGGCAATAGAACAAGGATATGGTTCGAAAAGAGGTAGCATACCTGAGGGTCGGCGGGAAGTGGCTTCGCTCGTGGTCGTCGTCCTCCGCACACACTATGGCAGCGAGCTTGGGGACGGAGGCCATCCCGCGCGGGCGCTAGGTCTGAGAGGACGGCCTTGTCGTCAGTGCGTGACCTTGCTCGCCGACGAGGAGTGCCTCAACGCTACACGTCCTTTTCTTCCCCGACGGATCTGTGACCATCAGTGAGGAGGGAGAGAGAGGCCGTCTTTTTTAGATCTGGAGAGAGGGTGATAGTGTGAGAAGCAAGTGGGCAGCCCTTAGCAAGAAAGTTACCAAGCTCCAGCCTATATATCTTTTTTATACTACTAGTACTAGAGGTGGAGTAGTGGTAGAGTAGTTTATATTTTCTCTGCATACAGTACCAGTTAGTCGTGCTTCAAAACTGACCGGCACGCCATTAAAAAAATAAAGTTGAGAAATAATGTGGCACTTCGAGGCAATGCGGCCAAATCGCATTTTGCACAAGAAATGACACACCATGTTTCGTTGACATGTGGTCCAGTTCCAACATGCCAGTGAGACGACGGTGAGTCCTTTTGTACAATTTCCTAATGGACGTCTATGTAGGCCGGGGCGCCTCTTCGTATACTGTGGCAACCGTCCACCGCCTCTTCGCCTTCCCCTCTCGATTTGAAACTGCTGTTGCACACTCTTCATCCCTCCTCCATTTGCCTTCACCCTTCCTTCTGCCATTGTTCGATCATCTTCTCCATGGAGGGAACAAGCCAGAAATGACCCCGTTATTCTTGCCCTGATATGAAAGATTTCGTGGTGGAGGAACTCATTGATCGGTGCAACGTCATCACCTCGGCTAGCATGGCAGGTTCGTTCAAGACCATTCTCGACTCAGCTAATAACATCATTACAAGGAACCCAAGGGTCCAGGAGTGGTTTGATCTCCCCTATCTTCTTCGCTATAAGCCTGTTCGCATGGGCGCGGACAGCGGAGGCCTCGCCTTGTGCAAGTTGATGCTGCTTGATAATGATACATGTGATGTCAAGATGCCATCGCTTAAGGGTAAGGCCTGGGCTGGTGCAAATGGAGATTGGGTTGTTTATATTGGGTATAATTGCGAGTGGGAACTTGTGAATGTGTACACTTGTCAGCGGATTACACTTCCAAAAATCTCAGAGTGCCCTGAGGTTGAGCACAAAGATGATCTACGTACGTTCAAATACGATCATGGTGGCTGTCATCTACGGAAGATAGCAATTTGTCGAGTTCCCAACCGCTCTTGGAATTACGAGAACTATGAAGTTGTTGCTATCTTTGACAAGCTTGTTGCCGTCCTTCGTGGTTCGACTGGATGGATATTGCTCAAAAATCAGTTTCTGTACACGGATGAGTACTTGTGATGCAATTGAATAAGAGGATCTTGTGTTTGCTGCCACCACTGTGGCACTATTTTTGCATGGGATCCTCGTAGTTTTGCACGTTTGTCTTCCACCGTAATTATAATTGTTTCATCCACATGCATGCAGGTTAGCAAGTTTCCCTTTACTAATTAACCTTCTTGTGTTTCCAAGGTCCTGTGAACATTCCACCACCTATACTAGAAAAATTTTATAACCAAGGGGGAGATGACGATGGTGATGATCATGAGCATGAGGACGAGCAGAACTTATATACTCAGTGGCGCCTAGCAACTGATTCCGATGGATCACCTCTTCTTGTCTGTATACAGTGCACTGAGATTGTTACTACTAAGGGAGCATGTGTTGTCTCCCATGGTCGCCCTCTCCGGACCTATTGCAACACCCGTTGCAGGGTATTCAGGATGGATACTAGTGTGCTAGTGCCAACACCTTCTCCATGGTTTAGTATTGATAGACTTGGAGAAAACTCGTTGTTCCTTGGACCAAACTATCCAATGATGGTGAAAGGCGATCCAGCTGCTGTTGACACAACGTTACTACCATTTATGAGAAGCAACTGTATCTATACCTCAGACATTGTGGTGGTTCCCTACCCTGGTCCTGATATATGTCGCTTGAGCCTGGATGATCAGTCCTGCGTTGCTCTCGATATTGACAAGAGATGGCCCTTCCCAGAGCACCTATGGTTCAAAGCAAGCATTTACAACGCCGCGGATTGGTTGAGTTGAAGTTCATTTCATTGCTTGTTATTTTTTGTGTGATGAAAACTTCAGTATTTACTAGAATGTTTTGTTGGAAATAATCTAAAATCCAACATGTATCCTCGTTGTCGTTGTGTGTTGATGACTTGTTGTATGTAATGAATGGTACATTTGCAAATGCATGTCATAGACTCAATTTATGAATGGTTTTTGAGTCACTTCTTGGAGTGCGAGTACCGTAGTAGAATAGCCAGCATCCGGTTAGTATATGAAGTTGCCACATCACATAGAGCCAACCTAATATTGGAGTATGCTAGCCCTCCACCGGCGCGCCGCTTCAAATGGCGGACGAAGTGAGAGGTCGTGTCACCTTGTGTCTAGATCTGAGATGCCACGTGTACCAGATGAATGAATCCAAGTTCGACCACCGTGATGCTAGGTGCGAGCCAAGGAACACTGTTGGAGAGACCCCCTCATAATTTTCCTACATTGGTCGTTTGATTCATAGGATAGAATGCTATAGGATTTTTTTCCTGTGTAATCATGTTTTAATTGTCAATCTAGCATCCACTCCAACTTTTGTTTCACTTCCTTTGTTCCTACGAAGAGAGTACTTGCACTAAATGATGTGCCGCTGCAAGAGCCGCCTATATTAATTAACCATGCTCTAAAAAGGTGGACCAGCTTTGGCTATAGTAATCTTGTACTAGGTTAGTAGGTGACCTTGCGCTTGGCTCTTCTCCTCTTAGAAAGTCAAACAATAATGATGGTACTACAGTAGTACTTACGGCAATCGACACCAAATGAACTGCTGCACGTCCACCGCTTGTAAGCAAAAGTTTCTCCTCATCTTTGCGAGCCACCGCTGCAGCGTTGGCGAGGGAGAAGGCATAGTAAGCAAGCTTCTCGTCATTCTGCGAGTTGACGGGACACATCAAAGTTACATATTTATTAGTACTCTCTTCAAAAAGGGCCGACCATGTCCATGGCTACCATCTCGTGCTCTGCCATTGAGTACATGCACTATTCACGTGCCATCGAGGAGAAAAAAATATTGCGTAGTACTAGGTTCGATCAAAGTGCACGACTCACTTATGCACTACATATCTCCATTTTCTTGCATGACACGCCACCTTGATGCTAGATGTCCCGCGTGTCATGGAGGCATATAGTATGATTTTTAAAATGGAAGCATATAGATGTCCCGCGTGTCGGCAAAAGGATGAACAAAGCTCATGTCTTAAATGAAAGAGTGGAAGAACATAGATTCCCAACGACCGAGAAGGAGCAACAAACCTTGGGGTGGAGCGTCTGCACTCATAATATTTTATATTATTCAGCGATATAAAATCAACCAAGTCTCTCCACGTTCCTATACCATTCTATAGTATGAGAATAACTTTGAGCGTAAGCCATTGATTCACTCTATCCAATGGTCATAGTTGGAAAATCCAAAAAACCCAAGCATTGGATCAACTCTTTTAGCACTTAGATTGTTGCTGCCTGCCCACCTAGCCCACCTGTATATCCGCTCACGTGTGATGACCATAGGACCTATCCACTCATATTGTATGTTAAAAAAATAAAGGTCGATAACTAATACGGCACCTCGGGCCAACGCGGCCAGATCGCATTTTGCATGAGAAATTACACACCATGTTTCGTTGACATGTGGTTCCGTTCCAACATGTCAGTGAGACGACGACGAGTCCTTTTGTACAATTTCCGAACGGACATGTAGGTCGGGCGCCTCTTCGTGTACAGTGGCAAACTGGCAACCGTCCACCGACTCTTCGCCTTCCCCTCTCAATTTGGAACTACTGTCGCATGCTCTTCCTCCCTCCTCCATTTGTCTTCACCCTTCCTTCTGCCATTGTTCGATCGTCTTCTCCATGGAGGGAACAAGCCTGAAACGACCCCGTTATTCTTGCCCCGATCTGAAAGATTTCGTGGTGGAGGAACTCATTGATCGGTGTGACGTCATTACCTCGGCTAGCATGGCATGTTCGTTCAAGACCATTCTCGACTCAACTAATAACATCATTACAAGGAACCGAAGGGTCCAGGAGCGGTTTGATCTCCCCTATCTTCTTCGACGTGACCCTGCTGAGTAGCGCGGGGACGAGGGAAGCCTCGCCTTTTGCAAGTTGATGCCTCTTGATAATGATACGTATGATGTTAAGATGCCATCGATTGAGGGCAAGGATTGGGTAGGAGCAAATGGAGATTGGGTTGTTTATATTGGGTACAACTGCGAATGGGAACTTGTAAATGTGTTCATTCGTCACCGGGTTCCACTTCCAAAAATCTCATACTGCCCAGAGGTGCACACCGGTATTCTACACACGTTCAAATACGATCATGGTGACTGTCTTCTACGGAAGATAGCAATTTGTCGAGTTCCCAACCGCTCTTGGCATTACAAGAACTATGGAGTTGTTGCTATCTTCGACAAGCTTGTTTCCGTCCTTCGTGGTTCTACTGGATGGATATTGCTCAAAATCAGTTTCTATACACGGACGTGTACTGTGATGCAATTCAATACGAGGGTCTTGTGTTTGCTGCCACCACTCGTGGCACTGTTTTTGCATGGGATCCTCGTAGTTTCGGTACATTTGTCTTCCATCGTAATTATAATTTTTTCATCCACATGCATGCGAGTTAGCAAGTTTCCCTTTACTAATTAACCTTCTTCTTGTGTTTCCAAGGTCCTGTGAACATTCCACCACCTATACTTGAAAAATTTTATAACCAAGGGGGAGATGACGATGGTGATGATCACGAGCATGAGGACGAGGAGGGCCCATATACTCAGTGGTGCCTGGCAACTTCCGATGGATCACCCCTTCTTGTCTGTATACAGCCCACTACTGATGTTACTACAAAGGAAGCAGGTGTTGTCTCCCATGGTCGCACTCTCCAGACCTAATCCAACACCCGTTGCATGGTGTTCGGGATGGATACTACTGTGCTAGCACCAACACCTTATCCCTGGTACAGTATTGATAATCTTGGAGAAAACTCGCTCTTCCTTGGACAAAACTATCCAATGACGGGGAAAGGCGATCCAACTACTGTTGACACAATGTTACTACCATTTATGAGAAGCAACTGTATCTATACCTCGGACATTGCAGTGGTTCCCTACCCTGGTCAGTATATAGTAGGCCGCTTCAGCCTGGATGATCAGTCCTGCGTTGGTCTCGAGATTGATAGTAGCTGGCCCTTCCCAGAGAATCACTTGTGGTTCAAAGCAAGCGTTTCCAACGCCGAGGATTGGTTGAGTTGAAGTTCATTTCATTGCTTGTTATTTGATGTGTGATGAAAACTTTAGCATTTATAATGTATCCTCGTTGTCGTTGTGGGTTGATGACCTGTTGTATATAATAAAATGATATGCCTGCGATAAACTTACTAAATTTATGAATGGCTTTCGAGTCGCTTCTCTGAGTGGGTGCTGTGACAAGACAAAAAAATATTTTTCGAATACATAATTGTACGTGTGTTGCAACAGGTTATCGGATGAGGCCAATCAACAATAGTACATTATTTGTACTAGCTTCACATGCTGCACTATCTCTACGTCTATGTACGTAATACACCAAGTTTTAAACTTGAGACTAGCCACCCACCCTCACAAAGAACACTTTTGAACCTAGCACAGACTCCAGGAAATTTGGCCACAGTGTGAGGTGGGCCATATGTCAATGTGTTCGCTGTACGTAACTAGCACCTCGAATCCTCGATACTACTACGTACTAGTATATAGTAGGGTGTCATGGGCCAGAACAAGCATTCACGTCCAGGAGTATGGCACACGCCACAAGCACGACTTCCATCTGACACCATATTTCTTGGAGTCCATGCTACAGCTATCTTTTCAGCCTTGTCGCTTCTCTAACTCAGCCATCGCGCGCCGGGCGAGGTGGGGGTTTGCCGATAGTCGGTTTCCTCAACTGCGGTCCCACTTGTAAGGCCAACTCCAACGCACGACCCCAAATGGACCTCTGTTTTCCCCGGATTATGTCCGTTTGGGTAGGGCAATGGGGTCGTGTCCGGGCCATTTCTCGGATGCGGTGGCCGTGCGCCCAACGCGCGGACGCATCCCGGCCGCGTACATTTTTCTTTGCAAACACATATCTTTTTTTCATCATTGATTTTTGGTACTTGGAAATACATCACCAAAATTTGACTAGGAAAGCAAGACCAAAGAAAGTAAGAACCACAAGAATACATTTTAGAAGATATCCAACTTCTATGACTGCTCCTATAAGTTGGATTAGTGCCTTCTCGATGCATTCATTGTTGATCTGCGAAGGCTCGATCTTGTCTGCTTCTTTCTTCTTTGAGTGTAAAGAAGTAGACATTGCTTCCTCGCATCTAATCTATTGTAATATATATATATATATATATATATATATATATATATATATATATATATATATATATATATATATATAATAAGTGATTTATTATTACATTGGTCCTTAAATCTTACCAAGCTTTTGTACACAATCACCGGGATTTTTGTTGCCAAAAATATCCAGGATTTTATTGTTAAGAAATTATTTTTATAAGTTTACAAGATGTGGGATATTGTTTTCTTACATATGTAAGTATCATTAAATATATGATGACAATAACAATAATATATAATAACATATAAAATAATTTAAATATATATAATATAGTTAGAAGGGAAACATAAGTTGGACTAGGCGTTCCTATTCTTATATAGAAAAATAGAACAGACCTCTGCGTTTTCTTCAAAAAAAATACATAAATTGGGCTGCCGATGTTTTAGGAAAAATAAAACCTTGGATGGGAGGTCCATAGGCCGGTCGATACATGACGGCCTTCAAGAAAATACAAACAGGCCTATGGACCTCCCATCCGAGGTCGTGGGCTGCGCATGTTAAAAAAGAAAGCCTAGACGGGGTAGCCCAAAACCCAGCTGATACTTGTTGCCCCAGTGATAATAAATGATACCTGTCAGCTCCCCGGCTTTGTTGTGAATTTATCTCCTATAGTAACTATGTTGAAGCACCTAAAAAAATGTAACTATGTTGACAAACCCGTGGCCCCAACGTCAAGATAGCATTAGGAGGAAGTATTTTTCGGTGAGGCACTTGCTTGCGTGCGACCATAGACACAGTGGGTCCCATTGTCCGCCTCTCCACGTCTGATCCTCTCCAGATTCCTCTCGTTTGTTCAGCATGTTCACAATGGCGAACAATGGCGTCCTGGCCCGGCGCACAAAGGCGCGGGAGGAGATCCGACCACCTGAGGAAGTGCCTTATTAGTAATGAAACAACTGAACTAGCCCAGTGGCCGAGTGACACTACCTGACAGCTATTCCGCCCGGGTTCGATTCCACCTGTGCAGAGAAAATATCTCCAAAAATTTTGCCTCTACCTTTATTGACATGTGGGTCCCAATTTTCATCTACGCACACCACGTCCTACACTTGCCAAAACTTCGTCCCTCGCTTTCTCTGTTTTTCGCACACTCGGCATTGTGTGGGCATTCTGAAAATAGCATATCTTTTTGACTATGCATCATATGAAGATGTGCTATGCATGAATGTTGATCAGCATGATGTTAACTGGCTAGTAGTTCCAGTTTCGACCATGAATAAAACTTCCACATGATGTTAACACTGTTTGAAAAGGTCGTGTTAATATAAATGCTCTACCTCTGAAAGTTGCGCTTTCTTATCTGGCCCGAACTTGGAGTTTCTTATCTGGCTGAAACTTGCAGTTTCTTCTCCGAGAATCACATTATGCGCACTTTTATACTCCTATGAAACTATATTTTTTAAGTGCTAAAAATAGATCTCTAGAATTTATAAAATACTTCATATGCTCAATATTGCAAATCTGAAATTCAAAAGACATTCATATCTGAAAGTACTCTCAAAATACACAACACAAAACACAATTCACAACCTGCAAATACTAACAACCCTAAGCTCCTCCTGACAATTCACAACCTGCCCGACTATTGGTCTGGGGGGGGGGCAATCCCTCCTATTCCTCGGCGGCAGACAGCCGCCCCGTGAGACGATGTGAACGGCGAGGGAGAGGATGGCGGGGAAGCGTCGTCGGGCCAACTGTTTTTCTCCTCTTGTAGTTGGGTTTGATCGAAGAAAACTCCACCAGCTCGCTCTGGCACGACACCCTCACAAACGGCACCCTGTAGATGCTCGATCCTTCAATCTCTGGTGGATGCTCAATCCGGGATCGATACTCCCACCACCGCTCCCTCACAATCGGATTCTGTGAATCTGTTTGCTCCATGGCCCAGAGGAGCAGCTCTATGTGCTCCCGTGCGACTCCCTCCGGGAGTATCGCCGCCTTTTCACCTGCTGCAGATATTTGGCCATGGATGTCGCCGTCGCCGCTAGTTGGTCCTTGTTGTCAAACCAAGACTGTATCTCCAACATGCTAGCTAGCTTCACAGGGTCGCCGTCTGCGATCCTCATGTATCGGTTGTACTCCTCCATCGATCTAGTTCTCCACAGCACCTTCACTCGCCGGCGGTGGCTTTTGAATGGAAGAGGAGAGGAGCAGCGCTGGTTTTGGTTTAGAACGGGAGAGGAGCGACGCTGGTTTTGGATTGGAACAGGAGAGGAGGGGTGGTGGTTCTGAAATGGAAGAGGAGAGGAGCGGCGCTGGATTTAGATTGGAACAGGAGAGGAGCCGTGGTGGTTTAAGAGGAGAAGAGCGGAAGAGCGGCGCTGGTCTTGGAAGTATTTTTTTGTTTTGCGTATTTTGGGTCAAAGTTTGACCACGTACTGTATTTGACAAGCAAAATCTGAATGCATGTCACCAAAAATTGTATCGTTTGGTCCTTATCTGAATGTACTTTCAAATTATATTATTTTTGCAACGTATAACATATATTTTATTTGCGAAAATCATGGTCAATTATGACCCAGAATAAAAGGGAGACTAGTTAATGTGGGGTCGCTTTCTTAATTGAAGGGTAAATTGATTTTGATTTTGATCCGATCACTGTGTGGCCGGCCCTCTCATCCAATCCTAAACCGCTGCCGCACGCTCCTCTCCCTCTTCTCCATTGCAAAACCACCTCCTCTCCTCTCCATCATCTCCATTCCAAAACCACCGTCTCGCTTCTCCCTGTTCTCCATTGCAAAACCACCTCCTCTCTCCTCGGACAAGGATCCCCGGACGTAGCCCATCCTGCCATTGAGACACTGACACATGGGTCCCACCAAGCGCGAGGCCCACCTGTCGGCGATTGAAAGGCAGGGGAACCTCTCCTCTCCATCATCTCCATTCCAAAACCACTGTCTAGCCTCTCCCTCTTCTCCATTTCAAAACCACCCCTCTCCTCTCCATCATCTCCATTCCAAAACCACCGTCTCACCTCTCCCTCTTCTCTATTGCAAGACCACTGTCTCTCCTCCCATCTTCCAAAGCTAGCACCGGACCACTCAGAAGGACATCTATGGAGGGGATGCAGCAGCGAATCAGGCAGATCGCCGGCGGCGACCAGGCAAAGTTAGCCAGGTTGAAGGAGATCCTTACTTGGTTTGACAATGAGTGGGAGATTTCGAGGACGGTGAGGTCCATGTGGAAATGTATGCGGAAGAGCGATACGACGACGATGAGGGCGGCGATGTACTCCTCGGCGACAGTCACGCCACAGTCCTTAGAGTTCATCGAGTATCTCCTCTGGGCGATGGAGCAGACAGATTCGCCCGAGGCGAAAGTCAGGCGGACGTGGTGGTCGTACAGGTCGAAGGTCGAGCACCCAGAGGATAATGAATCGATCAAGTACGTTGTGTCGTTCGTGAGGGTGCAGAGCCAGCCGGAGCCACATGAGTATTCATTCTCCCACCACAAGAGGAGGCCGGATGGCGCAACGTCGCTTCCCCGCCGTTCTCCACGGTTCCCTCGATGCTCGCCTCATTTCAACGGCGTCGGTAGGGTTTAAAGTAAGCTTCACACTAACCTAATCTTCCATCTGCTCATGCTTACAATTAGTGTGACAACTAATAAAAATCATGCTTACAATCAGTCTCCGAGTACTACGCCAATCACCCTAAAATAGCTCTGGACCTTTGGGTCAAAGTTGTGACACTGTGTACCAAAAAAGAAAAATAGATTGGTGCAACTTTCAGAAAAGAGTACACCCCTAGAAAACTGCCAATATAAGCCATTAGTATTTTTTTAAGTCTAAGCTACTAGTATTTGGTTAGAGGATTTGCTGCCGAGAAAGATCCGTCCATAGTGAGCGCCACACATCCCACTGATGGTGGTGGATGCCAATGCTTAGATGGAGCAGGGTTGGTGTCGGTAATTTTTACTTGGCACCTCGCACTCTGCATATATGCCGGTTCCATCCGTACATTTGTGCAGTTCCACCAAAATGTAGTTGAATACTGTTTGCACAGATAATGAAAAGGCGTGATTAGATTATAGTGGCACTAGTTGATGAAACATACACTAATAAACAAAAGAAAATATTACATCATACTGGAAATCGACCCAAGTATCCCCGATACACCTTCTGCCAGTGATGAACATCAGTGTACAACGGTAGTACAAGGAGGGGCCTTGAGACATTCAAATCTCTATTTTTGTGCAGATCAACTAAAATTAAGCACCCCAGTTTGCATAAATGCTTAAACATTAACAATGGGACTAGTTGATGAAACATAAATTAACAAAGAGAAGCACTTTCTTTATCTACATTGGAAATGAAATGATAGAGAGGACACTTGCTCTATTTTAACTGTATTATTACTTCATTTTATCAGTGACACTAGGGTCGAGCAGGTGGCAAACAAGGTGTACCGTCGTCATAAGGATGAAGGCCGGGGGTGCTTAAATTTGGGATCTTTGAAGCCGGGCTCTTTCAGTCCCTATCTTCCCTCTGATGTTTCTGTGGTAGCATTTGGATTGTAATCCAAACTTGTTCGAGCTGGTGCTGCGTCCCCCTACCTGCCTAGCTTATGTGGCGAACTTGTCTCCTGCTAGTACTCAGTCCGTTCTAGTAGTAGTTGCATAACTACCCGTTTACACTGAGATGTTGTCGGATAATGGTTCTCTATGGTTGGGTTTCTTTAATGAAATCGGAGGGAACCCCTGTTTCGATATATTAAAAAAACAGTGGCACTAGCGGTGCCAAAACATTGCCTCAAATTAATAGTGCCACTAGATTAAGGTGCAAAATAATAACATTACTGCTTTATCATGGCAGTGCCAAAACAGTAGCACAAGAGCAGGATCAACATGCTGGATCTTTGGCAAACAGTCAGACCAAAAAGGAACATACCTCGTGATGGGAACCATATTTGCAGTCAACGCCATCGTAGAAGGGATGACACCAATCACCAATATGGATGATTCAATTCATGGGACCTTTTGGTGCAGTTCACCTAAAATGAAGCAATGTCCCATGAGCTATCAAGCTCTTCGTCTTCTTTTTTTAAGAAAAGGGCTCCAGCCCCGGTTCCATTTCCATCAGAAAACGAAACCCACAGAGCTTCTTCTTCATTAGTTGCAATAAAATTAAGAAACATCAAGGTTGCTCGTGAAGCTCCTGGAGAGTAGGCGGACCAGGACAGTTGCATCTCTAACGAAAAGAAGCAACTTATCTTACTGGGAAATTTAGCAGGACATGAAAAAAAGTGCCATTGATTCATATTACTGGAGGCATTACATTGAAAACAACATTGGTTTAACGGGTCCTTAACTTCAACAGTGCGACCGCTACATTTTACCAGTGGCATTACATAAGAGCGGCTCGGGGCAACAAACATCAGAAGAGGATACCTGGGTTGGTCCCATTTTTGTTCGGTATATAGCCACCTTATACCGTGTGAGGCTAGGAAATCTAGTGATGGACTTACTCTATTGACTTGTCCCCCAGTCCCCACTTTCTTTCCTTTTTCAACCCATAGATCGGGTTTATATTGAGTTTGTACTGCGTTCCCTTTATTTCCCTATTAGACCTAGAGACCAGTTGGATTGCTAGTCTCTACTACTTTTCGCCCCATTATTTCCTCTTTCGACCAAGTCCTAGATTCAGGGTAACAAACCGTCCCCACCCCCACCCCTTTCTTCCTTGTTTGAACCAAGTACTACTAGATTCGAGTGCATGAACTAGTTTTACCTCTTAACAGTAAAAAATTAGGTGGTTTTTGAACAGCCGATCGATCCTACCTACACGAGGGGGCCTGAGAAATAGTAAAAGATACAAATATAACGACGTCAGGAGCTCGGGAAGTAGAGAAAGGCCGGTTTCGAAGGAAGTTATACCTGAGGGTCCCCGGGATGTCGCTAGGTGGCCGGCGGGAGGCCGGATCTGCACACACTACGGCAGCGAGGAAGAAGGGGTGGGAGGCCCTCCCTCACCAGCGATGCTTGGGAGAGAACGGCATGGCACGCTGATCGGGACGTGCCAGCAGTGGGTAAGAGCCGTCGCCGAGGACGACCGCGTGAACGTTGCACCTTCTCACCTTCCACGACGGAGAGGATCTGGCTGGATCTGTGACCAGCGCTGAGTAGAGAGAGAGAGAGTGTGTGGCCACCGCTGTCGTGTTTAGATCTGGAGAGGACGAGACAGTGTGAAGAGAGCAACACTAGCAAGCAAGCGCGGAGGCTCCTGCCTATATAGTGGAGTACTAGTTTTCTTTTATCTACCGGCTGGAGCCGGCTTGACCTCGGCAATGACTGTCGAGAAGTCTTCATGCACGTGCCCCGGAGGCACAGTTGTTGTCATTTTGATCTGAAGCACCGGATTATAACATATAACACGAAAAAATGCCACATGACAAGAAATCATAACCTCACTGCCCAAAGGAGACAAGATGAATCCCGACGGACAAACTAGACGAGGATCAAAGCTCAAATTAAAGATAAACTCGTAGAAAAGGGGTCCGTCAATAGATGTCCTAATTAACATAGCCGGCTTGACCTAGATGGCAGCCGAATAGTCTTCGTGCATGTGCCCCCAATGACTAGCCCAACTCAGTTGTCGCTGTTTAACCCTCGAAGTGATCCGAAGCACATGAGACCTAATTTTGTGAGATGACAAGAAACCTTTTTTTAGATTTCTCACCAGAACTACAGCCCTGTACAACACAGCCTGCACGTAGACGATAGCCAATCCAGGCGTGTGTGCTGGAGTCTGGTCACATGCATGGACGAACTGATCTTCCGTGTCTTGCAGGGATCGTCCAGGTACCAACGTATGTACTTATATTAACTCACCCGACTTGCGGGGCCGGGGAGTGTGCCTATGGTCGGTTCTCAATTGCGGTCCCACATGTGTGTGCAAACGCAATATGACGCGCATTCCATTCGGAGAGCGGCGTGCCAGACCGACCGACCGTCTGGGGTGCGACGCGAACGCGACGGGCGTGTTGTATACTCCGTACATGTGTACCGCCATTTTCTTGAGGCTTTGCTCCATGGCGCAATCCATGGATACAAAATTAGTATATTGTACTATTTAAAAGTCGAGGGCGGGGCTTTTCCCGCGCGGTAGGCGGGGCAGTTCCGCCTAGTCGGTTCGACAGAGACGCGAGAAGATGAGGGAGTAGGCTGCTGCAAATGTAGGGTTGTGTGATTTGACAGTGAGTTACTGCTGGACAGGTGGGGCCCGGTGATTTGACTTGCCATTATCATTTTAACTGTGGCGCTACGACCGGCTTGAGTCTCCCGATTCGAGACCACCTCCATACAAGTGCCTCTCCCGATGCTCCACCATGTAGAGGCTGGCTCTTGCTCGAGAGCCCACTCCTCCACTTTTTCCTTGCCTCTTTCCCCCACATATGCAAAAATGCCATGTAAAGCGGGCTTATAGCCCACTATTGTACTTGATCCTACAGGTGCTAAGCCAGCCACATAGGCATAAAATCTGATGTGGCAAGTTAATTAAGAAGAGAGAGACTAGTTTGGTGACCCCAGGAAGAAACAGTGATAATAGTGTGTACCTAGACGAAGCAAACTTAGCAACAAAAAACTAAGCACCTATGCATTGGGGACTTGAGTTGCTAAGCCATTTAATGCCCATAGCACCTCATCTAAGCACCATTTCATTGGAAGAGGTCACTCCTTGGCAAATGCAATAAATACTACGAAGAAAGAGATAGAGAGAAGTAAACAAAAAATACTCTCATAGACAACCTTATAGCTAACCTTGTTGTATGAGCGACTAAGTGATGACTATGTATGACATGCCAACATCAGATAGCCTAACACACCGTGTTAAATCTCTAAGGGTGCGACCATGGCGAGGCGGCAATCGTGGTAGGCGCGACCATGATACAGACTCTTTGGCAGCCCTTGGATCTGAGATCGAATGGTCGCATGCTAAGTTGCTCAAAAATTGCAGAATTACCCTCCAGGATAGGATATTCACCCATAGTTCTAGAAGCGGGCCATGCAACCGTTCGATCTCGGATCCAAGGGCTCTCGGAAGCCCGTATCATGGGAGAATGGAAAGCTTCGTATCACCTGTAATTTTCCCGACGCTTGACATGACATCGAAAGCCATTTAATTGGGCGTCGAGTAGACATGACATCTAATTGGGCCCCCATAGTACTGTGCATGAATCCATTTATCCACCAGGCAAGCCACTACCCTGCCATTTGCATGTGTCCCGTCCTTTCACATTACGGCAGTTCCACTAATCCTAACCCTCCTCCCAGATCCATGGCGTCCCAAATCTCCATGATCGGCGGTGAGTACAAGGTTAGAACCATCACCGGCGATGAGTTCGACGTCATCTACACCCGTTCTTCCACAAAGGTGAAAGAATGCCTTGCTCACTTCAAACGCATGTTCGAAAACTCAAATGATGAGTGGGTCACTGGGCTAGATGTTGAGTACACCACAGTCCTGCGAAACGAGAAGAAACTAAAGGAGGTAGAGAAGAAGAAGCCCGCCGTGATCCAGGTTTGCATGCATGACTTATGCTTGGTCTACCACATATGCCATGCTGACGTTGAGTGTGAGGAATTTAAGAACTTCCTCAAGGGCGTCCGAGTCAAATTCATTACTGTAGACTTTAGGAACGACAAGGAAATCCTGGGTCGGATAGGCCTCGTTGTAGGCGACCCCTTCGACCTCCAGAAGGAAGGGCTGGTGCCCTCCCTTGATCAGCCTTCAATCTTGACCTGGCAGAGCCATGGTTCATCCTATGTACGGTGAACTGAAGAAAGCTCCGCACACGTTTCATCGTGCATGGCAGTGGACTGTACTAGATATAGACCACATCCACTACGCTGCAATGGATGGCTACCTTTGTTTCGATATCTACAAGGGTTGGATGAAGAGCAGGAGCCAAGTGTGCGGTTCAAGCAAAGAAGTATCGCCCAAGAGGAAGAGGGAAAAGGACGAAGTCGAGGACGTGGACGAGCACTCCGAGTAAGGTGGCAGTGTCGTTGCTCATGGTGGTTCTAATGCAGTGTCTACCGGATTAGTTGCTTAGTTTAATTTCTGGTGTGCTTAGTGTTATTTGAGGGGTGTGTTGTGCTGAGCCCCCAGCGGAACTATGTTATGTTTATTCTCGTTATATTTCGTACATTTCATCTTTTAATTGGTATAGTACTACCACTCGTTTATTGACATTATATACGTACAATATATATGGACAACATCATATAGCCAACAGTTTAGTTGTCAAAGAATTTCAGGGTGCTTAGTTTTGTCAAACAATTCCAGGGTGCTTAGTTTTATTTGAGGGGTGTGTTGTGTTGGACACCATTAACTTATCATTGTGAGAATCGACTTATTTTTGTCATGTAACATGGTCAACGGGTATGATGTGAAAATAACAATGTCTAATGGCAATTCTGAGCAAACATCTAACTTAATGATGGCATTTGTTAGATATTTAATTGCATTTTTGAGCAGGCATCTCACGGATCGATGGCATTTTTTGAGTAGTTGTAACTTCTAATGGCAAAACTGAGTAGTGATACACAACTAGTGGCATAAATAATAAGAACCCAAGAATTAAATAGGGCTAATTTCTTTATTTCTTTATACCTTTGTGTGCGAAGCAATATATTTGCCTCCCACAGATTTTCTTTCTGAGGCAATATAGAACTATATGAGTGCCCTGTTAAATTTTGGAATTATTCCAGGTTCGTTTGGCCTTTTTTATACATTAATTGAGTTTCTGGTCATTTAATGTGCATAATTCAAATTTGAACTACAAGCACATGCTCCCGTGCACCAAAAGTTGATTGGAAAATCACATGTGGGTCCTCGGGTGAATTTCCAGGTCCCATGCAAGAAATGGGAATGAAATTTAAACATCTGGGCATCGTGATTCGGCCGAGAACATTGAGAAGCTTGGTTTTAAAATTCTTGTAAATCCAAAACACACCTGAAAATCATGAAACTTGCCATGGTGTCATGTCATGGTACTACCATGCTGTGGTACAAAAAATTGCAGAATAGGAACAAGTTTTGGTATAAGTTTCTTGCAAACCGGAGCTTTTCTCAAGAAGGCTCGTGGTTCAGAGAGGGAATGTGTCACCTTTGTGTGCATAATTTACATTTTAAATACAAGCACATGCTCCAGTGCACCAAAGCTGGTTGAAAAATCACATGTGTGTCCTCGGGTTAATTTCTAGGTCCCATGCCAGAAATGGGAATGAAATTCAAACATCTGGGCGTCATGGCTCGGCTGGAAACATTGAGAAACTTGGTTTTTTAATTCCTGTAAATCCGAAACAAGCATGGAAATCATGAAACTTGGCTTGGTGCCATGACATGGCACCAACATGCTGTGGTAATTTTGTTGTCCAATTTGCGAAGGCGCACACATTAACAATCAACAAAGTCATTTTGGAACAAGTGTTGTCACGTTACAATCGGAAACACAAGTATTATTGAAACCGTGGGCGTTCTATTTACCATTTACGTGCCGCCACGCGTCCCCTTTTTTTATTAGCGAGGAGGCACCGTGAAGGGTAGCTATTTGAGTACGGTAGACATGCGATCAGACCCCTGCGCGTGCTTATCAGGAGGAGAGCCCTTTGACCTCCATCTGTCGTCCACCTCTCTCCCAAGGTCTCCATTAATGGCGCCCAAGCCTCTGTTTAATGGCGTGGCAATGTCTCACTCGATTGAGATTTAAGAGAGAAAAAAGAAAATCTGAAAAGAAAATTTTGCACGGATCTTGATGTAAGATCCGACGAACCTATATAGCATCTCATCGTGACTTATAGCAAGACCGATGAATATATATAAGGACGGCGAGTGGATAATAATTGTCTTACATAATTAGGAAGATAATTAAAAGCCACATGCATTACGCCGAAATACACAAGGGCAAAAGAAGAAGGAAGACGCATACAACGATCTGGCTCGCTGATCTCTACTTTCTTTATGAGCTGCAGGTCGCGGAGACTAGTTCTCGCGGCGGGCGATGATCTCTTTCATCAGTTTCATGTCCTTAATACACTGCTTGGAAGCATCCATGGATTCCTCCACCAGCCTGTTGCGCTCGATGCGGAGCATGGCATTCTCGTCCATAAGTTTCTTGATGATGACGCCCGTCCTCTGCAACACAGCAGCGGTCTCCTCCTCCTGCTTCGCCCTTCCGGCGATCTTTGCCCTCAGCAGGTCGCGCTTGCCCCGGAGCTTCACATTGCCCTCTCCAGTTGCCGGATGACGCCGGTAGCCACGTCCTGCATCCTCGCCTAGCCGAAGATCTGATCCATCTGGCTATGGACTATCGCATGCATGCGCCTATAAGAGTCCGCGCCTGCCCGTGAGAAATTTTCCCAGGCCGCAGCGGCGTGGCGGGACCTCCTTGCTGCTTCGGCGGCGCGGCGGGACATCTCTGCTGCTTCTGCGGCGTGGCCGGACCAGTCTGCTACATCAATGGCGGCGGGACCTCGTCTTTGCCGGCGGCGGCGGGACCTCTATCTTGCTCTTGCTTTCGCTGGCATTGGACATGTCGGCTGCTTTCGCGACGAGGCGGGACATCTCTCGTGCTTCCTCTTCCATGCTCACCTCTCCTTGGTGGAAATCTCTCGACCCAGAACTCACGCTGGCTATGGCTTGATTGACTTGATTGTTTTTTATGGATGAGGAGTTGAGGAGGAATGTGAAGTCATCTTAGCATAGTAGTATTTATAACCAGTACTACTAATACGCTCCTAAGTGGGAAACCGTTTAGGTTGTGATCGGTGTGAACCGTTTTGCAATTAAATATAGCGTGGTAGTAGTAGTAATTTGGAATGTGACGAGACGCGCTCAAAATTTATTGACGGTTCTAGTTTTGAAGTGTGGCACTATTCCCGGATGGCGTAACGTCGGCACGTTTTCTCGGCCGTGGTGTAGCATACGCCATGGTACTAGTTATTTTTATACTGTTGTGTACGTGCAAAAACTGGCACCGTCGGATACATATCTTACGCTTGGCGTTCGACAGGAATAGCCTCGTGGCGAGCTATAGACTAGTATTTTTTTAGACGCATTACACCTATCTCTCGGGACTTCTCGCACGCACCATCAGTGCTCCCTAGGTCGATGCCACCCACATACAGTTGTACTCTGAGAAGAGGTGCACGCACGCACTCGTCCTCTCTCACACACGCATTTGTAGCTACGAATTGTAGTGTTCTCAACCACCCGATTGGCTCTATCATAGGTTTCACGTTGCTCCTTGGCCTTGAGATTGAGATGTTTTAAACATGGAGGCTAAGATGGAGGCGCGAGGTTTTGGTTAATGTGCGGGCCGCACATGCCACCAACACGACACGAGCTTCGTCTGCCTGGTGCGCATGCAGTCGGGTGAGTTGTCCACGCCTCGAATTTGGCTGGTCATAGTGGAGAGTAACATAGACCAGTTACTAGTCTATGTTACTAGTACCTTCATAGTGGGTAGTGTCATATAGTATATGCATAATTTGGCGACGAGCGCTCTCTGTATGTACCACATTTTTTCTTTAATTACATCTTGTTAGTTTTGCTCCATGGCACAATCCATCGATACAACTACTGTACAAATGTATACTTTTTTTCAAAGGCTAGAGGGCGGGGCAGTCTAGCTTGGTCCTTTTCACGAGAGGCGAGGGCCTTTGTGATTTGACGGCTCATTACTCTTTGGAAGTCGGGGCCTTGTGATTTGACCTTTCGTATAAATGTGCCGACGACCTGAGGAGGAGCAAAGAACCGCGCGGTATACTCAAGCTTTCCACTGGAGTACGACGGAGGAGCACGGAACACGGTAGCCCAGTGCCATATCCTCTACTCTCTACTCTTATTATATATTACTAGCAAGAGGCATTGTTCTATTGGCGATAAAGAATGATCTAATTGCTAGTCATCTCATTTTTAGCATTGTTCTATTCATGCATCACAGAGAAGGTGACACGTGCGTAAAACACCAAGCAAAATAAGAAACACAGGAGCAAAAGAAGAAGGAGGATTATCACCCCAAAAAAGAAGGAAGACGCACACACAAGTCTAGGGCGCTGCTCTCACTACATGAAGGGTTGCCGTCATGGAGTCGTGAATCGCTTCTTCATCGCCTCCACGACCTCCATCTCCTTGCGCATCTCCTCCGCCATCTTCATCATTGTATCGATGACGCGGTATTTCTCGACGCGAGCCTTCATCATCTGTTCCACGGCCGCATCACGTACCTTGACAACAACCGGGTGCTAGATGCGGAGCTTCGCCAACTCCTCCTTCTGTTCCATGACGAGGGCCTGCAACATCTTCATCAAGGAACTACTATTCTCATGCAGCTTCTTCCAGCCGGCGTTCTCCTCCTTCAGCAGGTCGAGCTCGTGGCAGAGCTTTGCCTTGTCTTGCTGAATTTGCAGGATTTAGCCAGTCGCCTTCTTCTCCGAGGCAATGCTCTTCTTCAGCAGCATCACCAAGCCGGCGGTCAACTCCCCCTGCTCATTGAGCTCAGCGGGCATGTCGTCGAGGCTCTCCTTCAGCAGCTCCACCAAGCCGTGGATGAACTCCTTCTGCTTATTGAGGTGCTTATTGAGCTGATCGGGCATGCCGTTGAGGGATAACGACTCCACCGCTGCCAGATCGGCATGTTCGCCTCCGCGTCTAGGGAGCTCCTGGGATCCATCGCATGCACGTGAGAGATCTTTCGAGGTCTCTGCGTGGCGGCGAGCCCTCTCTTTTTTTCCGCAGCCTTGGTTGCCGCTCCCTTGTTACGAGTAGTTCTCGACCTAGAGCTCTGCACACCGGCCATGGCAAGGACGGACGAAGAAGGAGGACTTATGAGGAGGAAGGTAGAGTAATTTTCGGTTAGGTAGTTCCCCTTTTTATAACCTAAGTACTAGCACTAGTACTAAAACCTGCATAGTGGGAACACGTTCAAGTTTGGTACGTACTGGTAGGTGTGAGAAGGCTTGCACTTAAGTGTAGCACTAGTACTTTCGAATGTGATGGGAACAAGGTAAAGATTAATTGATGGTTTTTGGTTTTGAGGCCCGAAACGGCTCCCGATGAGTTTAGTGGAACATAAATTTCAAGTAGATTACCTTTGCTCGAGATGCGTAAATATTATATTCTTGTCAAAAATTGGCACAAAATACGAAGGAGGCCAATGGAAGTACTACTAGCAACCCATGATTTAACTACTCGCATGCGCCTTGATGGAGTAGTAATGTCTTTCTTCCGCCCTCATGTCCACTCAATTTGCATGCGCTGTATTAATTGACCATCAATGAAGTGAAGGACTTTACACGCAGCAAATTATTACATGGGGTGGATCTTGGTACGAAATTGCATCCGCCCGTGTACCCGCATGTGCATGCGAGGGAATGAGTGCGTGCGTGGCGTGCGTGCACATCTTCGCTTCGTGCATGTACCGCCAATGCGGCTCAGGGAGGACGAGTACATTCTTCTGGAACCAGCAGCACATCACTGTGATCAATCCACACAAGGATGTCGCGACAACGCCTCCACATGTGCCACGTGGCTTCATGAATTATAAGAGAGACAATGTGTAGCGTGCCATTATGTTTTGCACATACTCGAAGTACTAGTAAGGTACACCTGCATTGCACAGATTTTGCTACCAAATTATGAATAAATACCACACTGTAGCATGTAAGCTCTGAGTCATATATGCATGATGTAGACCTTCATTTCATTATTATAGTTCATCTCATTCAAAATCAATTATTTTTTATAAAAAACATAGGGCCTCTTTCATTCGTAGGATTTCCAAAACGCGGGAATAGGAAGAACATGGGATTAGAGTGGAATGTCGTCTTGAATCCTATAGGATGAATGCAGTGTTTGATTGTGCATAGAAAAAGCATAAAATTCTTTCAAAGAGGTTTGAGTGGATGGGATGTTTCCTATGAAATCTAGTGCAAATGAATCATATGGAAAAATTCCTATGGTTTACAATCCTACGAATCAAACAACCAAGATAGGAAAAATTCCTAAGGATTAGAATCCTCCAAAATTCCTTCGAGAATCCTTTGAATCAAAGAAGCCCTTAATCTATTTTATGGTTCATGGAGTTGTGCGTTGTAAAGCATAAAGTAAAAACAAATAATGGCAATTCAACTAGAAAAAAAGTTTGGGCAGTTATGATACGGAAGATTCTAGAACAAAGGAGAACCATTGTTGTTTTGAGATTTGTGCATTATGCTTAAGTTCAACCATGGAGTCTGCTAGATTGTACATGTGGCAAAATCCGGTGGGGGGCTAGAAGATGGTGCGAGGGGCCGAGTGGAGGGAGACTATGTAGGAGTGCACAACTGCGAGATCGATATTTAGAGAGAGGGGGCGAGAACGTGCGTTGTTGCGCGCAGTGGCGGAGCCATGAAAAATGTCCCATGAGCTAGGGGGCCAGGCATTGCTAATCCTTTACGAGGAGGGCCAATTCATCAACTTAAACCATTTTTACCAGCAATTGTCTAATGATCACATTCATATTAGCCTCGATATATAGTGATGTTAGGGGGCAGGGCCCTTGCTGCCCTGTCTTCGCCATTGTCTTGTGTCCCCGAGAGATGAAGCGGAAGGCATGGATGATGAGACGGGGGCATTGGATATATAATTAATGTGGGTGTATTAGCTATACATGTAATCCTATATAGAGAGGTATAGTTTGATCGATGTGGACGTGGGAAAGAGGGTGAGACCTCACTAGATATATAGATTGATCGGTTTATGTGGAAAACTATGAAAGATCTAGCTATACACACACACACACACACACACACACACACACACACACACACATAGAGGAACATCGACCGTTGTGCATGCACGTGAGAGATAAAGAATGCCCGATATGATGGAGAGGAGGATGTGTGTGTGTGTGTGTGCCTTCATGGGAGACCGACCTAAAGAAAAAGATTGCATGTGAGCGATGGATAATGTCGACTGGTAGTGTGTGTGCATGCATGCACGAGAGAAAGTTAGTGGTACAGTTATAAAGAGAAGACCAATGTGTGGGTGTAGAAGACTAGGTGAGGTCATAATCAATGTAAAGTTGAATTCAAATATTTGAATAAGAGATCATGATGTTTGAAACCCATGCATGCATGAATATAACGGAGATCTGCGGTGTGGTTTGGAAGCGAGCATGTTGCAATGTATACACATTGAACAAGGTCGATTGGTTTGAATTTGAGATACCGATGGCGAGACATCGTTTGGCCACATTGCATCCGTGCATGGACACACTATTCTAATTGGAGATGATGGGTGGCTTTGCATCACATATCTATATCTATACCCCTATATATATTATATTTTATATTTTTTATATAGTGTGCGGCTAACTTTAACTTTGAAAGATGGTCGTTGGATGAGGCCAATCCGATGGTGCAGAGCTGGCAAATTTGAGCACTACTGGCCATTGGATATCATCTAGATTCCACCAGATTTTGCCACAGGTACAATCTAGAAGACTCTATGGTCGAACTTAAGCATAATGCACAAACCTCAAAACACAAGCACTTCTTGTTTGTTCTAGAATCTTCCGTATCAAAATTGCCCAAATGTTTTTCTACATGATTTGTTTTTACTTTATGCCTTACAATGCACAATTCCATGAATCTTAAAATAGATTAGCTTTCTTATAAAAACTAGATGATTTTGAATGAAATGAACTATAAGAATTAAACGAACATCTACATCATGCATATATGACTCAAAGCTTACATGTTATAATGTGGTATTTATTCATAATTTGGTTGCCAAATCTCATGCGTGCAATGCACGTGTACCTTACTAGTGTAAATGGTATCTGTGTGTGTGTGTTGTGCGTGTTAAGCACATTGTACGTAGTATATCATACTAGTCTAAATTGTATTTTTTGGGGGGTACACGTTCAGCTTGTTCTCCCGAAATTTCAAGCCGCGCCTTGTTATGCCGAAATTTCAAGCTAGCATCTCTCGCTCATCGTGGCCGCAAAACTCCCGCCTCTTCAACCCGCGCCTTGTTAGCCCGGAATATTTAAGATATATCTTTGTCTCGTTGTGCTCCGACAACTCCCTCCATCTCAACCAGCGCCTTGCTATTCCAAAATTACAACGTGCGCGAAAACTCCCACCTCCTGTGAAATCCCGACACGCGAAATGCCCGTGATACCCCTAAACCGAAAGAACCGCCTCAAATTGTTGGGGGTACTTTCGTAACTTACCCATTTCGGACAAGCGCGTCCCTAAGCCATGGTTCCCCACTCCCATCGCATCCGCCCACCCATTCGTACACCGAGGCCGGCAAAACCCGCGAAGCCCCACACCCTCCTCCGTCCGCCACCCAGCCGGAGCCTCTTCCCCGACGACGTCGTCCACAGCAACACCTTGACGTCCCTCATCCACCGTTCTGGATGAGGATCCATCGTCGGTCTGGTCATCCCGCCGGTTCAGCCACCCCGTCCTCCACCTCCAAGGAGCTGCCCCGATGTTCCCCTCGTCTTTCGTGCCACCTCCATTCCCATACCGCTGTCTTCACGTGCACCACCGGAAGAGCATCATCATCACCATTTCCTCGGATGAAGCTGCGGTCTAATTGGCGCCACCAAAGAGGTTGTAAATTAATCGCTGCATTTTCTTCTTGGTTCGATCTCACTGTGCTACCGGCGCTCGGTCCCGAGCCGACACAGCGCGGCTCCATCCACGGCGGCATCGCCAGCCACTTCCTCCACGGCGTCGCTCCCTCGGCGGCGACGTCCACGTTAGTAGGAGCTGCTGCTACTTTAGCTCTCGCTCGCACTGCTTCTTTACTCTTGCTCTCGGTCCCCTGCCTGGTTTGCTCTTGCTCTTGCTCTTGCTCGCGCTGCTGCTCTCGCTCTTGCTCTTGCTTGCGACGCTCCTCCGATTTAGCTACACTTCAGTCGACTGAATTAACTTTTGGGTCAATCAATTTTCATGGGGTGGGGGGCTCGTCGGAGTTAAGGAAGAACCAGCCGCAGCGGGGAGGGGGGCTCGCCGAAGAGGTAGCCCACTATCTATCTTAGGGTTTAGGGTGGGGGCGGTGGTCGCCGGCGGTGGTGGGGCGATGGCGTGGGGATCACCGGAGAAAAAGCTCGGCACGGGGGGCCAACTGGGATGGTCGGGGCGGCGGCAGACCAGTGGTGGGGAGTGTTTTTGGGGCGGGCGGGGCGGCGCACCACCGGCCGCGGGCAGCGGGGAGCGGCTGTTTGGCCGATGGTGGCTGGCGGCTCAGGGGGGTGGAGGTTGAAGATGAACTGCAGGCCCTTGATTTCTTATCAAACGGCTGCAAAATCGACTGACCAGAGATGAAAAAGTCAGTCGACTGACTTGTAGCCTCACCTCTAGTGCGTTCAGTTTCGACAGTAAAATTCAGTTTCAACAACAAAATTCAGTTTCGACCGTTAAGTTCAGTTTCGACAGTTAAATTCAGTTTTGATAGTTAAGTTCAGAGATGAGCGGCTGTTGTATACATCTAGCACTTTGTGGTTATGTATTTTACGTCATCTATTGGAGATGCTATTAGAATTCAACTCAGGTTAACGTTGTCTCTCTTGTCCTGCTTCAGCCTCGGCGTCATACAACTCACCGGAGTTGCTCCAACGACGAAACTCGCCATCACAGCGGAGCAGTACCTTGGGCTCCATCTCCAGACGCCTAAGATCTTCTTCCCCTCCTCTGACAGCCAAGTCAGCCGGACCATCCTCACCAGCCAACCCAATCACGCTGAGATCGACATGGCTTCGCCAAAGAGGTTGTACACTTCTTGTGGTGGTACTTAATCTCACCATGCTTCTTTGCATCCCGTGATCTTCCAATTCTTGTGAACCAAACACCCAGATTGGCAGAAATCCTGTGTTTTTAAATTCTCTGTTTTGCACGTGCTTTCCTATCCTATTCCTGTCTATTTCCTATCCCTGCATTGTTAGAATCCTCAAATTCAAACAAGCCCTTACACAATTACTTCTGTTACAGATATGTGTCAAAGAAAACCTTGTGTGGTTTGTCCTGCTCCTGCGGTGCTGTGTTCCACCCCAGCAAAGCTGCTCCAACGACGAAAGGGTTCACCACTGCAGGGATCCGCTCTCCAGACTGTCTTTCGCCGCCTCAGATTTTCTTCCCCGCCGCCGGCAGCCACGACAACTGCATTACCATCATCAACTGAGCAGATAACCTTGAGGACTATACGGGTCCGCAAGAGAGGTCACACTCTTCCGTGTCTGCTTACGTTATGCATCACTTAATATGATGGCATGCTACTTTATCATCGTGTTCACCTATTAGATTCCGACTCGGGTCCAAACTTATGCTGAAACTTGAGTTCTTAAATGGTTGTGGGGTACATATTGTGGCAACAATCGATTACTATCATCTACTATCTGGTTAATCTCGGGTGTCTACTATGAGTTTCATGTTGGGTGCAAACAAACATTAAAGGAGCCATTATCTGTATTTTTTAACTAAAGCTATTATCTGCATGCTATCATTTGTTTTGGGTCTATCCAAAGTTTGCTACCATCACTCTGGATTTGTGCTTTCACTACTTACATAATCTCAATTTGTTTTATTCCTATGCATATCATTTTTTGTACACAATGGAACTGAACATGTAGAGCAAAAGAGACGAGCCTTGCGTGGCAATAAAATTTCATGCAGACGTCACTCCATGGTGGGCGCAAAGGCAGCCCCCCTCCACCCATTTCGGATCGTAATCAAGAGGAAGATAACTGTTCTGAGGGGGATTCAGAAGCACAAGGCCACTCCTATTTACCCCATGAGGTCTTCGCTCTAACTTGGCATGCTGATGTTGGTAATATCATGCATATGGTGCCTTGCATTGCTTACTGTATACATTAAAGATGACATCTTCTTAGTTAAGACATGCTTTGTGTCAATGCCATCCGTATAGTTTCTTTATCGTATATGTGAATCATGCAATGCCATCTTGTTTAGCCAGGCATCATATATGTGAATTTTGCAATGCCACCACAGTTAGCCATCATCTTATATGTGAATTATATCATGACATCATTTTTTTATTACGTGTTAAATTTGTCAACAATTTTAGTACATTCAATTACTCTTCCTGTGCATCAGCCATTTGGCACGGTCATGGAAAAATCTGGAGTGGAAACAAGGTCTTCAGAGCAAACAATGCTATCTGACGAAGCGCATGTCTTGTTGGTTACAGATAGCTCCTCAGAGGAGGATTCATAGACGTATGACCAGTCCTATCCCCCCCCCCCCCGAGGTGCATGCTCTAACATGGCAGGGTTATGCTGCTCATATCGTGCGTATGGTATCTTACATTGCTCTGTCATTTGCTTAGTTTAGACATGCTTTGTGTGAACGCCACCTGTTTAGTGTCTAATTACCATATATGTGAATTATGCAATGCCATCTTGTTGCAAGACATTATATATGTGAATTATGCAATGCTATCTTGTTGCAAGGCATTATATATGTGAATTATGCAATGCCATGTTGTTTAGCCAAGCGTCATATATGTGAATTATATCATGCTGTCCTTTTTTTTGTATTCTCATTGCTTTTGTCGACAATGTTTGTATATTCAACTGCTCTTCCTGTGCATCAGCCATTTGAATTGGTGATGGAGAAATCTTGAGTGAAAACAAGGTCTTCAGAGGCATAATGCTACCGGTGAAGCAGATATCTTCTTTGATTCTGAGATAGCTCTTGAGAGGAGGATCCAGAGGCAGATGACCAGTCCTATTATCCCCCTGAGGTGTATGCCCAAACTTGGCAGGGTTATATTACTCATATCATGCATATGTTGTATTGCAATGCTTAGTTTTTACATCATATACACGATGTTTTATGCAATCTGCTTAGTTGACAAATCATATATGTGATTGCCCTCTGCTCACTTCCTTAGTATATAAATCATATATTTGAATTATATCATGCCATGATGTTTACATA
This sequence comes from Aegilops bicornis, assembly GCA_021605145.1. NCBI lineage: Eukaryota > Viridiplantae > Streptophyta > Magnoliopsida > Poales > Poaceae > Aegilops > Aegilops bicornis. The sequence goes on from CM038674.1 coordinate 243,988,655, forward strand.
GACAGCATGTATCTGAATTATGGCATGCCAACCCATTTTCTAAATACATAATATAGTTATATCATCTCATCATGTTCACATAGTCACCATATTTTGAATTATGTCATTCTATTCGTGAATTATATCATGCCATCATGTTTCCATCGACGGCATGTTTGTCATTTATGGCATGCCAACCACTTTAATAGACACGTCATATAGTTATATCATGTCATCCTGTTTACATAGTCATCATATTTTGAAGTATATCATTCTATCATGTTTAGTTAACCATCATACATGTGAAATTGTGTCATGCTATCCTGTTTAATTAGCCATCATATATGTGAAATTATGTCCTGCTATTACATTTGGTTAGACAACATAAATGTGAATTATTTCATGCCCTGTTTTCGTCCCTACTATCTATTGCACCTGTCTATCTTACAATGTCTATATATTCAATTACTTTTCTTGTTTATCAGCCATTTCAATTGGAGGGGGTGCTGGCAGTATCTGTGGGAGTAAAAACACGGTCTTCAGAAAAGATCGTGCTACTTGTCGATGGAGATAGAACCACGGTTATACTTGCCCAAGAACCAGCCCCACCACACATAACCCAGACTCACGCAGATTGTACCCCTACCCAGTTGGACAGAGAACCAGCTACACCCCTTCTAACCCCAACCCCAGCAGATAGTAACCCATTTCCCATTGACACAGCACCGTCTCAACCACAGAGCACCCAAACACGAGCAGTTAGTAAGGCAACTGCAGTGCCCAAAGCACGAGGACCACCACTCCGAACCCCAAGTCAACGCTTAAAGCAGAAGAAGAATTGTTCTCAGGTCAGGTTTCGTAGCTATGGTTCATACTACTTTGCTCTTGCATCACTGTATTTACTCATACCAACTAATTTCAAATTTGAAGGATGCAATTGAAACTCCAATGGCGCAACAGGTATGTTTTAAACCTGTTTCTTTAACGTATTTGCGGTTGTAACTTGCTCTATGTTGATTTCAGTTTCAATTGAGTAAACAGTTATATTCTCATGCCATGCACCTTACGAGTGTTGTTATGTTGTGTAGTTTCCCACACTTATATTCTGTCTAAGTTGCTTTGTCTTAAATAGATATGATTCGAACTGTATCTATCTTGATTTGGCAACATAAACTAGAATGATATAGACCATACAGTGACCATACTACATAGATATATGTTTGTTTCATGCTTTGTTATCCTGTCCACCTTACTACTGAACTGGTTTACCAAAATGAGTTTCATATACTACATTGTAAACCTGTGATGTGTTTGTTTGTTTCTCTTTTAGAATGTGGATAAAATATTGGAGAAGAGTACCTCGTTATGCAATAGTATAGGAAGTAATGCAGATAAGGTTCAAGATAGTGAGACATCCCTGTTGGTCTCCAAGAAAGTTGATAAAGACTATATTGAAGACACTGAGACAACCCCAAAGTCCTGTCTTGATGTAGTGTTTGAGTTCTTGGCTACTCTTCTTTGGCACCGACTCTTGAACTTCTTTGCTGAATCAGTTCGACTTCTTGAGTCTCAACTTCAAGTTGAAAGACATCGATCGGATGTTATGCGACAGAAGTCAAGGACCGAGGAAGTCCTGCAGAATTCAGATGCATACTTTGTGGTGCAATGACAAGTCTTTGGAGGATTTAAGCGCCAAACAAGAGAAAGTTAATATGCTTGCTAAGCATCTTGCCGACATTATGGGTACCCATGATATTGTTTCTTGAGCTCTTACAAGTGGTTTGATTCTGGACTTGTTTTGCTGCGGCGTTTATATGCTGCTTTGTTCCCTATATTTGCACTGGTGGCGAACTTTGATGCCCAGTGGATGTAATATGTGTAATAGCCGTGATAGCCTAGCGTAAGTTTCTTGCCTATTTATTTCCTTATTGTCTTGTTTATTTGTTTTCTTGTAGTCAATGCAGTTCTTTTTCCGCGGTTTGCTAGTGGCTGCAATAGCCTATTTTTTAAAACTAGGCCACATTAACCATGGGCTACATATTTACTGTAGTTAACATGGGCCTCCTACGGGCCATAGAAACAATGGGCCTTCTAAGGGCCGTAGAAACAATGGGCCTTTTATGGGGCGTAGAAACAATGGGCCTTATACGGGCCGTAGACACAATGGGCCTTCTACGGGTCGTATCATCAATGGGCCTTCTACGGGCCGTATGATCGGTTGGCCAAACATGGGCCAATAACAGACCACATTATGGCCGTAAATGGGCTAGAGATGAAATCGTCCATTCATGGGCCGGCCATAACGGGCCGTCGTTAATCGGGCGTATTTGATGACGCTATGAAAACGGCCCAACGTATTAACGGGCCACAAACGGGCCGAGTGTAACCACGGGCTAATTTGGCCCACAAGCAGAAAATGACAGTAACGGGCCGAAAGTAAACGAATGCTGGAAATGAGCCCAAGAATAAATGGGCTATGAGAAGGCCGAAATATAACATGGGCTGGAAACGGCCCAACGGAATAATGGGCCGTAAATGGGTATAAAGTGATACACTGTTCATTACGGGTCAGTTTTACCACGGGCCATTAATGGGCGGAGGGTTACTGAGGGCCTCATATGGGCCGAAAGACGTTATGGGCCATACATGGACCGAAAGTTAAAACGGGCTGGAATTATATTGGACGGTCCAGATGACGCTACTGGGCCTAATTTGGATAGGCCGTAAACGGGCCCTGGGTTAGCGGGCTGTAAATGGGCTATATGCGAACAGGCCGTTAACAGGCTTGCCGTGGGCCGGCCCACCATCTTTTGACCAAGTCAAACGGGCCGGCCTTTTCACAGGAATGGGCCTCTGTTGGGCCGTGCCACGTGTCGACGTATCATAGGCACTTTGGGTCCAATGAGTGGATGCCATCTGTCCCAACGGCGAGCCGACACGTGTTCCCTCCGGCCAATGATGATTTTACACGTGGAAAATCCCCATTGGTCGGGGCTGTTAACGGGTTATCGGATCCAAAACTGGACCCGATAGCTTAACGGCGTTCCGTTACGGTGGATGCCACGTGTCGGTCACCCTTGACGGAAGCACTTCTGTGACGTGCGATATATCGTCATGGAAGTGGACACTTCCGTGATGATAATTTTGGTAATGTCATGGAACACTTCTACGACAGCACAGGTATGGCTATCTTGATTTTGTCATAAATTTGTCATGGATGTACATGCACGACAGAAAACGTGACCTACTGTGACAAACACGTATCATCACGGAAGTGTATTTTTTTGTAGTGTTAGGGGGGTGCGTGTCACATAGAGAGAGAACAAGAGCGGAGAGTGTTGGATGGGTCTATATGTAGCGGGAGCGAGACATGTGTATGTGTGAACCAGGGAGATATAAAGTTTGAGAGAGATAGAGGAGCTCCAATAAGGCTGAGTGGTGCGTTAGATAGCTGAGAGGGGGAAAGAGATATTACATCCACTCGATAATGCAGTGCATGTAAATTTTTTTAGAAGTCGAACTTTGGAAACATTGACCAGGTTTACGCAAATGTTATTCATATCTACAATACCAAAGATACATCATATGAAACTATATCTCATGATGAATCTAACGGTATATGTTTGCCGTTCTAGATGTAAATGTTTTTCTCCACGTACATGGTCAAACTTTGTGATGTTTGACTTTTCAATAAATCTATATGCTATGGACCGAAGAGAGTGCCTAAGTCCAGAGAGATCAAGTGTGTGTGAAGGAGAATGAGTGAGTGTGAAAAAATAGTATGTGTGTGAAAGAGAAAGGGACAACAAACGATAAATTAGAGAGAGTGTGTGTGTGTTTTCGTTTCTTATGCGAACATATAACGCATGCATCTCCGAGATAGAAAAGCGAGGTGAGGAGATACACGAAGATAGCTAGTGCGTGATTGTTTGCAACGGAGAGAGACACCCCTATAGCACATGTCCAATAGAGGTCTGGCCAACAAGGAACAAAGGTCGAGAGGGACACATGGAGAACATGGACGCATGGGAGAGAGAGAGGGTGTGTTTGTGATAGAGAGATCCCCTCGAGATCGTGAGGGGACTTATATGGGTAGGAGATCGAGGGAGGTGCGTGCGAGATAGAAAGATGCCCAGAGATAAATCGAGATAGACCATGCAAATGTTTGTGATGGAGACTAAGATTAGCTAGTCATATACATATAGGGGGGGGGGACTGCATGTGCCTACATTTGAGTGAGAGACCATCATACTTGGCTAGGCATGAGATTGTGTGTGTGTGTGTGCATGTGAGATGGAGAGAGATCGAGGGAGAGAGATAAAGTTTTAGATGGGTCTATCGAGTGTGAGTGAGATATGCATGTGTATGTGTGATCCAGGTAGATGGAGAGTTTGAGAGAGAGAGGGAAGAGCTCCGAGAGGACAGAGTGGTGCGTGAGAGAGTTACGGGCAGCGAGCCAAGGAATTTGTGTGCGTACGATGAGTGCAACCAAGATATTTAGCTTGGACTAGATAATCATACATAGTGTGCGAGAGAGACCTATAGGTGGAGTATATATGCATGCGAACTAGAAAGACCCCCCCCCCACACACACACACAGAGAGAGAGAGAGAGAGACAGAGAGAGATGGAGAGAGATGGAGAGGGACCAACAAGGTTTGTGTGTTGGATGCGTCCGACAGAATTGAAGATTGTCGAAGAGAGAGAGAGAGAGAGAGAGAGAGAGAGCGAGAGAGCAGGAGTCCGAGAGAGGGGGAGGTCGCGTTTTATGCATCAAAGACTGATATAAACCATGTTTCGATATAAACTTGCATTCAAATATTTAAATTGGAGAACAGGTTGTCTGCAATCCACACATGAACGGAAATATGTGTATATCAAACAAGTTCATTAATTTGACTCTCAACATGTTTATGGAGTACTATAATATTGTACAACATGCTACTCGATTGAGGTGTTTAATTTCAGATTTAGTTCACTATTTTGACATGGTGAACGAGCTATTTCATTGAATCGAGATATTTCATTTTGGGTTTGATTCCTGTTTTTGAGTGGGTCAACTATTTGTCATATAGTAAATCGCTAGCAACGAGCATGTAAAAAAACATTACTCCCGAGCATCATCTCTCCATCTAAAAAAGAAGTGGCAAGCTAATATTTCAAAATTTGATCCGAATCGACTTGGTAAGGTAGAAGTGAATGCTCGTTCTCCCAAAATGTGAACGAACCGTTAAACACCCTCTGCTTGGTGGAATTCGCCTGAGCAAATAAATAGGAGACGCAAAATTACCAGCCTATGTGGGACACACATCAATTGGCCCATTGTACATCGAGGGTAGGTTCGTGACTTCATCCAAGCGTGCCTTCTCCTCGGCCAAAATGACATGTGCCGAATAATTCATAAACCATGGTCGGCGAAACACCCTCTCCTCGCCCGAAATAGCTCGCGCCCACTATTTCAAAACACGCTCACCTCACCCGAAATCGCTCGCGCTCACTGTCGGTGTCAAAACCGGCGGATCTCGGGTAGGGGGTCCCGATCTGTGCGTCTTAGGCTGATGGTAACAGAAAGTAAGGGACACAATGTTTACCCAGGTTTGGGCCCTCTCGATGGAGGTAAAACCCTACTTCTTGCTTGATTAATATTGATGATATGAGTAGTACAAGAGTTGATCTACCACAAGATCGTAGAGGCTAAACCCTAGAAGCTAGCCTATGGTATGATTGTGTATATCTTTATCGACTAGCCCGACCCTGGTTTATATAATGCACCAGAGGCCTAGGATAACAAGAGTCCTAGCCGAATACGCCGGTGGGGGAGGAGTCCTTGTCTTGATCACCAAGTCTTGTGGAATCTTCCTTGTTTGCGGCAGCTGTCCGGACTGGCCCATGAGTATACGGCCATGGGGGTCCTCGGCCCAATCTAACAGATCGGGAGATGACGTGGTGAGTACCCCCTAGTCCAGGACACCGTCAGTAGCCCCCTGAACCGGTCTTCAAGTTAGGAACGCTCCTCGATTCTTCCAAACTGTTCTTCATCTTCGGTCGTCGGTCTTGAAAACTGGTTCAACAAATCTTCTCATCTTCGATCTTGAGGATCGCCGAAGTGCATCCGAAGGGTTTACACGTCGGGTATCCGAGGAGCCCCTTTAAGTTTCCGGCCTTTATCAATGCCTTGTTATTTTTATGCCACACCTCGGGTTTGAAGTTGTTCCCGGGAGGCAGTGTCCTCTTGCGTCCGAGCTCCAATGCCGGACTGCATTCGAGGTATCTTTTGCAGCCGAGCACCAATGTCGAACTGCTTCCCGGCTCCAACACCGGAATGTATCCGAGCTCCAACGCCGGATTATGTCCAAGCTCCAACGCCGGACTATGTCCAAGCTCCAACGCTGGACTGTATCCGAGCTCCAAAGTCGGACTATGTCCAAGCTCCAACGCCGGACTGTATCCCAGGTGATGCACTTTTATGAATAGAAACGCAGTGTGCAAAGTCCTCGAGACTCAGGTTGGGTGCGGCCGACTAACCCGAGGATAATAATCTCCTCGACAACTATATTGCATTTTAAATTTCCTGCATTGGATTGTAAATGCAGTAGCCCCCGAGACACTGGTTGGGTGGCAACACCAGATCAGGGGATCAATGAGCCCTTTTAATATTTGTAAATAATAAGCCCGAGGCCCAGTAGCCCCCGAGCCTTAATGTGGGCACGGGAGGCCGAATTAAGGATCAATATCCAGAGTAAAATCACAGATTATGTGTAATGATTCTATGTAACCAAGTACTTTACATCATTATTTTGACTCCATTGCGACCGTTTATCAGTTGAAATTGGCCCATCATCGGCCTCTACCCCTTGGTAGATACTATGCAGGGTGTTTCCGCACTAACAAAACAACCCTTAGCCGACGTCTCGGTGCCCGAAGGCGGTTGTGTTAACCGAAACGAGGCAATCAGATATGTGGGCTTTATAACCTTCGCTTAGTCATAGGAGCTTTAAACGGGGGAAGCTAGCTATGAGCCCCCGGTTAGTGTTCGGCGACATCCAAGGTCAAGCCGTAAACACTTCGGCCAATGTTATGAATGGCCCGTCATTTAACATAGTCATCGGATCGCTGACCAGTTTACGCCTATTGTGACAGTCAGTTTTCGGCTTTCTCCACTGAAGTGCTTAACCATGTGAGCTGGAAGCACAATCGCAGTGGTTCTCCCTTTGCACACCTAGATGAACAAAGCGGAACATAGGAGGCAAGCATAGGAGCCAGGCAACCCAACTATTGACCAAAGACACAATTCGAAACCGATGCATATATAGCAATATCCGAGAACGTTTTTGCTGAATCCCTAAAGGTGTCCGGCGTTGCACTGCGAGACTAATGCTGGAAACGCACAAATAGTTTAAAAGTGGCATAGGCTTGAAAAACCAAAAAACTTCAGTAAAAACGGACGTCCGAACTAAATCGAGTGTTCGGTGCCAAATCAAAAATTGGACTTAGAAAAAGAAAATTGTGTTTCCTGCCGTGCTTTATAATGACACATCCTATCTCAAGACTTCAAGCGGGTCAGCCTACGGCTTCAACCTCCTTATCCCGAAGGCGTAGTGCCTCTCCGAGGCTAGTTTAGCAAACTAAGTTCAAGCGGCTTTGAGAGAAGCAAGGCTATCCGGCTATTGACCACACACTTGCGTCGCGAAAGGAGTGATAATAATAATAAAAGCTTTGCAACGACTAAGAAGAAAAACACTTATCATAAAACGGCTCAAATAAACTTTAAGAGCCCCCAAGTGACTTGGGTAAAAGAATGATTGTATGTACCGAAGTACTTATATCATATCTATGTTCACCCAAACTTTAAACGCGTCTTAACCGACCGTCGGCTTCTCCCTTTTCGGTCAAGGGCCGAAAAGTGTTATGTACACCACCTGTCGAGAATATCAACGGTGTTTCCGATAAACAGGCAATCAGGCCATAAGGCTGTAACAGACAAAGCGCGCTCAGGGAACTTATGCTATATTACTAACGAAGTGTAAGAAGCATCTTCGAAGAAAATAGTACCCCCACCGATACCTTTCTTCGGTGCTCATTGTTACTATGAGAATTGTGCAATAGATTTTTTGTACTCATGAGTTCCCTTGTGTGCCGACCATAATTGAAAACAGTAAGAGCACTAGCTTTCGGCTTCACCCAGTCTGAGGTCCGGCTCGAATGACCCGATCGTGACAATCGCAGAGGTGCTCCCTTTACTCCCTAGCCGAACAATCGGGAACGTAGGGGTAAACACAGGAGTGAGGCAACCCAGCTTGCAAATCGTTTAAGTCAATATGGTGCATATTGTGGTGTAATACACGAACAAGGAACGAAGCCGTACAAGTATAATCATATGCAAGAGGAAAGGCTTTATGAAGGAAGCCCCCAGGTGAACTGGGTGTTTGAATTTGTGTGTCAAAAACAAAGTTTTGACAAAAAAAATTACAAGCAACTTTTTTCCAAAAAAGTATAATGCTTGGTCGAACCGAACGCAAGTTAAAAATTTAAAACTTTGAGCATGAAGGCAACTTAGCTGGTTAATGTGTTCGGTATTGATGACGCGGTCCTAGCTTGATGCGGGACAAGGTTCCATCCCCCAAGCCGGTCCCGAGGTGGCGGAGCAAAGAGCTCGGCACTCCGAAGTGGTGACATAGCATGGTCAATGCAGGCCGGCAGAGTGATGCCGAAGTCCCCGGCATGGGGTAATGAAGTGTTGGCGAAGCCCCCCGTCCAGCCGAGGTGAATTCAGATTCTGAACCGATCTAGCGCCCAGGGGCATGGGAGCTTCCGAGTTTGACAGCTCGGGATCCGGGGTGCTACCCAATTTTTCCGGCCCAATACCCGATTCTAAGTCCGAGACCTGTGCCATGTCTTCCCTTGAGCGGGTGTCCGGCTCAGGGAGCTCGGTGATCCGGACATAATTCGTCCTCAAAATAGAGGGGTAATCCGTGTGTGGTTCCTCCACTACCGCTATCTCATGGGTGGCCGGCGGGGATTTAATGTCCCTTTGGTCGGGTTTAAGCCCGATCTGGTCATAGTCTGTAGCGACTCCCAAAGCGGCGATGCGATCCAAAAGCTCATTAAGGGGGGAGAGCTCTATCGGATCCATCTGTTCGGCGAGTTCCAAATTGACGTGAAAGTTATGCATGATGACCCGAGAGGTCATCGTCGGCGCGACAGCCGAAGGGGCAACCATGATGAAGCTGCCAAGTCGGAGAGTTTGGCCTACAGCCAGCGCTCCCCCAGAGGTAATGCTGTCCTTGACAACGAGACGAGCCATCGAGCCTTGCGGCGACGACACAAAGGAACTCCCAATGAAAGCACCAATGAAGGTGTCAAAACCGGCGGATCTCGTGTAGGGGGTCCCAATCTGTGCGTCTTAGGCTGATGGTAACAGAAAGTAAGGGACACGATGTTTACCCCGGTTTGGGCCCTCTCGATGGAGGTAAAACCCTACTTCCTGCTTGATTAATATTGATGATATGAGTAGTACAAGAGTTGATCTACCACGAGATCGTAGAGGCTAAACCCTAGAAGCTAGCCTATGGTATGATTGTGTATATCTTTATCGACTAGCCCAGCCCTGGTTTATATAATGCACCAGAGGCCTAGGATAACAAGAGTCCTAGCCGAATACGCCGGTGGGGGAGGAGTCCTTGTCTTGATCACCAAGTCTTGTGGAATCTTCCTTGTATGCGGCAGCTGTCCGGACTGGCCCATGAGTATACGGCCATGGGGGTCCTCGGCCCAATCTAACAGATCGGGGGATGACGTGGTGAGTACCCCCTAGTCCAGGACACCGTCACTCACTATATTTCAAAACACGCCCTCCTCGCCCGAAATCGCTCGCGCCCAGTATATTTCAAAACACGCCCTCCTCACCCAAAATCGCTCACGCCCACTATTTGGGAGAAGCAAAGTTACTCTACTATCCCCGACCCTCAGTACACAGACCCAAGCCGAGAAGCCTAAAGGCAGGGGTAGAACTGTAACCCCCCCCCCCCCACACACACACACACATTTTAGACAAATGCGTCCGTAAAACATGGTTCCACCTCCCAATTCCCCATTCATACCTCGTGGCGCCAAATCACCTTCTCCCCAGAAGCTCCCTTCTCCCGAGCCGCGAAACCTCAGCCCCTCCTCCATGCAGCCCCCACCGCACCAAATTCACAGCCGCCCTCCTCTCTAATCCCGGAGACGTTGTCCATTTGCCGTCGTGCACTGGGCCATGTGCCTCTTACTCCGTGTTGCCGGAGCTGCGTCGACGACGGCCGCGTGAGCCGTACCGGAGCCGATTCACCTCCGCAGTTGTTCACGGCGTCGGAGCGGCTCCAACCTGGACCCGTCCAGAGCCCCAGCGCTGCTTCCCCGTAGCCGTCGACCATCGCGACATCTCTAATTCACTGCCGCCGGTAGCCACCGCAACCGCGCCGGCCTCACGGACTAGGCAGCTAGAGCTGCCTACTTCACCGGGCTGCTAGATAGGTTGCACCCTCATCTCAAATCACTTTATTTAGGCGTTAGATGTCTCAATTTTTGTTCTGGGTCAATCGATTCCCAATGGGAAGCAGCACACCTCGAGCCGGCAGAACTCCTAGGCTGCCGGCTGGCTGGTGTCTAACGTAAGAGTGCGGGGGCGCAAGTTCGCCACAGAAGCAGCGCTTAGACGGCTATCTTAGATTTGCGTGGGTTGAAGGTACTGCCGCCGGCGGATCTGGATGACGGCGAGTCTTTGTGGATTGGCCCGGGGGCGGCGCAACCACGGCAGTGCGGTGGGGCGGGGAGCAGGGTTTTCGTCGGGGCCATGGACGGCGGAGGCAGGCTGCTCTGCCGGTGGTCACTGGCTCTTCGGGGAAGATTCGGAACAGTGTTAGCCGGGAGGCACAAGACGGCCATCAAGCCATCCGGCCTAGATCGGACAGTACCAAAATAAAATAAAATCGCGCCACCCCAATTTAGTCTTCAGTCAACAACGTGTGACCACTCTCGTCTGTTGATCTCCTAGGGTATTTCTTCAGATCAGGGAGATGTGTCGTTTTCAATATTATGTGTTTTCTGCATCTTCAGCCACACCGTCTTCCGACTCACTGTAGCTGCTCCAACAAGGGAAGCATGCACCAGAAGGGAGCTATAGTCCCCACTCAACAGTTCCCTACATCGAATGCGCGTGCCTGACACGGACAGCCACAACAACTGCAGGGCCATCGACAAGTCAGCACATGATGCTCACTTCTATGGATGGCGGCTAGATAGGTTGTACCCTCATCTTACTTGTCTGCAAAATTTATGGGTTTGTTATTCATCTAAGCATTGAAAATAGATTATCACATTTCACTGTATATTCATGTTGATCTCTTACGGGTCTTGTTCAGGAGTTAACGTTCTTCCATAGTTCAGCTAAAAGACTTGTTCTTTAGTAACGCTGTTCCATAGTTATCATCCATCATCCAATGCTATCCCACAGGCTGGTGATTATAGTATTATACCACTTCTAGTATAACATATTTGGTTCCTTAATACTTCTGTGTGCCATCTAGTTGAGTACAAACGATACATATTCTGTAGCTTTCATCTGTGTTCTCCCTTTAGTTTTTTAGACCTGTTGCTGCTAGTTAACCCCAGTCCTACTATTTATGTTGTCTCCTACAGGCACTCATTACATAAATCTAACTACTAGTTGTCTTCCTTGCATGTCAGATATAATTGCACACACTGATTTATCCACAAGAACCTCATGGAGCAATGTAATGGCCAACAAACTTGACGTCAATGATACCCAATATGATGGAACATGTAAAGGCAGTTCTTCACAAGACTTGCAGAAAGATGATGAATCCTATTCACCCCATAAGGTCCTTGCTCTAACTTGGCCCTTGATATGGGTACAACATGCATATAATGTCCTGGAGTGCATCTACTCTATTGCAATGCCTTGTGCTTCGCCTGATGATCATGCATTTAAATATGGCATGCTTTCTTGTTTTTCAGTACCTATTCCATTAATGATAACATGTTTTCAAATTCAAGTACTGTCATTCTACTCTATCACAATGCCATATGTTAGTTTGGACATCATGCTTCTCAATATCTTATGCATTGTTATTCATCAGTATGTACTTCATCTATCTACCATACCATGTTCTTTTTTTTACATTGAAGTGTTGTTCTAGTGGTATCTTGCAATGCCACCTTAGTTTCCCATTCATACACGCATATGTTGCCTTAGTGTTTTTCTGTAATGTATTTCGCTAGCATACAGTTTTACATTCAAGTAGTGTTTTTTTACATTGTTGCCTTATCGTATCCCTAGCTCTTACATCATACTCCCTCCGTCCGGATTACATGTCGCAGAAATGGATAAAACTTGATCTATCTAGAACTGAAATACACCTCGACCCATCCATTTATTTCCAGATGGAGGGAATACATGTCAATATGTCATGCCTTTCTATTCTTCAATACCTATTCCATCTTTGATGTAGCATGTTTTATAATTGAAGCACCATTCTTCTATATAAGGCATGCAAGGGGAAGACGGCTATGTTAGAATCTGAAGGGTTACAAACCAGGTCTTTGCAAAGATCCAAACGCCAGGAGATAATAAAGAAACTCTAGTTTCCATAGATACTGCTCCAGCATAGAGAAACCCAACTCCCACTGCTAATAAGCAGATTCCAGTCGCCAAAGAACTAGTCCGCTCTAGTCTAGAAAAAATATGTCAACTCCATTCTAAGAAGCGTGTGTGTATCCTCGCATCATGAAATTCTATAGCATTCTGATCATATTTTCTACATGTTTCTTACCCATCTCTCTTTTAGAAAATAAGGTTAAACGATAGAAGATTCCCTCCATTGCGATCGTATTCGAGGAAGTATCTTGCGGGAATTCTCTGTGCTCCAATGTTGATGTAAGTACCTGCTGTATATCACTATATTTTACATCAGCATGTATTTTGTTAATCGGTGTGAATCCAACCTTTATCTGATCTAAATTCAGTTGTAGCAGAATGTTAAAGGCGACAATGTTGATTTTTGTAAGGAAAACTGCCTGGTAGTTTTGCATCTTGAAATGCATGAGTGTACTATCTCATATCATGCACATTACTGAATTGTAGTGCTGCTCTGGTTGCCCATTCATTCATTGTGTCAATGTTGCTTTCGTATTACCTTACCTGGCTGATGATAGATGTGCCATATTGTGTTAATTTGGTGTAGGATGGTGTGGTATGGTTGCCCAAACGTTCATTGTGTCAATGTTGCTTTCCTATTATCTGACCTGACCAATGATAGCAATGCTAATGTGTTAATTTGGTGCAGGCTGCTGAAGATAAGAAGACAAACTCTGAAAACAGCAAGGCAACCCCATTGTTCTTTCCAATAAATCTAGGCCAGGTAATATGGAAATAACTCATGATTAATCTGTTATGTTCCCCTCCTAATTTATGTTATGATGCAGTGGTCGAGGCACTCTCCACTATCAATAATACAAGCCTGCCAAAATCGCCATCTGAATCTGTTCAGTTTCCTCTGTCTCGAATGCAACAGAAAAAATGTATGTTTGTGAACCAATTAATGGCTGAAGCAATGATGGAAATGGTGGAGGAATCAGAGCTGCACATTCGTGCGCAACAACAACTGATCAATGTTTTCAGAGATAGTGTAGCAAAGCAGCAAGAACTTTCCCACATGCTTATGGGCATCATCCGCGTTGAGGTTGCAGATTGTGACGTTCTAGATCGTTAGGTTCTGTTCATTTATTTACACTGACATCAATCTTTGATTGCCCAGTGGATGTAATTTCCTATAATATATGCTGGATGTGCAACGTTTTTCCCTGTATGCCGTACCTTTGCTTGATCGGTTTTGGTCATGTGCATAATTTCTCGTCGTAATGGGCTCAAATTATCTTATTGGGCCTAAAGACATGTACGAACTTTAGTGGGCCCATTAAGTTAATGGGCCGTTACCAGACCGAAAGTTAATGGTCGGCCCTCTTACCTCCCGGGTCGTTAACTGGCCGACATCAAAGTGGGCAACAGGTGGGCCCATTTGATTTCACGGGCCGTTAACAATCCGTTACTAAGGTCGGGCTACATATGATCCAACTATACTGTGGGCCTTTAGCAGGCCGAAAGAGACAGTGGGCTCGTACTGGACCATGAAGAGCATGGGCCGCTAAGTGGCTGAAAGTTAGTGCATATTGTAAATGGCCCAACTGTATTGTGGGCCTTTAGCAGGCTGAAAGATAAACGGGGCTGGTATTGGACCATGAAGAGCATGGGCCGTTAAAAGGCCAAAACTCAGGTCTGACTACAAATTCCCCAAATCATTTATGGGCCGTCAACAGGCTGAAAGACACACCGGGCTGGGAATTGGCCCAACACTTAAATGGGTCGCTAAAAGGCCAAAACTAAGGTCCGACTACAAACGGCCCAACTCATTTATGATCCGTCAACAGGCTGAAAGACACACCGGGCCGGAAATTGGCCCAACACTTAAATGGGTTGCTAAAAGGCCGAAAGATGAACATCCTGAAAATTGGCCCATCCCTTGAATGCGTCGTTAACAAGCCGAAATCACATTAGGCCGATATCGAGCCCAAATATATAGCGGGCTGCTAACGGGCTCGAACTGACGACGGGCTGCAATGGTGTCAATTCTTTAACAGGCCGTTGACGGGCTGAATTGGCACATCTCGTATGGGCCGTGGGCTTAAATGGACCTGAGACAAGTAGGCCTTATATGGGCCGGCCTGCTAATTTTTACTGGGCCGACCTTTTTCACTGGAATGGGCCACTCTTGGGCCGTGCCACGTGTCGACCTATCATAGGCGCCTCCTGTCCAATGAATGGATGACATCTGTCCCAACGGTGAGCCAACACGTGTTTCCTCCGGCCAATGAGAATTTTACACGTGGAAAATCCTCATTGGTCCGGGCTGTTAGCGGGTTATCGGATCCAAAACCGGACCCGAGCTTAACGGCGTTCCGTTACGGTGGATGCCACGTGTCGGTCACCCTTGACGAAAGCACTTCCATGACACGCGATTTATCGTCATGGAAGTGGACACTTCCGTGATGATAATTTTGGTAATGTCATGGAACACTTCTACAACAGCACATGTATGACTATCTTGATTCTGTCATAAAATCATCATGGATGTACATGCATGACAAAAAACGTGACCTACTATGGCAAACACGTATTATCACGGAAGTGTCTTTTTTTGTAGTGAGAACAGGGTCACCTAAGCAGCAAAAATTTGCAATAAATAAAGCACTAGAACAAAAACTAATTGGGCCATTGGAGGAGTCACATACCGAAGAACAATCCCCCAAAGCAGTTTTGTGAATGGAGCTTTGAGCAAGGAGATCGAAAATCACAACAAAATGAGCTAGAACATGGGTTTGAGCTACGGGAGGATTTTTTTCTGGAGGAAGAAGAAGTGTGTGGGTGCTGGAATAAGTGGAAGGGGCCACGTGGGGCCCACAAGGCAGGAGGGCGCGCCCTAGACACTCATGGCCATATGGTGGGTCCCCCTGGGGTGTTCTCAGTGCCAGATATTCCTAAATATTCTACAAAAGATCATATTTCAATTTCAGGACATTTGGAGAACTTTTATTTTGGGGTATTTTTTATTGCAAGGATAATTCAAAAAACAGACAGAAAATACTATTCTTGCTTTATTTATTCTAAATAACAGAAAGTAAAAGGAGGGTACAGAAAGTTGTGTTTTCTAACTTCATCCATCTCATGCTCATCAAAAGGAATCCACTAACAAGGTTGATAAAGTCTTGTTAACAAACTTTTTTCTGAATCGCATGAAACCGGAGAATTTTCGAATAACACTAGGTTACCTCAACGGGGATGTGCATGTCCCCAACAATAAGAATATCATATTTCTTCTT
This sequence comes from Aegilops bicornis, assembly GCA_021605145.1. Classification (NCBI taxonomy): domain Eukaryota; kingdom Viridiplantae; phylum Streptophyta; class Magnoliopsida; order Poales; family Poaceae; genus Aegilops; species Aegilops bicornis. The sequence continues at coordinate 244,004,566 of CM038674.1, forward strand.
GACAGTAGGAAGAGGAAATCCAATACCTCCAATAATAATTGTTGAAGGTTTTCCAATAGCATTGATACTGTGGACTTGAGGTTGTTTCCTCAGAAAGTGTACCGTATGCTCATTATCATTAACATGAAAAGTGACATTGCCTTTGTTGCAATCAATAACAGCCCCTACAGTGTTCAAAAAGGGTCTACCAATGATGATCGACATAATATCGTCCTCGGGAATATCAAGAATAACAAAGTCCGTTAAAATAGTAACGTTTGCAACCACAACAGGCAGATCCTCACAAATACCGACAGGTACATCAGTTGATTTATCGGCCATTTGCAAAGATATTTCAGTTGGTGTCAACTTATTTAAGTCAAGTCTATGATATAAAGGGAGAGGCATAACACTAACACCGGCTCCAAGATCACATAAAGCAATTTTAACATAGTTTCTTTTAATGGAGCATGGTATATTTGGTGCTCCTGGATCTCCTAGTTTCTTTGGTATTCCACCTTTAAAAGTATAATTGGCAAGCATGGTGGAAATTTTAGCTTCGGGTATCTTTCTTTTATTAGTAACAATATCTTTCATATAGTTAGCATAAGGATTCCTTTTAAGCATATCAGTCAAACGAAAAGATAGGTCTAATCATTTCAGCAAAGCGCTCAAAATCCTCATCATCCTTTTTCTTGGATGGTTTAGGAGGAAAAAGCATGGGTTTCTGAACCCATGGTTCTGTTTCTTTACCGTGCTTCCTCGCAACGAAGTCTCTCTTATCATAATGTTGATTCTTTGATTGTGGGTTATCAAGATCAACAGCAGGTTCAATCTCTACATCATTGTTATTGCTAGGTTGAGCATCAACATGAACATCATCATTAATATTATCACTAGGTTCATGTTCATTACCAGATTGTGTTTCAAAGATCGAACTAGAAATATCATTGGGATTCTCAGGTGTGTCAACAACAGGTTCACTAGAAGCATGCAAAGTCCTATCATTTTTCTTTTTCTTCCTCTTAGAAGGACTAGGTGCATCAACATTAATTCTCTGAGAATCTTGCTCAATTCTCTTAGGGTGGCCCTCAGGATACAAAGGTTCATGAGTCATTTTACCCCCTCTAGTCACAACTCTAATAGCATTATCATTTTTCTTATTATTTAATTCATTGAGCATATAATTTTGAGCCTTAGGCGCTTGTTCTACTTGAGTGGTAACCATAGTAGCATGTTTACTAATAAGTTTAAGTTCACCTTTAACTCTAGACATATAATCACTCAAGTGTTCAATCATATAAGCATTTCATTTCAATTGTCTACCAACATAAGCATTGAAGTTTTCTTGTTTAACAATAAAATTATCAAACTCATCCAAGCATTGGCTAGCAAACTTAGTAGATGGGATTTCACCCTTATCAAATCTATAGAGAGAATTTACCTTTACTACCTGTGTCGGGTTATCAAGACCATGTATTTATTCGGTAGGTGGTAAATTCTTAACATCTTCAGCTTTAATACCTTTTTCTTTCATAGATTTCTTTGCCTCTTGCATATCTTCAGGACTGAGAAATAGAATACCCCTTTTCTTCGGAGTTGGTTTAGGAGTTGGCTCGGGAAGTGTCCAATCATTTTCATTACTTAACATATTATTCTATAGAAATTCAGCTTGATCAACAGTTCTTTCCCTGAAAACACAACTAGCACAACTATCCAGGTGGTCTCTGGAAGCATCGGTTAGTCCACTATAAAAGATATCAAGTATTTCATTTTTCTTGAGAGGATGATCAGGCAAAGCATTAAGTAATCGGAGAAGCCTCCCCAAGCTTGTGGGAGACTCTCTTCTTCAATTTGCACAAAATTATATATGTCCCTTAAGGCAGCTAGTTTCTTATGAGCAGGGAAATATTTAGCAGAGAAGTAATAAATCATATCCTGGGGACTACACACACAACCAGGATCAAGAGAATTAAACCATGTTTTAGCCTCACCCTTTAATGAGAACGAAAATAGTTTAAGGATATAGTAGTAACGAATTTTTTCCTCATGAGTGAATAGGGAGGCTATATCATTTAATTTAGTAAGATGTGCCACAACAGTTTCAGATTCATAGCCATAGAAAGGATCAGATTCAACCAAAGTAATTAACTCAGGATCGACAGAGAAATCATAATCCTTATCAGTAATACAAATAGGTGAAGTAGCAAAAGCAGGGTCATATTTCATTCTAGCATTCAAATACTTTTCTTTCAGCTTAGCTAATAATTTCTTAAGATCATATCTATCATTGCAAGCAAGAAAGTCTCTAGCAGTTTCTTCATCCATAACATAACCCTCAGGTACATCAGGCAATTCATATCTAGGGGGAGAGTCTTCATCATCACTTTCATCAATATTATCAGTTTCAATAATCTCGTTCTCTCTAACCCTAGCAAGTTGTTCATCAAGAAATTCACCTAATGGCATAGTATTATCAACCATACAAGTAGTTTCATCATAAGCATCATGCATAGCAGAAGTGGCATCATCAATAACATGCGACATATCAGAATCAATAGCAGAAGCAGGTTTGGGTGTCGCAAGTTTACTCATAACAGAAGGTGAAACAAGTGCAGAGCTAGATGGAAGATTCTTACCTCCCCTCGTAGTTGAGGGATAAATCTTGGTTTTTTCGTCTTTCAAGTTCCTCATAGTGATCAGCAGATATAAATCCCAAGTGACTTGAAGAATAGAGCTATGCTCCCCGGCAACAGCGCCAGAAAATAGTCTTAATAACCCACAAGTATAGGGGATCGCAACAGTTTTCGAGGGTAGAGTATTCAACCCAAATTTATTGATTCGACACAAGGGGAGCCAAAGAATATTCTCAAGTATTAGCAGTTGAGTTGTCAATTCAACCACACCTGGAAAACTTAATATCTACAACAAAGTATTTAGTAGAAAAGTAATATGGAAGTAACGGTAACAGTGGCAAAAGTAACAGTAGCAGTTTTGTAGTAGTTGCAACGGTGGCAACGGAAAAGTAACTAAGCAAAGATCAATATGTGAAAAGCTCGTAGGCATTGGATCAGTGATGGATAGTTATGACAGATGCGATTCCTCATGCAACAGTTATAACATAGGGCGACACGGAACTAGCTCCAGTTCATCAATGTAATGTAGGCATGTATTCCGAATATAGTCATATGTGCTTATGGAAAGGAACTTGCATGACATCTTTTGTCCTACCCTCCCGTGGCAGCGGGGTCCTATTGGAAACTAAGGGATATTAAGGCCTCCTTTTAATAGAGTACCGGACCAAAGCATTAACACTTAGTGAATACATGAACTCCTCAAACTACGGTCATCACTGGGAGTGGTCCCGATTATTGTCACTTCGGGATTACCGGATCATAACACATAGTGGGTGACTATTGACTTGCAAGATAGGATCAAGAACTCACATATATTCATGGAAACATAATAGGTTCAGATCTGAATTCATGGCACTCGGGCCCTAGTGACAAGCATCAAGCATAGCAAAGTCATAGAAACATCAATCTCAGAACATAATGGATACTAGGGATCAAACCCTAATAAAACTAACTCGATTACATGATAAATCTCATCCAACCCATCACCGTCCACCAAGCCTACGATGGAATTACTCATGCACGATGGTGAGCATCATGAAATTGGTGATGGAGGAAGGTTGATGATGACGATGGCAACGGATTCCCTTCTCTGGAGCCCCGAGCGGACTCCAGATCAGCCCTCCCGAGAGAGATTAGGGCTTGGCGGCGGCTCCGTATCGTAAAATGCGATGAATCCTTCTCTCTGATTTTTTTTCTCCCAGAACGTGAATATATAGAGTTGGAGTTGAGGTCGGTGGAGCCTCAGGGGGCCCACGAGACAGGAGGCGCCCCAGGGGGGTGGACGCGCCCTCCACCCTCGTGGACAAGGTGTGGACCCCCTGGTCTTGATTCTTTCGCTAGTATTTGATGTCTACTACGCAACCTTCTTCTTGTAGACGTTGTTGGGCCTGCAAGTGCACAGGTTTGTAGGACAGTAGCAAATTCCCGCAAGTGGATGACCTAAGGTTTATCAGCCCGTAGGAGGCGTAGGATGAATATGGTCTCTCTCAAACAACTCTGCAACCAAATAACAAAGAGTCTCTTGTGTCCCCAACACACCCAATACAATGGTAAATTGTATAGGTGCACTAGTTCGGCGAAGAGATGGTGATACAAGTGCAATATGGATGGTAGATATAGGTATTTGTAATCTGAAAATATAAAAACAGCAAGGTAACTAATGATAAAAGTGAGCGTAAACGATATTGCAATGATAGGAAACAAGGCCTAGGGTTCATACTTTCACTAGTGCAAGTTCTCTCAACAATAATAGCATAGATAGATCATATAACAATCCCTCAACATGCAAGAAAGAGTCACTCCAAAGCCACTAATAGCGGAGAACAAACGTAGAGATTATGGTAGGGTACGAAACCACCTCAAAGTTATTCTTTCGGATCGATCTATTAAAGAGTTCGCACTAGAATAACACCTTAAGACACAAATCAACCAAAACCCTAATGTCACCTAGATACTCCATTGTCACCTCAAGTATCCGTGGGCATGATTATACGATATGCATCACACAATCTCAGATTTATCCAACCAACACAAAGTACTTCAAAGAGTGCCCCAAAGTTTCTACCGGAGAGTCAAGAAAACGTGTGCCAACCCCTATGAATAGGTTCATGGGCGGAATCCGCAAGTTGGTCACCAAAACATACATCAAGTGGCACGTGAAATCCCATTGTCATCACAGATAAGCACGGCAAGACATACATCAAGTGTTCTCAAATCAAAGACTCAATCCGATAAGATAACTTCAAATGGGAAACTCAATTCATCACAAGAGAGTAGAGGGGGAGAAACATCATAAGATCCAACTATAATAGCAAAGCTTGCGATACATCAAGATCGTGCCATAGAGGGAACACGAGAGAACACGAGAGAGAGAGAGATCAAACACATAGCTCTTTGGTACATACCCTCAGCCCCGAGAGTGAACTACTCCCTCCTCGTCATGGAGAGCGCCGGGATGATGAAGATGGCCACGGTGATGGATTCCCCCTTCGGCAGGGTGCCGGAACGGGCTACCGGGAGGTTATTGGTGGCTACAGAGGATTGCGGCGGCGGAACTCCCGATCTATCTTCTCCATCGATGTTTATATGGTACGTGGGACTATATAGGCGAAAGAAGTCGGTCGGGGTGCTCGAGGTCCACGAGACAGGGGCCGCATACTGTGGGGGCGCCCTATCTCCTGGGCTCCTCGAGGGTCTTCTAACTTGATCTCCAAGCCTCCCGGATGATAGTCTTTCAAAAAATCACGATGCCGAAGGTTTCATTCCGTTTGGACTACGTTTGATATTCCTTTTCTTCGAAATACTGAAACAGGCAATAAAACAGCAATATGGGTTGGGCCTCCGGTTAATAGCTTAGTCCCAAAAGTAATATAAAAGTGAATAATAAAGCCCGTAATCATTCAAAACACATAATAATATAGCATGAATGCTTCATGAATTATAGATACGTTGGAGACGTATCAGCATCCCCAAGCTTAATTCCTACTCGTCCTCGAGTAGGTAAATGATAAAGAAATAATTTATGAAGTGTGAATGCTAGAAGGTGCACAAGTTTGATCAATGATAATTTCAATCACCCTTCCTAGCATGATAATATGTCATAACAGTAGTTCATCTCATAAAACTTCTCATGATAAAGTAACAAGCAATTCACATGTCAAAGCATAGACCATAAACTTTCTTGAAAACTAGCAAACTTCATTCTTAGTCATCAAACAATTGCAATTCATCCTATTTTCAGGAAGGGTCTATGTCAGAGCTTTGATTTAGCAAACTTCACATACTCAACCATCATATAGTCTTCTACAATTGCTAACACTCACGCAATACTTGTGGTTATGAAGTTTTATTCAGACACAGAGAAAGATTGGGGCTTATAATGTTGCCTCCAAACGTATTCACCTTTGGGTGATGTCAACAATAATAGTTCATGCTAACTTACATCCAATTGGATATATATATCAGGATCACCCCAACACAAAGTTCTTGCCAAAGGATAAAATGAAAAGGGAAAGGTGAAGATCACCTTGACTCTTGCATAAAAGTAAAAGACATAAAGTAAAAGATAGGCCCTTCGCAGAGGGAAGCAGAGGTTGTCATGCGCTTTTAGGGTTGGATACACAAAATCTTAATGCGAAAGAACGTCACTTTATATTGCCCTTGTATATGGACCTTTATTATGCAGTCCGTCGCTTTTATTGCTTCCATAACAAGTTCGTACAAAGCTTATTTTCTCCGCATTAATAAGTCATGCATATTTAGAGAGCAATTTTTATTGCTTGTGCCGATGACAACTTACTTGAAGGATCTTACTCAATCCATAGGTAGGTATGGTGGACTCTCATGGCAAAACTGGGTTTAAGGATATTTGGAAGCACAAGTAGTATCTCTACTTGGTTCAAGGAATTTTGTCTAGCATGAGGGTGAAAGGCAAGCTCAACATGTTTGAATGATCCATGACAATATACTTTAACTGGGATGTCGGAAAACATAAACCATTACGTTGTCTTCCTTTTCCAACATCAACTCTTTAGCATGTCATACTTAATGAGTGCTCCCAATCATAAAAGATGTCTACGATAGTATATTTATATGTGAAATCTATCTTCCTTCAATATTCTTTCATGAATTGTTCAAATGACCAATACAATGCTTGCTAACCTTCAATAAATTTACAACCTTTACTTCTTAGATGTGAGGTCATTACTCCCCATGGGATAAGCAAATGAGACATATATAATTTCAGATTTATGACAATCAACTCATTCAACAATTTACTCATAGGATATAAGTGAAGCACACGAGTAAATGACAAACTACTCCAAAAAGATATAAGTGAAGATAAATGAGTAGCTAAATAATTATGTAACTATACGAAGACTCTCTCTCATTTAAGAATTTTAGATCTTGGCATTGTAATCAAACATCAAGCAAAACAAAATAAAAAGACATTGCAAGGATAGCACAACTCATGTGAAGAAGCAAAAACTTAGGTTCAACCGATACTAACCGATAGTTGTTGAAGAAGAAAGGTGGGATGCCTAACGGGGCATCCCCAAGCTTAGATGCTTGAGACTTCTTGAAATATTATCTTGGTGTGCCTTGGGCATCCCCAAGCTTGAACTTTTGTGTCTCCCTAATTCCTCTCATATCATGGTTTCTCTTTTTATCAAAAGCTTCATACACACCAAACTCAACAAGAACTCGTGAGATAGGTTAGTATAAACCAATGCAAAACCTTATCATTTTCTACTGTGACAAATCACTAAAATTATTATTCAACATTGAATACTAAATGTCTCTGCATATTTAATACTCCTATCCTCAAATAGAATCATTAAACAAGCAAACATATGCAAACAATGCAACCATAACAGCAATCTGCCAAAATAGTACAGTATGTAAAGAATGAAAGATTCATCATAGTTCCCTAACTCCAAAAATTATTAAATTAAATTCCCACTGTAATAAATTTATCAGAGCTCAATATGCAAAAAGTTTCAACATTATATCACTCTCTGACTTTTCTAGGGAATTTTTGCAACAGCGGTAAAGTTTCTGTTTTCAAACAGCAACATGTATACTAGCAAAATAAGCATGGCAAAGGCTATCCTTGACATTTTTATTGGAACTAAAGATGCAAAACATTACTCCAAATAACAGCAAGCAAATACTACCAAAATAAAATGATGCTCCAAGCAAAACACATATCATGTGGTGAATACAAATATAGCTCCAAGTAAAGTTACCGATGAACGAAGACGAAAGAGGGGATGCCATCCGGGGCATCCCCAAGCTTAGGCTCTTGGTTGTCCTTGAATATTAACTTGGGGTGCCTTGGGAATCCCCAATCTTAGGCTCTTTCCACTCCTTATTCCATAGTCCATCGAATCTTTACCCAAAACTTGAAAACTTCACAACACAAAACTTAACAGAAAACTCGTGAGCTCCGTTAGCGAAAGAAAACAAAACACCACTTCAAGGTACTGTAATGAACTCATTATTTATTTATATTGGTGTTAAACCTACTGTATTCCAACTTCTCTATGGTTTATAAACTATTTTACTAGCCATAGATTCATCAAAATAAGCAAACAACACAATGAAAACAGAATCTGTCAAAAACAGAACAGTCTGTAGTAATCTGTAACTAATGCAAACTTCTGGAACTCCAAAAATTCTAAAATAAATTGGTGGACCTGAGGAATTTGTCTAGTAATCATCTGAAAAAATAATCAACTAAATAGCACTCTCCAGTAAAAAGTTGAAGCTAATCTCGTGAGCGCTAAAGTTTCTGTTTTTTACAGCATGATCATAAAGACTTCACCCAAGTCTTCCCAAAGGTTATAATTGGCACAAACACTAATTAAAACATAAAACCACATCTAAAAAGAAGATAGATGGATTATTTATTACTAAACAGAACCAAAAAGCAAGAAACTAAAATAAAATTGGGTTGCCTCCCAACAAGCGCTATCGTTTAACGCCTAGCTAGGCATGATGATTTCAATGATGCTCACATAAGACATAAGAATTGAAACATAAAGAGAGCATCATGAAGAATATGACTAGCACATTTAAGTCTAACCCACTTCCTATTCATAGGGATTTTGTGAGCAAACAACTTATGGGAACAATAATCAACTAGCATAGGAAGGCAAAACAAGCATAACTTCAAAACTTTAAGCACATAGAGAGGAAACTTGATATTATTGCAATTCCTACAAGCATATATTCCTCCCTCATAATAATTTTCAGTAGCATAATGAATGAATTCAACAATATAACCAGCACCTAAAGCATTCTTTTCATGATCTAATTGCATAGAAATTTTACTACTCTCCACATAAGCAAAATTCTTCTCTTGAATAGTAGTGGGAGCAAACTCAACAAAATAACTATCATATGATTGAAAATTAAGATCAAGATGAAAAGTTTCATGGTTATCATTATTATTTATAGCATACATGTCATCCAAATAATCATCATAGATAGGAGGCATGCTTTCGTCATAGTAAATTTGCTCATCAATGCTTGGGGGACAAAAAATATCATCTTCATCAAACATAGCTTCCCCAAGCTTGTCGCTTTGCATATCATTAGCATCATGGATATTCAAGGAATTCATACTAACAACATTGAAATCATGCTCATCATTCAAAGATTTAGTGCCAAACATTTTAATGCATTCTTCTTCTAACACTTTGGCACAATTTTCCTTTCCATCATACTCACGAAAGATATTAAAAAGATGAAGCGTATGAGGTAAACTCAATTCCATTTTTTGGTAGTTTTCTTTTATAAACTAAACTAGTGCTAAAACAAGAAACAAAAAGATTCGATTGCAAGATCTAAAGATATACCTTCAAGCACTCACTTCCCCGGCAACGGCGCCAGAAAAGAGCTTAGTTGACGGGGTGTGAGTGAGTGCCGCTTACCTAGCCTCCCCGGCAACGGCGACAGAAAAGAGCTTGATGTCTACTACGCAACTTTCTTCTTGTAGACGTTGTTGGGCCTGCAAGTGCACAGGTTTGTAGGACAGTAGCAAATTTCCCTCAAGTGGATGACCTAAGGTTTATCAATCCGTAGGAGGCGTAGGATGAAGATGGTCTCTCTCAAACAACCCTGCAACCAAATAATAAAGAGTCTCTTGTGTCCTCAACACACCCAATACAATGGTAAATTGTATAGGTGCACTAGTTCGGCGAAGAGATGGTGATACAAGTGCAATATGGATGGTAGATATAGGTATTTGTAATCTGAAAATATAAAACAGCAAGGTAACTAATGATAAAAGTGAGCGTAAACGGTATTGCAATGATGGGAAACAAGGCCTAGGGTTCATACTTTCACTAGTGCAAGTTCTCTCAACAATAATAACATAAATAGATCATATAACAATCCCTCAACATGCAAGAAAGAGTCACTCCAAAGCCACTAATAGCGGAGAACAAACGTAGAGGTTATCGTAGGGTACGAAACCACCTCAAAGTTATTCTTTCGGATCGATCTATTAAAGAGTTCGTACTAGAATAACACCTTAAGACACAAATCAACCAAAACCCTAATGTCACCTAGATACTCCATTGTCACCTCAAGTATACGTGGGCATGATTATACGATATGCATCACACAATCTCAGATTTATCCAACCAACACAAAGTATTTCTAAGAGTGCCCCAAAGTTTCTACCGGAGAGTCAAGAAAACGTGTGCCAACCCCTATGCATAGGTTCATGGGCGGAACCCGCAAGTTGGTCACCAAAACATACATCAAGTGGCACGTGAAATCCCATTGTCACCACAGATAAGCACGGCAAGACATACATCAAGTGTTCTCAAATCAAAGACTCAATCCGATAAGATAACTTCAAATGGGAAACTCAATTCATCACAAGAGAGTAGAGGGGGAGAAACATCATAAGATCCAACTATAATAGCAAAGCTTGCGATACATCAAGATCGTGCCATAGAGGGAACACGAGAGAGAACACGAGAGAGAGAGAGAGAGAGATCAAACACATAGCTCTCGGGTACATACCCTCAGCCCCGAGGGTGAACTACTCCTCCTCGTCATGGAGAGCACCGGGATGATGAAGATCGCCACCGGTGATGGATTCCCCCCTCCGTGGTGCTAACGGGCTCCCGAGAGGTTTTTGGTGGCTACAGAGGCTTGCGGCGGCGGAACTCCCGATCTATCTTCTCCATCGATGTTTTTAGGGTACGTGGGACTATATAGGCGAAAGAAGTCGGTCGGGGGATGCTCGAGGGGTCCACAAGACAGGAGGCCGCACCCTGAAGGGGGGGGCGCCCCCTATCTCCTGGGCTCCTCGAGGGTCTTCTGACTTGATCTCCAAGCCTCCCGAATGATAATCTTCCAAAAAATCACGATGCCGAAGGTTTCATTCCGTTTGGACTCCGTTTGATATTCCTTTTCTTCGAAATACTGAAACAGGCAAAACAGCAATATGGGCTGGGCCTCCGGTTAATAGGTTAGTCCCAAAAGTAATATAAAGTGAATAATAAAGCCCGTAATCATTCAAAACACATAATAATATAGCATGAATGCTTCATAAATTATAGATACGTTGGAGACGTATCAGTACTTTTTATATATTCCAAAAATATTCTCCGTGAAGTTTCAGGTCATTCCGAGAACTTTTATTTTTGCACAAAAATAACACCATGGCAATTCTGCTGAAAACAGCGTCAGTCCGGGTTAGTTCCATTCAAATCCTGCAAGTTAGAGTCCAAAATAAGGGCAAAAGTGTTTGGAAAAGTAGATACGATGGAGACGTATCACGTGTCTACAAGAATAAAGTTGCGTAGTAGACATCAAGCTCTTTTCTGGCGCCGTTGCCGGGGAGGTGAGTGCTTGAAGGTATATCTTTAGATCTTGCAAACGAATCTTTTAGTTTCTTATTTTATCACTAGTTTGGTTTATAAAAGAAAACTACATAAAAAATGGAACTGAGGTTGCATCATATTATTGATCATCTTTATAATATCTTTCTTGAAAATGATGCATCGGAAAATTGTGCTCAATTGTTAGAAGAAGAAGTCAATAAAATGCTTGGCACAAAATATTTGAATGATGAGCATGATTGCAATGTTGTTATTGTGAATTCTTTGAATATCCAAAATGCTAATGATGATTGCACAAGTCATGACAAAAATGTTTCTTATAAGCATGTCACTTTTTGAGGAGTGAATTGGGAGTGCAATTGCACACCAAAAAAGGAAGATAGATTTTGTAAGAAGCATAAATATTTAGAAACGAAAAATTTGCAAGAGGGGCTAGATGATTGTGCTGAAAAATTTAATTTTTTCGCCATCCTTGTGAACTTTGCAATGAACATGGTCGTTTAAATCTCCAATGCAGATTCTTTCATCATCAAATCATGTCCAAAAATTGTGATAACTTGATTACTCTTGACCATCATAAATAGCTTAGTCTTCTTTTGGGGTATGAAGAAATGAAACGTATAGCTAAGGGTATTCCAAAATTTAATCTTGAGAGATTTCTTGATTTTGATCTAGAAGAAATTTATATGTTTTGTGTGGTAAATTGCATTGAGAATCCTTATATTGCCAACTTCCTAAAGACAAGAAAACAAATGGAATATGAAGAGAGTACTAATGAAAGGGAAAATGTTTCCCAATACCCTCCTAGTGTTTATTATGATGAATCATGTAACGAGGAGGAGCTTCCTATCCAATCAATCTCTTCAACAAGAAGCTTGAAAAAAATTAATTAAACCCACACATGATGTGGTGAAGAAGAAGAAAAGAAGAAAGAATAAAGGTAAAAAGGTATCTCTTCCAAATAATGTTGCTCCTATCACCATTGTGCCTCATGAAAGTGAATCAAATATGTTGATGGAGGATGATGATATCAAATATGATTTTGTGATACCTACTACTTTTTGTAATGATTATGATTTGGAAGACAATGATATCCCTTATGATCTTGGAAAACCTTTTAGCACTTGCTTGGAAGAATATGATAATAATGTTTGCTATACTATTGGTGCCATTCATGTTATTGATAAGAATGTTTGTGATGATATGCAAAACCACAAGCTTGGGGATGCTATGTTTAATGAGTATGACATGTTTGAAGATTTATTTGCTGGAAATAATGCTTGTCCTAAGCTTGGGGATGCTTTGCTTAATGAATATGATCCTTTGATTCCTTCTACTTTCGATAAGAAAATTTATTATGATGATAGCATGCCTCCTATTTATGATGATTACATTGATAAAAGTGGGTTTGGAAGAGTGTCAACTCTAGGTAGTAGTGATCCCACTATTTTGGAGGGTGTTGAATCTTATTACAATATTGATGAAAGTGGATTTGGAGAGGTCATGACTTTATTTAGTGATACATCCACTATTTTGGAAGAGGTTTCAATTGATTATGACAATGAAGTTGCTATCTATGATGATTATTATGATGACATGTATGCCATAATGAGTCATAAATCTTCTATGCTTGTGCATCATGAAAAGAGTGTTGTTTGTGATGGTTATATTGTTGAATCCATTAATGATGTTTCTGAATTATTATGAGGAAGGAACTTTTGCTCTTACATATCTCAATAACATCAAGTTTCTTCTCTATGTGTTGATTGTTTTGAAGTTGCACTTGTTTTGCCTTCCTATGCTAGTTGATTCTTGCTCCCATAAGTTGTTTGCTCACAAAATCCCTATGCATAGGAAGTGGGTTAGACCTAAATGTGCTTGTCATATGCTTCATGATGCTCTCTTTATGTTTCAATTCTTATCTTTTATGTGAGCATCATTGAAATCATCATGCCTAGCCAAAAGGCATTAAAGAAAAGCGCTTGTTGGGAGACAAACCAACACTTTTACCTACTGATTTTGTGAGTTCACATGATTATGCTACTATAGTAATCATGTTTTGTTGCTTTTGTTTCAATAAAGTGCCAAGTAAAGGCTTTGGGATCATGTTGGGTGATAGTTGAGTTGATCTTGCTGAAAAATAGAAACTTATGCGCTCACGAAAATAATTCTCATTTTTAACAGAAGAGTGCTTTTGAGTTGATTCTTTTTGAAGAAGATTAATATACAAACTGCTCACGTGATCCTAACTTTTCATAATTGTTGTATTAGCAGAAGTATGGTTATTCTGCAGATCATTACAAACTGTTCTGTTTTTGATAGATTCTGTTTTCAATGCATAGTTTGCTTGTTTCCTAGTTTCTATGGCTTATATTGCTCAATATAAATTGTGGAAATGATTTGATACAGTAGGCATTGTGTGAGAACAATTATGAATCTTGTCTCTGGCAGTACCAAAAGTGGAATTGTTTGCTCTTTATCATACTAACCTATCTCACGAAGTTACGTTAAGTTTTGTGTGAGTTGAAGTTTTCAAGTTTTGGGTGAGATATCGATATGAGGAGAATAAAGAGTGACAAGACCCTAAGCTTGGGGATGCCCAAGGCACCCCAAGTTAATATCCAAGAAATATCCAAGCAACTAAGCTTGGGGATGCCCTCGAAGGCATCCCCTCTTTCGTCTTCAACATTATCGGTAACCTCACTTGGAGCTATGTTTTCATTCGTCACATGATATGAGTTTTACTTGGAGCGTCAATTTATTTTGTTAGGATTTGCTTGCTGATATTTATAATAATGTTTTGCATCTTTTATTTCAATAAAAGTGGCATCAATTGCCTTTACTATGCTTATTTTGCAAGTCTACATGTTGCTGTTTGAAAACAGAAAGTTTACCGCTGTTGCAAAAATTCCCTAGAAAAGTCAGAATGTAATAAAATGTTTAAACTTTTTGCAAAATAATCTCTGATAAATTTTCTACAGTGTGGTAAATTTTCATAATTTTTGGAGTTAGGGAAGTATTGATACTCTTGCATTCTTTACAGACTGTACTGTTTTGGCAGATTGCTGTTATGTTTGCATATGTTTGCTTGTTTAATGATTCTAATTGAGGATACGAGTATTAAATATGCAGAGGCATTTAGTATGCAATGTTGAATAATAATTTTAGTGATTTGCTACAGTACAGAATGATAAGGTTTTTGCATTGGTTTATACTAACTTATCTCACGAGTTCTTGTTGAGTTTTGTGTGGATGAAGCTTTTTGAGATTTAGGAAAACCATGATATGCGAGGAAGTAAGGAGACGCAAAAGCTCAAGCTTGGGGATGCCCAAGGCATCCCAAGTTAATATTCTAAGAAGTCTCAAGCATCTAAGCTTGGGGATGCCCCGGTAGGCATCCCACCTTTCTTCTTCAACAATTATCGGTTAGTATCAGTTGAGCCTAAGTTTTTGCTTCTTCACATGATGTGCGCTATCCTTGAAATGTCATTTTTTTTGCTTGCTGTTTTAATAAATTACTTAGATCTGAAAGTTTTTAAATAAGAGAGAGTCCTCAAATAGCTACCTATTTACTTAATCAAAGATGGTTAAGTTTCCTAACCATAGACATGTGTTGTCATTTGATGAATGGGATCACATCATTAGGAGAATTATGTGATGGACATGACCCATCCGTTAGCTTAGCATATTGATTGTTCAATTTTATTGCTATAGCTTTCTTCATGTCATATACATATTCCTTTGACTATGAGATTATGCAACTCTCGGATACCGGAGGAATACATTGTGTGCTATCAAACGTCACAATGTAATTGGGTGATTATAAAGATGCTCTACAGATATCTCCAAATGTGTTTGTTGGGTTGGCATAGACCGAGATTAGGATTTGTCACTCCGAGTATCGGAGAGGTATCTCTGGGCCCTCTCGGTAATACACATCATAAGAAGCCTTGCAAGCAATGTGACTAATGAGTTAGTTGCGGGATGATGTATTACGGAACGAGTAAAGAGACTTGCCGGTAACGAGATTGAACTAGGTATGAAGATTTCGACGATCGAATCTCGGGCAAGTAACATACCGATGACAAAGGGAATAATGTATGTTGTCATTTTGGTATGACCGATAAAGATCTTCGTAGAATATGTGGGAACCAATATGAGCATCCATGTTCTGCTATTGTTTATTGACCGGAGAGGTGTCTCGGTCATGTCTACATAGTTCTCGAACCCGTAGGTTCCGCACGCTTAACTTTCGATGACGAATTTGGATTATATGAGTTATGTGATTTGGTGACTGAATGTTGTTCGGAGTCCCGGATGAGATCACGAACATGACGAGGAGTCTCGAAATGGTTGAGAGGTAAAGATTCATATATAGTACGATAGTATTCAGACACCGGAAGTGTTCCGGGAGTACCGGGTACGTATCGGGTCACCGGAAGGGGTTCCAGGCATCCCCCCGGCAACTACATGGGCCTAATGTGCCAAGAAGGGGACAGACCAGCCCCTAGGGGGCTGGTGCGCCTATCTAGGCCGGAATAGGGGGAAGGAAAGAGGAGAAGAGGGAAAGTAAGGGGAGGGATTCGGCCTCCCCCTTCCTTCTCTCCTCCCTCCTCCTTCCTTCCCCCTCCGGATGAATATGTAAGGGGGGAGGCCGAATTGGGAGGCGCCCAAGTAGGATTTCTCCTACTTGGGGCGCCCCATTGGCTGCCCCTCCTCCCCTCCAACCTATATATATTAGGGGGGCACTGCTAGAACACACAACATTGATTCCTAGCCGTGTGCGGCGCCCCCTCCACAGTTTACGTCTCCGGTCATACTCACGTAGTGCTCAGGCGAAGCCCTGTGCTGATCACTTCACCATCACCGTCACCATGCCGTCGTGTTGACGAAACTCTCCCTTGACACTTTTCTTGATCAAGAGTTTGAGGGATGTCATCGAGTTGAACGTGTGCAAAACTCGGAGGTGCCGTACGTTCGGTGCTTGAACGGTCGGAACGAGAAGAAGTTCGACTACATCAACCGTGTTGTCAAACGCTTCCGCTTTCGGTCTATGAGGGTACGTGGACGCACTCCCCCCCCCCCCCCTCTCGTTGCTATGCATCTCCTAGATAGATCTTGCGTGAGTGTAGGAAAATTTTAAAATTGCATCCTATGTTTCCCAACAATGGTACCCTTACGTCCTGGCATCTTAACCTTCAAATATACATAACAAGGTCGTGCCATAAACTTGGCATAAGCCTGCCGGCCAAACAGGGTGTGGTAAGGGCTTTTGATCTTAACCACTTCAAACCACAATGACTCTGCCCTGTAATCAAAATCATCGCCAAAGGCCACTTCCAAGGCAATCTTACCAACTGGGTGTCGGTGTCAAAACCGGCGGATCTCGGGTAGGGGGTCCCGATCTGTGCGTCAAGGCTGATGGTAACAAGAAGTAAGGGACACAGGTGTTTACCCAGGTTTGGGCCCTCTCGATGGAGGTAAAACCCTACTTCCTGCTTGATTAATATTGATGATATGGGTAGTACAAGAGTAGATCTACCACGAGATCGTAGAGGCTAAACCCTAAGAGCTAGCCTATGATGGTATGAATGTAATTGTGATCGGCCTTCTAAGGACCAACCTCTCCGGTTTATATAGGCACCGTAGAGGGCTAGGTTTACATGGAGTCGGTTACAAGGAAGGAAATATAATATCCGGATCGCCAAGCTTGCCTTCCACGCCAAGGAAA
Source organism: Aegilops bicornis (assembly GCA_021605145.1). Classification (NCBI taxonomy): domain Eukaryota; kingdom Viridiplantae; phylum Streptophyta; class Magnoliopsida; order Poales; family Poaceae; genus Aegilops; species Aegilops bicornis. The sequence goes on from CM038674.1 coordinate 244,021,776, forward strand.
GTCCCATCCGGACACGGGCCGAAGTCTTGAGTCTTATATCTTCACGCTTCAATAGTCCGGACGTTGTACACAGTCCGGCTGTCCGGATAGCCCCTAATCCAGGACTCCTCAAGAGCCTGAACCAGGCTTCAATGACGATGAGTCCGGTGTGCAGTATTGTCTTCGGCATTGCAGGGCGGGTTCCTCCTCCGAATACTCCAAGGTAATTATCGAACACTCAAATTGTGTCCGGATCCACAAGATGATCTTCGTATTCCACCGTAGAGAGAATAATGTTTCACAAATGCAATCTGCTGATAACTTTTCAAGTGACGTGTCATTACGGTCGGGTCATTATTCGAACCGTCTTTCCACAACCAGCCACAGCGCATATTGCGAGGCGGTTTCCTTGACATGTCTTGTCAAAGCAGGGATCGTCCCCCCTTATCACGGGATTCTCGTCAATACGGGTACGGGTAATCTCACCACATCATTAATCGTGGCGCTTGGGAAGCAAGCGATTCCCAACGGGCAAGTGGGGAGGCGCACCGCTTTCGTCGCCTCTATAAAGGGATAAGATTTCCCCATTTTTACCCACGCCTTCTTCCTTCTCTACCCATTCTTGCCCCGTCGAGCTCCAACGCCCAAGCCCAAGTCTCCTCCGCACAGCTAAACATGTCCGGAGCAGGAGGCAAGTGGGTGGCTTCCACCGTCAAGGAGGAGCACATAGAAAATCTTCGGGCGGCCGGATACTTGGCCGCAGACATAGCGCACCGGCTACCGGATGCTGGGCAGGTAATCCCGACCCCAGGACCCCACGAGAGAGTCGTGTTCATCGCCCACCTCGTCCGTGGACTGGGATTTCCACTCCATCCCTTCGTCCGCGGGCTCATGTTCTACTATGGGCTAGATTTCCATGATCTAGCCCCGAATTTTGTCCTCAACATCTCGGCGTTCATTGTCGTTTGCGAGGCTTTCCTCCGCATCCGGCCTCACTTGACTGCGGCTGCAAATCTTCCGCGTGAAGCCAAGATTGTCTGTGACCAACAAGCGGAGTGCGGAGGGGCCATGGTGGGCAAGATGCCTAAAGTCACTGGCTGGACGGCTCCTTCGCGGAGACCGTAAAGGATGGCAATCGGGGTGGTTCTACATCACCGAGCGCTTGGCGCCAAGCTGGCGGCGGCCCCGAAGTTTCGATCCGGAATCCCTACGCGGCTCACCTCACGGGAAAAGAAGGGCCTGTCTGGGCGATTCCACGGAGCTGGCGGACTCCAAACATGCATCAAAAGCATGAAGGACAAGAACATCAAGCTTGTCAATGTGATCCGAGTCATGCTCGTTCGCGGATCACCTCGCCAAAGGCGGGCGGTAAATCTGTGGGAGTTCGTCCCGGCCGAACACCAGACGCTCCGGAAGCTATACGGCATGATGCACAAAGGCGCATGGAAAGTGTTGTTCAAGGCCTCAGAAGTACCTCCTCCCACATCCGAGGACCGCGGACTTCATGCAGCGCGGCCCCCGAATCCGGTGAGTTTTGGGAGCTCCACCGGGTTTAGTCTTTTCCCAATACATTTATGGGGGCAGTTTTAAGTATTTGTATATATTTGCCTCAGGATTATGTAAAGATAGCGGAGCAGATTGACTGTCCGGCTCCGTTGCCAGAAGATCCAGCGGATGCTCTCTTGACGGAGATGCTAGTCCCGGCATCGTACAGGTGCCGGAGAAGAAGGCCGAAAAGAAGGCCCCGGGGACGAGGAAGGGTCTCCGGCGTAAGGTTGCGTCCGAAGCCTCGTCCGAAGACGACAAGGCGGACACCTCCCATGAAGGGGAGGAGGAAGAAGAACAAGACGCCCCATCCGGGAAGGATGAGGGACCCGGCGAAGCAGGCCAGGGGGCCGGAAAAGGCCCTCGGCGCAAGGCCGTTATTCCTCTGTCGTCCGATGACGACGAGACACATTCCTCCCACGGAGGCGGGGGGGAATCAAGAAGAAATTCCACCTCCCGCCTTTGGGGGAGAAGACGAGAAAAGCTGCCCGGAGGGGAGAGGGCGTCCAAGAAGAGGAAAGCATCCCTTCCGTACTACTCCACCACGGCCGCCTACAGCGATGAAGGGTGGCTGCCCCGGGGGAAGCCCCCGGTGCGATCGTAAGTGTCCACATCCTATCATGGTTTCACTCCATAGTTTTTATACTTATAGTGCTGAACATATATGCAGTCCGGCCAGGGTTCACCCCGAGGAATCCTCCTCCGGGTCCCTGAGCGATTTGGCGATAAATTCGCTCCCGACGGCCACTACCCCTCCACACGCGGATGACACGGAGGTGTTGTCCCGAAGGCTCTCAGAGAAATGGGAGGTGACTCTGGAGACGCCCCACGGCGGGATTCCAGATGTCGGACATGCGGGGTTCAAGATCCCCACGGATCGCGTTGATGAGAGCCGCAACAAGGCGAACTCTTGACCGAACACTGCTCCGGAACCCCCAACGGTTCCGGACTTTGGCGGGCAGCCCCCCGTTAGGGAGGGCGAGCCGCCCGTGCCGAGGACTTCCGGCGCATCAACGGCGCCGGATAGCCTGGTGGAAGCACTTCGAGGCGCTTCCATGGAAGAAGAGCACCGTACTCTTATGAGTGTGGTGATTCAAAAGGTCGTGTCCGCCAAAAGCGGACTGACCGAAGCCTGCACAAGCCTCCTGACGGGCTTTGAGGTAAGTAAAAAATGTATGAAATTACCACCCGATAGGTAGTAGCCCCTGATAGAGAAGCCAAACGGAGGGTCAACTATAATCCGGAGGAGTCTAATAATAAGTATTGTTGTGAATAAGCAGGTTGTGCTGCTTGCTGCTGCTGCCCGTACTGCCGAGGTTGCCGAACTGAAGCGGCACCTGGAGAAGGCGCAGGGAGAGCTCGTCCTCACGAAGAGGCAGCTCGAAGAGAACGAGGGTAAGTAATTCCCGCTCTTATGTGTTTAAGGATAGGCAGAATTGATGAGTCTAACATCTAAGTGTCGTGACCGTGTAACAGGGGCCACCGCCGAATTGGCGTCCCTGAAGAGGGCGCTGTCCGAGGCCGAAGACAAGGCGGCCTCGGAGTGTAAGGAGCTTGAAAAGCAAAGTGCTAGAGTGGGCGAGGTACAGCAGGAGCTCGGGACCTCGGCAAGAAGTGCGAAAAGTCGTGGAGCATAATCTGAAGATGAATGAAGCCGAGCTTGCGAAGGCCCTTGCGAATTTGAAAGATGCCAAGACCGAAGCCGAGAAAGCACAGCAGGAGATCAAGGAGGCCAAAAAGATAGCAGCGGGTAAGAAATTCTTTATGCAAAGCAAACATGTGGAGGAGGCGTTTCTTTTACTTACTCGAATACGGAGCTCTCCAGGGGCATTTGCAGATGTGCAACTCAGCGCCTCAGATGTTGCGGAGTTCTACCGTGCCCAGGAGGGGAGCTCAACGGAGAAGTTGTTCTGGTCCCAGTATGCTGGGGCCGAACATCCGATGCCTCTGAGCGACCAACTGAAGCAGTTGGTCGAACTCCACAGGCGGCGAATCGGCTATGAAGGACTTCATAGTCGAGGATGTGGCTCGTGAGCTAGTGCCCGAGCTACTTTGGCCTGATCAAGCGGATGGTGGATGCCTGCCCACATCTTGAAGTGATCAAGCGATCTGTTTGCATCGAAGGTGCCCGCCGAGCTTTTGCCCGCGTCAAGGTGCATTGGGGCAAGCTGGATGCGGAGAAGCTAGTCAAGGACGGGCCACCGGAGGGCAAGGCGCATCGCCATCCCAAAATGTACTACAATGGCGTGATGAAGGGTGCTCGGCTCGTCGCCTATGAATGTACCAAGGACGCCATATTTGAATGAATTCACTTCTGTCATGTTTGTAATTAAAGACGAAGTTACTTGCACTATGTAGCGCTTTTGTTATTTAAAATATTACCTTCTGTGCGGTTGTTTATAAAATCCTGAAACTAGGCCAGTCGTCGGCTTCCTCCCCCGCGTGACTAGCACTGGGGTGTTCGTGGAAAACCCGGACACTCTTTACCCAAATGTTTGGTCCCTTAAGGAGGTGTTCGGCGCAGCGAACAAGGCAATCGGACTATGCGGCTTTATAACTTTCACTTAGCCATAGAAGTCTACAATTTTAAATTTCGGCGAAGCCCCTAGAATACGGAAGGCCGAATTGGGGCGCTATACACGCCTAGATCGGACGAAGCCGATTTATCGCCTAAAGCGGAAAATCTTTAAGGATTTTAAAACCTCTCGAACAGCGGCCAGCTCTCGGCACATCATGCCGGTCAGTTTCGGCTTTCTCTACTGAGGTGCTCGTCCGGATGAACCGGGACACAATCGCAGTAGTTCTCCCTGCGTTACCTTAGCCGATATAACGGAACGTAAGGCACCAAAACAAGGGAGCCGGCTATCCCAGCTGTAGACCCAAGACATGATTCAGAGCTGATGCATATAGTCTTTGTAAGTTCGGTGCTGCCTTGTTGAAAGTGTTCGGACTTTAGTTGCCATATAGCGGGCGCCATAAGAAGCCCCAAGCAAACCGGCCGCACCAAGGTGTCTGGATGCAATATCAAATAAACATTTATAAGAGAAAAATGCTCGAATGAGAATAATAAGCTGACGCTATATATAATCTCTCATGGACAAAAAATACGTTTAAGCGTACATTTACAATGGATGTGTTAAGAAAATATGAAATAGGACTATTTGACATGTCCTATCCAGGGGGAGGCTGTGTGCAGGTAGATAAAGCAGGTATAATAATCGTAAATAGATTCCACCTGGGTATTTTCTTCTATGCACAACGTCTATTGCCTCCCTGGATGTCTCTTCCCTGTAAGTCCGGCAATTCGGCTCTTTTGAGGATGTTGCGCCAACGTGGTGTCCTGAAAGGTAAGAGGGAAAGAGTGTGAAAGTATTTGGCGGTTACCCGCACTATTGACTGATGCGCCTCCGCCTATGCCCATGGTATTTTAAGTGCGTAATTGTGTGCACGTGGCACGAATGTTTCTTTGATGGGGCTTAAGCGGAGGCCGGACTGCTAGTCGCGCTCTAGGCATGCCTGATGGTCCTGTTGCAGGGTGCTCCGGACTCGCTTGACTGTGCTCGAAGTTGTTGCCGGATTGGTTTGTCGGAGAAGGCCGCCGCGAGGGCTGCAGTATGTTCTTCTGTTCGTAGGGAGCGGTCCATATTTCCGTCCACCGTTATGACCCCGCGTGGTCCTGGCATCTTGAGCTTGAGATACGCGTAGTGTGGTACCGCATTGAATCTGGCGAATGCGGTTCGTCCGAGCAGTGCATGGTAACCACTGCGGAAGGGGACGATATAAAAGATTAACTCTTCGCTTCGGAAGTTATCCGGAGATCCGAAGACCGCTTCCAACGTTATAGAGCCCGTACAGCGGGCCTCTACTCCGGGACACCTTTAAAGGTGGTTTTAGTGGGCTTGATCCTTGAAGTGTCAATGCCCATTTTGCGCACTGTGTCCTGGTAAAGCAAGTTCAGGCTACTGCCTCCGTCCATAAGGACGCGTGTAAGGTGGAATCCGTCAATGATTAGGTCTAGGACCAATGCGGCCGAGTCGTCGTGACGGATGCTAGTAGGGTGATCCCTACGATCAAAGGTGATCGGGCAAGCTGACCAAGGGTTGAATTTGGGGGCGACTGGCTCCATCGCGTAGACGTCCCTTAGTGCCCGCTTCCGTTCCCGCTTGGGGATGTGCGTGGCGTAGATCATGTTGACCGTTTTCACCTGGGGGGGAAATTTCTTCTGTCCCCCCGTGTTCGGACGTCGGGGCTCATCGTCATCGTCGCTGTGCAGCCCCTTGTCCTTGTCTTCGGCGTTTATCTTGCCGGCCTGTTTGAATACCCAGCAATCTCAATTTGTGTGGTTGGCTGGCTTGTCCGGGGTGCCATGGATCTGGCATGAGCGCTCCAGTATGCGGTCCAGACTGGACGGTCCCTGATTATTTCTTTTGAACGGCTTCTTCCGCTGACCGGGCTTGGATCCACTGAATCCGGCGTTGACTGTCGTGTCTTCGGTGCTGTCGCCGTTGTTCCGTCGCTTATGTCTATTACGCCATGGCTTGTCGTTATTGTCGCGGCCATCCGAATTGCCAGCCTGTGGCGTAGTGCTGTTGTGAGCCAACCAACTGTCTTCGCCCGCGCAAAAGCGGGTCATTAGTGTTGTGAGAGCTGCCATAGACTTGGGTTTTTCCTGGCCGAGGTGTCGAGCGAGCCACTCATCACGGATATTATGCTTGAAAGCCGCCAGGCTTCGGCGTCCGGACAGTCAACTATTTGGTTCTTCTTAGTTAGGAACCGAGTCCAGAATTTCCTGGCTGACTCTCCGGGCTGTTGAGTGATGTGGCTCAAGTCGTCGGCGTCAGGTGGTCACACATATGTTCCCTGGAAGTTGTCGAGGAATGCGTCTTCTAGGTTTTCCCAGCTGCCAATGGAGTCTGCTGGCAGGCTGTTTAGCCAGTGTCGGGCTGGTCCTTTGAGCTTAAGGGGAAGATATTTGATGGCATGCAGATCGTCTCCGCGGGCCATGTGAATGTGGAGAAGAAAATCTTCGATCCATACTGCGGGGTCTGTTGTGCCATCGTATGATTCGATGTTTACGGGTTTAAACCCTTCTGGGAATTCATGATCCATTACTTCATCAGTGAAGCAGAGGGGGTGCGCGGCGCCTCTGTGCCGGGCTATGTGGCTACGCAGGTCGAATTGCTCTGGATGGCTATATTCGGCCCGACCGGACTTGTTGAAGGTGTGTCCGGCGTGACGGTCCTCGTCGCGATTCGAGGCGCGCCCCCGCGATCCGTAGATCGATCTTGGTTGTCCCGTTTTGTTGCCCCGGGCCATAGTATGTTAACGTGGGGGTGTTGGCTGGTATGCGGACTGGTATGCCGCTTTGTCCCGGCCACGAGGTGGCCGGTCAGCCGTGTGGTGCTCGAGTCCGTATTCCTCGGCTGCCAGGACTTCAGTCCATCCATGCGTGAGTAGGTCTTGACCAGCTTGGAGTTCTTCGCTTCTTTTTCGGCTCCTCGCGGTGGCTATAAGCCGACGGCTGAAGCGCTCCTCGCTCTACGGGATCCTCAGCACGCCCGAACTTCGTCGTCGCCGAGGCTAATCTCGTCTTCGGAGGGCATGTAGTTGTCCTCCTCCGGGTAGTCGTCTGTCGCCTTTGTTCATCCGGACTGACCTGCTCATCCTCTGCTCGGCTGCTTTCGAAGGCGGGTTGTTCGGGTTGTATTCTTCTTGACACCATTTGGATTGTTTTTGTCTCTGGGCGGTATTGGTGTGGCGGGGCTTGGAGTGGCGGCGGCGCCCATTCTTCTTTTTTCCCCGAGGTTTTATCCTCCGTTGCCTCATCGCCATTTGTTTCCTTCGGAGTGTCCACCATATATATATCATAAGAAGATGTGGTTGTCCACCGCCCAGTGAGCGGTGGTTCATGTTCTTCTCCTGCATCGTCGTCCATACCGTCGATGTCTTGAGTCAAAGTTGAATTACCTCGGTTAAGTCATCGACCGTGGCAATGAAGTGGGTGGTGGGTGGGCAACAAATTCCTTCGCCGCTTTGCTTCCCACTCAAGCCGGACATAGTTCGTGAAGAGCCTCGACAAAGAGAGAGACTTTAATGAGTCGGCATGTCGCCAAAGGGCGAGTCTTTGGAAGATATCCGCAGCGGTGAACTCCATTACGGAGCCCATCCTGGCCCGAGAGGCTCGGGGCGTCGCGACTGGAACTAACGTCCGGATCTGAATCCGGATTGAGTCACGAGCCGCCGCAGAGGTAAGGCCCGTGTTCGGCTCCACCGCCGATGAGTGTGCGACCTGGGGGGCGGGGTCCATCCCTCCGCCCTCAGGCGACGTAGTCTGCTCCGGATCTAGGTCTTGGGACAGTACGGGGATGATACCCCGGGCTTCGTCTGACGGCAGGTCTAAGCCATGCTCGTCGTGACTGTCTGGTGCTCCTGGCATAGGCCCAAATCCGTCGAAGATCAAGTCTCTGCGGATGTCCGCCATTTAGTTCAGGTTTCCGAACCTGGCCTGGTGGCCAGGGGCGTAGCTAACGATCTGTTCCAGATGGCCAAGCGAGTTGGCCAACAGTGCGTAGCCGCCGAACACGAAGATCTGTCCGGGGAGGAAAGTCTCGCATACAGACAGTGTCGTTGATGATGATTGAAGGAGCCATCGAGCACGACGGCTGACGACGGAGGAACTCTCAATGATAGCACCAATGTCGGTGTCAAAACCGGCGGATCCCGGGTAGGGGGTCCCGATCTGCGTCAAGGCTGATGGTAACAAGAAGTAAGGGACACGGTGTTTACCTGTGTTCGGGCCCTCTCGATGGAGGTAAAACCCTACTTCCTGCTTGATTAATATTGATGATATGGGTAGTACAAGAGTAGATCTACCACGAGATCATAGAGGCTAAACCCTAAGAGCTAGCCTATGATGGTATGAATGTAATTGTGATTGGCCTTCTAAGGACCAACCTCTCCGGTTTATATAGGCACCGGAGAGGGCTAGGGTTTACATGGAGTCGGTTACAAGGAAGGAAATATAATATCTGGATCGCCAAGCTTGCCTTCCACGCCAAGGAAAGTCCCATCAGGACACGGGCCGAAGTCTTGAGTCTTGTATCTTCACGCTTCAATAGTCCGGACGTTGTACACAGTCCGGCTGTCCAAGTAGGTTTCCCTCTCTTTTCCTTATCTTATTTGGAGGGGGAAGGAAGGAGTACTAGTATTAGGAAGTAGTACTAGTAGTAGGAATAGGAAGAGGGGGAAGGAGAAAGGAAAGGGGGGGCCCCCTCCCCAGTCGGATTGGGCTTGGGGGCGCCCCCCTCCTTGTTCCTTCTCCCTTCCTCCTACATGGGCCCAATAAGGCCCATATACCTCCCGGGGTTCGGTAACCTCCGGAGCTCCAAACTTCTCCGGAACCTTTCCGGTGTCCAAATATATCCGTCCAATATATTAATCTTTATGTCTCGACCATTTCGAGACTCCTCGTCATGTCCGTGATCATATCCGGGACTCCGAACAACCTTCGGTACATCAAAATACACAAACTCATAATATAGCCGTCATCGAAACCTTAAGCGTGCGGACCCTACGGTTCGAGAACAATGTAGACATGACCGAGACACATCTCCGGTCAATAACCAATAGCGGGACCTGGATGCCCATATTGGTTCCTACATTTCTCTGAAGATCTTTATCGGTCGGACCGCATAACAACATACGTTGTTCCCTTTGTCATCGGTATGTTACTTACCCGAGATTCGATCGTCGGTATCCAATACCTAGTTCAATCTCGTTCTTGGCAAGTCTCTTTACTCGTTCCGTAATACATCATCTCACAACTAACTCATTAGTTGTAATGCTTGCAAGGCTTATGTGATGTGTATTACCGAGAAGGCCCAGAGATACCTCTCCGACAATCGGAGTGACAAAACCTAATCTCGAAATCGCCAACCCAACAAGTACCTTTGGAGACACATAGTACTCCTTTATGATCACCCGATTACACGTTGTGACGTTTGGTAGTACCAAAGTGTTCCTCCGTAAACGGAGTTGCATAATCTCATAGTTACAGGAACATGTATAAGTCATGAAGAAAGCAATAGCAACATACTAAGCGATCAAGTCTTTGGGCTAACAGAATGGGTCATGTCAATCAGATCATTCTCCTAATGATGTGATCCCGTTAATCAAATGACAACTCATGTCTATGGTTAGGAAACATAACCATCTTTGATTAACGAGCTAGTCAAGTAGAGGCATACTAGTGACACTCTGTTTGTCTATGTATTCACACATGTATTATGTTTCCGGTTAATACAATTCTAGCATGAATAATAAACATTTATCATGATATAAGGAAATAAATAATAACTTTATTATTGCCTCTAGGGCATATTTCCTTGATCTCCCACTTGCACTAGAGTCAATAATCTAGTTCACTCAGTAATGATTCTAACACCCATGGAGTCTTGGTGCTGATCATGTTTTGCTCGTGGAAGAGGCTTAGTCAACGGGTCTGCAATGTTCAGATCCGTATGTATTTTGCAAATCAGTGTCTCCCACTTGGACTTGGTCCCGAATGGAATTGAAGCGTCTCTTGATATGCTTGGTCCTCTTGTGAAATCTGGATTCCTTTGCCAAGGCAATTGCACCAAAGATTGTCACGAGAAGATCTTCATTGGTCCCGATGCACTAGGTACAACACCTAGATCGAAAATGAACTCTTTCATCCAGACTCCTTCATTTGCTTCCAAGCAGCTATGTACTCCGCTTCACATGTAGATCCCGCCACGACGCTTTGTTTAGAACTGCACCAACGGCGGCTCCACCGTTTAACAAAAACACGTATCCGGTTTGCGATTTAGAATCGTCCGGGATCGGTGTCAAAGCTTACATCGACGTAACCATTTACGACTAGCTCTTTGTCACCTCCATATACGAGAAACATATCCTTAGTCCTTTTCGGTATTTCGGGATGTTCTTGACCGCTGTCGATGATCCACTCTTGGATTACTTTGGTACCTTCCTGCCAAGCTTACAGCTAAGCATACGTCGGTCTGGTACCTGACATTGCATACATGATAGAGCCTATGGCTGAAGCATAGGGAACATCTTTCATTTTCTCTCTATCTTCTGCTGTGGTCGGGCATTGAGTCGACTCAATCTCACACCTTATGTCTGAGTAAAAACCTTTCTTTGCACGATCCATTTTAAACTTCTTCAAAACTTTATCAAGGTATGTGCTTTGTGAAAGTCCAATTAAGCGTCTTGATCTATCTCTATAGATCTTGATGCCCAATATGTAAGCAGCTTCACCAAGGTCTTTCATCGAAAAACTCTTGTTCAAGTATCCCTTTATGCTATCCAGAAATTCTATATCATTTCCGATCGGTAATATGTCATCTACATATAATATCGGAAATGCTTCTGAGCTCCCACTCACTTTCTTGTAAATACAGGCTTCTCCATAAGTCTGTATAAACTAAATACTTTGATCACACTATCAAAGCGTTTATTCCAACTCCGAGATGCTTGCACCAGTCCATAAATGGATCATGGAGCTCGCACACTATGTTAGCTCCCTTAGGATCGATAAAACCTTCTGGTTGCATCATATACAACTCTTCTTCCAGAAACCCATTAAGGAATGTGGTCTTTACATCCATTTGCCAAATTTCATAATCATAAAATGCGGCAATTGCTAACATGATTCGGACAGACTTAAGCATCGCTACGGGTGAGAAGGTATCATCGTAGTCAACCCCTTGAACTTGTCGAAAACCCTTTGTGACAAGTCGAGCTTTGTAGACAGCAATATTACCGTCAGCGTCAGTCTTCTTCTTGAAGATCCACTTGTTTTCTATTGCTTGCCGACCCTCGGGCAAGTCAACCAAAGTCCACACTTTGTTTTCATACATGGATCCCATCTCGCATTTCATGGCCTCAAGCCATTTTGCGGAATCTGGGCTCACCATCGCTTCTTCATAGTTCGTAGGTTCATCATGATCTAGTAGCATGACTTCCGAACAGGATTGCCGTACCACTGCAGTGCGGATTTTATTCGTTGATCTACGAGGTTACGTAGTAACTTGATCTGAAGTTTCATGATCAACATCATCAACTTCCTCACTATTTGGTGTAGATATCGCAAAACTGGTTTACGTGATAAACTACTTTCAAATAAGGGAGAAGGTACTGATTACCTCATCAAGTTCTACTTTCCTCCCACTCACTTCTTTCGAGAGAAACTCCTTCTCTAGAAAGGATCCATTCTTAGCAACATATGTCTTGCCTTCGGATCTGTGATAGAAGGTGTACCGTATCTCCTTTGGGTATCCTATGAAGATACATTTCTCCGATTTAGGTTCGAGCTTATCGAGGTTGAAGCTTTTTCACATAAGCATCGCATCCCCAAACTTTAAGAAAGCGACAACTTTGGTTTCTTGCTAAACCACGATTCATAAGGTGTCGTCTCAACGGATTTTGACGGTGTTCTATTCAGCGTGAATGCGGCCGTCTCAAGAGCATAACCCCAAAGCGATAGCGGTAAATCTGTAAGAGACATCATAGATCGCACCATATCTAGTAAAGTGCGATTCTGACGTTCGGACACACCATTGCTTGTTGTGGTGTTCGGGTGGCGTGAGTTGCGAAAACTATTCCGCATTGTTTCAAATGTAGACCAAACTTCGTAACTCAAATATTCGCCTCCACGATCAGATCGAAGAAGAAACTTTATTTTCTTATTACGATGATTTTCAACTTCACTCTGAAATTCTTTGAACTTTTCAAATGTCTCGGACTTATGTTTCATTAAGAAGATATACCCATATCCGCTTAAATCATCTGTGAAGGTGAGAAAATAACGATATCCGCCACGAGCCTCAACATTCATTGGACCACATACATGTATGTATGATTTCCAATAAATCATTGCTCTCTCCATAGTACCGGAGAAGCGGGGTTTTTAGTCATCTTGCCCATGAGGCACGGTTACGCCAAGTGCCAAGTGATTCATAATCAAGTGACTCCAAAATCCATCGGTATGGAGTTTCTTCATGCGCTTTATACCGATATGACCTAAGCGGCAATGCCACAAATAAGTCGCACTATCATTATCAACTCTGCATCTTTTGGTTTCAACATTATGAATATGTGTATCACTACTATCGAGATTCATTAAAAATAGACCACTCTTCAAGGGTGCATGACCATAAAAGATTTTATTCATATAAATAGAACAACCTTTATTCTACGATTTAAATGAATAACCGTCTCGCATCAAACAAGATCCAGATATAATGTTCATGCTCAACGCCGGCACCAAATAACAATTATTTAGGTCTAAAACTAATCCCGAAGGTAGATGTAGAGCTAAGCGTGCCGACCGCGATCACATCGACTTTGGAACCATTTCCCACGCGTCGTCACCTCGTCCTTTGCGGTGTTAAGCAATTGTAGTCCTGTTTCGAGTTGCAAATATTAGCAATGAGAACGATTATCAAATACCAGTGCTACTGCGAGCTCTAGTAAGGTATACATCAATAACATGTATATCACATATACCTTTGTTCACCTTGCCATCCTTCTCATCCGCCAAATACTTGGGGCAGTTCCGCTTCCGGTGACGATGCGCTTGCGGTAGAAGCACTTTCGATTTCAGGTTTAGGTCCAGACTTGGGTTTCTTCCTTGAGCAGCAACTTGTTTGATGTTCTTCTTGAAGTTCCTTCTTCTTCCCTTTGCCTTTCTTCTTGAAACTAGTGGTCTTATTGACCATCAACACTTGATGCTCCTTCTTGATTTCTACCTCCATGACTTTCACATTGCGAAGAGCTCGAGCATAGTCTTTACTAACCCTTGCATATTATAGTTCATCACGAAGCCTTTGTAGCTTGGTGGCGTTGATTGAAGAATTACATCAATGACACAATCATCCGGAAGATCAACTCCCGGTTGAGTCAAGTGATTGTAATACCCGGACATTACGAGTATGTGCTCACCGATGCACCCATTCTCCTCCATTTTGCAGCTATAGAACTTATTGGAGACTTCATATCTCTCAATCCGGGCATTACATTTGAAATATCAACTTCAACTCTTGGAACATCTCATATGCTCCACGACTTTCAAAGCGTCGTTGAAGACCCGGTTCTAAGCCGTAAAGCATGGCACACTGAACTATAGAGTAGTCATCGACTTTGCTCGCCAGACGTTCTTAACGTCGTCGGTTACATCGGCGAGGCACTGGCACCTAGCGGTGCATCCGGGGACGTAACTCTTACATGCAGCAATGAGGATAATCCTCGAGATTACGGACCCGATCCGTGTAATTGCTACCATCATCTTTCAACTTTGCTTTCTCAAGGAACGCATTAAAATTCAACGGAACAACGACGAGCCATCTATCTACAAGCAGACATAGACAAGCAAGATACTATCGGTACTAAGTTCATGATAAATTTAAGTTCAATTAATCATATTACTTAAGAACTCCCACTTAGGCAGACATCTCTCTAGTCATCTAAGTGATCACGTGATCCAAATCAACTAAACCATAACCGATCATCACGTGAGATGGAGTAGTTTTCAATGGTGAACATCTTATGTTGATCATATCTACTATATGATTCATTTCGACCTTTCGGTCTCCGTGTTCCGAGGCCATATCTGCATATGCTAGGCTCGTCAAGTATAACTCGAGTATTCTGCGTGTGCAAAACTGGCTTGCACCCGTTGTAGATGGACGTAGAGCTTATCACACCCGATCATCACGTGGTGTCTCGACACGACGAACTTTGGCAGCGGTGCATACTCGGGAGAACACTACTTGATAATTTTAGTGAGAGATCATCTTAAAATGCTACCGTCAATCAAAGCAAAATAAGATGCATAAAGGATAAACATCACATGCAATCAATATAAGTGATATGATATGGCCATCATCATCTTGTGCTTGTGATCTCCATCTCAAGCACCGTCATGATCACCATCGTCACCGGTAGCGACACCTTGATCTCCATCGTAGCATCGTTGTCGTTTACGCCATCTATTGCTTCTCGACTATCGCTACCGCTTAGTGATAAAGTAAAACAATTACGAGGCGTTTGCATTTCATACAATAAAGCGACAACCATATGGCTCACGCGATTACCGATAACTTCGGTTACAAAACATGATCATCTCATACAATAAAATATAGCATCACGTCTTGACCATATCACATCACAACATGCCTGCAAAAACAAGTTAGGCGTCCTCTACTTTGTTGTTGCAAGTTTTACGTGGCTGCTACGGGCTGAGCAAGAACCGTTCTTACCTACGCATTAAAACCACAGCGATACTTCGTCAAATAGACTCCGTTTAACCTTCTCAAGGACGGGCGTAGCCACACTCGGTTCAACTAAAGTGAGAGACAGGACACCCGCCGACCACCTTTAAGCACGAATGCTCGTAGCGGTGAAACCCGGTCTCGCGTAAGCGTCTGGCGTAATGTCGGTCGGGCCGCTTCATCTCACAATACCGCTGAACCAAAGTATGACATGCTTTGGTAGGCGGTATGACTTGTATCGCCCACAACTCACTTGTGTTCTACTCGTGCATATGACATCAACGCATAAAACCAGGGCTCGGATGCCTTTGTTGGGGAGCGATAATTTCAAAAATTTCCTACGCACACACGGGACCATGGTGATGGCATAGCAACGAGAGGGGAGAGTGTTGTCTACGTACCCTCGTAGACCGTGGCGGAAGCAATCACAACGTAGAGGAAGTAGTCAGACGTTCTCCTCGCGATCCTGCCGATCCGGTGCCGTTACTCCGGCACCTCCGAGTCGATGATGGCGTAGAGGGAAGTAGTCGTACGTTCTCCTCGCGATCCGGCCGATCGGCGCCGTTACTCGGCGCCTCGAGTTCTTGGCACGTTCAGCTTGATGGCGCTCCTCGGGCTCCGATCCGGCAAAGCTCCGGGAGAGGGAGTTCCGTCGGCCTGACGGCGTGGTGGCGATCTTGATGTTTCACCGTGGCGAGGCTTCGCCTAAGCACCGCTTCTGATATGACCGAGGTGGAATATGGTGGAGGGCACCGCTGCAGCTGAGAGCGATCTCAAGGATCAACTTGTGTGTTCTAGGGTGCCCCCTCCCGTATATAAAGGAGGGAGGGAGGAGGTGGCCGGCCACAAGGGGGCGCACCATGGGAGGAAACCTACTCCAAGTAGGTTTCCCTCTCTTTCCTTATCTTATTTGGAGGGAAGGAAGGAGTACTAGTATTAGGAAGTAGTACTAGTAGTAGGAATAGGAAGAGGGGAAGGAGAAAGGAAGGGGGCGGCCCCCTCCCCAAGTCGGATTGGGCTTGGGGCGCCCCTCCCTTATTCCTTCTCCTTCCTCCTACATGGGCCCAATAAGGCCCATATACCTCCGGGGGTTCGGTAACCTCCGGAGCTCCAAACTTCTCCGGAACCTTTCCGGTGTCCAAATATATCCGTCCAATATATTAATCTTTATGTCTCGACCATTTCGAGACTCCTCGTCATGTCCGTGATCATATCCGGGACTCGAACAACCTTGGTACATCAAAATACACAAACTCATAATATAGCCGTCCTTGAAACCTTAAGCGTTGCGGACCCTACGGTTCGAGAACAATGTAGACATGACCGAGACACATCTCCGTCAATAACCAATAAGCGGGACACGGATGCCCATATTGGTTCCTACATTTTCTCTGAAGATCTTTATCGGTCGAGACCGCATAACAACATACGTTGTTCCCTTTGTCATCGGTATGTTACTTACCCGAGATTCGATCGTCGGTATCCAATACCTAGTTCAATCTAGATTCTTGGCAAGTCTCTTTACTCGTTCCGTAATACATCATCTCACAACTAACTCATTAGTTGTAATGCTTGCACAAGGCTTATGTGATGTGTATTACCGAGAAGGCCCAGAGATACCTCTCCGAGCAATCGGAGTGACAAAACCTAATCTCGAAATCGTCAACCCAACAAGTACCTTTGGAGACACCTGTAGTACTCCTTTATGATCACCCGATTCGTTGTGACGTTTGGTAGTACCAAAGTGTTCCTCCGTAAGCAGGAGTTGCATAATCTCATAGTTACGAGGAACATGTATAAGTCATGAAGAAAGCAATAGCAACATACTAAGCGATCAAGTGCTAGGCTAACGGAATGGGTCATGTCAATCAGATCATTCTCCTAATGATGTGATCCCGTTAATCAAATGACAACTCATGTCTATGGTTAGGAAACATAACCATCTTTGATTAACGAGCTAGTCAAGTAGAGGCATACTAGTGACACTCTGTTTGTCTATGTATTCACACATGTATTATGTTTCCGGTTAATACAATTCTAGCATGAATAATAAACATTTATCATGATATAAGGAAATAAATAATAACTTTATTATTGCCTCTAGGGCATATTTCCTTCAGATACCCCCTAATCCAGGACTCCCTCACTGGGTACACCGACTTACCATGTACCACGCCATGAAAAACTGTAGAGGATGGCTTAAGATCTTGTTCAGTTAAGTTCATACGGAAAAAAGTATCATAATAAAGGATATTGATGCTGCTTCCACCATCCATGAGCACTTTAGTGAATTTATAACCCCCAACTTGAGGGGCAACCACTAATGCCAGCTGACCCAGATTATCGACCCGGGGCGGGTGACCCTCACGACTCCATACAATTGGATGTTCTGAACACCGGGAATATCGAGGCACCGCCGGCTCAACTGCGTTGACCGCATGTTTATGAACCTTCTGGTCTCTCTTGCAAAGGCTTGTGGTGAAAACATGATATTGGCCACTATTAAGCTGCTTGGGATTACTCTGATATCCTGAATGTTGTTGCTGGTTACCCTGACTGGGCTGCTGATTATAACCACTCTGATTACCTTGTCCTTGATATCCAGAATTTGAGCCGCCGCCCCCAAAGCCGGGCCCGTGTGAGCCGAATCCTGACCCGCCGTGCGGGCCATTATTGTTATTATGATTCTGGTGATAGCCAGAATTCTTGTATTCCTTCATAATAAAGCAATCCTTCCACAAGTGAGTCGATGGTTTATCCGAGAAACTATGTTTTGGGCAAGGTTCATTCAACATCGCCTTCAGGTTAAATCTCGGTCCTCCAAACTACAGCTTACCCTTACGATGCTGATTATTACCTTGTGTATTGGTGTTAGCCACAAAGTCTGACCCACCATCGAGTTGCTTGCGTTTGCCGCCATTGCCCTGGTTAAGACCTGTCACGTTTTGTTGTTGACCATTCTTCTTCCCCTTGTTGGACTTCTCATCATCGGATCCAAGATCTTTGGTGTTGTCTGAGTCAGCATCCTTGATGAGAGCCGCCATGAGCTCTCCCATGTCATTGCAGTGACGTTTAAGCCGCCCCAACTTCTGCTTGAGGGGGGTGAAACGGTAAATTTTCTCTAGAATTAGAACAGCACACCCAGCATTGATACTATCCGATGAGTGGATAATGGCTGAAACTCGACGAACCCAGTGGTGGGCCGACTCATACTCTCGCTCCACACAAGCGTCAGATCAATAATCGATAGGGGCTGCTTACATGTGTCTTTAAAATTCTGAATAAAGCGCGCCTTCAACTCAGCCCATGAATTGATAGAATTGGCGGGTAACCCCTTCAACCAGGTCTGAGCCGGCCCATCCAGCATCATGGTGAAGTACTTAGCGCATACAACATCGTTCACATCTATCTCCATCGCCAGCTTGTAGCTCTCAATCCAGGCCTCGGGTGGAAGATCAGTTGTGTAATTAGCCACCTTACGAGGGCCTTTAAAATCCTTAGGCAGTCGTTCATTACGTAGAGCCGACACTAGACACGGTACACCAACAGTCCTGGAAGTCATCCCAGCCTCCACAGACGCCGAAGGGTTTAAATGAAGCCGCTGATGAGCCGCTAATTGAGCCGCCAGCTCTGCCTCTTGACGTGCTCTAGCCTGATCCATAAGGGCCTGAACATTATTATCATCACGGGGCGGGTTATCCCCACGGGGCGGGTCATCGCTGTGAGTCGGGTTACGACACCGCTCGCTGCAGGAAACCGCCGGCGATTCAATGCGCCGGTTGTAACTTAGACTATGGCGTGGAGTTGAATGAATTCGCTCGCAGCTGTATGAGTAAGCCGCCTGCTGAGCTATCATCGTCTGAAGAAGTTCCACGGCGTCCGGGTCTCTCTCGCAGCGGGAGACTCGCCTTCTACCAGAAGAGCCGCCAGCCGGGAAGCCACGACAATCATATTATCCAGTGGGTTGGAGTAATGGCCCGGAGGTGTTGGTACGCGCCGAGGTGGGGTTAAATCCATACGAGGCGGGTCCGGCATACAAGGCTGAGCCGCCGTGCCCGTCACAGGCGCCTCAGTAGCCCGGATCACACCGGGCGGGTTACTCATTCCTGCTCCGGGTGTATTAAAAAGGTTCCGCCCCTCAAACAGCAAAGGTAAACGGGTCTGGTGCCTCCTCCGAAGGACAACATTTGATGTATTTTGATCAAGACTTAAACGGAAAGCCTCGGCCCTTATTTGCTGCATCTCGGCCTCTAAGGCGGCTCGCTCTGTGGCCATACTGACATTCTTTGCCTCAAGGTCCTCTCGGGCCTTGGTCACCTCACCCCGTAGCTTTGCAACATCCGCTTTATGTTGTACCTGATTCGCTGGAGTCACCTCCGCGGCTAACAGAGTCGCCAAAGCATCCAAGAGGTCAGATAGGACTTGAGTCGACGGACGCGCAGAGCCGCTCACTCCAGCTGTTGCAGCAGCAGTTGAGCCGGACGTCATGGCCGCAGCAGTTGAAGATTGTAACACTGGTTGTGTGCCGGCCATAAAAATTGCAGCCCTACTCGGTAGCTCATAGGGCTCCGGAATACTATCACCATCGGAATAGCCCCCAAGCCCGCCGTCCTGAAGTTGATAGATTGACTCTTTTTCGCCGGTTGAGGACTCATCACCTGAATAGATGGCCGTCTCTTCACCAGACATAGATCCTTCCTCAAGATCCGTCCCATGAACAAAGCCAACAAAAGCGCGCTTCCGGACGGGTTAAACCCTGGCGGGTCGCGCGCTGAGCCGTCTCAATGATGTTGGTGCAGGAATTCGGCTCAGGCTCTGATTCGCCGATCTTGCCGATGAAAACGTGAATTCCACCAAAGGGGACCCGGTACCCGTACTCAATTGAGTCGGCCTCGGGGCCCCAGCCAACATCGTCAATGTAGATCTTGCCGCGGTGACTCTGGGTCATCTGGCCCACGGCGTATCCCTTGAATCCTGAGAAGCCGCCCTTCAAGAACTCGAAACCACCGTGCTCTAGCCCCACGGTGGACGCCAACTGTGGTGGTATTGTCACCGCAGATGCCCTTGTGAAAGGACTTAGGTATGGAGCCATCGCAATGTAGGTTAGCTCGAACTGGTTGAATGGGACAAAGGACACAAAGGTTTTACCCAGGTTCGGCCCCTCACAACGAGGTAAAAGCCTACGTCCTGCATGTAGTTGTATTGCTTGGGTTTCGATTACTAGGGAGTGAATACGCTTGACCTAATTCTCGATTGATCATTTTTCTGGCCTAAGCCGCCGCCGGATCTCGCCTTTATATACACAGGTCGAAGCCCGACGGCTTACAAGAGTCCGAGCCGGATCATACAACGTGAACGGCCTGGTTTCTAAATCTCTTTGCCTTAACAGACAAGCCACCATATGGCGGTTCACATGTTCGGGTCTTGGGCCCCCACTAGGCTTGCCTCTGAGAGTCGTCGTCTTCATACTTCTTCTTGGGCCTCCTTGAATCTTCTTTGTATTAACCGCCAATGGTGTAACCCGGCCCCGGCATGGCGGGTCACA
Source organism: Aegilops bicornis (assembly GCA_021605145.1). NCBI lineage: Eukaryota > Viridiplantae > Streptophyta > Magnoliopsida > Poales > Poaceae > Aegilops > Aegilops bicornis. The sequence goes on from CM038674.1 coordinate 244,042,158, forward strand.
CCTCGGGGTTATATCCCCAACAGAAATCCATGCTTTATCTCTCATGGTGGACCCCCGAAGGGTCTCTTGATACATTTTGCGCTAGTTAGCCTCCATAGTTCTACGTAATCGATGATCCTCTTGACTATGTCTCTAGTGCATGGAAGCTTCTTTCTGAAGGTGCATTGGTTGCGGTCTTGCCAGATTTCCTAGCAAGCCAACAAAAGCATCGTCTTGACTCCTTTCCTCCCCCTCGGTTCAGTTACATCATAGATTCATTGCGCGATTTCCCATGGCCTTGAGGTGATGCCACTCATCCTTTGGACTGGAGGAGAAGCAGCCCTGCCATTGCCCAATTTTTGCCCACACTGCTTGTGCCTTCAGGCAGGTCCAGAAGAGGTAGTAGGCTAATTCTAGGTTCGTGACGCGGAGTTAACAGAAGTATTCGTTCATCCATCCTCGTCGTCACAATCTGTCGTTGCACCATAGCCTGTTTTGGAATAGAAGCTAGGCGAACAACCCCGGCGCCCACACCTTCCAAATACGTTGGTCGAAGTTTGTTGCCATCCTCCCTTGAAACTGCACTAGAGCATCTCCAACAGGAGCATAAAAATATCGAGCACTAAAATAGTTTTACAGTGCCACTGTAGCATTTTTAGCGTGCCATGGTCATGCCGAGGCCAACGTCGGTTTTCCAAATGCCAAAAAAAACACGCGATGCAAATTATGAAGCGCGCGCAGTCCGGTGCCTCAAATTTGCAGCGTGCGATAACGCTTTTTAGCGCATGTTTGAAAGTTTTTTTTACGCGCACTGTTTTGCAGCATCGGTTGGAGCGTCTTCACGTTTAAAAAGAACGATTTTTAGCGCGCCGAGCAGTTTTTGCGTGTGTGTTGAAGATTCTTAGATATGCCGATTTGGCGGAGTATTGTCCCGGGCTTCTCTGATCCACGTGATGGTATCCGGCGTGTCTTGCAGCAGTTGCCCGGCCGCGTCGACCAACGCTCTGTACATCGCGAGAAAATCGCGAAGCAGCTCCTGGGTGCGGCCGTGGGTACATCGCCAGAAAACCTGGTCTGGTGGCGTCCTTTTTCCGAAATGGAAGACTCGAAGACGAGCGAAAAGATTGACTCCTTACGCCGTTGACCCGTCTTCTAGCTCCAGCTGTAGTCTACGCTCTGCAGCAACCACCCACTGGAAAGAGGAAAGCACAGCTACCTTTAATTCCGTCCGTCCATCGTACCGCCGCATACGCGACCGAGAACGCTAGCCACAGTGCCACACTCCCACCTCGACCCGTCCCCCACAGCAATGGCCGCTCCGCCGCGCAAGCGGGGGCTCGCCTTCCGCACGGCGGCGCTCGCGCTCCTCGCCGTCCTCGCCGTCGCGCAAGGGCAGCAGCAGTACGAGGCCAACGCGCAGACCAACTGCTACGGCAGAAACGGCAGCTCCGTGCTCGGCTACACCTGCAACGCCACCGCCGCGGCCGCCCCCTGCGCCACGTACGTCGTCTTCCGCTCCTCCCCGCCGTACTACGGCACGGCCGTCTCCATCTCCTACCTCCTCGGCTCCGATCCGGCCGCCGTCGCGGACGCCAACGGCGTTCCCACCGTCTCCCCGCTCGCCGACTCCCGCCTCGTGCTCGCTCCGGTCCCCTGCGGCTGCTCTCCGCGCGGCTACTACCAGCACAACTCCAGCCACACCATCCAGTTCCGCGGTGAGACCTACTTCATCATCGCCAACAACACCTACCAGGGCCTCACCACCTGCCAGGCGCTCCTCGCGCAGAACCCCAGGCACGGTAGCCGCGACCTCGTCGCCGGGAACAACCTCACCGTGCCGATCCGCTGCGCGTGCCCCTCGCCGGCACAGGCGGCCGCCGGGGTCAGGTACCTGCTCACCTACCTCGTCATGTGGGGCGACAGCGTCTCGGCCATCGCCGACCGCTTCCATGTCGACACCCAGGCTGTGCTCCAGGCCAACAACCTTACTACTAGCGAGATCATATTTCCCTTCACCACTCTGCTCATCCCGCTCAAGAGCGCGCCCACGCCGGACATGCTCGTGTCGTCGCGGGCGACACCGCCCGCACGGGCGCCACCGCAGGCCCAGCAGCCGCCGGCGTCTGGCAGCGGGAAGTGGATTGCCGTCGGGGTCGGTGTTGGTGTCGGCGTTCTTGCGCTGGCGGGCCTTCTTGGCCTGATGTTGTTACGTGTTCGCCGGCGGCGGCCCCGGTCAGGCGTTGGGGAAAGGGGCCGCGGGAGCAAGGTGGTTCTTGACGTGCCCTCGTCGGCGGATTACGACGCTCTTGCCTCCGGCAAGCATACATCGGCAGCTACGATGACCTCCTCATCTTCATCGGCGTTGGTGTCCAGCGACGCGCGCGCGGCGGTGGAGTCCCTGACCGTGTACAAATACTCCGAACTCGAGAAGGCAACGGCAGGATTCTCGGAGGATCGGAGGGTCAAGAACGCGTCCGTGTACCGCGCGGAGATCAACGGCGACGCGGCGGCCGTGAAGCGGGTGGCCGGCGATGTGAGCGGCGAGGTGGGCATCCTGAAGCGCGTGAACCATTCCAGCCTTGTCCGCCTCTCCGGTTTCTGCGTCCACCACGGCGACACCTACCTCGTCTTCGAGTTCGCCGAGAACGGCGCGCTCAGTGATTGGCTCCACGGCGGCGGCGCCTCCCTCGTCTGGAAGCAGCGCGTGCAGGCGGCGTTCGACGTCGCCGACGGCCTCAACTACCTCCATCACTACACCAACCCGCCGTGCGTGCACAAGAACCTCAAGAGCAGCAACGTCCTCCTCGACGACGACCTCCGCGCCAAGGTGTCAAGCTTCGCGCTGGCGCGGTCGGTCCCCACGGGCGCCGACGGTGGCGACGCGCAGCTCACCCGCCACGTCGTGGGCACCCAGGGGTACCTTGCCCCGGAGTACCTGGAGCACGGTCTCATCACGCCCAAGCTCGACGTTTTCGCCTTCGGCGTCATCCTCCTCGAGCTGCTGTCCGGGAAGGAGGCGACATTCGACGGCAGCGACAAAAGGGGGGAGACACTGCTGTGGGAGTCCGCGGAGGGGCTGGTCGTCGACGGCGAGGACGCGCGCGGCAAGGTGCGGGCGTTCATGGACCCGCGGCTGAACGGCGACTACCCGCTGGACCTCGCCGTCACCGTGGCCTCGCTGGCGGTGCGGTGCGTGGCGAGGGAGCCCCGGGGGCGGCCGTCCATGGACGAGGTGTTCGTGACGCTGTCGGCGGTGTACAACTCCACGCTGGATTGGGATCCCTCGGACTGCGGCAACTCTCGCTCTTCGATCGTGGGGAGATAGTACTGCTGAGCAAAATCACTTGATGTGTATGTAATCTGTTGGGGTAGTGAGAGTGAAGAACCAGTAGCTTTTCCCCATCCGGTGTAACGACTTTATAATTAAACTAGCAAAATGGTTCACTCGATGCGCGGGTTAGAACTTTAGAAATTTTAATATGAGAACATATTAATTGATTTTTCTACAGATACATTGAGACCAAATGTGTTGAAATTTACAAATATAAATCTTTTTAACATAGTTTTTTTGTATGCATATTTTTTTCTCATTGACATGTAAATATATATGTTTGTCATTTACGTGCTTATTATGCAAACCGTACTAAATGTAGTTTTAATTATGAATCACATTTTGAAATTTATAATTGATATCATTTTTTGGCATTATGATTTTTTTTCTATTTAAGTTTCAATTTGTTTAGTTCACCTTTTTTAGGGAGAAACAGATGTGCCATCTCTCAGTTACATGCAGTTTGTCAAGTTGGAAGAAGAAAAATGTGATTGTTTGTAGTTTCAATTTGGTCGTCGTATTTGAAGTAGAGAATACATATATGAAATCATTTCCATGGTACAACAAATAGCAATTTATTTATGAAAAAACATATGATTAAATATATTTACTAATATAAATTATGTCAAAAAACATATGATTGAAAAACAGGGATAAAACCTAAGTATTGACATGACGGCAAAAATATCAAGGTGATGTATTACTATTGAATGGAAATGATGACAACAAATATGATCGTACATACCCATCTAAATAGGAGTAGCAAGATTTTTCCTTTGTTATGGATTTTTGTTCATATGATAATGCACTATATGTTTGCATGATAAAATATACAATAATTTAGGCCAAACACATGTATATGCACTATATTTTTCTGTAATAATAGCTGATAAGTAGGATTTTTTGTGTATTTTTAGACAATTTTGTGTTGTTTTGTAAAAAATGATTCTTTTGGGCTGGTATGACTAGTTGTGCTTTAACCCAACAATGTCAAGAATATGCCCACGGTGCTGGCACTTCTCTCTCACTCTACGCTAACAATATGTTGCCGCTATGGAGGAAAACGATGACATGACGGGCTGCCTCCAGTGGGAACAGCGACGATGTCTGGCTTGCACGCTTGAGGAAGACAACGGCCCCAATATCCTCATACAAAAGCTGAATCCATGCTGGCTGTGGGAGTCGAGATCCACTTTTGGGCTGGTATGACTAGTTGTGCTTTAACCCAACAATGTCAAGAATATGCCCACGGTGCTGACACTTCTCTCTCACTCGTCGCTGTTCCCACTGGAGGCAGCCCGACATGTCATCGTTTTCCTCCCTTTTCCCTTTTCATGTCTATATGTCATTTTTTTGCTTAACCTTTTCTTGTGTGTGTACGATTGTACCAATACAATGTAATTAAAATACTGTTTGTTAGTAAAAAATGTTAATTTTCTTCTGTCCCCTTCACTCTTTCTGGGCTTCCGTTTGGCATCGACAGTGTTAGGTCCCCTGCCCCATTCATACTTGGCAAATTTAAGTACTACTAATTAGTGTATTTGTGAGTAGCTATAGTTTAATATTTCCCGAAGACACTATGTTTCAACAATTGAGCAGTAAAAAAGGTCTATACAAATTATAATGATACACGGATGCCCTGATTATTGGGTTATACTATAAATTAGGCCACAAATATGAGAAAGTATAGAGTGCCTATATTTGGTATTGATAGCCCTGGCAATAAATGCTTAGTAAATTTTGATTTAGGTTTACACAAAAAGATTAAAGTTCTGACCATTGAGTTTCCGACCAAATTCGAAGTGACAACCACTATCTTTGCTTGTGCGAAAGTTCTTCATTCACCATATTTGCTAAAATATCCCCGCATAGCGTGATCCCTGATATTGTCGCCACTGAAAGAATTTGAGCATGAAAAAGTGACATAAGGATCATCTATGTAGTCTAAAATTGATGTAGTAAATGAATTACCTTCAGTCTCATGGATGTTTTGACATCTGCAGAAAATCATGTTCATAAATCTTTTGAACAATACTTGTCCTTTCATATGGATTTTATACATACCTGAGCATTGTTTATCAATATTTACTCTACTCTCTAATGTATCACTATCAGCAAATTAAATGTAGTAGTCAAAAAGATAATTTTACCTTTTCCTTTAGAATTTATAGGCTATTTCATCTTTTTTCCATATTTTTGATTTAATTGTATAATAGAAAACTTCATCACAGCTAAAAATAATCAATAATTAACAACTAAGTTAAATTTTACTTATTCCAGAATACGTATTTTATCTGGTTCACTGATATCATAACAGATCGATTTTGATTAAAGAGAAACATTTACCCGAAGACGGTTAAAGTATTGTGATGATGCAACAACAAAAAATTAACATTAATTCCAATGTTGGAAGGCAAAAAGGGCTAGCTTGCAACATGAGTTTTCTTCGGTATGGTGGTCGTCGTTCTCTAGCACCTCCACCATCTAGAGCCCAGCACCCAATATCCGTAAGTTTTTGAATGGTAATTTGTCAGACAAAATAAAACAACGACACGTACTAATATAGGTAGTTAATTTACTATAAAGAGAACACGTTAATGCTTTGTCCACACACAAAACTTTCTGGTAGTTGAATTAGTGAACGTACCTAACTTCCATGATATTTGTACAACATTATGTGTTCTCGTGGCCTGCCTTCTAGTCTCGCATGACTTTTTGATAGTTTTTCTGATCAAGATTTTTGTTCTCATGTACAGTAAGAGCGACAAACTACTTATACAATGATTCATTTGGTTTCAGATTGTAAGGTGCACATATGCTACTTGTCCTGTTTCTGACCCAAATCTGATAGGATATATTCTGTGATATTTGTTGTGCCTACTTATACTCTAAATTTTCATTCTCTTGTAATGTTCAGTATATTCGCCTTATAAAGGAATGTGAAGTTCTATCTTAAGTATTGTCATGATTCATGGTAACGCTACCCCTCCTCACTCTGAATATATTTGCTTCTATCTATCATACTATAGTATTCATTGATCTATTTAAGGACCATATATATGTGTGCAACTTTACTCTGTTGTATTCTGCTCCCTTTCGCACTTCTGCTGACCTGAAGACATTATTTAACCAAGCTGTGTTGATCTGTCCGTTTGGTGCCACTGCTAAACTGAGAAAGATCACCCGACCATGGGCGGCGTCACTTTTCATTTTAAATTTTATTGCTTAAGTTGTTGCCCTTGCCCAGTTTATATAAAAAGGAACAAAATGCAGTCACATTCTGTTTCTGGCTACTGAGCGCACACTTGTACCTGTAAATTAATACAGTAAAAATTCATCTATCCAACTCCTGGTATATACGTCCTGTAACAAAGCTGAATTAGGAATCAATTGAGCGCACACTTGTACCTGTAAATTAATACAGTACAAATTCATCTATCCAACTCCTGGTATACACGTCCTGGAACAAAGCTGAATTAGAAATCAATTGATATAAAGCCAGCAAGATTAACTCGGGGGCATATGCACGGTATGGATTTCAGAGGCTGTTTAACTTAGGGGTATGCACACTATGGATTTCAGAGGCTTATATCAAGCCTTCTTTGTTTCTTTACTAGTGGTTGGGACGCCACCCGGTGGCGCCGCTTGAGAAGGAGTTGTGCGCACGTTTTCAATTAGAAAAATACATGTAGTCCTCACCCATCTAGAAAAATATACTTTTTAAATCATCACCTCTATCTAAAAAAAGTAAAAAAGAAGAAAAAATCACCAACGCAGGCAGCGAGTGCCACTTTGTGTAGCCCTCCATTTAAAAAAATATGTGGGGTCATCACCTTCATCTAAATATATAAAACATTTAAAAAAATTCTGACCTCCATCTAAAAATAATATTCAAAAGCTTTTTCACCGCGGCCTATCAGCGCCACGTGGCATAGCTGGTTGGCCGCCCTTCACGCGTAATAATATTCAAAAGCTTTTTCACCGCGGGCTATCAGCTTGCGCCACGTGGCATAGCTGGTTGGCCGCCCTTCACGCGTAGCTTAATGGTTTTAACTAGTGGCTGGGGCACCACCTGGTGGCGCCTCTTGAGGCGGGATTGTAAAACTATCTCTAGTGAGCTTCATTTCTGGAACACAAAGCGCCTTAAAGAATGGCATCCATGCTCATACTATGATTTATTTGGATATAATTGGGCATCTACATCAAACAAATAAAGTAATTCATAACAGCAGGAACTGCAGTGGATGTTTGAGAGTTCAATTATAGCACCTTCCCATAAAATGAAATTTTCACCCTATAACATTGCATACATGCAAATTGTAGAAAACTAAATTGATATCATTAAATGGAGAATGTACAAGGCAAGGGGCAGAAAACAAACAAAAGAGACGCCCAGTAGTAAAATGCTAAGAAAACCTATCAACTTTGTAGCATTACACATTTCAACTAATATGCACAAATTTGATGTAATCACACAACCAAACTGGAATATAGTTCAATCTTCAACCATAAATTGACATCGAACAAGAAACCGTCCAACAAATACTCCCCGAGTGATGGGAATCTACCTTGCAGTCTCCAGCCATGGTGAGGCGTCCAAAGCAACGGCCAGATGCCGGCTCCCTTAGAGAATGACGAGATGATCCCTTTGTTGCCTGCAAAATAATTCACAACACAATTATAGAAATATGTCACTCATGCCAAGAGATAAATTTCGTATCTTACCTCGTAGTTGTCACAGGATGATACACTCAGAAGGATTTTAGTCTCCAATGAAGTTTCTTTTCTTCAAATGTCGAACCTTTGACCAATCTGCCAGAAATATTTTGATAAGCTTGCCAAATGCATGTAAATATAATTTAGAACATCATTTCATAGCTAGTACAACTTAAATTTGAAGCTTTTCATGTACTGTTTTTTTGCATCAACCAACCAAAGGCCATCACACAAATAACTGAAGCCCTTTTCTTACAGACTTACAAAGCACACGTAAATAGAAATCATGTGTGCTATTAATCTCACAAGAAAGTTGAGTACAACAGCCAATTGTTTCTCTAGATGCATGACCTAAAACCACGAATCAAATTTTACAAGCAATCTCATCCACACGGATGCTACAGCCACAAGCAGGACAAGAAACATCACGAAGCAATCCCCATTGCCAAAAGCTTGCTCCTATCGCTCCATGTCAATCGAACTAGCTAAGCAAATCCCAAGCATACAATTTGAGCGAACTCCCAAAGATAACGGAAGGAACAAAAGGGCAGGCGAGTGTCATCTATACCAAAATTCAGAGAATCAAGTAGGACATGATTCTTTTCAACCGAATAAGAGTAGAGTATAATATAGTTATTATGCCTTCTCTATTAGTATGAAAGGACCTTCAGTAAAATGGCAATAAGAATTAAGCTCATCAACCAGGTATCTATTCATGTCAGATCAAGGAAAGTAAGTGCTCGGAAAGAAGGTATTAATCTTGATTTGGCTGTACCATTATTTTATAGATGTGCCTGGTCCATGGCGTGTACAGGCGGATCCTTAGATAATCGGTGAGAGCCCCTCAACTAAAAAAAGGATTAATCTTGCTGAAAACCCTTAGATAATAATAAAAAGGAACAAAGGGGCAGGTGAGTGTTATCTATAAAATTCAGAGAATCAAATAGGAGATAATTCTTTTCAACAGAGTAAAAAGTAGACTATATAATATAGTCCCTCCGTCCCATAATATAAGAGCATTTTTGACACTACACAAGTGTCAGAAACGCTCTTCTATTGTGGGACGGAGAGAGTGCTTATTATGCATTCTCTATTAGAATCCTCCACTTATCTCATGTATGTACAGAACTACAGATACAAAATTTAGATCGGGGATAGAGAAGAAAACAAGATATCAAAGTATACCTTTAATCAAATGCTTCAAGGAGCTTCTGGACCGGCAGTTGCCATCACCCAACTTGCAGATATGAACTTCACAGCTGAAATATCAAAAGTTTTAGCTTTGTATCATGACTAAACTTTCTAAATTTCAGGAAATACCAAACGGCATTACTTACAAGTTATGACATTGCAAAATAGAGTACACTTTTTAACAGTAGTGCACCTTGCATCAGACGAGAACCAAGGCATCTTCCTACATAAGACCAAGAAATCTTTAGAATCTTAGAATTCAGCACATATGTGATTTAGTAAACAAATTACCTCAGATTTTGGAGAGAAAATCAAGGAGAGGAGGGATATCCGGATATGTAGCCCCTGGCTTTTCCCAGTCGGCTTGTCCCTTTTAGCTGCTGCAGGAAAAAATCAATCAAAAGATCAAAAAATACTGTAGTGTGTGTCAGCCAACGAAGCCGTGCAAGCTCTAGACGGGCTTGATCCCCCAATTAATTAGTGAGAAACCCATTGCGTGGAGTAGTACTTATCCCCCACCCGACGACATGATTAGTATATGTCCCTCTCTCAATTAGACGGTGCTGCTACTGACTTGATTTCTCTGATCCTTATTTGACTCCGGGTCAAATCCAGGTCAATACGGCAGTTCATTAGGAGTGGTTGCACGAAAGAAGCATTCAACCACGCACACCAGCGCAAGCACAACACGCGCGCACCACATAGCTAGCACATACGCACGCCTCGAGAAGGACCGAGCCCACGCACATCACACACACACGCCCGCGCTGCGCCCTCAGCTGCGTGTGTCGTCCGCGCGGCGCCCAGCGGCGACTGCCGCCACCGCCAAGATCTCCGCGACTTTCGCTAGAGAGGGGAGGGGGGGATGGGAAGGAGAGAGAGCCGCCACACACTGACCTTCGATATGAAGCCGCCGGTACACCTGTGGATGGGTTGGAGATGAAGTTGGCGACAAGAACTATCAGCTATCTTGACGAGGACGCTCAGCTGGGATTTGAGCGACCACCACGAGCACAATCGTCGGGGTGGCGTCTGCCGATGGCTGCTCCCCCGCAGCCGCACCCCGCCATACAAAATCCCTCCAGTCATCTACAGCGCACCAGCACCACCGCCCCGCCATGCGCCCCCGCCGAAGACGCCGCCCCCGTCCCTCTTCCTGCTCACCCACCAACTCCTCACTGCCGTCTTCGTGCTCGTCCTCGGCCTCCTCGGCCCCGACCCGTCCCCCGACGCCCGCAAGCACAGGCGGAGCGACCGCAAGGGCCTTCCTTCTCACCCACCAATTCTCACTATTGTCTTCGTGCTCGTCCTCGACCTCTCCTCCGACGCCCACAAGCGCAGGCGAAGCGACCAGGAGGGCGACAGCGACGCCGCTGAAAGCGGGCCCGTGACCCTGTCCGCGGCCTCTCACGTTCGTTTTTCCCCCTCCCGGTGGCTCCACAGATCTGGCGATGTTGAGAAAAACGAGCAGAAGTGGCGGCGGCTGCGATGGCGCGCGGAAGGAGAGGAGGTCGCGTGCGTGGGGAAGGGTGCGAGACGCAAGGAGAGCTATTTTTTTTGGGTCCGGCTCACGTGCGGGGTTCCCAGCAGGAATTACTGTGCAGGGCCAACAAATGAGCGCCACGTGTCGTTGTGGGCCCACAGCTAGAATTAAGTTCTATTTATTTTGTTTCCTTCTTACTGATCCGGTCTTCCTCACCACCAGAACCATTGCCGGCGTTGATGGTTCTTGCCCGCTCGTCGGCCTGTGACGCCACTGGCCCGTCTACCTCCAGTCGAGGACGTCGTGGATGCCGGCGGCCAGCCCGGCCGAGCCTCCCATGGCGATGGCCCCAACATGGTGCACCCGCCGAGGCTCCATCCAAGATGAAGAACACGCACAAGCAGAGGAAGCAGAGAGGCAAGAAGAAGGCGCCCGCCCCCTCGCCGAGGCCGCTCAGCCTGCCCGCGCCCGTCGCACTCGAGTCCGGCCCCGCATGCTCTGCCAACGATCTGGTCATGCTTCACTAAATAGTCGATCTCTTTTAATTTGGTAACGATCGACAGAATAGATGGAAGGATGAACTGATTTTTGTTAATGCAGACTGCAGAGCGGGAGCGGCCGGCGGCACGGGCACCGGGACATGGTCGTGCTTCCGCTGTCTCTAGTGTGGTGAAAGTGAAACGCGGAGAGATCCATCCATTTTTCATGTATCATTCAGCCATTACGTTTGCTTGTTATGACAGACATCCATCACTTTGATTGAATCTCGCCGGAACGGGAGATTAACACGGCGATGCTCCAACAGACAAAAAAATGACAGCTTATAAATTCTATCTCCTCATCTAGATTGCTTTGGCTCAATTAAATTGACGGGGAGGCGTTAATTGACCTCACAAATCCGACATGCATGAGCGACGAAAACATATGTGGTCGTGCCTTGGAAGAGGGCCGGGCGGTGGCAATGTGTTCGAACGACGGTGAGGGGTGGGAGAAGGATCCCGGGCGGCATGGGCTAAGTGATGACAGTGACGACACACAAAGACGCCGGCGGCGAAGGGCTCTTCATAATGACGAGCAAAAGAAAAAACAAGCAGATGCATGCGTCGTACAACTAGCAGGGCAGTCCTCGACTGGCAGTGGCGTCATAGGCCGACGAGCGAGCAAGAATCATCAGCGCAAGACTGGTACTTGTGGTGAGGAGGATGGAGGACCGAAGCAGTAAAGAAGAAACAAAATAAATCAAACTTAATTCTAGCTGTGGGTCTACAATGACACGTGGCGATCACTTGTTGGCCCTGCACAGTAATTCCTGCTGGGAACCCCGCAGGTGAGCCGGACCCATTTTTTTTGTCTCTGTTTTTTCTGCCCACCCAATCGCTAACGCATTATCTTTTTTTCCTGTGATGACGTGGACAGTAGGAGGAGGCGCCCTTACCGTGACTGTTAATGGGTTTAATTTGTCACAGGTGTTGGCAGTGGCACACGATTTGTGGAGTTTCCGGCTAGCCATGCATGTATTGGTCAAGAGATACTCTTAAAGCTAGCTTTGCTAAAGCCAATTTCACCGCGTGACCCAAATTTACCCCAAATCGTCCGTTTGTGTCCGTTTGGGGTAAAACGGACAAACCGAACGACCCAACGCATGGGAGCATACGAACGTCTCGTCCGGTCTGACCGCTGCATTTTCGCACCAAAGTTGCTTTCTCGGTTTGGTAAAGCGGATGAAAGCGGACGTCTTCGCGTCCTCGTCGTCCTTCTGTGTCCGCCTCGTCCCCACATGTCACTCTCTCCTTTTTTTGCCTGGCCTACCACGTGCATCCACTACGGACAAAATCCGGACAAAATATAGGGTAGTAACGGTGGGTGCAGCGAGTTTGTCCGATCTCTGTCCGGCGTTTGTTCTCCCTGTTTTTACCCCATACGGACAAAATCCGAACAAAATGGGGTAAGATTTAAGGTCGTGCGGTGGAGTTGGCGTAAGCTACGTGTGCGGCGGCGTCATAGACCAAGCTAGCCCCAACAGATCAACGTACGTCGTGTTTCCAGCAAGCCATACATGTACAAATCAAGCTACTTGACGAAGCTAGCTTTGCCAAGCGCGCGATAGACCAAGCTAGTCCCAACAGGTCAGGTCAACGTACGTCATGTTTCCAGCTAGCCATACATGTACAAATCAAGCTACTTGACGAAGCTAGCTTTGCCAAGCTACGCGCGCGGCGGCTATCTAGTACCAATCTAAATTTTATCTGAATCTAACTCATTTTCTAGGAAACCGAGTTCCTCAATCGATCTTGGCACATCTTGATAAAAACAATGGGGATAGTGAATATCAACCAATCTACACCCTAGAGTTTGGGAAGGGGCGGCAATACCTTAAAAGGATAACTGGAAGAATGGAGTCCGTGGAGTACCAGGTTGTCTTCTTCGGCCTCCAGTGATAGCTGACATCGCCGGTGCTGGAGGCCTCAGGGAACGTATCTAGTGCACCAAGGCAATTGGTGCTACCGATGCACCGGACCCCGTTGCACATTCAAAAATGTTCCAAAAAATCCGGAAAAAATTTAGTGCATCGATACAACATTAATGTATGTTGTTACAAAAATTCAAAAAAAATGCTCAAGAAACAAAAATGACAAATTTGACGTCAATGTGCTAATGGGCCAAAACTGAAGCCCAATTTGTGTTGTGTACTAATCGGTGTCAGATTTGATATTTTTATATCTCCAGCAATGTTTCAAGTATAGGTTTGAATTTTTATGACAACGTACATTCATATTATGTCAATGCACTAATTTTTTTCCTTCTTTTTTGAAATTTAAATGTGCAACGGGCGACTGGTGCACCAGTAGCACAAATTGCCCCGGTGCACCAGATACATCCCCGGAGGCCTCAATGATAGTGGCAGCTACCGCCAGGTCGCCTCCCTCTTTATTCTTTTCAAGCTTGCCTCTGTTTCGCGTATACGAGGATGTAACAGATCAAGGGAAAAGCTAAGAGGTTTTCTTTCGACGTGCCTGAGCGAAGGGCTATGAGGTTTTCTTTTACGTTTCCTTTTTGAGCGGTAAGTGGTTTTTTTACGTGGGCGAGATGACTTATTAAGGGCAATGGTGGGTAAATTTTAATCTTTTCAATCCATTGATTGTGCTCGCGTAATCGCTTTAAATTGATGGCCATATGTTTCTGATTATTATGGGATTTTCTAGCCTAATTCTCTTTTTTCTGGTTACCCGTAAAGCACTTTTTATATATAAATAAATGGAACTAAAGACTGGTAGTGCAGTACTATTAAGAGGTGATCATTTCCTCAAAAAAAAAGAGGTGATCAGCATAATTACAAATCAGTTGCTGGATGCTCAGAACGTTGCACATGCTGCTACGAAGCCAGGCCCTGTACAATGTTAGGCGCTCAGAAGGTGCTTAGAAAAATAAACCGATTTTTTTTAAAGCACCGATGACTATTTTTATAGGAAAGACACCTAATTAAGTGTCTACCCTGTACAAATAAGCATCGGTGCTTAAGGAAAGCCTGGTTTATTCTCTAAGCATCTCTCCTAAGCACCTTGCATTGTACAGGGCCTCATGGCTGACTCGTTCTGTTGAATGACATGCGGCCCCATACTTCCACTGCATCTATAAGGGCATGACCAACAGCATTCACTCAGCCGTCTATAGCCCATGCCACGTGATATTTTTTATTACGTGGAAGAGAGAGAATAGGGAGAGAGAAGGAGGGTGTATGTAATTTGGCAGGCGGTCGAATCCCATAAATATCGCTAAGTATTGATAGCCTTTTCACCATTGTATGCTGAACCATCGCTAACTTCCCGTTTCCCCTCCCAACTGCCTTATCCCATGATGCCAGATTTCTTTTTCTTTTTTTTCCGAATATGCACGAGTGTGCATATCATATATTAAAGAAGAAAGGCAAAGAATGCCTCCACCGTAGTTTTACAAGAGTCTCGTTACAACACTATTCCTTACTACTCGCCCACCGCTCTAGTCTAAGGAAGAAGGGGTCCACATTCCCCTTAAACTTGCCGGCTACCGGCCATAGCCTTCCTTCAGACCTCGCCCTACCTAGAAGCACACCCATCGAAAAGGATGCCCCGTCAAACACGATAGTGTTCCGATGCTTCCACAACTCCCAAATTGTTAGGACAAAATAATATGGAGATCCTTCTTCTGCCAGTTGTTCATCCCTTGCTTACCACCTAGCCATAGGTCGAGGGAGTCTTGTGCTGTCGGCGTCCAGTCCAGCTTGCCCAGGGCCTCGCAGATCACAGCCCATGTAGATCTAGCAAATACACACGTTAGTAGCACATGATTGATAGTTTCATCCTCCTGTCGCACAAGGGGCATGCGTCCTGATGCGGTAGCCTCTCCGTGCAAGACGATCCGAGGTCCAGCACTTGTCCCTTAATGCTAGCCAAGCAAAGAATTTGCATGTAGGTTGGGCCCGAGATTTCCAAGTTAGTTCCACCATGGGCTCCACAGTCCGGCCCCAGAACCTTGCCGCATATGCCGATCGCACCGAGTAGTGGCCTTTGGTCTCCCATGACCAAGAAACAGAATCCGACACATCCACCTCTGGCTCCCACGTGCTTACCCTTAGCCGTAATGCAAGGAATTCTTGCAACGCCTCTACCCTAAGATTCGGGCCAACATTATTTTCCCAAGACCCATTCTCGATGGTCGGAGCAACCATCCTCGTCGATCTGATCCGCGTTGGGATCCCGTCGTAAATAGCTGGAGCGATCTCCTGTACCCTCATACCATCTATCCAACGATCCTCCCGGAAAAGTGTATTGAGGCCGCAATGCGCTTCACCCCTTGTTGCCGCCTAGAAAAGTAGCTTCGCTTCTATAGGGACCTTTATTATGAACTCCCTCCAGGGTCTACTTGTGTCCACCCTTTTGAGCCATGGCCACCTAGCTTGCATGGCCACATTGAGCCATCTGAGATTCGGTAGCCCTAGACCACCACCCAATTTCGGTGTACATACCGAATCCCAGGCGACCGCACAGTTGCCACCATTCGCGGCAGCCCGTCTGCACTAGAGAAACCCTCTACACACCTTGTTCATCGCAGCAATAGTCTTCATCGGCAGATCCAAGGCCATCATGGCATGAATGGGAATGGCGCAAAGCACTGACTGCACCAAGGTAAGTCGTCCGCTCTTCAGCATTAGAGCCGCCTTCCACCTGGGTAGGCAATTCGCCGTCTGATCAACTAGGTACTGCAACTACGCCGCTGATTGCTTTCTCAATGATAATGCCAGTCCAAGGTATTTGATTGGAAAAGAACCTCTCGGGCATCCCAGCTCCCCACATGCCATAGTGATTTCCTGATCATTGCATCTTATTGGGAGGACCGCCGATTTCACCATATTTATCTGCAGTCCTGACGCCTCCCCAAACATTTCCAAGATGCTCTTGCAAACCTCAAGTTCCACAGGCTTAGGTTTGATGAACACCACCACGTCATCCGTAAAGATGGACAGACGTTGCCTCATGCCTCTATGTGCCAAAGGCTCCAACACACCTCTGCTTGTGGCCCGCTCAAACAACCTTTGCAGTGGCTCCGTAGTAAGGATAAATAACATCGGCGATATCGGGTCGCCTTGCCTCAGCGCCTTGCAGTTATATATAGTGTTCCCGGGGTCTCCATTCACCATGACCTTGGTGGTGGATGTCGCAAGAATCCCACAGATCCATGATCTCCACCGAGGTCAAAACCCCATTTGCTACATCACCTCAAGCAGGAATGGCCACTGGACGGAGTCAAATGCCTTTGATATATCAAGCTTGAGTAGCACAGTGGGAATACTTAGGGCGTTCAGCCTGCGGGCAGTGAGGGAGTCCTGGATTAACGGGTCCTCGGGCGTCCGGACTATGTAACATGGGCCGGACTAATGGGCTACGAAGATACAAGACAAAAGACTTCTTCCCGTGTCCGGATGGGACTCTCCTTTACGTGGATGGCAAGCTTGGCGTTCGGATATGTAGATTCCTTCCTTTGTAAACCGACTCTATACAACCCTAGGCCCCTCTGGTGTCTATATAAACCGGAGGGGTTAGTCCGTAGAGGCAATCATAATCATACAGGCTAGACATCTAGGGTTTAGCCATTACGATCTCGTGGTAGATCAACTCTTATAATCCTCATATCCATCAAGATCAATCAAGCAGGAAGTAGGTTATTACCTCCATCAAGAGGGCCCAGACCTGGGTAAACATCGTGTCCCATGTCTCCTGTTACCATCGACACTAGACGCACAGTTCGGGACCCCCTACCCGAGATCCACCGGTTTTGACACCGACATTGGTGCTTTCATTGAGAGTTCTGTCGTCGCTTTTGAAGAGTTCGATGGCTCCATCAATCATCTACAACAATGCTGCCTCGGAGGATTTCCTCCCGGCCAGCTCTTAGATTCGGCGGCCAAGACCACGGTAACTTCGGCCATCTAGAGCAGATCGACTCGTCCCAGTCACCAGATTAGTTTTGGAAATCTGGATTATGTCGCCGATATCAGGAGACTTGATCTTCCAAGGGTCACGACCCCAACCTCCGCTTCGCTTATAGATCCGGAAGCGTCCGCCATGTCCGGAAGACAGATTACTGAGCCGCGGACTATCTCAGGGCCGCTAAGCCAAAGACGGGAGAACCAGAGGAAGTAGTGTCGCTGGCAACCATCATGAAGCGGACCCTTATTCGGCGATCAAGCCAACCCTCGAGTCGACATCGTGTAGAGCCGGCCAAGGAGTTTCCCCCTCCGCACGTACTCCACGGGTTTCCTTCCTCGGGTCAAACCTCGCCTTTAAGCGAGGCTATGAACTTGATGCGATCCCTCGTCATTCTGCAGGAGCAATATCCAAGACCTTCGCCCGGCGGACTAGGGGTGAGAGCAGGAATTTTACGTCCCCACCCACCACCCACTTCATAGCCACCGCCGAGGACTTAACGGGACATGCTCGACCTACGGATCCGAAGACATCGACGGTATGGACGACGATCTTTGGAGAGGAGCAGCCGAAACCCGCCGATTGCCATCGGACGTTGATCGCCACCTCTTTGTATGACGTGTACATGGTGGACACACCAAAAGAAGGTAGTGGCGTTGATAAAGAAAATCTAGTCGAGAATAAACCTCCTGAGATCCAACCAAAGCGCCGACATCAGCGGCGCCGCTCTAAATCACGCCGTGGAAAAGACAGCGATACCGGCACAGGAGAAAACAATACTCCGGACGATGCCGAAGACAAAGAAGACCCCGTCGAGCCAACTTTCGAACAAGACGACCGGGAAGATAGGAAAGTTAGCCCCGATGAACAGGCTGAAAACGAAGACTCGGAGGACAGCAATTACCTTCCTCTCTCCAAGGATGAGGTGAGCCTCGGCAACGAGGATTTTATCGCGCTCGAGAACCTCTCGGCGAGGAGGCGCTTTAAGTGCCGGGCTAATTGCCACCGCAAGGAGCACGAAAAAGAAGCGGCCAGACTTCAAGGCGATCAAGATCTACTCAACGATAGGTGGACTAATCCGGCGGCAATCGAGGAATACGTACCTCGGCGCCCAACCAAAAAAGTTACCGAGCGTGTTACCCCCAATTCGACGGCGAGGCCCTCGAGCCCGTACCATCGACCGTAATGCGGTGATCGACCACCTCGTGGCGGGGACAAAGCAACTCGGCTTAACACCACCCATACTACCTCATCGTAAAGGTAGAGATATAACAGCTCATGGATATACATATGACCTGCGGCAAGACCTGGACCGTAGAGTAGGTCAGACCAGATCGATCTACGGATCGCGGGGGCGTGCCTTGACACGCGATGACGGCTATCTAGCCGGACGTGACAAGCATAATCACGCCCGTGCCGAAACCGCAGATGGACTCCATCCGAGCTACGTCACGACTTGGCCCGATATAGAGGCGCCGCACACCCCTACCTTCATCGATGAAGTAATGGAGCACGAATTCCCAGAAGGGTTTAAACCCGTGAATATCGAATACGATGGAACAACAGATCCAGCGGTATGGATTGAGGATTTTCTTCTCCATATTCATATGGCTCGTGGTGATGATGTTCATGCCATCAAATACCTCCCGCTAAAACTCAAGGGACCAGCTCTGCACTGGTTAAAAGTCTGTCTGAAAACTCCATTGACAGCTGGGAGGACTTGGAAGACGCCTTCCGCGACAACTTCCAAGGAACATACATCCGACCTCCGGATGCCGATGAATTAAGTCACATAGTTCAACAGACCAAGAGTCACCAGAAATTTCGACTAGATTCCTAACTAAAAAGAACCAGATCGTCGACCGTCTTGATGCCGAAGCCCTAAGCCTTTAAGCATAGCATCCACTACGATTGGCTCGCCCGACACCTCGTCCAAGAAAAGGCGAAGTCCATGGCGGCCCTCGCGGCACTTATGACCCGCTTTTGTGCGGCGAAGATAGTTGGCTGCTGTATAATAATAATGCAAGCAAACTGGCACCTCTGAAGCCAAGAATAGCAGCAGCAAGCCCCGACGCAACAAGCATAAGCGTGGAAACAATGGTGACAATACGGATGACACGGCGGTCAATGATTGATGGCTCCAAGTCCGGTCGTGGAAGAAGCCATACAAAAGGAACAATCCAGGCTCTTCCAGCTTGGATCGCATCCTCGATCGTCCATGTCAGATCCACGGCACCCCTGATAAACCAGCCAATCATACCCATCGGAGTTGTTGGGTCTTTAAACAAGCCGACAAGTTAAATGCCGAAGACAAGGAGAGGGGGTGGCAAAGTGAGAACGACGAGGAGGAGCCCCGTCAGCCGAACACAGGGGGACCGAAGAATATTCCCCCAGGTTAAAATGGTGAACATGATATACGTTACCCATATCCCCAAGAGGGAGCGCAAACGTGCGCTCAGGGGCGTCTATGCGATAGAGCCAGACGCCCCAAAATTCAACCCATGGTCGTCCTGCCCGATCACTTTCGATCGTAGGGACCATGCGACCAGTATCCTTCATGGCGGTTCAGCCGCACTGGTCCTTGACCCAATCATTGATGGATTCCACCTCACGCTAGTCATCATGGACGATGGCAGCAGCCTCAACCTGCTCTATCAGGATACAGTGCGCAAAATGGGCATCGATCCATCAAGGATCAAGCCCACAAAAACTACCTTTAAAGGAGTAATACCAGGCGTAGAGGCCCGCTGCACGAGTTCAATCACATTGGAAGTCGTCTTCGGATCTCCGGACAACTTTCGAAGCGAGGACTTGATCTTCGATATCGTCCCCTTCCGCAGCGCTTATTATGCACTGCTCGGACGAACTGTATTTGCCCGATTCAATGCGGTGCCACACTATGCTTATCTCAAACTCAAGATGCCCGGACCACGCGGTGTCATAACCGTCAATGGAAACACGGAGCGCTCCCTCCGTACTGAGGAGCACACCGCAGCCCTGGTAGCAGAAGTACAGACGGCCTTATCAAGCAGAACCTTAATTCGGTGGCCAAGCTCCCGGACACTGTCAAACGAGTCCGGACTACTCTGCAGCAGGACAGTCCGGCTCGTCAAGAGCTCGACTATCAATTTGGCCTCCGTCTCAGTCCCGACCAAATGGCGGCGACGTACTGCGCGTACATAACTATGCACTCAAAATACCATGGGCGTAGACGAAGGCGTAACTTGATTGTGGCCCATCATACGTCTCACACACATAATTTTCCTTTTCCTTTTTACCAGTTTTTGGTCTCTTTTTTTTCACAGGCCCCTCCCGACGGCCTGATCATCAGTCCTTTCGAAGGATAGATATACCAAGGCGGCAAGCAGTACAAACGTGTGGGGGAATCTCTAGATGTTCTTTTTGACGATCATTCTACCTATTTTGAGGACCCGCACACAGCTCCCCCTTGGTCCTGGCATGTTAAATAGCCAGGTTGCTTATCACACTATTAGTACAAAATACGCTTTGACCTATCAACCAAATTATAATGGAAACAGTTTGCGGCCCAACTTACGTGGGACTAGCTTACTACCTCATTTTATTATTGTTATCGATTGCACCCGTACACTTTGGTACGCTTCAATTCGCCAAGGGCTTCGTTGTTCTCCATACTACGGCAATAAAGTCCGAACACTTTTTACAGTATAGTTCGGCACCCCAAATTTTAGTATTATATGCATCGGCTCCGAATCATGTCTTTGGTCAATAGTTGGGTTGCCCGGCTTCTGTTCTTGCTACCTTACGTTCCGTCCTATCGGCTAGGGTAGTAAAGGGAGAATTACTGCCATTGTATTTCTGGTTTATCCGAGCAAACATCTCAATAGAGAAAGCCGAAAACTAACTGTCATGATACAGTGAGAGCTGGTCAGCTATTCGGAGGTTACAAATCTTTTGCGATTTTTTTCCGCATTATGCGACGAATCGGCCTTTACCCGATGAGGTGTCTACGGCACCCTAGTCAGGATTAAATACTAACTAGGTGTTGCGCCTACATTTCTATTGTCAAACTCCTATGGCTAAGTGAGAGTGATAAAGCCACATAGTCTGATTGTCTGGTTCATTGCGCTAAACACCTCCTTCAAGGACCAAACTCTTGGATCAAGAGTGTTTAGATTCCATCCCGAACACCCCCGTACTACCTACGAGGGGGCTGAAGCCGACGACTGGCCATCTCTCAGTTTTAACAAAACGGCCGCACACGAGGGAAAATTTTCAAATAACAAACATTATATTACATAACGGCTTTGTTTCATAATACATGAAGGGATAACATGTATGATTCATTCAAAGATAATGTCTTTGGAACACTGGCCCTCTACAATGCGGGATCCCTTCAGGACATCATCGAAATACCGCTCGGGCGTGCGGTGCTCCTTGCCCGCGGGCGGTCCCTCGGTCGCGAGCTTGACGACGTCCATCTTCTCCCACCGCACCTTGACACGGGCGAAGGCCATCCGCGCACCTTCAATGCAGACCGACCGCTTGATGGCATCAAGCCAAGGGCAGGCATTGACCAGCCCCTTCACGGGCCCGAAGTAGCTGCTGGGTATGGCTTCGGCAGGCCATAGACGGATTATCAAATCCTTCATGGCCAGTTCGGCCACCCTATGCAGTTCGGTCAGCTGTTTCAGCTGATCGCTAAAGGGCACCGGATGCTCTGGCGCAAGGTATTGCGACCAGAACAGCTTCTCTGTTGAGCTCCCCTCTTCGGCTTGGAAGAATTCCGCAGCTTCGGCAACACTGCGGCAAATCCATAACGCCTCGAGAACTCCAAATCCGGGTCGATGAAGAGGAACCTTTTCTTCACATACTTGCTCTGCATAATAAAGGCCTTACCCGCCGCGATTTTTCTGGCCTCCTGGACTTCCTGGAGGGCACCCTAGGCTTCAACCCGGGCATCGTGTGTGCTTTGGAGGGCCTTGGCAAGTTCGGTCTCCTAATCCGCAATATTGCACTCTGAGGACTCACATTTCTTCACGGCGTCCTGGAGCTTTTGCTGGACCTCACCAACCCTAGCCTCGTGTTTCTCGCGAGCGACTTGTTTCTTTGCCGCTCTCTCATGGGCTTCGGCCAGCGCCTTCTTGAGGGTCTCCACCTCGGTCGCCGCTCCTACAAAATACCATGGCACTATGGTCAACACAAATCATTCATCCTTTCTGAGTCTACACAAGGTCATTGCATACCTTGAGTGTCCTCCAGCTGTTTTTTCACACGACCGAGCTCTTCCTCGGTCCGCTCCAGACTCTGCTTCAGTCCGGAGACTTCAGCAGCATGAGAGGTCGCTGCCAGCAAAGACGCTTGCTTATTCACATAGACACGTATGGTTAGTCTCCTGTGAAAATTACTTGATCCTCTGTCTGGCTTTTCTTTTCGAACACCGGACAATGTCTCAGGGGCTGCTGTCTATACTATGGCATTCATTTTGCATAATTACATCGCATACCTCAAAGCCTGTTAGAAGGCTGGTGCAGGCTTCGGTCAGTCCGCTCTTAACGGACTGAACCTTCTCAGCCACCGTACCCATAAGGATACGGTGTTCCTCAACAATGGAAGCGCTTTGCAGCGCTTCCAGTAGAGTATCCGGTCCCTCTGGATGGACAGAGGTCACCGGTGGAATCGGTGCACCTCCTTCTTTCGAAGGAGGCTGCTTGCCTGATTCTGGAGCCGTATAGGTCTCCGGAATGATATTCGGTTGGGGGCCAAATTGGATATGGCCCCCCTCGCCAGTCTCCAGGGGGATTTGCTCCCCCATGTGTCCGGTGGCTGAGGTATCGTCCTCTGGCGCCACCCTAACGGCCTCCTGCATCTCTCCCTGGCCTAGGAAGGTCCTTCGGGACCGCACCTCGGCGTCGTCTGTGTCCTTGGGAGAGGAGGCTGCTGGAAGGGACCCGCTGTCCATCACCTTCAGATCCAGCGAATTCCCCGAAGATGAGGATCGCTGGAGGGCGGAACGGGCCGGGCTGCAGCGCATGATTCAGCATGTTAATACCATGAAGTAAAGGAGATGGATATGTGTGTGCGTCTTTGAGTACTTACGATTCGGTCAGGGGCTTATCCCTGGGACACCACTCGGAGCTGCTGTCGATGTCCCACGCAGAGTTGTCCGCAAGGGAAACCCTCCCCTTCTTGGACGCCTCTCCCTCCAGATGCGCGGAGGCCGCCCTTTTCTTCCTTGCCCTCTCAGGGGGAGAGTTGCTCTCTTCCTCCTCCTCGTCGTCCTCGGTGGCGAAGGAGTGAGTTTCGGCGTCTTCGGACGTCACGTCCGAAGTGCCCTTACGTCGGAGGCCACTCCTGGTCTCCTTGGCCTTCTTCTCCGGCACTTGGTGGGGCGCCGGAACCAACATCTTCGTCAGAAGTGGGATTTCTGGGTTTTCAGGTAGCGGAGCCGGACACTGAATCCGCTCCGCCTTCTTTGTCCAGCCCTGAAAAAACAAATATGGAGGCTTAGTTGTCTTCCTCGAGTATGCAAGTAAAGTACCTTGAAATACGAAAAACTTACCGGACTGGCGGGATGGGCCAGGTCGTGCCCACGGTCCTCGGTCGTCTTCGGCCACGTCTCGTTGGACTTGAAAAGCACCTTCCAGATGTCTTCGTGCATAGTGCCGAAGAACTATAGCAAGGTCTGGTGCTTGCCCGGATCGAACTCCCACAAATGGCAAGTACGGCTTTGGCATGGAAGGATCCGGCGAACAAGCATCACCTGGATCACATTGACAAGCTTGATGTTCTTGTCTACCACGCTCCTGATGCGCGTGTGGAGCGCTGTCAGCTCGTCAGACGAAGACCAGTCCAGGCCCTTCTCTAGCCAGGAGGTGAGCCGCATAGGGGCTCCGGGCTGGAATTCGGGAGCCGCGGCCGAGGTGGCATCGCATGGCTCTGTGACATAGAACCACTGCTGTTGCCACCCTTTGACGGTCTCCATGAAGGTACCTTTTGGCCATGTGACGTTGGGCATCTTGCTCACCATGGCACCTCCGCACTCCGCGTGTTGACCGCCCACCACCTTCGGCTTCACATTGAAGATCTTTAACCACAATCCGAAGTGGGGTGGGATGTGGAGGAAGGCCTGCACACGACAATGAATGCCGAGATGTTCAGGAAGGAGTTGGGGGCCAGATCATGGAAATCCAGCCCGTAATAGAACATGAGTCCGCGGACGAATGGGTGGAGAGGGAATCCCAATCCGCGGACGAAGCGGGGGATGAATACCACTCTCTCATGGGGCTCCGGGGTGGGGATGATCTGCCCCTGTGCGGGAAGCCGGTGGGAGATCTCCTGGGTTAAGTACCCAGCCTCCCAGAGCTTGGTGATCTCCTTCTCCTTGACGGAGGAAATCATCCACTTGCCCTGCGCTGCAGACATGGCTAGAGTACTTTTTTGAGGTGGAAAGTATGGAACCTTGGGCGCTAGAGCTCGAGAATGGATGGGCAGAGAGGAAGAAGGCGTGGGTGAAAAGGTGAAATCCTTATCCCTTTATAAAGGTTGGGAATATCAAGCGCCTCCCCACTCGCATTAAAACTCGCCTATTCCCCAAGGGTCATGCAGACGGCGCGGTTGGATTACCACCTGTATTGATGAGAATCCCGCAATAAGGGGACACGATCTCTGCTTTGACAATACGTGCCAATAAAACCGCATCTTGAAACATGGAGCGGGAGGCTAAAAACGGTTCAAAATAATGACCGAGCAGTGTGATACGTCCATTTTGCATCATGCTTTTACATCGATATTTATTGCATTATGGGCTGTTATTACACGTTATGTCACAATACTTATGCCTATTCTCTCTTATTTTACAAGGTTTACATAAGGACGGAGAATCTTTGGCAAATTTGGAATTATAAATTTGGAAAAGGAGCAAATATTAGAGACCTATTCGCACAACTTCAAAAGTCCTGAAACTCCACGAAAGTCATTTTTGGAAATAATAAAAATATTGAGCGGAAGAAATGCGTTAGAGGGCCCCACACAGCCACGAGGGTGGGGCGTGCCCTACCACAGGCGCGCCCCCCGCCTCGTGGGCCCCTGGCTCTCCGATGGCCATCTTCTTCTATATGAGGTCTTTAAATCGAGGAAAAAATCATAAGCAACCTTCGGGACGAGACTCACGCCACAAGGCGGAACCTTGGCGGAACCAATCTAGGGCTCGGCAGCTGTTCTGCAGGGACACTTCCCTCGGGAGGGAAATCATCGCAACGTCATCACCAACGCTCCTCTCATTGGGAGAGGGCAATCTCCATCAACATCTTCACCAAAGCACCATCTCCTCTCAAAACCCTAGTTCATCTCTTGTATCCAATTCTTGTCTCCAAGTCCGGATTGGTACTAGTAGGTTGCTAGTAGTGTTGATTACTCCTTGTAGTTGATGCTAGTTGGTTTATTTGGTGGAAGATCATATGTTCAGATCCTTTATGCATATTAATACCCCTCTGATTATGAACATGAATATTCTTTGTGAGTGGTTACATTTGTTCCTGAGGACATGGGAGAAGTCTTGCTATTAGTAGTCATGTGAATTTGGTATTAGATTCGATATTTTGATGAGATGTATGTTGTCTATCCTCTAGTGGTGTTATGTGAACGTCGACTACATAACACTTCACCATTATTTGGGCCTAGAGGAAGGCATTGGGAAGTAATAAGTAGATGATGGGTTGCTAGAGTGATGAAGCTTAAACCCTAGTTTATGCGTTGCTTCATAAGGGGCTGATTTGGATCCATATGTTTCATGCTATGGTTAGGTTTACCTTAATACTTTTATTGTAGTTGCGGATGCTTGCAATAGAGGTTAATCATAAGTGGGATGCTTGTTCAAGTAAGAACAGCACCCAAGCATCGGTCCACCCACATTACAAATTATCAAAGTACCGAACGCGAATCATATGAACGTGATGAAAACTAGCTTGACGATATTCCCATGTGTCCTCGGGAGCGCTTTTCCACATATAAGGGTTTGTCCAGGCTTGTCCTTTGCTACAAAAAGGATTGGGCCACCTTGCTGCACTTTATTTACTTTTGTTACTTGTTGCTCATTACAAATTATCCTATCACAAAACTATCTGTTACCACTTATTTTAGTACTTGCAGAGAATACCTTGTTGAAAACCGCTTATCATTTCCTTCTGCTCCTCGTTGGGTTCGACACTCTTACTTATCAAAAGGACTACGATAGATCCCCTATACTTGTGGGTCATCAAGGCTCTTTTCTGGCGCCGTTGCTGGGGAATGAAGCGCCTTTGGTAGGTGGAATTTGGTAAGGAAAAATTTATATAGTGTGCTGAAATTTACTGTCACTTGTTACTATGGAAAACAATCCTTTGAGGGGCTTGTTCGGGGTATCTTCACCCGACCAAGAGAGCAAAGAGTTGCTCCTCAACCTAATGAACCTATTGCAAATGAAAATGTTCCCTTTGAAGTTCCTTCGGGTATGTTAGAAAAACTGCTAGCTAATCCTTTTGTAGGAGATGGAACAAAGCATCCTGATGAGCACCTAATCCATGTGGATGAAGTTTGTGGATTATTTAAGCTTGCAGGTATACCCGATGGTGTTGTTAAGAAGAAGGTCTTCCCTTTATCTTTGAAGGGAGATGCATCGACATGGTATAGGCTATGTGATGATACGAGGTCATGGAACTATAAACGATTGAAATTGGAATTTCATCAGAAGTATTATCCTATGCATCTTGTTCATCGTGATCGCAATTATATATATAATTTTTGGCCTTGCGAAGGAGAAAGCATCGCTCAAGCTTGGGGGAGGCTTAAATCAATGTTATATTCATGCCCCAATCATGAGCTCCCAAGAGAAATAATTCTTCAAAGTTTTTATGCTCGGCTTTCTTGTAATAATCAATCCATGCTCGATACTTCTTGTGCTGGTTCTTTTATGATGAAGACTATTGAATTCAAATGGAATTTATTGGATAAAACTAAACGCAACTCTGAAGATTGGGATCTCGACGAAGGTAAGGAGTCAGGTATGACACCTAAGTTTGATTGTGTTAAATCTTTTATGGATACCGATGTTTTCCGTAAATTTAGCACTAAATATGGACTTGACTACGAGATAGTAGCTTCTTTTTGTGAATCTTTTGCTACTTATGTTGATCTCCCCAAGGAGAAGTGGTTTAAATATCATCCTCCCATAGAAGTAAAAGTAGTTGCACCTACTAAAGTTGAAGAAAAACTGTCACTTTTCTTGATCCTATTATTCCTACTTCTTATGTTGAGAGACCACCTTTCCTGTTAGAATAAAGGATCATGCTAAAGCTTCAACTGTGGTTAAGTAAAAGCAATATTAGAACTTATACCCCTCTGAGCAAGTTAAAGTTGAACCTAATATTGCTATTGTTAAAGATCTCTTGGCTGATAATATTGATGGGCATGTTATTTATTTACTGCGGTGAAACTGCTAGAATTGCCAAACCTTGTGCTAAAGATAAACATAGACCTGTGGTAGGCATGCACATTATTTACATTAAAATAGGAGATCATTGTTATCATGGCTTATGTGATATGGGTACTAGTGCTAGTGCAATACCTATTGACTTATACAAAGAAATTATGCATGAAACTGCACCTACTGAGATAGAAGGTATTGATGTCACCATCAAACTTGCCAATAGAGATACTATTTCACCAATGGGAATTGTTAGAGATGTTGAAGTCTTGTGTGGGAAAACTAAATATCATGCTGATTTTCTTGTTCTTGGTTCCCCACAAGATAGCTTTTGTCCCATTATTTTTGGTAGACCTTTCTTGAACACTTTTAATGCTAGGATAGACTGCGAAAAGAATGTTGTTATTATTGGCTTGGGTGATATGTCTCATGAGTTTAATTTCTCTAAATTTAGTAGACAACACCGTGAAGAAGAATTGCCTAGTAAGGATGAAATTATCGGTCTTGCTTCTATTGCCGTACCTCCTAGTGATCCTTTAGAACAATATTTGCTAGACCATGAAAATGATATGTTTATGAATGAAAGAAGGGAAATAGATGAAGTATTCTTTAAACAGGAACCTATTCTGAAACACAATTTGCTTGTTGAAACTTAGGGATCCTCCTCCACCCAAGGGTGATCCCGCGTTTGAGCTTAAACCGTTGCCTGATACTCTTAAATATGCTTATCTTGATGAGAAAAAGATATATCATGTTATTATTAGTGCTAACCTTTCAGAGCATGAAGAAGAGAGATTATTGAAAACTCTAAAGAAGCACCGTGCTACTATTGGATATACTCTTGATGATCTTAAGGGCATTAGTCCCACTCTATGCCAACATAAAATAAATCTGGAAGAAGATGCTAAACCAGTTCGTGATCATCAACGACGTCTGAATCCTAAAATGAAAGAAGTGGTAAGAAAGGAAATACTAAAGCTCCTTGAGACAGATATAATTTATCCCATTGCTGATAGTCAGTGGGTAAGTCCTGTCCATTGTGTCCCTAAGAAGGGAGGTATTACTGTTGTTCCTAATGATAAAGATGAATTGATTCCGCAAAGAATTATTATAGTTTATAGGATGGTAATTGATTTCTGCAAATTAAATAAAGCTAATAAGAAAGATCATTACCCCTTACCTTTTATCGATCAAATGCTAGAAAGATTATGCAAACATACACATTTTTGCTTTCTAGATGGTTATTCTGGTTTCTCTCAAATACATGTGTCAGCCAATGATCAATCAAAGACTACTTTTACTTGCCCGTTTGGTACTTTTGCTTATAGACGTATGCCTTTTGGTTTATGTAATGCACCTGCTACCTTTCAAAGATGCATGATGGCTGTATTCTCTGACTTTTGTGAAAAGATTTGTGAGGTTTTCATGGACGATTTCTCCGTCTACGGATCCTCTTTTGATGATTGCTTGAGCAATCTTGATCGAGTTTTGTAGAGATGTGAAGAAACTAATCTTGTCTTGAATTGGCAAAAGTGCCACTTTATGGTTAATGAAGGTATTGTCTTGGGGCATACAGTTTTTGAAAGAGGTATTGAAGTTGATAAAGCCAAGGTTGATGCTATTGAAAAGATGCCATGTCCCAAGGACATCAAAGGTATAAGAAGTTTCCTTGGTCACGCTGGTTTTTATAGGAGGTTCATCAAGGACTTCTCCAAAATTTCTAGGCCTCTGACTAATTTATTACAAAAATATATACCATTTGTCTTTGATGATGATTGTGTAGAAGCATTCGAAATACTTAAGAAAGCATTGATCTCTGCACCCATTGTTCAGCCACCTGATTGGAATTTACCCTTTGAAATTATGTGTGATGCTAGTGATTATGCTGTAGGTGCTATTCTAGGGCAAAGAGTTGATAAGAAATTAAATGTTATTCAATATGCTAGTAAAACTCTGGACAATGCTCAGAGAAATTATGCTACTACTGAAAAAGAATTCCTAGCAGTTGTATTTGCTTGTGATAAGTTTAGGCCTTATATTGATTCTAAAGTAACTATTCACACGGATCATGCTGCTATTAAATATCTTATGGAAAAGAAAGATGCTAAGTCTAGACTTGTTAGATGGGTTCTCTTGCTACAAGAATTTGATTTGCATATTGTTGATAGAAAGGGAGCTGAGAACCCCGTTGCAGACAACTTGTCTAGGTTAGAAAATGTTCTTGATGACCCAGTACCTATTGATGATAGCTTTCTTGATGAGCAATTAAATGTCATAAATGCTTCTCGTACTCCGTGGTATGCTGATTATGCTAATTATATCGTTGCTAAATTTATACCACCTAGTTTCACATACCAGCAAAAGAAAAGGTTCTTCTATGACTTGAGACATTATTTTTGGGATGACCCACATCTTTATAAAGAAGGAGTAGATGGTGTTATTAGACGTTGTGTACCTGAGCATGAACAGGAACAGATCCTACACAAGTGTCACTCCGAAGCTTATGGAGGACACCACGCTGGAGATAGAACTGCACATAAGGTATTGTGATCCGGTTTTTATTGGCCTACTCTCTTCAAGGATGCCCGTAAGTTTATCTTATCTTGTGATAAATGTCAGAGAATTGGTAATATTAGTAGACGTCAAGAAATGCCTATGAATTATTCACTTGTTATTGAACCATTTGATGTTTGGGGCTTTGATTATATGGGACCTTTTCCTGCCTCTAATGGATATACACATATTTTAGTTGTTGTTGATTACGTTACTAAGTGGGTAGAAGCTATTCCAACTAGTAGTGCTGATCATAACACTTCTATTAAGATGCTTAAAGAAGTTATTTTTCCGAGGTTTAGAGTCCCTAGGTATTTGATGACTGATGGTGGTTCACACTTTATTCATGGTGCTTTCCATAAAATGCTCGCTAAGTATGATGTTAATCATAGAATTGCATCTCCTTATCACTCACAGTCTAGTGGTCAAGTAGAATTGAGTAATAGGGAGCTCAAATTAATTTTGCAAAAGACTGTCAATAGGTCTAGAAAGAATTGGTCCAAGAAAATTGATGATGCATTATGGGCCTATAAACTGCATATAAAAATCCTATGGGTATGTCTCCATATAAAATGGTTTATGGAAAAGCATGTCACTTACCTCTCGAACTAGAACATAAGGCTTATTGGGCTATTAAAGAGCTCAATTATGATTTCAAACTTCTTTGGTGAGAAGAGGTTATTTGATATTAGCTCACTTGATGAATGGAGAACCCAAGCTTATGAAAATGCCAAGTTGTTTAAAGAAAAACTTAAAAGATGGCATGATAAAAGGATACAAAAGCGTGAGTTCAATGTAGGTGATTATGTATTGCTATACAACTCTTGTTTAATATTTTTTGCAGGAAAACTTCTCTCTAAATGGGAAGGCCCTTACGTTATCGAGGAGGTCTATCGTTCCGGTGCCATAAAAATCAACAACTTCGAAGGCACAAATCCGAAGGTGATGAACGGTCAAAGAATTAAACATTATATCTCAGGTAATCCCATAAATGTTGAAACCAATGTTATTGAAACTGTGACCCCGGAGGAATACATAAGCGACACTTTCCGGAACGTTTCAGACTCCGAAAAGGAATAGGTATGTGGTACGGTAAGTAAACCGACTCCATAACAGTTTTTAAGGCAATATTTCTCCGTTTTGGAATATTTAGAAAAATAGAAAAATAAGAAGCAGTCCGGGAAGGACACGAGGCCTCCACGAGGGTGGAGGGCGCGCCCTACCCTACTGGGCGCGCCCCCCTACCTCGTGGGCACCTCGTGTGCCTTCTGGACTCTGTTTTCTTGCACGATACGTATTTTGGTTGGTAAAAATTCATTATATAATCTCCCGAAGGTTTTGACCCCTGTATCACGCAATTATCCTCTGTTTTCGTTTCGAGCTGTCCTGCTGTTTTCGTTTTCGTCCCAGGATTCGGAAGGAGAAAGCTATGTGGATGATTACCTTGCAGATCCTAAGGTCTATGAAGATGTGGAGCATTGTGGTTGGACTACGGAAGAAGAAGAGGACTATGAACCCAAGAGAAAAGAGGAGACGAGCTCAGATGAAGATGAAGTCCCATTACCTCAACCTGGGGACATGCATGTGGAGTTCAAAAAGTCAAGCCTGCCTGATAGGGCGAAGAAACTTAAGATCGAGTTTATCCCTTTTCGTCTCTTGCAGGAAAACAAGCAGGAACTATGCAAAAAGATACTAATCCTGGAGCAGGAGATTGATGACTTGAGGGATCAAAATTTTGTCCTCAAGCGCAAACTAAGGGAGAAGCCTACGCCATCAACTAAACCATCACCTCCACCTTCATCAACAAAGAAGGAAACATAATCACATGGGTATGGGCACTCCCCTTGGCAACTGCCAAGCTTGGGGGAGGTGCCTCGGTATCGTATCACCATCACACTCCTATCTTTACCGTTTTTCTTAGTTCGATCCTATTAGTAGTATCTTGATCTAGTAGAATAAAATTTTATGGCATGATCTAGTTTTGAGTTTTTGCTTTATGTTCTCTCTTTGTAATCGAGTCCGTGGGCTATATATATAATAAAGATTAGTGTTGAGTCAAGGGCTTGATTATCTTGCTATGATCTTGAGTGAATAAAAGAAAAGAGAAGAGAATAAAAAGAAACAAAGAGATCATATTGATCTTATCAAGAGTAATGACTTCACATAGGAAGAGTATGATGATTAAAAGTTGTTGGGAGTTGGCAAACATAGCCTCGGTCATCGTTGCAATTAATAGGAAGTAATAAAGAAAGAGAGGTTTCACATATAAATATACTATCATGGACATCTTTTATGATTGGGAGCACTCATTAAAATATGACATGCTAAAGAGTTGATGTTGGACAAGAAAGACAACATAATGGGTTATGTTTTCTTATATCTGAGATAAAGTATATTGTCATGGATCATCCAACATGTTGAGCTTGCCTTTCCCCCTCATTCTAGACAAATTCTTAGCACCAAGTAGGGATACTACTTGTGCTTCCAAAAATCCCTAAACCAGTTTTGCCATGAGAGTCCACCATACCTACCTATGGATTGAGTAAGATCCTTCAAGTAAGTTGTCATCGGTGCAAGCAATAAAAATTGCTCTCTAAATATGTATGATTGATTGGTGTGGAGGAAATAAGCTTTATACGATCTTGTGATGTGGAAGAAATAAAAGCGACGGACTGCATAATAAAGGTTCATATCACAAGGGGAAATATAAAGTGACGTTCTTTCGCATTAAGATTTTGTGCATCCAACCATAAAAGCGCATGGCAACCTCTGCTTCCCTCTGCGAAGGGCCTATCTGTTACTATTATCTTCTACCTTATGCAAGAGCCACGGTGATCTTCACCTCTCCTTTTTACATTTTATCCTTCGGCAAGCACAGTGTGTTGGAAAGATCCTGATAGATATATCTAATTGGATGTAGGGGAGAATGAGTTATTATTGTTGACATTACCCTTGAGGTAAAAGGTTGGGAGGCGAAACTATAAGCCCCTATCTTTCTCTGTGCCCGATTAAATATCCGTAACCACAAGTATCGCGTGAGTGTTAGCAATTATGAAAGACTAAATGATAGTTGAGTATGTGGACTTTCTATAAAGATTTGACATAGACTCTTTCTGATGTTATGATAAATTGCAATTGCTTCAGTGACTGGGATTATAGTTTGCTAGTTCTCAATAAAGTTTCTGATTCATACTTTTGCATTCTGAATAGATTATTACTTGAGCATAAGAAATCATATGACAATATCCATATATGTTGATGTGATGAGAATAATCATGATGCCCTCATGTCCGTATTTTATTTTATCGACACCTCTACCTCTAAACATGCGGACATATTTATCGTTATTGGCTTCCGCTTGAGGACAAGCGAGGTCTAAGCTTGGGGGAGTTGATACGTCCATTTTGCATCATGCTTTTACATCGATATTTATTGCATTATGATCTGTTATTACACGTTATGTCACAACACTTATGCCTATTCTCTCTTATTTTACAAGGTTTACATAAGGAGGGAGAATGCTGGCAACTAGAATTACGAAATTTGGAAAAGGAGCAAATATTAGAGACCTATTCTGCACAACTCCAAAAGTCCTGAAACTCCAAGAAAGTCATTTTTGGAAATAATAAAAAATATTGAGCGGAAGAAGTACGTCAGAGGGGGCCCCACCTGGCCACGAGGGTGGGGGCGCGCCCCCTACCTTGTGGGCCCCCTGTTGGCTCTCCGGTGGCCATATTCTGCTATATGAGGTCTTTCGTCGAGGAAAAAAATCATAAGCAACCTTTCGGGACGAGACTCCGCCGCCACGAGGCGGAACCTTGGCGGAACCAATCTAGGGCTCCGTGAGCTATTCTAGGGGACACTTCCCAGCCGGGAGGGGGAAATCATCGCCATCGTCATCACCAACGCTCCTCTCATCGGAGAGGGCAATCTCCATCAACATCTTCACCAAAGCACCATCTCCTCTCAAAACCCTAGTTCATCTCTTGTATCTAATTCTTGTCTCCAAGTCCGGGATTGGTACTAGTAGGTTGCTAGTAGTGTTGATTACTCCTTGTAGTTGATGCTAGTTGGTTTATTTGGTGGAAGATCATATGTTCAGATCCTTTATGCATATTAATACCCCTCTGATTGTCAGGACCCCGATTCCAAGTCACATCGATCCAGCCGGTAACACCTCATATCACTTTGCGGCCTCACGCACGGTAATCACACGGGTGTCGCCTTACCATGGCCCGGGACCGTTTGTGCCTTTTGGCTCACGTATATGATAGTTCCGCTAGCATCCATATGACAGAGAACCCGGGCCGACATGGCTAGTCGTGAACCCAAAGCGGCGCTAACCCATGGGGACAGGCATACATGAATCACATCGAGCATGTCGTTCATCAACGTATACATCCAGGCTGTAACCTTTGGGCTAACAGGACTCCGGTAACCGGGCTGTAGCGAGCTAGGCAGGACTCGGATGCCACCGCGTGACATTTACCGAAGGGACAGACCACAGAACAAAGTGAATCACATGCCGGCCGATCAAGTGTTGAGCGGTAGTCTTTGGGCTAGCGAGGACTCCGGTGATCCGGGCTGTAGCGGACTACTATCGCTGAGGAAGCACTAGACTACATTTCCCCATATGAGAGGCTGCCAAGGATAAACAACTAGATTGTCGGATCCCACTCATACCAGGCATTTCAATCATACACACAATATGCCCGATATGAGTACATACAACATGGCATCACAACATAACTCTACGACTCAAATATTTATTCATTAGGCTCCGAGGAGCGAGATATTAGAAACATGGGTCTCATGACCCAACATTCAGAGCATACAAGTCAAAGCACAAGCGGAAGCTTAACATGTCTGAGTACAAACATCTACAAATGAAAAGGGCTTAGAAGCCTGACTATCTACCAGACCCTGCCGAGGGCACAAGATCGTAGCTGAGGTATCAAGCTAAACGTCGAAGTCCACGCGGAACTACTAGCGAGACTGAAGTCTCTCTGCAAAAACAAAATAGGCAAACGTGAGTACAAATGTACCCAGCAAGACTTACATCAGAACTAGCTACATATGCATCGGTATCAACAAAGGGGGTTGTCGGGGCAGGCTGATCTGGCCCACGAACACCTATGGGACCGGCGGACCGAGCCCCTTTCGGTTCGGCGGGGACCGGAGGTCGCACGAAGAGTAGATCGAGGCGAAGCACGCGAGAGGTTTACCCAGCTTCGGAGCTCTCCGAAGAGATAATACTCCTACTGCTGCATGTCTGAGTGTATTGTGTTCTCGCTCAGGAGCGTTGAGTGCTACAGTACACACAAGCTGCTAACGAGACTGAGCGTGGGGGGGACCGACCCTTTCTACGTTGCGCATGGGCCTCCTTTTATATGCTCAAGGGGTCTCCGACAGGTGGCAACGTAGACAAGGGTAAAAATGGAAAAGGAGTGGTTGGTACACCTACTTGTACGGTGGTACAGTGTATCATACCTAACCACGGCGGCGGGGACAAAGGCATTAAATGCCCGTCTCACGTCGCCCTAACGGTGCAAATAGGGACCGTCGGCGCCACCGCTTGCCACGATGGCAATCTTGTCAGCGCCGCTTGCCACCTCGCTGTTGGCTGCACAACCTCTGTAGCGCTTGGAAAGGTCCTGGCGACATGTTAGTGGATGTCTTTGGGGCGTGGAGTCTGAGTGGTGGTTTGCAGCAAAGCGCCTTGCATGCGGTTGTTGTCTTGTCGCGTCCGGAAGCTTGTCGCTCATCGGGCCTTCCCGCAAGCTCCTCTTGGGGCCTTGTCTCCTAGGTGCCTTGGGTGGCCTTCCGGCAAGCTCCTCTTGTCGGGGCCTTGTCTCCTTGGCTTGAATACTTTGTTCTTGAATGGCTCCAAAGGAACCACGGAGGACCTTGGCGGTCACCCAAGAAGCCTTGCAGCGGAGGGCTGCAATCGCCTGCACAAGTTCGGGATACTAGGGTACCCCTACTCTAGTACACCGACAGAGCCCGGGCACTGGGCCACCTGCAGTGCGGCTGTTGGGCGGGCCCAAAACAGGCGGGCACGCAGCGGCTGGGTTACGCCGTTACTCACCCGGACCCACCACGCCCTCCACGAGCGACACGCGTCGAGTCTGGCGTCGTGTGAGAGATCGTGGGCGAGATCGTGGGGGTTTCTTTATTCGGAAAACGGGCGTCCGCCTCCCTCTTTATAAGCAGGGAAGCGAGGCAGGTCGCCC
Organism: Aegilops bicornis; assembly: GCA_021605145.1. Classification (NCBI taxonomy): domain Eukaryota; kingdom Viridiplantae; phylum Streptophyta; class Magnoliopsida; order Poales; family Poaceae; genus Aegilops; species Aegilops bicornis. The sequence continues at coordinate 244,078,546 of CM038674.1, forward strand.
ACCTTGCCGATTGCTGTCCAATCTCGAAAACCACCGCTGCTCCCCTTCCTTCAAGGCTGAAAAGAGCAGCGCCCGCTTCCATCGCCACCAAAGATCATCAACGCCGCCGATCTTCCTCACCACCTCCGCCACGGCTCCGAAAGTCGACAAGGGAAGGCCGTGAAGTCGGCCGAGGCTGACTTGCGGCGTTGCGGAAGGAGCGGCGATCTTTCCCCCCCCCTCGCCATGAGGGAGCCGAGGGAGAACTACTACCTCTTCGGTTGACGGAGACGCGGCGCATCCGCGCACGAAGTACTCCCCGCCGCTTGCCGAATTGGCCCCGACCGGGTATCCCTTCTTGGCGCTCTTCTTCTCTGCGGGCTCGCCCTTTCTCTAATTCTTCAGCGACATCATGAACACCCTACGGGTTCCGCCTCCTTGATTTCACCCCAATGTCGTTTCGACCATGGCAGTTTTCGCACATCTCTGCGAAAACTTTGTCGGAGTCCATCCAAATGTAGCCCTTTTCATGACTTCTTTATACCCCGTGTTGAGAGAGGGAGCCTCTTCTTGGGAGGAATCGCTTGGATCTCGAGGGTCGGCAAGAAGGAAGCCTATCTGGAGGGAGAGCTCCGTAGCAAATGGGAGGAATGGAGGGCAGATTGGTGCTGGATTGTCGAGGAGAACCGCAGCCATTTACCGCCCGCGCCAAACCCGAAGAGTCTTGCGGCAACGATTGGAGCAATCTGGCCCCGGAAGACGCTAGGCTGAAGATTGCGATCCTTCGAATCCTTTAGACTTGCCGAGCTCACTTTGTAGGCACCGTTGGCGCAGAACTTTCTTCGCCGCCAGACGCCCCCTTGCGGGAGAGGAGGAGACCTGCACAGGAGTTTGAACGGCAGATATCATGAGGCTGCGCCCAGGCCTCAACTTCAACTTCTTGTCTTGGAGCTTGGCGTGATGCTCTTGGAGCTGTTCAAGCCCGATCCTGATCATCCAGAAATGTTTAGGTTGCCGAGGGGCATCGTTCTGCTGTGCAACAATTCGTCGCTCGACCGCATCCGTGCAATGATGCCGTTGTGCGACTCGCATGGAATTGTTCCAACTTGGCAAGAGCCTGCAGATGACATCGTGCGGCAGTTCTTTGACAATCTGGTAGAAATGCCGGTCCATACGATGAGCGAGAGGGGCCTCACCATGACACCACCGATGATGAGATGAAGCGCGCCATACCAGGCTGGAAGAGGCGGCAGAACCGCCATGGGCAAGTTTGGCTTCACCGTGGAGGAGGCGAGAGAAGCAGAGGCGGCAAACCTTGTCGAGCGAAAGGAGTTTGCGGCGAGGAAGAGCTTGCCGAGCCTGAAGCCGAAGTCGAGCGAGCCCGCCGAGGGCGCATCCTCCCCACCTTCAAGCAACTTGCATGGCGGAGCCCCCAGCTCCACCAAGAAGGCGTCTTCGCAAGGCCGGAGATGTAGCGGGGCGGCAGACGGGCCAACCGCAGCGCCGCGCGCCGCGCTCCACCGCGGCAAGCACTGTTGCCGCGGGAGCATCTCACGCCGTTGCGGCAACTGGAGCGGGGCCCTCGCAGACCACCGGTTCCGCTCCCGCCAAGCGTCCAAGGGAACCCACTCCTCCGCCTTGTCGTACTGGAGGCGAGCCAGAATTTGATCTCTCCGCGCTCAGCTCCGATGAGGAAGAAGAAGAGTAAGATTCTTTGCTGTACTTGTAATTCTTCGATTTGTTGCTTTGTCTTGTATCTGACTTGCTTTACTATGAACCCATTCCTTTTCAGGACGTTGGCCTAGAGAATGTCGAAGAGAGCCAAGACCCCGGTGATTGTCGTCGAGGACGAACCCATCATGACAGCAGGAGGCGCGCCGAGACCACCTTGCCGGATGCGGCAACTCTTCTTCAAAGCAGCCCCAGCGTAAGTATATGGTCTACTTCTTGCATTCGGGCGTGCATGGGTGCTCTTTCTTCGCTGATATCTGACTGTTGATTTGTGTAGGAGCAGAGCAGCCTCCTTCTGCTTCGACTACGCCGCCAAGGGAGGATTCCCTGGCAAGGGAGCGTTCTCCAGCAAGGGAGATTTCTCCGGCAAGGGGCAGCTCTCCGGCAAGGGACAGCACCAGCGATCCCCTGACGGCGGAGACCATAACTGCGGACCCTATCACAGGTAATCTTCTTGCCTGAAAACTTTCCTTGTGTTCTTCTTCTTCTGATTTTCTTTTTGAATATTTGCTTGACTTTTCTTCATCTTCGTCAAACCCATCCGCCACAGAGCCAATGGAGACCGAGGTCGCCGGCGAGGAGGACGTGCGCGGCAACATTGACGACGCCGCTGCCATCGAAGAAGAGGCTGGCGCTGACGAGCCCGCCGGCGAAGAGGCCGCCAAAGCTGCCGCCGCAGAAGCTGGCGAGGGGTCCGGCGATCGCACTGACGACCCTGAGGCCGCAGGAGTGCCAGGCGCTACGCCGACCGCCGATCCCTTCCGCCACGGCAGCTGCTGGACTCAAGAGCCCCAGCCAGCGCTATTTGAAGGCCGGCGATGGCGTCTTCATCAAGCTCCCATGGGCGTCGAGCCTGTGGCGCCGCCGAAGGAGAAACCTTTGATGAAGAGCTGCTCGCCTCATTGGATCGACGCTGGTCGACGCACCAAGCAGCAGCGATGGCGAGTCCGAGGAGGAGCAAGCTGCGGAAGCCGCTGTCGCTCTACCGCGCCCGACAAGCCAAGCTGGAATCGGAAGCGCTTGTCGCGAAGGCGGAGCATCGAGAAGCGCGGAGGAGCTCCGGGGCCTCAACCAGGAAGCTCTCCGGGCATTGGCGAGGAGGCGGGAGTGGCTTGCCGAGAGCGCAAGGCCTTCCTCCTCGAGAAGGCTGAAGAGGAGGAACATGACTTGCCGCCGAGAAGCTGCTCTGAGGAAGGCGGTGGGCGCAACGGAAGGTTAACCTTGACAGCCACGAGGAGGATCTTGCCATGCGCGAGCAAACATTTGGCGGGGCTCTCAAGGAAGCCAAGGATGCTGCCGACTGCCGAGGCCGCCAAGAAGGAGGCTGGAGACGAAGGTGGCGTGGTTGGAGGCCAATCTCAAGGAGAGCGGCGAGGAGCTTGCTGCACTCAAGCCTGGCGCGAAGGACGCCTACACTCTTGGCGAGCTGCAGGCCGTCTCGCCCGAGAGGAGCAAGGAGCTCAGTGCATAAGGACTCCAATGCAGATCTTGAGTTGAAGCTAACTACTTTGACTTCGGGGACGGGCGCCAGGCGGAGGTGGCCTTGAAGGAGAAGATCAAGGCCGACGAGCGCTGGCAATCTTTGCCGCCGAGTGCCTTGAGGGAGAATGTGGAGCACTGGACCGAGGGTCTTGTGAATGTTGCTGCAGCCATCGACGAGGAGGCTGGCGGTGGGGATGGTGGATCTTGGATATTCCTCCGACGAGCACCTCCAACCCAGCGCCAAGCTTAGCTTGTTCTTCAAGGCGTGGTGGCGGCCCTCCGGCGACTCCGGGAAGAGGTCCCAAAACAGCTGGCCGAGGAGTCGCGCCCGGATCTGCTGGGAGCTCTTCAAAAGGTCTTGATGAAGGTGGCCTTCCGCAATCCAGGCCTCAACCTCACCAACGTCCTCAAGTACACCGCGGATGCTTGATGTGGAGGCTCAAGACCCTTGTCGCACCCATCGTGGACAGGGTGAGCGGAATCAAGAGGGTTGAGGGCGATCGCGTAGATTAGGCCGCCCGTTTTCTCTTTCTCTTGCCGCTGCTGGTCATGTCATAAGAACAATCCATTAGAGCTGCGGCAAGCTATCTTGTAATATAACTCTATTTTGGGTATCAATTGCTATGTTATTTCCTTTACTTGATTCCTTCCTTTGTATGTTTTTGCCCTCGCTTTTAGGGAACTTGTCGGCACGGGCACCTCGAGCATGGCGTTGAAGTGCGGGATGTCAAACTTCTTTGGCGGTGCCGCTTCCGACAAGTAACCTTGTCGCAACTAGTCGCTGCTCACTTAAGTTGTTGAGCGGACTCGATACTAAGTAAGGGCTCAACTAGCTACGAGTTTGTTCCTCCGCGCACAGTTTTCCAATACAAAGTACGTTCTTTCGAGGAAGATTACTTTAAAATTTTAAAACTGATTGCTCAAACTTTAGCAACTTAGCTTTTCTGTTGTTTGCTTCTTAAGGCTAGACTTCCTTGAGCTGACGCTTGGTCCACACCATTATCTTCTCCTTTCCCCGGCAAACTTGTGTGCGAGGGAACCTTCCTTTCTTTGAGAAAGAGAAAAGAAGAAAATAAAGATATGGGGCCTTATGGCTCGTTATCACTTACCAGGGGTAGGTGCTGCACAAAGTGTCGGATAACGTATGCAAATAGAAGTAAAAAAGCATGAAATTGACAAGATGTGCGAAGCACGCTAAACTACTTATGCACGGGTCTGCGGGCTTTGTACAACGGATTACATGCAACAGCGGCAAGACTTGTACAAAAGGTGGTTGCGGAACAAGTTCCGACAAGCTGCGCTTCTGGGTAAATCTTACGAAGATGCTCAATGTTCGAGAGTTGCTCACCGGAATGCCATCTTCGGTCTCAAGCGGACAACACCAGGCCTAGTGACTCGTTTCACCCGGTAAGGGCCTTCCCGCCGGCGTCAACTTGTTGGAATTCTTGGTGGACTGAGCGCGAAGAACAAGGTCGCCTTCCTCGAGACTTACGGCATTGACTTTGCGGCTATGGTAGCGGCACAAAGCTTCTTTGGTATCGAGTAGCTCGTCTGACGACTGAAGACGATCCTCCTCAAGGAGCAGCGTGTCATCTTGTCGCATTGCTCTTGCTCAAGCTCATCATAAGCGAGTACTCGAGGTGATCCGTATATCTGAGTTCCGTGGGGAGAACTGCCTGCTCCATAGACTAGAGCGAAGGTGTGCGGCGATGGCTCGATTTGGCGTCGTCTTGATCGACCAAAGAACCACCGGCAGCTCCTCAATCCAGTTTCTTCCGCATTTGTGCGGCACAGCCGAAAGTTACGGTCTTGAGCCCGCGCAGCACTTCAGCATTGCCCTCTCCGCTTGACCGTTGGTTCTCGGATGAGCAACGAAGCGAAAGCGAGACCTTGGTGCCAAGATCTTGGGCGTCTTGCATGAAGGTGCGGCTCATGAATTGCGTGCCGTTGTCGGTGATGATCTGTTAGGGATTCGAAGCGGCAAAACAATCGACCGAAGAACATGATGCTGTTGTGATGTCACCTTCCTCCTGCTTCCACTTCCGGCCACTTTGTGAACTTGTCGATTACAGCGTACAAGTACTCAAAGCCCCGGCTACTTCGGGAAAGGGGCCGAGATGTCAAGCCCCGGAAAGCGTCCGGGATAAAGGGATCGTCTGGAGAGCTTGAGCTGGTTGGTGTATCTGCTTGGAATGGAACAGCACGCTTCACACTTGGTTACTTGTGCGATTGCATCTGGAGGGCTGTCGGCCAAAAGAAATCTTGCCGGAACGCTTTAAGCCAAGTGCCCTAGCGCCAATGTGGCGACCACATATGCCTCTATGTATCTCTCGCCAACAGCTTTTGTCCGTCTTCGGTGAATACACTTCAATTTCTGCTGTTGAGTCTTCTTACATGCGGTGTCTTTGTCGATAAACTGGTACATACTTGACCGGGCTACTCTTTCCGCTTCTTCTTGCTCTTGGGAAGTTCTCTGTCTGAAGGAAATGGACAATCTCTTTGTGCCCATCTTTGGAGCTTGCGGCTCGACAACAAGGATTAAAGGCACATCTGCTGCTGCGGGAACATCCGCTTCTCTGGCGAGAACCTGCGGCTCAGCCGGAGCTTCGTTCCCGGCAAGCTTGCCGGGCAAAACTTGTCGGGAGCGTACGCTTCAAAGAAACAAACCCTAGGGCTTGTCGGAGGCTGCTCCCTCAAGATTGGTGTTGATCTTGGGGACCTTCTTGTGGCCGGCCGGGAAGCTCTGGGAAAATAGTCACCAGAGATCAACTTCCTCTTCTTGCTCTGTCCGGTTGATGGCGTTCTGGCGGTTGAGTCGCCTTGAGCACAAAGATCCCTGGTTCCACAGTAAGTTAAGTCTTGGCGCACTTGACAGACCATCGACAATGTTGCTCTGAGCTCTTGGAATATATTCCATCTGTGGGCCGTCCAAAGTGCTCTTCTAGCTTTCTCACTTCATCAACATAAGCTTCCATCAATGGACTCGATAATTCTTGTTCACTTGGCGGATGACAGTGAGTCACCCACGACAATGAGCTTCTTGATCCCAAGGTCTGCTGCGATCCTGAGACCGGCAAGCAAACCTTCATATTCTGCGGTGTTGTTCGTTGCTTGCTCCTTGGGAAAGTGCATCTGGACTACGTACTTGAGGTGCTCTCCGGTGGGTGCAACAAGTAGCACGCTCGCACCGGCGCCTTGCAGCGAGAAGGCACCATCAAAGTACATCAGCCACTTTTGCTTGCCTCCTTGCGGGGATGCTGGATTCGGAATTTCTTCATCTTGTGTTGGCGTCCATTCTGCTATGAACTCCGCCAATGCTACGCTTTGGATAGTTGATGTGCTCTCAAACTTGAGGCCAAAGCTTGACAGTTCCGGTGCCCACTCGACAATCACCTGTTGCCTCTGGATTTTGTAGTATCCTCTTGACGGAAAGCAGTGACGGCTGTGATCTCATGCGCCTAGAAGTAATGGCGCAGCTTTCTCGAGGCCACGAGGAGGCCGAAAAGCAATTTCTGCACACCAGTACCTTGACCTAGCCCCTTGCGTATGGGAACCGACAAAATGGGCGCTGCACCATTCTTTCTGCATCTTCTCATGTGTCTGCAGAGATCCATCCTTGTCGGGACCAGAGCTTGCGGTGAAGCCCCTGCTTGTCGCTGGATGCACCTGCCATGGTTGCTAGCTCATCATCCGCCTCCCTCTCCGCTACTAACGCAGCACTAACCACTTGATTGGTTGCCGCTATATACAACAACAACTTCTCTTGTGGCCTAGGTGCGACAAGTGTTGGAGTGGAGGACAGGTATCTCTTCAAGTCCTGCAGCGCAGCCTCCGCTTTCGGAGTCCATTGCATCGGACCTGCCTTCTTCAAAATTTTGAAGAATGGCGGAAGCGCTTCAACAGAACCTAGAGATAAACCTCTCGAGAGCAGCTACATAGCGGCAAGCCTTCGTACATCCTTGACGCGCTTTGGTGCTTCAATCTGCTCAATGGCCTTGATCTTGTTGGGATTGGCTTCAATTCCCGGCCGAGACCACGAAGAACCCGAGAAGCTTGCGGAAGGGACTCCAAACACACACTTCTCGTGGTTGAGCTTGAGGTTGATCTTGCGTAGATTTGCAAAGGTTTCGTCTAAATCTTGAATCAGAGTCGCCTTGTCCTTGCTTTTGACCACTATGTCATCCATGTAGGCTTCTACATTTCTGTGCATTTGCGGCTCAAAAGCGTCATGGACTACTTTTGCAAATGTTGAACCAGCATTCTTTAATCCGAAGGGCATCTGTACAAAACAATATGTGCCACATGGGGTGATGAATGCGGTCTTCTCCTCATCCTCTTCTGCCATGAAGATCTGATGATATCCTGAGTATGCATCCAGAAATGAAAGCAAATCACATCCGCCGTGGAGTCAACAATCGGTCGATGCGCGGCAAGGAAATGGGTCTTTGGGACAAGCTTTATTGACATCGGTAAAGTCGATACAAAGCCTCCATTTCCCGTTAGCCTTGCGATACAACTACAGGATTGGCCAACCACGTGGGATGGAACACTCCTCGACAAGGCCTGCTGCTTCCAATTTCTTGATTTCTTCTGCGATGAACTCTTGGCGCTCCACGCCTACTTCGACTTTACGCTGACGGGCGCGCATGAGGACAAAAGCGGCAAGACGGTGCTCAATTACTTTCACGGGAACACGGGGATGTCGACGGTTGCCACGCAAACACGTCGACGTTCGCGCAGAAAGCAACGAGCGCGCCTTCCTATTTAGGGTCGAGAGTGGCGATGGTGAAGGTACCACCAGCGCCCGTCCTCCTTGGCGGACACCTTCTTGGTCTCTGGTGGAGCTGCCATCGTCTTCTTACACTTGCCGGTGGAGCTCGATGGTGCGTCCTCGACGGTAGCGCAACACAGAAGAGGTGCGCTTGCGAGTGGGCATCGGAGCTCTTGTCGGACTTGGTCTTCTTCTTTCCCCGGGGAGCTTCGGCAAGTGGCTTACTGTCTGTTGTAGCTTGCTTCCCGGTAGATCTTGTCGGCGCAAATAAGAGCATCCTTCTTGTCGCCAAGGACAGAGATGACACTTATCGGGCCTGGCATCTTGACATGTTGTAGGCATAGTGAGAGGCCGCCATGAATTTGGCGAGTCTTTGGGCGGCCAAGTATCCCATTGTAAGGCAATGGAAAGTCAACAACGTCAAAGGTGACCCTCTCGATCCTGAAGTTCAACTTCTGCCAAATGTCACCGCAGCGTGATCTTTCCCTTGGCTTGCTCCTTCCCGGATTGATTCCTTGGAATGTGCGGTCTCTTCAAGCTCGCCATCGAGGATCTGGAGTTTCGGAGCACCGCCGAGGAGATCGAGTTCAAGCCGGCCCGCGATCAACTAGCATCTTAGTGACCTTGAGGTTGCGGATAGTTGGTGAAACCAACATCGGCAAGCACCCGACCGCAGTTATGCGATCAGTGTGGTCCTCAATATCAAAGATGATAGGCGTGCTGGACCATTTCAGAGGCCTGCGTGACTCGATGGATGGTTCTGCTGCAGTGACTTCCCGCATCCACTGCTTGAGTTGGTGGTGTGAAGTATGCAGAGAAGCACCGCCGTCAATGCACAGGACCTCTGTGGCTTTCTGGAACTCCTGTTCATCGGTCTCGTCATCCTCCATGTCTTCATCATCGTCGTCGTCTTCATCCTTGTCGCGGCCGCGAGGAGGTCTGTCTCCTTGCCACTGCTTGGCCTTGCCGCGGCGTCCTCCTCGGCCGGGACGTTTCTTGCTAGCTCCTCCAGCACCTTCCTGGGCCTTCTCCTTGTCGCGTCGTCCGTATTCAGCCTTCTTCTGCTCGACAAGCTGCTCGACCTTCTTGCAGCTCTGGAGGTCATGGCCCTTGGTGCGGTGGATCTTGCGATCGCTTGTTGGAGCCGTCCCGCTTGTCGGCGACCGCCACAACTGGGCAGTTGGTGCCAGAGGCAACCTCCTTGCCGGAGCTACCAGCTTTGGCTTTCTTGGCGCCACCTCCGTTGCCGGACTACTCAACAACTAGCACATCTTTTCCTTTCTTCTTCCTATTGTTCCGCCGCCGGTTCTTCCTTGCCGGGGCGGTCTCCTCACTATCAGATCCTCCTGCTTCAGTATTCTCTCCGGAGAGTCTCCTCCCTTCCTCAACACGTGCACACTTGTCGGCCAGGGCATAAAGCTCCAGCGTCTCGATCTTGCACATCGCCATCTCCTCCGCATCCTGCGGTTTCGCGCGTTCGATGGAACGCGCTGATTACATGGCGGTGGACATCTGAGATGTTGTGCTGCACACGACCGAATCTCTGGATGTACTTGCGCGAGGGCTCTCCTTCCTACAGGCGGCAGATGAAGGTCGCTTTCTTGGCCATGGGGCTTGTGGCCGCCTGTAAAGGCGCCGACAAACTGATGGCATAGATCTGCCCAAGAGGATATGGAGTTGTCCGGCAAGTGCATGAGCCAGGATCTGACATTGGGCTTGAGCACCAGCGGGAAGTAGTTGGCAAGGATCTTGTCGTCTCGCCCCCCGGCTGCTTGCACCGCGATAGTGTAGATGCTGAGGAACTCCGATGGATGCGTCTTGCCGTCGTACTTCTCTAGTACATCGGCTTGAAATTCTTCTTGGGCCACTTTGGACTTGCCGCAGCTCACGAGTGAACGCAGGGCAACCTACCGCATACGGCAAGTCGCCTGGTTCCTCTGGCGCATGCATGTCAACAGAGGGCCCAGCGCGCTTGTCGGATTGACGCCACGCTTCTCTTCGGCGCTCGATGCGAGTTCGAGCGTCTTCTTGTCGTCGTTCGTGAAGAACTTGGCGCTGATCGCGGCGAGCTCGTGGATCCGATGATGCGGTGGAGTCGCTGTCGAGGTGGATCCGGCGAGTCGGCGATCTTGGCCTTCGGGGCGGAGAGTGCATGGTGGTTGCACCCCCGCCGGTCTCGTCGCCACCGGCTCGTGTTTGGCGATCTGCCGCGGCAACGATGCACTTTCGGCTGCCGTGGGCGTCGCCGTTAGCAAAGCCGATGAGACTCTGAATGGTGGCCCTCCATTCATCGACCTTGTCGGCTGTTGGAGGGTAATCCAAGAGCGGTGAGCTCTCGCCAAAGCTTCTGCTGAGTGGTGGGTGGTAGTGGCGAGCGGCGCGAGGCGGGATATGCTCGGACTTCTAACTATGTTAGAAGGAAGCGATATCCCGTCGAGCGATCGATGCCTCGCTCGCGCCAGCATGTTGGCGTGCATGCTGGTCTTGAGCATCCCAAGATCCACCAGCTCGATCTTGGTCCAACGAGCGTATGGCATTGTGAATACCATGACGCTGTCGGTCCCGCACCTCCTGAGATGGGCGCGGTGCATGTACGGACGCCGAGGTCTGCGCAGCCTTGTCCTTGGACTTGGCAGCACCGTGGGCTCCCCCGTCGCCGTCCATTCTTCCGACGGCGTCTACCCCACCACCTGTTTGCTCCGGTGGTGGTGGGTTCGACGCGGATGGAGCTTCTGCCGCCGAAGCCTTCTTTTTCGGTGGCATGTTGATGAAGATGATGAAGATCTAGCTCGCGTGGACGCCGGATCAGGTTCACACAATCTCGACGCTCCCCTACTGGGCGCCAAGATGTCGGGGCAGGCTGATCTGGCCCACGAACACCTATGGGATCGACGGACCGAGCCCCTTTCGGTTCGGCGGGGAGCGGAGGTCGCACGAAGAGCAGATCGAGGCGAATCACGCGAGAGGTTTACCCAGCTTCGGAGCTCTCCGAAGAGATAATACTCCTACTGCTGCATGTCTGAGTGTATTGTGTTCTCGCTCAGGAGCGCTGAGTGCTCTGATACACACAAGCTGCTAACGAGACTGGCGTGGGGGACCGACCCTTTCTACGTTGCGCATGGGCCTCCTTTTATATGCTCAAGGGGTCTCGACAGGTGGCAAGCGTAGACAAGGGTAAAATGGAAAAGGAGTGGTTGGTACACCTACTTGTACAATGTGGGATGTATCATACCTAACCACGACGGCAGGGGACAAAGGCATTAAATGCCCGTCTCGTCGCCCTAACGGTGCAAGCGAGGACCGTGTGGGCGCCACCGCTTGCCACGATGGCAATCTTGTCGCCGCTTGCCACCTCGCACTTTTGGCTGCCTGACCTCTCGCCCGCAGCGCTGGAAAGGTCGAGGCGACACATTAGTGGATGTCTGGAGCGTAGGTCAGAGTGGTGATGCTGCGGCAAGCGCCTTGCATGATAGTTGTCTTGTCGCGTCCGGAAGCTTGTCGCTCACCGGGCCTTCCGGCAAGCTCCTCTTGTCGGGCCTTGTCTCCTAGGTGCCTTGGGTGGCCTTCGGCAAGCTCCTCTTGCCGGGGCCTTGTCTCCTTGGCTTGAATACTTTGTTCTTGAATGGCTCCAAAGGAACCACGGAGGACCTTGGCGGTCACCCGGTAAGCCTTGCCGCGGAGGGCTGCAACTGCCGTGCACAAGTTCGGGATACTAGGGTACCCCTACTCTAGTACACTGACAGGGGTGATGGAGTTTGACTGCAGCAAGCCAGCTTTGACTCGGTGGCTAACCTAAACTACATCGCAAGTAACTCTTTAAATTGGCGCTACGAGTCCACATATTCACCAATCAATACACCACTATGGATCCGATCCCGTCTTCCTACGAGAACGCCATCCATAGCACTCACGCTTATCTTGCGCATTTTAGAGTATCCACTTTCACTTGTCTATGAACTGATGTAGGCAACCCAGAAGTCCTTTACCGTGGACGCGGCTATTCGAATAGATCATTTATAACCCTGCAGGGGTGTACTTCTTCACACACGCTCTCACCACTTATCGCCGCTACACGACGTGTACTCGGCAACCTTCAAGCGGAAGCCCAGCGAGGGTGTCGTCCACGGCCTACCTAAACACTCAAGTCTCTAGTCCAGGTTTATCGCCTATTCAGGTTCCATCATGAGGAGTCGGCCGAGGTTTCCACATCTGACCCCGAGCGATGTGAGCAGGGTTCCCGAGACACCAAGCGGGCGCCCGGTACTGCGTGCCACGTGCCTACCACAACACAGCCCACCCCTCATGTCAGCTGCAAGACGGCCCCAAAGACATACTACAAACACCGAAACTACTTGCAACTCACGGACGGAGGACAAGGGTGGTTAAGAAGCCGAGAGAGTCAATTAAGGATCCCAATGTGTGGTAGTAGCTGTTCATGGATCACAAACACAGAACTCAGTTCTTGAGGACGGTTTCAATGAGACAACCCACCATGTACTCCTACATGGCCTCTCACCGCTACCTTTACCAAATCGTGTTCACACACTTAGCTCACACACAGTAGGATATGTTCATCACCATTCCAATTCATTCCCGATGAATCAGACCTGACTCAACTCTAAGCAGTAGCAGGCATGACAAACAAGCATGATTGAGTAGGCACAACAGGGCTCAAACAACTCCTACTCATGCTAGTGGGTTTCATCTATTTACTGTGGAAAGACAGGTCATGCAGAGGATAAAGGGGTTCAGCTACCGCAGCAAGTAACAGATGAATCGTTGTTGTCCTAATGCAGTAAAAGAGAGCAGGAGCGAGAGAGTGGGATTGTATCAGAATGAACAAGGGGGTTTTGCTTGCCTGGCACTTCTGAAGATAATATAGTTCTTCATTGGTGTCATCAATCTCATCACCGGTACAACATCTACTGAAGGGGGACAATTACCGGCAAACAAAGAGGGACACAATCAATGCAATGCAACAATATGATGCATGATCATGACATGGAAATATGAATGTGCTTTGGGCTAATGCAAGCTAGAACAGATTAAATGAAGTTGGTTTGAATCCAAGATTCAAATTCAAACTCCATATATGATTATTTAAATGCCCTTTATTTGTTTTGTCCAAAACAGAGGACAAACATTGTTCAAACATGCATGAAAATGGTACACATGGATTCCTTGAATTTTTCTGATAATTTTTCATATATAATTTATTTCATTCTGAGCTACGGTTGAATTTCTATGATTTTTAGAAGTTTAGGCAATTTCTGGAATTGCCTGATTTATTTAAAAACCAAAAAATGATTTATTGCATCAGCATTAGGTCATGCTGACCTCAGCAGGTCAACAGGCGCCGTCCAGGTCAAACCTGACCAGTGGGTCCCACTGGTCAGTGTCACGGTGCTAGTTAGGGTCACTGACATGTGGGGCCAGTCAATGGCCATGTCAGCGAGGTCAACGTCGGCGCGTGGGGCCACTGTGATTAAATAAAACTAAGCAGAAATTAAACTGGTGTTAGTTAAGGGCATGGGGCCCAGTAGTCATTGAGAGAGGGGGTTAGTTAGCCCCGTCATTAGCAGTTAACGACGTTGCCACGTCGGCCCACCGGCGTTTAGCCGCCGGTGACACAAACCGCGGCGGAGATCTTCGGAAATCGCCGTCCGGCAATGGTTCGTCGCGCGGTTAGGCTTGCTCGACTCCTGGGAGTGCGCCGCATCTAGTAGTGCCGTTGGTTGGAGCTAGTGTGGCCGGGAAGTACGCCAGCGTCGAGGTTTGGCGGTGGCCGAAGCACGGGTTTGATGGCCGCGGTGCTATGGGGCACAGCGAGAGCAGCCGAGGGGATCCACGGGTTCCTGGGAAGGCTCTGAGCACATTGGTGTGCTCGTACGCGAGCTGCAACGACTATGGCCACGACTACGCCATTGTCAGCGGCGAGGAGCTCACGGCTCCGGTGGCTAGGCTGGTCAGGGGAAGAGATTCACTGCGGGGAGAAGGGGGAAATGCTCGGGAGCACACATCGGATCCAGTAGAGGCAACGGCGAGGCCGGGGAGGTGTCGGAGCGAGCGGGGCGGCGAGGCGGATCTCCGGCGACCCGAGGAGGATGAAGGGGTCGGGGAGGGTGCTGCGAGGCGTCCGGCGTCGAGCGAGTCTACGAGGAGGAAGAGGCGGTCGTGGCGGTCCTTCAGAGCACGGAGGGAGGTCGAGGGGGAGGCTGTGGCTACGTAGGCGACGAGCGGCGGCGACGAGCTCGCTCGGCCTCGGGAGAGAGAGCGAGAGAGGCGAGGCAGGGGGAGAGGGGAGCGGTCGAGGGGGTCCAGGGAGGTAGCGTGGTGTCTGTAGCCAGCACTAGGCGGTCGGCGAGAAGCAGGAGGTGGCCAGGCGCGTGCCAAGACGCCATGCCACGCTGCCTCTGTCCTCCTAGCGAGAGGAGGGAGATGGCGATGCAGTGCTGTGTGGCTGGGCCGGCTTCTTTGGGCCGCAGTGAGCTGAGGCGGCAAAGTAGTTTCTCTCCTCTCTGCCTTTCTATTTATTAATGTTTTCTATTATTCTGTAGACTTTAGGGGTTTATTAAAAATGCCAGGGCGTTACCAAAAATCATGAAACTAATCATGGCTACTATTTAGAATATATCCTACAGTAAGCATTTTAGTTTATGATTATTTGAACATTTAAAATAATTTATGGCATTTAAATGCACAAATGCAAATACAATATGAATTAATTCAAAAAATCCAGAATGGCCTAGAAATATGTGCATGACTTTTGGCAGAGGTTTTCACCTTTAACAAAAATCATGAACTTTTCTAATGGGCATTTGGGATTATTGAAAATATTTTTATTGAACCTAGTTGAATTCATTAGGTGCTAGGGTTGCAACAACCCCATTTCAAGTTTCTAAGAAAATTAAACATGATGATATGATGATCATGCAAGGACAAGCAAAGGCTAAGCTAGGGCTGTGACACTGATTATGAACATGAATATGCTTTGTGAGTAGTTACGTTTGTTCCTGAGGACATGGGAGAAGTCTTGCTATTAGTAGTCATGTGAATTTGGTATTCATTCGATATTTTGATGAGATGTATGTTGTCTATCCTCTAGTGGTGTTATGTGAGCGTCGACTACATAACACTTCACCATTATTTGGGCCTAGAGGAAGGCATTGGGAAGTAATAAGTAGATGATGGGTTGCTATAGTGACGTAAAGCTTAAACCCTAGTTTATGCGTTGCTTCGTAGGGGGCTGATTTGGATCCATATGTTTCATGCTATGGTTAGGTTTACCTTAATACTTCTTTTGTAGTTGCGGATGCTTGCAATAGAGGTTAATCATAAGTGGGATGCTTGTCCAAGTAAGGACAGCACCCAAGCACCGGTCCACCCACATATCAAATTATCAAAGTACCGAACGCGAATCATATGAACGTGATGAAAACTAGCTTGACGATATTCCCATGTGTCCTCGGGAGCACTTTTCTCCATATAAGAGTTTGTCCAGGCTTGTCCTTTGCTACAAAAAGGATTGGGCCACCTTGCTGCACTTTATTTACTTTTGTTACTTGTTACTCGTTACAAATTATCCTATCACAGAACTATCTGTTACCACTTATTTCAGTACTTGCAAAGAATACCTTGTTGAAAACCGCTTATCATTTCCTTCTGCTCCTCGTTGGGTTCGACACTCTTACTTATCGAAAGGACTACGATAGATCCCCTATACTTGTGGGTCATCACAGTGACGTGTTCTCACGCTACAAAAGTTGTCAGTAGATTGGACTCGTGAAATATTATACTCTCTGTGTGTGTGTGTGGTACTTGTTTTGCAGAGCCGGACCTATTTTTTGTGTTCGAAGGCTATTTTCGAGTATTTGGAGGAGGAACCCGCCTTGCAATGCTGAAGACAATCTGCGTGCGGGACACATTGTCATTGGAGCCTGGTTTAGGGGCTACTGAGGGAATCCTGGATTAAGGGGTCCTCGAGCGTCCGAACTATCTAACATGGGCCGGACTAATGGGCTACGAAGATACAAGACAAAAGACTTCTTCCCGTGTCCGGATGGGACTCTCCTTTGCGTGGATGGCAAGCTTGGCGTTCGGATATGTAGATTCCTTCCTTTGTAAACCGACTCTGTACAACCCTAGGCCCCTCCGGTGTCTATATAAACCGGAGGGGTTAGTCTGTAGAGGCAATCATAATCATTCAGGCTAGACATCTAGGCTTTAGCCATTATGATCTCATGGTAGATCAACTCTTGTAATCCTCATATTCATCAAGATCAATCAAGCAGTAAGTAGGGTATTACCTCCATCAAGAGGGCTCAAACCTGGGTAAACATCCCCCGTCTCCTGTTACCATCGACCCTAGACACATAGTTCGGGACCCCCTACCCGAGATCCGCCGGTTTTGACACCGACAGGCAGTACTTTGAACCAACATGAAATTATCATGCAGCGATCGACCTTTCACGATGGCTCTTTGAGGATTCCCCACAAGCTTCAGAAGTTCCACCACCAATATACAAGCAAGCACCTTCTCGAAGATTTTAATAGCCCCATGCACGAGGTTAATCGGCCTAAAGTCGCCCACCTCCAAGGCACCATCCTTCTTGGGCAAAAGAGTGACTAGTGATTTGTTGATAGTGGCCATGCCCCTCACATCACCCTTGTAGAAACAGTTCATGTCCTTCATGAGATCCACCTTTATGATGTTCCAACACGTGGCATAGAATCGGACCGTGAACCCATCCGGCCCTGGTGCCTTGTCCAGAGGCATACATTTGATCACGTTTTCCACTTCCTCCATGGTGAAGGGCTCCTCCAACTGTGATAAATCTAGTTGCGGCAGGTCCAGCTCATGGAGGTTTAGTGTGTAACTCTGTGGCTCCTGATACGTCCATATTGCATCATGCTTTTATATCGATATTTATTGTATTATGGGCTGTTATTACACATTATGTCACAATACTTATGCCTATTCTCTCTTATTTTACAAGGTTTACATAAGGAGGGAGAATGTCGGCAGCTGGAATTCTGGGCTGGAAAAGGAGCAAATATTAGACCTATTCTGCACAACTCCAAAAGTCACGAAACTCCACGAAAGTCATTTTGGAAATAATAAAAATATTGGGCGGAAGAAATACGGAGGGCCCACACCTTGGCCACGAGGGTGGGCGCGCCCTACCCCCTGGCGCCCCACCTCGTGGGCCCCGGTGGCCCTCGGTGTCCATCTTACGCTATATGAAGTCTTCGTCCAAGAAAAATCATAAGCAAGCTTTGGGACAAGACTCCGCCGCCACGAGGCGGAACCTTGGCGGAACCAATCTAGGGCTCCAGCAGAGCTGTTCTGCTGGGGACACTTCCCTCCGGGAGGGGGAAATCATCGCCATCATCATCACCAACGCTCCTCTCATCAGGAGAGGGCAATCAACATCAACATCTTCACCAGCACCATCTCCTCTCAAACCCTAGTTCATCTATTGTATCCAATTCTTGTCTCATAGCCTGGGATTGGTACCTGTAGGTTGCTAATAATGTTGATTACTCCTTGTAGTTGATGCTAGTTGGTTTACTTGGTGGAAGGTCATATGTTCAGATCCTTTATGCATATTAATACTCCTCTGATTATGAACATGAATATGCTTTGTGAGTAGTTACGTTTGTTCCTGAGGACTTGGGAGAAGTCTTCTATTAGTAGTCATGTGAATTTGGTATTCGTTCGATATTTTGATGAGATGTATGTTGTCTCTCCTCTAGTGGTCTTATGTGAACGTCGACTACATGACACTTCACCATTATTTGGGCCTAGAGGAAGGCATTGGGAAGCAATAAGTAGATGATGGGTTGCTAGAGTGACAGAAGCTTAAATCCTAGTTTATGCGTAGCTTCGTAACGGGCTGATTTGGATCCATATGTTTCATGCTATGGTTAGTGAGGGAGTCCTGGACTAGGGGGTGTCCGGATAGCCGAACTATCATCTTTGGCCGGACTCCTGGACTATGAAGATACAAGATTGAAGACTTCGTCCGTGTCAGGATGGGACTTTCCATGGCGTGGAAGGCAAGCTTGGCGATACGGATATGTAGATCTCCTACCATTGTAACCGACTACTGTGTAACCCTAACCCTATTCGGTGTCTATATAAACCGAAGGGTTTTAGTCCGTAGGGGCGAACAACAATCATACCATAGGCTAGCTTCTAGGGTTTAGCCTCTACGGTCTCGTGGTAGATCTACTCTTGTACTACCCATATCATCAATAGTAATCAAGCAGGAGTAGGGTTTTACCTCCATCGAGAGGGCCCGAACCTGGGTAAAAACATCGTGTCCCTTGTCTCTTGTTACCATCCGCCTAGACGCTTGCAGTTCGGGACCCCCTACCCGAGATCCGCCGGTTTTGACACCGACATTGGTGCTTTCATTGAGAGTTCCTCTGTGTCGTCACCTATAGGCCCGATGGCTCCTTCGATCATCAACAACAACGCGGTCCAGGGTGAGACTTTTCTTCCCTGACAGATCTTCGTATTCGGTGGCTTTGCACTGCGGGCCAATTCGTTAGGCCATCTGGAGCAGATCGAAAGCTACGCCCCTGGCCATCAGGTCAAATTCGGGAGTTTGAACTACACGGCCGACATCCGCAGAGACTTGATCTTCGACGGATTCGAGCCACAGCCGCGCGCGCCGCACTGTCTCGATGGGCATGATCTAGCTCTGCCGCCGAACAGTACCCTGGAGGCCGCGCCAGAGTCCGCTCTGACCTTTAGTTCAGAGCCGACTTCGCCGATCAAGGATGAGTGGCTGGACACCACCTCGGAGGCTGAGATCTCTACGGCGATCGAGCCGAACACCATCCCTGTCCTTATGGCTTCGTGACTCCAAGGTGCGGACTCCTCTCCGGACTCGAACCTTCCGCGCCCGCCAATCGATTGGGCGCCCGGTTATGGAGTTCACAGCGGACATCTTTCAAAGACTCGCCCTTTGGCGACATCCTCGAACTCACTAAAGTCTCTCACTTTATCGAGAGCCCTGGCGAACTACGGTCAGGAAGGTTGGGATGCGGACGACGAAGAAATTCAAAGCCCACCCACCACCCACTTTGTAGCCACTGTCGGCGATTTAACCGACATGCTCGACTTTGACTCCGATGACATCGACGGTATGGACGATGATGCCGGAGACGACCAAGAACTAGCGCCCACAGGGCACTGGAAGGCCACCTCGTCACACGACATATACATGGTGGACATCCCAAAAGATGGGAATGGCGATGGAACGGCGGAGGATGACCCCTCCAAGAAACAGCCTAAGCGCCGGCGTCAGCGGCGCCGCTCTAAATCCCGCCACAGCAAAAACGATGATTCCGGCACAGGAGATAATAACACCCCGGACAGTGCCGAAGACAACCTCCTCCAGCAGGATTCAGCACAGGAGGACGGAGAAGCCAGCCCGCATGACAGAGCGGCAGACAAAGAGGTAGAGGACGATAATTATATGCCTCCCTCCAAAGACGAGGCAAGCCTCGACGACGACGAATTCGTCGTGCCTGAGGATCCTGTCGAACAAGAGCGTTTTAAACGCAGGCTTATGGCCACGACAAGCAGCCTCAAGAAAAAGCAGCAACAACTTAGAGCTGACCAAGACCTACTAGCTGATAGATGGACTGAAGTCCTTGCAGCCGAAGAGTGCGAACTCGAACACCCCTCCAAGAGCTACCCAAAACTCAGGCTGCTACCCCGATTAGAGGAGGAAGCACCCAGACCTACATCACCAGCATACGACGCAGCCGACCGGCCACCTCGTGGCCGCGACAGAGAGGCCTCTCGGCCCTACACTCAAGCCGCACCCCGGCGCCGCTCAAAAAGTACTAGGGCACGGGAAAATGCACCAGACTTGCGAGATATATTGGAGGATAAGGCAAGGCAAACAAGATCGATCTACGGATCGCGTGGGTGCCCCATGACACGTGATGACAACCGTCACGCCGGATACAGCAATTCCGGCCGGGCCGAACACAGTAGACAAAGCTCACTTGAGCTACGTTGTGATATAGCCCAATACAGAGGCGCCACACACCCACTATGTTTCAGAGATGAAGTAATGGATCATCAAATCCCTGAGGGTTTTAAACCCGTAAACATCGAATCATACGATGGCACAACAGATCCTGTGGTTTGGATCCAGGACTATCTCCTTCATATCCACATGGCCCGCGGCGATGATCTACACGCCATCAAATACCTCCCACTCAAGCTTAAAGGACCAGCTCGGCATTGGCTCAACAGCTTGCCAGCAGAGTCAATCGGTTGTTGGGAAGATCTGGAAGCCGCATTCCTCGACAACTTCCAGGGCACATATGTGCGACCACAAGACGCCGATGACCTTAGCTATATAATTCAGCAGCCAGAGGAATCGGCCAGACAATTCTGGACACGGTTCCTAACAAAGAAAAACCAAATCGTCGACGGTCCAGATGCAGAGGCACTAGCGGCCTTCAAGCACAACATCCGCGACGAGTGGCTCGCCCGGTACCTAGGGCAGGAGAAGCTGAAATCCATGGCAGCCCTCACCACACTCATGAACCGCTTTTGCGCGGGAGAGGACAGCTGGCTAGCTCGAAGTAACAACCTGACCAAAAACCCTGGTAGTTCGGATACCAAGGACAGCAATGGCAGGTTGCGTCGCAACAAGCACAAGCGCCGCATTAACGGCGATAATGCTGAGGATACGGCAGTCAATGCCGGATTCAGAGGCTCTAAACCCGGTCAGCGGAAAAAGCCATTCAAGAGAAATACCCAGGGCCCGTCCAACTTGGACCGAATACTCGATCGCTCGTGCCAGATACACGGCACCCCCGAAAAGCCAGCCAACCACACCAACAGGGATTGTTGGGTGTTCAAGCAGGAAGGAAAGTTAAATGCCGAAAACAATGACAAGGGGCTGCATAGCGATGACGAGGAGGAGCCGCGGCCGCCGAACAACAGAGGACAGAAGGGCTTCCCCCCACAAGTGCGAATAGTGAACATGATATACGCAACCCACATACCCAAAAGGGAGCGGAAGCGTGCACCACGGGACGTATATGCGATGGAGCCAGTCGCCCCAAAGTTCAACCCGTGGTCTTCCTGCCCAATCACTTTCAACCGAAGGGACCACCCCACTAGCATCCGTCACGGCGGTTTCACCGCATTGGTTCTTGACCCAATCATCGACGGATTTCACCTCACCAGAGTCCTGATGGACGGCGGCAGCAGCCTAAACCTGCTTTATCAGGATACAGTGCGCAAAATGGGCATAGACCCCTCAAGGATTAAACCCACAAAGACGACCTTCAAAGGCGTCATACCAGGTGTAGAGGCCAACTGTACAGGCTCAGTTACACTGGAAGTGGTCTTCGGATCCCCGGATAATTTCCGGAGCGAGGAGTTAATCTTCGACATAGTCCCGTTCCGCAGCGGCTATCACGCACTGCTCGGACGAACCGCATTCGCAAAGTTCAATGCGGTGCCGCACTACGCGTACCTCAAGCTCAATATACCAGGCCCTCGAGGAGTAATCACGGTCAATGGAAACACCGAACGCTCTCTCCGAACGGAGGAGCATACGGCGGCCCTTGCGGCAGAAGCGCAAAGTAGCCTTTCAAGGCAACTCTCGAGTCCGGCTATTAAACGGCCGGACACCGTCAAGCGTGCCCGGAGTAACCTACAACAAGACTGCCTGGCACGTTTCGAACACGCGTAGCAATGCGGCCCCAACCCTGGCGAAATTGCGAAACCAGTACTACGCGTACATAACTACGCTCTGGAAATACCATGGGCATAGGGGGAGGGGCACGACCACGGCATGCCCATCATGCGGATTAACCGCACTGGGGGCTCCCGATTGTGTCATTCTTTATTTTTCTTTTTCTCTTACTTTCAGGACTCCGTTTTCGAGAAGCCCCGTCCGGCATTAGAATCGCCGAACTCACGATGCAACAGCCAGGGAAGCAGAAAGCCACGCCGAGTGTCCAGGTGGTCTCTATTACGAGCAGTATACCTGTTTTACATAAAATCTCGCAAGCTTACCCTTGGAGGGGGACATGTCAAAAGTCCCTTTCCTTGCTTATCGCACTATTTGTATCGTTCTGCTTTCATTGCAGTCTCTTTTGAATAAACAATATATAGCTTTTGCCTATTATTGCATTCCCTTCTTTATATATGTTCAGTTATGACATTGTGCAACCGTACACTTTGGTACGGCCAATACACAAGGGGCTTATGAACCCCAAAGTATGGTGTGATAAGTCCGAACACTTTCACAAGTGCGGCACCCCGAACTTATAGCATTATATGCATCGGCTCTGAATCATGTCTTGGGTCAATAGTTGGGTTTGCCCGGCTCCCATGTTTTGGTACCTTACGTTCCGTTATATCGGCTAAGGTAGCACTGGGAGAACCCTCGCGATTGTGCCCCGGTTGAGCTGGGTTGAGCACCTCAGTGGAGAAAGCTAAAACTGACCGTCATGATAGGGCGAGAGCCGGTCGCTGTTCGAGAGGTTTTTTCGAGTCCCTAAAGACTTATGCCGCTTAGAGCGAGGAGCCGACATTGTCCGGCCAAGGCGTGGATAGCGCCCCGAACTCGGTCTTCCGAATAGTAGGGGCTTCGCCAAAATTTAAAATTATAGAATTCTATGGCTAAGTGAGAGTGTTCAAGCATTATAGTTCGGTTGCCTGGTTCGTTGCGTTGAGCGCCTCCCTCGAAGGACCCAAGAATGGGAACAAGAGCGCTCAAGTTTATCCCGAACACCCCAACACTCGTGGCATGAAATTGAAGCCAACGACTCGCCATCTCTCAAATTTGATAAATGGCCGAACAGAAGGTAATATTTTAAATTCAAAAGCATTGCTTAGCACATATGAACAAGTTTTCAGCGTACACGATAACAAATGCGAGTCTACTCAAATATTACATCTTTGGAGCATTCACCCGCTATAAGACGGGCACCCTTCAGGACGCCCTCATAATACATTTCGGGCTTGCGATAATCCTTGCCTGGCGGTGGTCTGTCCGTCACAAGCTTCTCAGCGTCGGCTTGCCCAGTGCACCTTAAGCGGCGGGCAAGGGCCCTCTGAGCACCTTCAATGCAGACGAGCACTTGATGACTTCAATCCGTGGATGAAGGCCCACCACCGCCGTGACTAGCCCGGAAGTAGCTCGGTGCATGACTTCCTCGAGGCCACAGCCGAGCTATAAGGCCCTTTATGGCCTGTTCGGCGACCTTGTGGAGCTCGACCAGCTGCTTCACCTGGTCGCTCAAAGCACTGGGTGTCCGGCCTCAAAGATATCTTGAGACCGTAACACCTTCTCCGTCGAGCTCCCTTCTTAGGCTCAGTAGAAAGCGGCGGCATCGGACACACTACGGGGTAGATCTGCGAAGGCTCCTGGAGAGCTCCGGATTCGGGTAAGTAACAGATAATTGACTTTCACATGCTTGCTTTGCATAAAGAATGCCTTACCCGCCGCTATCTTCTTCATCGCCTCAATCTCCTGGAGGGCTTTTTGGGCTTCGGCCTTAGCGGCCTTGGCACTCTCAAGGGCCGAGGCAAGCTCGGACTCTCGAGTCTTCGAATCGCGCTCCAAACTCTCGTGTTTTTCCACGAGATCCTGGAGCTCTTGCCGCACCTCCGCCACCTACGCCTCCTGCTTCTCTCGCTCGGTGCGCTCCGCGGCCGCTTTGTTTTCGGCCGTGGACACCGCTTCCTTCAGGGTCGCCACCTCATTCGTAGCCCCTGCGGTACCCACGTTATTCCTGTTATTTTTTGCAACCACATTTCTTATATATATATATATATATATATATATATATATATATATATAATCACATAATGTATTACATACATTCCTTGTCCTCAAGCGGCTTCTTGGCACGGCCGAGCTCGATCTCGGACCGCTCGAGGCTCTCCTTCAAAATCTTGACCTCCATGATCGGTCGGCAGAGTCGGCCAGCGCAGCCTGCATTCCCATATTGACATACTTATGTTAGACTCCTGCGTATATCTTTTTAGATCCTCAGTTCGGCTTTTCTTTCCGGACACCGAACTAAGCATCAGGGGCTACTGTCTATGCGGTAATCTTCTTACACATATTAAAATCTTACCTCAAAGCTTGTTGGAAGGCTGTTGCAGGCTTCAGTCAGCCCGCTCTTGGCAGACTAAACTTTCTGGATCACCACACTCATAACAGTGAGGTGCTCCTCCTCGATGGAGGCGCTGCTAAGCGCCTCCAGCAAGCTATCCGGTTCCTCTGGTTGGACGGAGGTCACCGGCGTCTTGCCCTTCTTACGAAGGGGCCGCCTGCCGGACTTCGGAACCACTGAAGGTTCCGGTACGGAGTCCGGACCAGGGTCGGACTTAGAGCCCTTGGGGGTTTTATTCCCCTCGCGCCTGGAGTCCGGGGGGCTGCCTTGCGGCACCCCTTGGGCCACCTCCTCCTGGCCAGGCCCCTCTTGGGGCCCCACCTCGGCGTCATCGGCAGCGCGAGGAGAGGAGGCGGCCGAAAGTGAATCGCTTTCCACATCCGACGGATCCAGGGACCCGCTCGACGAAGCAGCCAACTCGTCTTTGGGCGGGCTGCATAGTTGTTTGGCATTAGAAGACACTATGCGATAAATGAAAAAGCCATGAGCTATTCGGAATCCGGACACTTACGATCTCGCCAGGGGCTTGGCCCTCGAGGGCCACTCCTCCTCGTCGTCGTCGGTGTTGGTGGAGACGTTCGGAGGAAGGGTCCTTCCCTTCTTGGACCCTCCGGCCTCCCCAGTCGGGGCGGCCTTCCTTTTCTTCTCTCCCCCTGCTGGGGGAGAAGCTTCTTTTTCCTCCTCCTCGTTTTCACGGGAGGATTCCGCCTCAGAGTCGTCGGACGATGACTCCGACGGCACCGGGCGCCGGGCACTCCTTCGAGTTCCCGTGGCCTTCTTCTTGGCCTTCTTCTCCGGCACCACGTGCGGCGCCGGAACCAGCAGCCCCGCCAAGCGGGCGTCATCAGATCTTCGGCAAGGGAGCGGACGGTTAACCTGCCGGACGTGTTACGCCGATCTGTCAAAGGTAAGGGAGTTTAGATCCCGCATAGAATCAAACTATGAAAAAAAAGAGTCCCGTAGAGGGCAAAATAGCTCACCTCGGTGGCCTGACGCTGTGAGCTGAATCCGCGATCCTCGCTAGCGGATGAGGGAGCCTCGGCACCCTTAAACAGCGCCTTCCAGGCATCTTCGTACGTAGTGTCGAAGAGACTTTTCTGAGTCTGGTGCCGCTCCGGATCGAACTCCCACAATTTGAAGGCCCGTTGTTGGCAGGGGAGGATCCGGCGGATCAGCATAACCTGGATCACGTTGACAAGCCTGAGATTCTTGTTCACCAGGGTTTGCATGGAGGTTTGGAGTCCGGTCAGCTCTTCCGGATTACCCCACGCCAGGCCCGTCTCCTTCCAAGAAGTGAGCCGCGTGGGAAAACCAGACCGGAATTCGGGGGCCGCCGCCCATTTAGGGTCGCGCGGTTCGGTGATGTAGAACCACCCCGATTGCCACCCCTTCACGGTCTCCACAAAGGAGCCCTCGGGCCATAGGACGTTGGCCATCTTGCCAACCATGGCGCCTCCGCACTCCGCTTGACGGCCGCCCACTACCTTCGGCTTGACGTTGAAGGTCTTCGGCCATAGGACGAAGTGGGGCTGGATGCAGAGGAAGGCCTCGCACATGAAGATAAACGCCGAGATGTTGAGGATGAAATTCGGGGCCAGATCATGGAAATCTAGGCCATAGTAGAACGTGAGCCCCCGGACGAATGGGTGAAGTGGAAAACCCAGTGCGCGGAGGAAGTGGGTGAGAAACACCACCCTCTCATGGGGCCTAGGGGTGGGGATGAGCTGCCCCCCGTTGGGCAGCCGATGCGCGATGTCGCCGGACAAGTATCCGGCCTTCCGCAGTCTTTTTACTTGGCCCTCCGTGATGGAGGAGACCATCCACTTGCCTCCCGCTCCGGACATGGCTGGAGAAGGTCGAGGAGGGATGTGCGGACTTGGGCGCTGGAGCTCGAGTGCGCGGAAATGGATGAGCAAAGGAGGAAGAAGGCGTAGGTGAAAAGGGTGGATCCTTATCCCCTTATATGGAATGAAGCTACGCGTCCCCTTGACTGGTAAAACTTCGCTTATGTCCCAAGCGCCGTAATCAATGGCGCGGTTGGGTTACCCACGCCCGTATTGATGAGAATCCCGGAATAAAGGGGCACGATCTCCGCTTTGATAAGACGTGCCAAGGAAACCGCCTCGCTAAATGCGCTGAGGTGGAACAGTAAAAAACGATTTGAATAAAGGCTTGGCCGTGGTGTGATGTCATGCCGCGGAATACGTCAGCAGATCTGTGTAAAGGTTATTCTCTCTACGATGGTATGTGGAACTTGTTTTGCAGAGCCGGACACTATCCTTGTGTTCAAAACCTTCTATGAAGAATTCGGAGGAGGAACCCGCCTTGCAATGCCGAAGACAATATGCGCGCGTAAGTCGTCATTGAAGCCTGGTTTAGAGACTCTTGAGGGAGTCTGGACTAGGGGGTGTCCGGATAGCGAACTATCATCTTTGGCGGACTCTGGACTATGAAGATACAAGATTGAAGACTTCGTCCCGTGTAGAATGGGACTTTCCTTGGCGTGCAAAGGCAAGCTTGGCGTCTGGATATGTAGATCTCCTACCATTGTAACCGACTCTGTGTAACCCTAACCCTATTCGGTGTCTATATAAACCGAAGGATTTTAGTCCGTGAGACGAACAACAATCATACCATAGGCTAGCTTCTAGGGTTTAGCCTCTCACGATCTCGTGGTAGATCTACTCTTGTACTACCCATATCATCAATATTAATCAAGTAGGAGTAGGGTTTTACCTCCATCGAGAGGGCCCGAACACAGGTAAAAACATCGTGTCCCTTGTCTCCTGTTACCATCCGCCTAGACGCATAGTTCGGGACCCCCTACCCGAGATCCGCCGGTTTTGACACCGACAGTTAGGTTTACCTTAATACTTCTTTTGTAGTTGCGGATGCTTGCAATAGGGGTTAATCATAAGTGGGATGCTTGTCCAAGTAAGGACAGCACCCAAGCACCGGTCCACCCACATATCAAATTATCAAAGTACCGAACGCGAATCATATGAACGTGATGAAAACTAGCTTGACGATAATTCCCATGTGTCCTCGGGAGCGCTTTTCTCTATATAAGAGTTTGTTCAGGCTTGTCCTTTGCTACAAAAAGGATTGGGCCACCTTGCTGCACTTTATTTACTTTTGTTACTTGTTGCTCGTTACAAATTATCTTATCACAAAACTATACATTACCTATAATTTCAGTGCTTGCAGAGAATACCTTGCTGAAAACCGCTTATCATTTCCTTCTGCTCCTCGTTGGGTTTGACACTCTTACTTATCGAAAGGACTACGATGATCCCCTATACTTGTGGGTCATCAGCTCCGCAGTGCCAAAGGTCGTGCCATAGTAAGCATCCACCACGGACGCCACCTCATCCTGGCCAGAGTACATGTTCCCGTTATACTTCACCGATCGGAGGATGTTTTTCCTCTGTCTATGGCTCGCTTGCTGATGGAAGAGCCTCGTGCTTCCATCCCCCTCCCGCAGTTGCAATAATCTCAAACGCTGCCTTGCAATAGTTTTCTCGAGAGAACACATCCCTAGAAGTTTATTCTTCAAACATCTCCTCAGGTCCCACTCCGCATCCAAGAGTGACCTAGAGCCCATTAATGATGACATGTACCTAGGGTAGGGTCATGGGCCTAACCTAGACGCCCTACCCAAGGACACTGCCCTAAAGTCAAGGACATTCAAAGTACAACAGAAGATACCGACTAAAATCACCTTGGAGTGCAACCCACTCGACCAGTCATCCCACTCGGATAACCCAATTCCACTCGACCAAGATAGAGTCACTCGACCGTACAAAGAGTCACTCGACCATATAAAGAATCACTCTCAGTACAGAAGATCTAAAGCCACCCTAGGATGGCAACGGTCAGGCATTCACTCCGTAGTCTTAAGGTCATTATAGTCATTTATTGCTAGTGTTACCAGTAACGCCCCTGCCTTAATGTACATTGAACCCTGTGTAACTGAGGGGCCTGGGGCACTCTATATATGCCACCCCCACCTCTGGCACAAGGGTTTGCACCCCCTGTAACTTTCACACATAATCAAGTCGACTAGCCTCCGGGCACCGAGACTTAGGTCTATTACTTCCTCCGACAAGGGCCTGAACTCGTAAACCTTGCGTGCACAACCTTGCCATAGCTAGGGCCTTGCCTCCTCCTACGTACCCCCTATTCTTACTGTCAGGCTTGCCCCCACGAAAGTTGGAGCCCACCATGGGGCCGGTGTCTTAGCGACTTCCGGTGAGGTTACAATTTTTCCTATCTTCATCAACATGGTTTCCGGCGGTGGTTTGGCTTTGGGCCGCGAGATCCGTCTCGGCGCGCTCGTTTTCGTCGCTGACGACTCCGCCTGGCTCCAAGAGGACCCCTCGACGTCGAGGCCCTTCCCATCCGCGGGGCAGCACACTTCCCCGCGAGTGCCTGCGGCATCCTCCTGCAGCAGCTGTCGACCCAGTATCGGTCGGCTCCCGCGTCATCCACTCTCCCTGCTGTACACCGCCGCAAGTGATCCGGACGGTCGTGGATTCAGTGGTGGGTGAAATATGCGGTGGCTCGACATACGGCCACCCCTCAAGTCGCGGCAATCGAGCCCGACGAATCACTCTATGGATCGTTCGATCTGTCGACTGGTTCCGACGACACTATGTCCGAGTGCGGAAGCAGCGATCCCGCGACGGAAGTCCTTATGGTCGACATCCGTCACAGCCCACCTGGATTCCGTCGCAGCGGCGGCGGCGGTGATGGAGATGGCCCATCGTACATTCATGATTAGTATGAACCCCAAGCCCTCACTTCAGAGCAGAAAGAAGAGTTGCATCGCCGCAACGTGGAGGCACTCCAGACCCCCATCATGGGGGAAACCTCCGAGGCTTGGGCCTTGGAGGCGGCGCGCCTGGCCACCTTGGTCGAGCGCGCTCGTCTGGAAAATCTTCAACATTCACTCGACGAACGCGCCCACCGGCTATCCCCGTATCCAGCCGACGGCATCGACAATTGTTCGCGCCCGAACCTCAGGTATACCATATTCCTGTCCAGAATCTTGCAGCTGCAGCACGTATAGCAGAGTCGATTCAGCCATCTCGTTCGGAGGCTGGTAGAGGTCTGCTGTAGATTTGAGCGCTGCTCCAAGCGGCAGGTGAACAAAACTCAGCTGTTTCCGAGTCGCGCAACAAGATCCATAGCAGGTCTGTGGTTGCGGACACAGTTCAGTCAGCACATAGTCCAAGATCGCCTCTGCTGTGGGACGATCGTGGGCACCGCCAGGATCAGTACCTGAATCGGGGCCACGAATAGTATGATCATTGGTACGCCCGTGATGACCACCATCAAGTGCCTACGCCCCCTCCGAGGGGCGGATCGTACGCGCCCCAGTGGTATGGTGACAGGCGCCCGTATGGTGATGAGCGAAGAGCTCCAGTCGACCCAAGAGAACCTGGGTTTGACACGAGATGCCTTCTCGTACAAGGTTTGGTTGATAGGGGTCGGGCGCATAGAGAAGGAAAAGACAGGAAACGTCCAAGTGGAAGAAGATTTCATGTTTCCGAGCTTGAATGTTTTAGTAGAGTCATCCGAGCCGCTGAGATTCCCCCCAACATCAGGTTGGCGACAGGCGTGAGCAAGCTCACCGGTGAGTCAAAGCCTGACACTTGGCTAGAACAATACCGAGTGGCAGTGCAGATTGGTGGAGGCAGTGATGATGTAGCCATGAAGCACCTCCCCCTGATGCTCGAGGGTTCAGCAAGAGCTTGGTTGAATCAGTTGGCTCCTGGCAGTATTTTCAGTTGGGAAGAATTGGCCCGAGTGTTTATCAAAACATTCGAGGGCACCTACAAGCATACTGCTGGGCTGACTGAGTTGCAGCATTGCATTCAGAAGCAGAATGAGACTTTGAGAGACTTCATCCAAAGATGGACTACTCTTCATCATACTGTAGAAAATGTGTCTGAACATCAGACAGTTTGCGCCTCCAAAGAGGGCGTTCGGTACAGAGAACTCAACCTAAAGTTCGGTCGGTCAGGAGATATGTCCATGGCTCGAATGATGGAAATCGCCACTCGGTATGCTAACGGTGAAGAAGAAGACCGACTCCACAGTGGCAAGAATAAACCAGTCGCCCAAGACACCGGAGGAGGAATCTCCAATCGGAAGCAGAAGCGCAAGGCCGAACCTGCAGGTCCTGCTGAGGCTACAGTCTTGAATCAAGGAAAGTTCAAAGGAAAGCCTAAAGGACCATGGGTCCCCAAAAAAGTGAAAGATCAGTCGGGAAACAATGTTCTTGATTTGCCGTGTCACATACACACCAAAAAAGATGAAGAGGGTAACTTGATTCTGCCCAAGCATACCACTCGACAGTGTCGACTCCTGATTCAAAGTTTCCAAGAGAGTCAGCCCAGTGAGAAGGAGAAAGAGTCTGATAAGGAAGAAGATAAAGAGGAAGATGATGGTTACCCCAATTTCAATGCTACTTTGGTGATTTTTGCTAACATCGAGAGCAAAAGTCGAGTGGAAGTTATCAATAGAGAAGTAAACATGTTTGCTCCGGCAACTACGACGTATTTGAAATGGTCAAAAACTCCCATTACATTCGACCAGTCTGATCACCCAGCGCATGTTGCTACCCCCAGGCGGCAAGCGTTGGTGGTCGACCCAGTCGTTGGCGGCACCCTACTGACCAAGGTTCTGATGGATGGTGGCAGTGGATTGAACATTCTGTATGCTGAGACCCTCCGAGGGTTGGGCATTTCGACGTCCAAGCTCAGTGAGAGCACCATGCGATTCCACAGAGCCATCCCAGGAAACAAAGCAGATTCACTTGGTCAGATCACTCTTGATGTGGTTTTCGGTGATTCAAAGAATTACCGCAAGGAAAAGTTGACGTTTGAGGTAGTGGATTTTCACAGTGCTTACCATGCTATTCTGGGCAGGCCTGCATATGCACGTTTCATGGCTCGGCCTTGTTACGTATACCTCAAGTTGAAGATGCCTGGTCCCAGAGGAGTGATCACAGTCACAGGAAATCGGCAAAGAGCGGAAGAGTGCCTTCAGAAGGGCTCAAAGATTGCCGATGAACAAATGGCAGCAGTAGAGATGGAAGAATACAACAAGAATGCAGATCCGAGCGAGTTGTTGCAAGCTAAGAAGCCTGCTTCAGAGTCCGCATTTCAATCGTCTGGTGAGACAAAGCCTGTTCATATTCACCCGACTGATCCCAATGCTGATCCGACCCACATCTCAGCAACACTCGACAACAAATAGGAAGAAGCGCTCATCCATTTCCTCCGTGATAACTAGGACATATTCGCACGGAAACCATCTGACATGCCGGGTGTACCCAGGGGACTGGCTGAGCACCGTTTGCGCGTCGACCCAAAGGCAAAACCTGGCAAGGACCATCTCCGTCGGTCCACCGTGGAGAAGAGGAAGGCGATTGGTGAATAGGTGGCTCGACTTCTAGCAGCTAAGTTCATCCGAGAGGTATTCCACTCCAAGTGGCTCGCCAATGTCGTCATGGTCCCAAAGAAAGATG
The DNA here is from genome assembly GCA_021605145.1 of Aegilops bicornis. NCBI lineage: Eukaryota > Viridiplantae > Streptophyta > Magnoliopsida > Poales > Poaceae > Aegilops > Aegilops bicornis. The sequence continues at coordinate 244,110,219 of CM038674.1, forward strand.
ATTCACTTCGCATGTGTATCAATTTCAAGCATATCAATCAGGCATGCCCGAAAGATCACTTCCCTCTCCCCCGCATCAACCAGATTGTCGACTCAACAGCGGCATGTGAGCGTTTATCCTTTCTGGATGCGTACTCCGGGTACCATCAGATCCGACTGTATGGACCCGATGAGATAAAAACAGCCTTCATCACCCCATTCGGGTGCTTTTGTTATGTTACCATGCCTTTTGGTCTGAAGAATGCTGGAGCCTCATTCATGCACATGATTTAGAAATGCCTGCTCACTCAAATCAGTCGGAACGTGGAAGCATACATGGATGATATTGTAGTCAAGTCACGTAAAGGTTCCGACCTACTGAATGACCTCCCTGAAACATTCACCAACTTGAGAAGATATGATATCAAGCTCAATCCGTCAAAGTGCACATTCCGAGTTCCAGGCGAAAAGTTACTCGGTTTTCTCGTTTCAGAACAAGGGATTAATGCAAACCCAGAAAAGGTTGGAGCAATTCTCCGAATGAAACGCCCTGTGCGTGTGCATGACGTTCAGAAGCTTACTGGTTGTTTGGCTACATTGAGCCGATTCATTTCTCGTCTCGGTGAAAAGGCATTGCCTCTTTACCGACTGATGAAGAAGTCTAATAAGTTCGAGTGGACTCCTGAAGCCGAAGCAGCATTTGTAGAGCTCAAAGCCCTGCTTTCCACCCAGCCGGTGCTTGCTGCCCCAATCAGCAAAGAGCCTCTACTACTTTATATTGCAGCCACTGGACAAGTTGTCATCACAGTGCTCACAGTCGAGCGGGAGGAAGAAGGCAAAGCCTATAAAGTTCAGCGCCCAGTATACTATATCTCTGAAGTCTTGACTCCGTCCAAGCAAAGGTATCCCCATTACCAGAAGCTTGTTTATGGGATTTATATGACCACGAAGAAAGTTGCACATTACTTCGCAGACCATTCAGTTTCAGTCATCAGCAATGCTCCACTATTAGAAATCTTGAACAATCGAGATGCAACCGGTTGAGTGGCCAAGTGGGCAATTGAACTCCTCCCTTTGGATATCAAGTTCGAAGAAAAAAAGGCAATCAAGTCTCAGGCAATAGCTGATTTCCTGGCCGAGTGGATTGAACAACAGCAACCGACTCAGGTTCACTCGGAACATTGGACTATGTTCTTTGATGGGTCCAAAATGTTGAATGGTTCTGGTGCTGGTGTGGTCCTGGTGTCGCCAAGGGGCGACAAGCTCAGTTATGTCCTCTAGATCCACTTTGATTCTTCAAACAATGAAGCTGAGGATGAGGCACTCCTATATGGGTTGCGTATGGCCATCTCACTCGGCGTCCGTCGCCTGATGGTCTACCGCGACTCGGACTTGGTAGTCAAAGGAATGGGATATCAGGAGCCTAGCTATGACTGGTTATTGCAATGCAGTGAGAAAGCTAGAGAAGAAGTTTGAGGGGTTAGAGCTCCACCACATACCCCGAATCAAGAATCAAGCAGCCGATGATCTGGAGAAGATCGGTTCCACTCAAAAACCTATTCCCAGTAATGTGTTCTTGATCATGGAGGTTTTAGTAATCACTCCTGACTAGATGGTGCCATATATTGCATATCTGCTCAGGCAGGAACTTCCAGAGGATGACGATGAGGCCCGCCAGATCGTCCGCAGGTCCAATGCCTTCACAGTGATAGGTGGGCAACTTTTCAGGGAAAGTGTTACCAGAGTCGCCCAGCGATGCATCTCTCCAAAGGAAGGTCGGCTGGTCTTAAATGAGATTCACTCGGGGACCTGTGGTCACCATACGTCCTCTCAGACCATCGTGGCCAAAGCATACCGAGCGAGATTCTACTGGTTGCGAGCGAATGATATGACTAAAGATATAGTCGACAAGTGCGAGGGCTGCCAGTTTTATTCAAACATGTCTCACAAGCCCGTGTCTGCCATGAAGACTATTCCACTCGTCTGGCCGTTTGCAGTATTGGGGGTTGGACATGGTTGGACCTTTCAGGACTGGCCGAAGCGGCTTCACTCATTTACTCATGGCAGTCGACAAGTTTACCAAGTGGATCGAAGCCATATCAAGAATCTCGACTCAAGCACTGCCATTAGTTTCATCAGAGAGCTGATATTCCAATATGGAGTCCCTCACAGTATTATCACAGATAGTGGCTCCAACTTTGATTCTGATGAGTTCAGAGCATTCTGCGCTTCCCAAGGCACTCGGGTCGACTACGCATCCGTTGCACACCCGCAGTCGAATGGACAAGCTGAGAGGGTGAATGGCTTGAACCTACAAGGGCTGAAACCCCGTTTGATGCGCGACCTCAAGCACGCAGCTGGAGCTTGGGTGACTGAGTTTCCATCCATTTTATGGGGATTGAAACAACTCCCAATCAGTCAACTGATCGAACCCCTTTCTTCATGGTCTATGGTGCTGAAGCTGTGCTTCCGAGTGATTTGCTACACAACGCCCCCCGAGTGGAACTCTTCTCATAAGCTGAAGCAGAACAAGCACGCCAGGACATAGTTGATCTCCTAGAGGAAGAAAGAGGGATGGCTCTGATCCGGTCGACCATTTATCAGCAGGACCTACGTCGATTCCATGCCCGAAACGTCGGAGGTCGAGCATTTCAGAAAGGAGACCTTGTACTCCGAGTGCACCAGAAACGACCTCACAAGCTCGCTCCGGCCTGGGAAGTTCCCTTCATCATCACCAAGGTGCTCCACAACGGGGCATATCATCTTTACAACATAGCCAAAAAATAAGAAGAGCCACGCTCGTGGGATGCAGATCTGCTCCGCCGTTTTTATACCTAAACACTCGGATCAACGAGTTGTAATAAGAATCCTTTAGTTTTCTTATCAAAGACATGATTTTCGCAGTATCTTAATGATTGTTATCGCATAAGCATATGTGTTCAAATCCCCTAGTGGGTGGCTTAGCCGCGAACCCAATTCGCCTAAGTTTCGAAAACACTCCGAGTGAAGAGCAACCCTCTCACTCGAGGGCTTAGCCGTGAACCCGATTCACCTAAGTTTCAAAAATACTCCGAGCGAAGAGCAACCCTCTCACTCGGTGGCTTAGCCGCGAACCCGATTCGCCGAAGTTTCAAAAACACTCTGACTAAAGAGAAACCCTCTACCTCGAGGGCTTAGCCGTGAACCCGATTCGCCTAAGTTTCAAAAATACTCCGAGTGAAAAGCAACCCTCTCACTCGGTGGCTTAGCCGCGAACCCGATTCGCCTAAGTTTCAAAAACACTCTGAGTAAAGAGCAACCCTCTCACTCGGGGGCTTAGCCACGAACCCGATTCGCCTAAGTTTCAAAAATACTCCGAGTGAAGAGCAACCCTCTCACTCGGGGCTTGGCTGCGATCCCGTACTCGTCTAAGTAACAAAACTACTTCGAGTGAAGAGAAACCCTCTCACTCGGGGGCTTAGCCGCGAACCCGATTCGCCTAAGTTTCAAAAATACTCCGAGTGAAGAGCAACCCTCTCACTCGGTGGCTTAGTCGCGAAGCCAATTCGCCTAAAACCTCTCACTCGGGGGCTTAGCCGTGAACCCAATTCGCCTAAGTTTCAAAAATACTCCGAGTGAAGAGCAACCCTCTCACTCGGGGCTTAGTTGCGGTCCCGTACTCGCCTAAGTAACAAAACTACTCCGAGTGAAGAGCAATCCTCCCACTCGGGGGCTTAGATGCGAACCCGATTCGCCTAAGTTTCAAAAATACTCCAAGTGGAGAGAAATCCTCCCACTCGGAGGCTTAGCCGCGAGCCTGATTCGCCTAAGTTTCAAAAATACTCTGAGTGAAGAGCAACCCTCTCACTCGGGGGCTTAGCTGCGACCCCGTACTCGCCTAAGTTACAAAAACATACTCCGAGTGCAGAGCAACCCTCTCACTCGGGGGCTTGGCCGCGTACTCAGAGCTGCGCCACAAGTACAACGTATGGTTGCACTCTGAGCTGCGCCACAAGTACAACATCTACTCCGAGTGGAGAGCATTCCTCCCACTCGGAGACTCAGCCACGATCCTAGATTCTCCTAATTTAAAAAATCCGAAAGCAATGCAGAGAAAGCTACTACATCCAAATAAAGCAACCAAGTTCAGATAAATCCATGAAGGTTCAGAACCACCAGTAGAAGTACTCGGACGTCAAGCCTGAAAGAGTTTCAACGATTACAGGATCACTCGGCATTCCGAGGCAAATAAAGTCAGGTTATCAAGTGTTCACTCGGCAGGGGTAGGACTTGCTGGCTCGACGAAACTGTCAAGGTCGATACCGTCTGCAATGCGAGTAGCAGCATCGTTGAAGGTCTCCACTAAGGGTTGGAATTGAAGCTTCTTGGTGTTGGCAACCTTGAGAGCCGCCAGCTTCTCTTCTTCGACTTCCTTGCAATGAACGGACTAGAGACAGTGCCACATCAGCGCCGCAGCAAGCATATGACTTCTTCCATGCCTGCACTCGGCCAGGAATGTCATTGAGTCGAGTCATGAGAGACTCGAGATCATTCTGGAACGTCACACCTGGCCAGAGCTCTGTGTCGATCCGCAACACTGCCACTTTCAGTCAGGCAAGGTAGTCCAAAACACTGGCAAGACGGGATTCCAGTCGCAGCATGTTGATGGCAGCTTCGTCCTTAAAGGGAGAATTGATGGGGTCCAAACTTGTCTCGATCCGCCTGGTTTCTTCTTCAAAGTTCTACCAGAATTCTGCACAAACAAAAAGGTGTTGAAATGAAAGGGACACAACGGAAAATTTCTTTGCAGTCAGTCGGATAAAGAAAGGTACCTTCAAGCATAAGGAACATCTTCTTGGCAAGACTACCCAGATAAGTTTCCAGTTCGTCCCTCTTCCGAGTGAGAACACCAACTCTATCAATCAAGGCCACCTTCTTCTCCTTCAACTGCACGACCTCTTTCCTCGCTTCATCAACAATAGCTTTCAACTTGGCATTCTCTTCTTCCAACTTGCCGACTGAAGCCAGCTTCTTGTCGGCGAGTTCAATCTTCTCCTGTGCCGTCTTCTGAGCCGCTGCAAGGTCAAGGTCCTTCTGCTCCAGAGCCTGCTTGATTTTGTCTAAGGAAATAACATTCTGCAGACGAGCTTGGAGTTGACGGTTCTCTCTACGCACATCTATTCGAGTGGAAACACTCAGTTTAAAGGTTGGAAGGAAAAGATAGCAAGGCGAGCAGTCAACAAGTGGTTACCTCCCATGGCAGTTGCTTCATCCTTGGCCTTCTGCAAGTTCTCATTGGCCATCTCCAGGTCGAGATTGAGCTAGATCTTCTTCCTTTCCAAGTCAGCAAATCTGGACCCAAGCTCACAAGATTTCTGCAATCAATCAACAAGACATGTCAGTCGACTGAAACAAGGATCAATCACTTTCGAGTGATGAGATGCAAGGTCCGATTATTACGAAGAAAAGAGTTCTAAGACTACTGCCGAATCAAACATTCAACAGTAGTCTCGGGGACTACACCCAGTGGGTGCACTTGGCGTGCCCCTACTGGTTTGATTGACCACTCAACACGGTCCTCCCAATGCGAGTGGAAGGAGTAAAACAACAACAACAACACCTGTTCTCAGACCACCGCCGACTGCCCGCAGTCGACCGCAGTCTCGGGGACTACACCCAGTGGGTGCACTTAGCATGCCCCCACCGGTTCAGCTCCCACTCGGCATGGTCTTTCTAGACAGAGCGGAAGTACTATAAAGAAACATTCCACAAAGACCCCCGCCAAACCAAACATTCGACGACGGTCTCAGGGACTACACCCAGTGGGTGCACTCAGCGTGCCCCCACTGGTTCAAAAGTTCACTCGACACATATTGGTCGACTCAAGTGGAAGAGCTACAAAGCAAAAGGGAAACTCCTAGTGGGTGAACAGATGAAAGGTGCAAACTCATGATAGATGCACATAAGGTTCCAAACGCTCATCCACGGACATCTTACGAATAATAAAGCAGCAGTTTTCAAGTAGCATATCCTAACAGAACTAAGATCAAGCTGAAAGCCAGTTGGAAATCAACTTACAATCCCACTTACTTGGACGTTGGTTTGAAGGGCAGAGCTAGCATCATAGGCAGCCTTACTAGTCTCGTACACCACCTTTATTCGGTCCATCATTAGGCCTGCTTGGAGTATGGCTTCCTTAGCAGCGCCTACCTGGTCCTCCAGGACACGATGACTGACAAAAAGTGGAGTTGGTGGAACAGACGAGGCAGCAAGAGGAGCTGAAGCCTGGAGTTGCACAGTCGGAGCAAGGGTTTGAGCAGTCGATGCCAAAGGACGATCAGTCGACACAGGATCAGCAAAAGAGACAAAAGTCCGAATTGGATCTCCGGGTTGTTGAACGACTGGTTCTGGTGCTGAAGTCGAGTGGGACACTTTGCTGCCAGGCACCTTCTTGCTTAGAGTCCTGCCCCTTCTTCATGTGTTATTTTGTGGCATTTCTTCATGATCATCATCGTATGGAAGTTCAATAACATTTGGCGGTGCTACAAAACACTTGACCGTAAGAATTCAGTCGACGGTCAGAATAGTTGGCAAAGTAAGAGCATGACTATGGAGCTGCACCTGCTCGCAAAGTGGCCACGTCTGCAGTTTCCTCATCATCTTGATCCTTGTCAATGTCCATTGACATCCCAGAAGTAGCAGCACTGAAAACTCCAAAATTCACTCGGTCAAGCAAGCAAATAGGTCAACAATATTCAAAGAGAAAACAAAGAGAAGAAACAAACACTTACACAGAGGCAACGGGAACGTCCACCTTGATCTTGGGTAGGGCCTTCCGGGACTTCAGTGGGACAACCCTGGGCTGCTTAGCGGCCTTCTCCGATGGTTCTGGAGTCAAGGTCCGAGTGCGCTTGGGTACTTGCGTGCTTGATGGAACTGCCTTGTTGCACCCACCTACAGGATCTTGGGACTATTTGGAACGACGCTCCGAGCGAGGCGGCGAGCCAACCTCCTTGCTGCTGCCTGAGTCGTCGTTGTCATCTTGACCATCGGCTCCAGATTCCCAGTCGGTGCTTCCATCCTCGCTCTCCTCTCCCTCCTGGAGTTGTTCCCCGTTTGGCATCGAATACATCTTGGTATAAATCTACGAGGTGCAAGTCGATGAAAATTAGACAGATTCAAGAGCAATTGCAGATCAAAAGAAGAAAACACTTGGTATTTTGAGGCCTGGCCTCTTCTGGCTCGTGGCTGGTGTCGAATGGCTGGACCCTCCTGGACCCCCTGGGGTTATCCTCTTTTCCGGTGATGCTCCGCAGCCACTGAGCCACCGTCTCCTCGGCGACCTCCTCTGGGTGGACACAAGCGGTGTCTCTAGGGCCTAAGTACATCCACATCGGATGATCACAGGCTTGGAGAGACTGGATGCATCGACTGAGAAATACCTCCAACAGATCCATGCCAGTCACACCATCCCGAACCAAGTTAACGACCTGGTCGACCAAAAGGGACACCTCGCCTCTCTCCTCTGGGGTCATGGTCAATGAAGAAGGTTGTGAAAGGGGGAGAACGATCGACTGAGCAGGCGTCAGGACGGCTTTGCAATAGAACCAGGTCGACTGCCATCCCCGAACTGACTCGGGAAGGGTCATGGAAGGAAAGGTGCTTCTGCCCCTAGTTTGAATTCCTAAACCCCCACACATCTGGATCACATGTGTCTTTTCATCATTCGGATTCGCCTTCTTCACCAACTGGGAACGACAAGTGAATATGTGTTTGAAAAAGCCCCAGTGTGGTTGGCAACCCAGGAAGTTTTCGCACAGCAAGATGAACGCAACAAGATACGTGATTGTGTTTGGGGGAAATGGTGGATTTGGGCATCGAAAAAGTTCAAGAAACCCCTAAAGAATGGGTGTGTGGTGATGACCCACAAGTATAGGGGATCTATCATAGTCCTTTTGATAAGTAAGACTATCGAACCCAACGAGGAGCAGAAGGAAATGACAACCAGTTTTCAGTAAGGTATTCTCTGCAAGCACTGAAATTATCGGTAACAGATAGTTTTGTGATAAGGTAATTCGTAACAGGTAACAAGTAACAAAAGTAAACAAGGTACAACAAGGTGGCCCAATCCTTTTTGTAGCAAAGGATAAGCCTGTACAAACTCTTATATAAAGGAAACCGCTCCCAAGGACACACGGGAATTATCGTCAAGCTAGTTTTCATCATGCTCATATGATTCGCGTTCGTTACTTTGATAATTCGATATGTGGGTGGACCGATGCTTGGGTACTTCCCTTCCTTGGACAAGCATCCCACTTATGATTAACCCCACTCACAAGCATCCGCAACTATGAAAGAAGAATTAAGGTAAACCTAACCATAGCATGAAACATATGGATCCAAATCAGCCCCTTACGAAGCAACACATAAACTAGGATTTAAGCTTTTGTCACTCTAGCAACCCATCATCTACTTATTACTTCCCAATGCCTTCCCCTAGGCCCAAACAATGGTGAAGTGTCATGTAGTCGACGTTCACATAACACCACTAGAGGAAAGATAACATACATCTCATCAAAATATCGAACGAATACCAAATTCACATGAGTACTTATAACAAGACTTCTCCCATGTCCTCATGAACAAACGTAACTACTCACAAATCATATTCATGTTCATAATCAGAGGGGTATTAATGTGCATAAAGGATCTGAACATATAATCTTCCACCGAATAAACCAACTAGCATCAACTACAAGGAGTAATCAACACTACTAGCAACCCACAGGTACCAATCTGAGGTTTTGAGACAAATATTGGATACAAGAGATGAACTAGGGTTTGAGAGGAGATGGTGTTGGTGAACATGTTGATGGAGATTGACCCCCTCCCGATGATAGGATTAATGGTGATGACGATGGTGACGATTTCCCCCTCCAGGAGGGATGTTTCCCCGGCAGAACAGCTCTGCCGGAGCCCTAGATTGGTTCCGCCAAGGTTCCGCCTCAAGACGGCGGCGCTTCGTCCCGAAAGCTTCCTTCTGATTTTTTTTCTAGGGCAAAAGACACCTTATAACAGAATATAGGCATCGGGAGGCTTCCAGGTGGCCCACGAGGCAGGGGGCGCGCCCTCCACCCTCGTGGACAGTGGTTGGCCCCCCTCTGGTGCTTTATTCGCCCAATATTTTTTATATATTCCAAAACTAACTTCCGTGGAGTTTCATGAGTTTTGGAGTTGTGTAGAATAGGACTCTAATATTTGCTCCTTTTCTAGCCCAGAATTCTAGTTGCCGGCATTCTCCCTCTTCATGTAAACCTTGTAAAATAAGAGAGAAAAGGCATAAGTATTGTGACATAATGTGTAATAACATCCCATAATGCAATAAATATCGATATAAAAGCGTGATGCAAAATGGACGTATCAACTCCCCCAAGCTTTGACCTCGCTTGTCCTCAAGCGGAAGCTGATATCGAAAAATATGGCCACATGTTTAGAGCTAGAGGTGTCGATAAAAGCTCTTATATTGACTCTTTCCGATGTTATGATAAATTGCAATTGCTTCAATGACTGAGATTATAGTTTGCTAGTTTTTCAATGAAGTTTCTGATTCATACTTTACATTGTGAATAGATTGTTACTTCAGCATAAGAGCTTTTCAGCAAGTCCACATACTCAACTATCATTTAGTCTTTCACAATTGCTAACACCCACGCAATACTTATGGGTATGAAGTTTTTATCAGACACGGAGAAAGATAGGGGCTTATAGTTTTGCCTCCCAACCTTTTACCTCAAGGGTAACGTCAACAAAAATGCTTTATGAAAACCGACATCCAATTGGATATTACATCGGGATCTTTCCAACACATAGTGCTTGTCAAAGGATAACGTGTAAAAAGGAAAGGTGAAGATCACCATGACTCTTGTATAAGGTATAAGAGAAAAATAAAAGATAGGCCCTTCGTAGAGGGAAGCAGAGGTTGTCATGTTCTTTTATGGTTGGATGCACAAAATCTTAATGCAAAAGAACGTCACCTTATATTGCCACTTGGGATAGGGACCTTTATTATGCAATCCGTCGCTTTTAGTTCTTCCATATCATAAGCTTGTATAAAGCTTGTTTTCTCCACACAAATAGATCATACATATTTAGAGAGCAATTTTTATTGCTTGCAACAATGACAACTTACTTGAAGGATCTTACTCAATCCGTAGGTAGATATGGTGGAACTCATGGCAAAAATGGGTTCAAGGATATTTGGAAGCACAAGTAGTATCTCTACTTGGTGCAAAGAATTTGGATAGCATGAGGGGGAAAGGCAAGCTCAACATGTTGGATGATCCATGACAATATAATTTATTTCGGATATAAGAAAACATAACCCATTACGTTGTCTTCCTTGTCCAACATCAACTTTTTAGCATGTCATATTTTAATGGTGCTCACAATCATAAAAGATGTCCAAGATAGTATATTTATATGTGAAAACCTCTCTTTCTTTATTACTTCCTATTAATTGCAACGATGACCAAAACTATGTTTGTCAACTCTCAACAACTTTTATTCGTCATACTCTTTATATGTGAAGTCATTACTCTCCATAAGATCAATATGATCTCTTTATTTCTTTTTATTATTTTTATTCTTTTATTCCCTCAAGATCATAGCAAGATAACCAAGCCCTAGACTCAAGACTAATCTTTATTATATATAGCTCATGGATTCAGTTACATAGATAAGGATCAACACAAAAACTCAAAGCTAGATCATACTAGACTTTATTCTACTGGATCAAGATATAACCAAAAGGATCGAACTAAGAAAAACGGTAAAGATAGAAGTGTGATGGTGATACGATACCGGGGCACGTCCCCCAAGCTTGGCATTTGCCAAGGAGAGTGCCCATACCCATGTATTTATGTCTCTTTCTTCGAAGGTGGTGATGATGGAGTTGTTGATGATGTATGCTTGTCGTCCATCTTCCAAGGCATAGGCTCACCATCATAGAAGGATGATCGAGTCTCTGGGATCCTCAAATCTGCAGCCAAACTCATCCTCTTGAATCTATATTCATACTCACGGTTTTGGTTTTGCAGGTCATAGATCTGGGCTTGGAGGTGCCCGTTTTTCTTGTGAAGCTTGAAGATGGTCTCCTCAATGTTCTTGGCATCCAGCTTGTGGTTGTTGGTGAACTCCGCGATCATCATGTGGTTGGTGTTGAGTCCGTTCCACCATCCTCGGCACTTGAAAACTTGTCGCTCCATTGCTTCGAGTCTTGTCTCCACGCTTCCGGTCCTCCTTGGTCCCTCAACATCGCGGATGTGCAGCACCCCCTCACGCATCTCAATGGTTTGAGGGTGTTGGAGCACCTCCGCGAGGTAGGGGTTGATGACCTTCTCAAAACATTTGTCCTTGGGGGCACTTGAAGACGTCATGGTGATCTAGATCTGTCAGAAAAACAGCTCAAAACAAAAGTAGAGGATTTTGTCGTGGTACCGTGTTCAAAACCTTCGGGAGATCATATAATGAATTTTTACCGACCAAAAGAAGTATCGTGCAAGAAAACGGAGTCCAGAGGGCACACGAGGTGCCCACGAGGCAGGGGGGCGTGCCCTCCACCCTCGTGGATGCCTCATGTCCCTTTCGGACTACTCCTTATTTTCCTATTTTTTAAAATATTCCAAAACAGAGAAAAATTGCTATTAGAACTGTTTTGGAGTCGGTTTACGTACCGTACCACATACCTATTCCTTTTCGGAGTCTGAAACGTTCTGGAAAGTGTCCCTTGTGGATTCCTCCGGGGTTACGGTGTCAATAACATTGGTTTCAACATTTATGGGATTACCCGAGATATAAGGTTTGATTCTTTGACCGTTCACCACCTTCGGATTTGTACTTTCGAAGTTGTTGATTTTTATGGCACCGGAACGATAGACCTCCTCGATAACGTAAGGACCTTCCCATTTAGAGAGGAGTTTTCCTGCAAAACATCTTAAACGAGAGTTGTATAACAAAACATAATCACCTACATTAAACTCGCACTTTTGTATCGTTTTGTCATGCCATCTTTTAACTTTTTTATTTGAACAGTTTGGCATTCTCATAGGCCTGGATTCTCCACTCATCAAGTGAGCTAATGTCAAATAGTCTCTTCTCACCGGCAAGTTTTAAATCATAATTGAGCCCTTTAATGGCCCAATATGCCGTATGTTCTACTTCGAGAGGTAAGTGACATGCTTTTCCACAAACCATTTTATACGGAGACATACCCATATGACTTTTATATGCAGTTGTATAGGCCCATAATGCAATTGTTGGACCAATTCTTTCTAGATCTATTAACAGTCTTTTGCAAAATTAATTTAATCTCTCTATTACTCAGTTCTACTTGACCACTAGACTGTGGGTGGTATGGAGATGCAATTCTATGATTAACATCATACTTAGCAAGCATTTTACGAAAAGCACCATGAATAAAATGTGAACCACCATCAATCATTAAGTATCTAGGGAGTCCAAACCTCGGAAAAATAACTTCTTTAAGCATATTAATAGAGGTGTTATGATCAGCACTACTAGTTGGAATAGCTTCTACCCACTTGGTAATGTAATCAACAACAACTAAAATATGTGTATACCCATTAGAGGAAGGAAACGGTCCCATATAATCAAAGCCCCAAACATCAAATGGTTCAATAACAAGTGAATAATTCATAGGTATTTCTTGATGTCTACTAATATTACCAATTCTTTGACATTCATCACAAGACAAGACAAACTTACGGGCATCTTTGAAAATAGTAGGCCAATAAAAACCGGATTGCAATACCTTATGTGCAGTTCTATCTCCAGCGTGGTGTCCTCCATAAGCCTCAGTGTGACACTTGCGCAGGATCTGTTCCTGTTCATGCTCAGATACACAATGTCTAATAACACCATCTACTCGTTCTTTATAAAGGTGTGGGTCATCCCAGAAGTAATGTCTGAAATCATAGAAAAACATTTTCTTTTGCTGGTATGTGAAACTAGGTGGTATAAATTTAGCAGCAATGTAATTAGCATAATCAACATATCATGGAGCAGTACGAGAAGCATTTATGACAGCTAATTGTTTATCAGGAAAACTATCATCAATAGGGAGTGGGTCATCAAGAACATTCTCTAACCTAGACAAGTTGTCTGCAACGGGGTTCTCAGCTCCCTTCTTATCAATAATGTGCAAATCAAATTCTTGTAGAAAGAGAACCATCTAATAAGTCTAGGTTTAGCATCTTTCTTTTCCATAAGGTATTTAATAGCAGCATGATCAGTGTGAATAGTTACTTTAGAATCAACAATATAAGGTCTGAACTTATCATAAGCAAATACAACTGCTAAAAATTCTTTTTCAGTAGTAGCATAACTTATCTGGACACTGTCTAGTGTTTTACTAGCATATTGGATAACATTTAATTTCTTATCAACTCTTTGTCCTAGAACAACACCTACAACATAATCACTAGCATCACACATAATTTCAAAGGGTAAATTCCAATCAGGTGGCTGAACAATAGGTGCGGAAATCAACGCTTTCTTAAGTATTTCAAATGCTTCTACACAATCATCATCAAAGACAAAAGGAACATCTTTTTGTAAGAGATTAGTCAAAGGCCTAGAAATTTTAGAGAAGTCTTTAATGAACCTCCTATAAAAACCGGCATGACCAAGGAAACTTCTTATACCTTTAATGTGCTTAGTGAGGGACTCCTGGATTAGGGGGTCCTCGGACAACTGGACTATATACTTTAGCCGGACTGTTGGACTATGAAGATACAAGATTGAAGACTTCGTCCCGTGTCCGGATGGGACTCTCCTTGGCATGGAAGGCAATCTTGGCAATACGGATATGTAGATCTCCTCCCTTGTAACCGGCTCTGTGTAACGCTAGCCTCCTCCGATGTCTATATAAACCGGAGGGTTTAGTCCGTGGGACAAGGACAACAACAATCATACCATAGGCTAGCTTCTAGGGTTTAGCCTCTACGATCTCGTGGTAGATAAACTCTTGTAATACTCATATCATCAAGATCAATCAAGCAGGAAGTAGGGTATTACCTCCATCGAGAGGGCCCAAACACAGGGTAAACATCGTGTCCCCGCCTCCTGTTACCATCCGCCTTAGACGCGATTCGGGACCCCTACCCGAGATCCGCGGTTTTGACACCGACATTGGTGCTTTCATTGAGAGTTCCTTTGTGCCGTCACCATAAGGCTTGATGGCTCCTTCAACATCGGTAACGATGCGATCCAGGCAAGGTTTTCCTCCCGGCAGATCTTCGTATTCGGGCGGCTTTGCATCAGGCCAACTCACTTGGCCATCTGTAGCAGATCTAGAGCTACGCCCCTGGCCATCAGGTCAGGTTTGGAAACTTGAACTATACTGCCGACATCCGCGGAGACTTGATCTTCGATGGATTCGAGCCCATGTCAGGTGCGCCCCACAATCACGACGAGCATGACTTAGCTCTGCCGTCGAACAGTGTTCGGGAGATCACACCTGCAACTACTCCGGCCCTCAATCCAGAACAAATTGCGCCATCTGAGGACGGGTGGATGGACCCCACCACGGAGGCCGCACACTCAGTGGCGATAGAGCCGAATACTGACTTCACCGCCTACGAGACCCGTGTTGCTGAACCGTTGGATTCGTCCCCGGCCATGGGCTCCGAGCCGCCTGTGTCCGTGCCAATCGAATCTGATTGGGCACCGATCATGAAGTTTACCTCCGCAGATATCTTTCAGCACTCTCCCTTTGGCGACGTGCTAAACTTATTGAGGTCTCTCTCCCTGTCAGGAGACCCTTGGCCAAACTATGTCCGTCTAGAATGGGATGCGGACGACGAAGAAATTCGCTCCCCACCCACCACCCACTTAGTAGCCACTATCGACGATTTAACCGACATGCTCGACTTCGGCTCTGAAGACATCGACGGTAAGGACAACGATGCGGGAGACGAACAAGAACCACCGCCCACAGGGCACTGGACTGCCACCTCATCATATGACATATACATGGTGGACACCCCCAAAGAAGGGGATGGCGATAAGACAACGGAGGATAATCCCTCCAAGAAGCAATCCAAGCACCGACGTCAGCGGCGCCGCTCTAAGTCCTGCCATAGCAAAAGCAGCGACACCGGCACAAGAGACAATAACGCTCCGGATAGTGCCGAAGACGATGATAATCCCCTCCAGCTAGATCTCGAGCCGGAGGATGAACAAGCTAGCCCTCCAGAACAGGCAGCAGACGAAGAATCAGAGGATGACAATTACATGCCTCTCTCCGAAGACGAGGTGAGCCTCGGCGACGAAGAATTTATCATGCCTGAGGATCCCGTCGAGCAGGAGCGCTTCAAGCGCCGGCTTATAGCCGCAACAAATAGCCTGAAGAAAAAGCAGCAACAGCTTGGAGCTGATCAAGATCTGCTAGCGGATAGATGGACTGAAGTCCTTGCGGCCGAGGAATACGAACTCGAACGCCCAACCAAGAGTTACCCAAAGCGCAAGTTGCTACCCCAACTCGAGGAGGAAGCATTAAAACCTACATCACCAGCGTATGATGCGGCTGATCGGCCACCTCGTGGCCGAGACAGAGGGGCATATCAGCCCGAAGTCCAGCCCGCACCCCGTCGCCAGACAAACAAAAAGACCAAGGCCCGGGGCAACACGCGGGACCTGCGAGACGTATTGGAAAACAAAGCAGGACATACAAGATCGATCTACGGATCACGGGGTCGCGCCCCAACGCGCGATGATGATCGTCACGCCGGATACGCTAAAAGCAAATCCGGCCGGGCCGAATACAGCAAACAAGACTTGTATGAACTATGTCGTAACATAGCCCGACACAGAGGTGCTGCACACCCCCTATGCTTCACCGATGAAGTAATGGATCATGAATTCCCAGAAGGATTCAAACCCGTGAACATTGAGTCATACGATGGCACAATAGACCCCGCGGTATGGATCGAGGATTTCCTCCTCCACATCCACATGACCCGCGGTGACGGTCTACATGCCATGAAGTACCTCCCACTAAAACTCAAAGGACTAGCTCGGCATTGGCTGAATAGCCTGCCAGCAAACTCCATTGGTAGTTGGGAGAATTTGGAAGATGCATTCCTTGACAACTTCCAGGGCACTTATGTGCGACCACCAGATGCTGATGACTTGAGCCACATAATCCAACAGCCCGGGGAATCGGCCAGGAAATTCTGGACTCGGTTCCTAACCAAAAAGAACCAAATCGTCGACTGTCCGGATGTCGAGGCCTTAGCGGCATTTAAACATAACATCCGGGACGAGTGGCTCGCCCGACACCTTGGCCAAGAGAAGCCAAAGTCCATGGCAGCCCTCACGAAATCATGACCCGCTTTTGCGTGGGCGAGGATAGCTGGCTGGCTCGCAGCAACAACACATCAAGGAATCCTGGCACTTCAGATGCCAAAGATACTAATGGCAGACCACGTCGTAACAGACACAAGCGCCTAACAACAGCGATAACGCCGAAGACACGGTAGTCAATGCCGGATTCAGTGGCTCTAAATCCGGTCAGCGGAAAAATCCGTTCAAAAGAAGCAATCCGGGCCCGTCCAGTTTGGACCGCATACTCGATTGCTCGTGTCAAATTCACGGCACCCCCGATAAGCCAGCCAATCACACCAACAGAGAATGGTGGGTGTTCAAGCAGGCCGGCAAGTTGAATGCCGAAAACAAGGACAAGGGGCTGCATAGCGACGACGAGGAGGAGCCCCGGCCGCCGAACACGGGAGGACAGAAGAGGTTCCCTCCACAAGTGAAAACGGTGAACATGATATACGCAACCCACATTCCCAAGAGGGAACGGAAGCGTGCACTAAGGGACGTCTATGCGATGGAGCCAGTCGCCCCAAAGTTCAACCCATGGTCCTCTTGTCCGATCACCTTCGATCGCAGGGACCACCCCACTAGTATCCGTCATGGCGGATCTGCCGCATTGGTCCTTGACGCCATTATTGACGGACTTCACCTCACTCGAGTCCTTATGGACGGTGACAACATCCTGAACCTGCTCTATCAGGATACAGTGCGCAAAATGGGCATAGACCCCTCGAGGATCAAACCCACAAAAACCACCTTTAAAGGGGTAATCCCAGGTGTAGAGGCCTGTTGCACGGGCTCAATCACACTGGAAGTGGTCTTCGGGTCTCCGGACAACTTCCGAAGCGAGGAGTTAATCTTCGATATCGTCCCCTTTTGCAGGCTATCACGCACTGCTCGGACGAACCGCATTCGCCAGATTCAATGTGGTACCACATTATGCATACCTCAAACTCAAAATGCCAGGACCACGCGGGGTTGTAACAGTTAATGGAAACACAGAGCACTCGCTCCGCACGGAGGAGCACACTGCGGCTCTCGCAGCAGAAGCGCAAAGCAGCCTTATTAGGCAAGCCGACAATTCGGCGAAAAAGACCCCGGACACCTTCAAGCGAGTCCGGAGTACCCCGCAGGCGGATCGACAGACACGTTTTGAGCTTAACTAGCAATTCGGCCTCCGTCCTAGTCCCCAGTCGAGTGGTGAAATCGGTGCCACGCGTACATAACTACGCACTCAAGATACCATGGGCAGGGGTGGCGATGCTCCTTGCCTTCCGGCGGCCCCTCCTTCACCAGCTTTTCGGCGTCCAGCTTCGCCCAGTGCACCTTCGCCTGGGCAAAAGCCCTGCGCGCACCCTCGATGCAGGCGGACCGCTTTATGACTTCAAGCCATGGGCAGGCATTTACAAGCCGCCTCACCAGACCGAAGTAGCTATCAGGCAGGGGCTCGCCAGGCCACATCCGGACTACAAGACCCTTCATGGCCTGTTCGACCACCTTGTGGAGCTCGATCAGTTGCTTCAGCTGGTCGCTCAAGGGCATTGGGTGTTCGGTCCCAGTATACTGAGACCAGAAAAACTTCTCCGTCAAGCTCCCCTCCTCTGCCCGGTAGAACTCCGCAGCATCCGACACACTGCGGGGTAGATCTGCGAACGCTCCTGGAGAGCTCCGAACTCGGGTAAGTAAAAAGAAAGTTTCCTTCACATGCTTGCTTTGCTTACCCGCTGCTATCTTCTTAACCGCCTCGATTTCCCGGAGGGCCTTTTGGGCTTCGGCCTTGGCATGTTGTGCGCTTTCGAGGGCCTTCGCAAGCTCGGACCCTTGCGTCTTAGAGTCAAGCTCCAAGGACTCGTGTTTTTTGGCGAGAGCCTGGAGCTCTTGCTGCACCTCGCCTACTCGGGCTTCCTGCTTTTCTCGCCGATGCGCTCCTTGGCCGCTTTGTCTTCAGCCTCGGATAGCGCCTTCTGCAGGGCCGTGCTACCTCTTGAGCACTGCGTTGGATTTCCTTGAAGAGGAGAGGATGATGCAGCAAAGTAGCGTAAGTATTTCCCTCAGTTTTTGAGAACCAAGGTATCAATCCAGTAGGAGGCCACGCACAAGTCCCTCGTACCTGCACAAAACAATAGCTCCTCGCAACCAACGCGATTAGGGGTTGTCAATCCCTTCACGGTCACTTACGAGAGTGAGATCTAATAGAGATGATAAATAATATTTTTGGTATTTTTTGGTATAGAGATGCAAAGTGAAAAGTAAAAGGCAAAGTAAAAACAAAGCAAGTATTAAAGTAATGGAGATTGATATGATGAGAATAGACACCGGGGCCATAGATTTCACTAGTGGCTTCTCTCAAGAGCATAAGTATTCTACGGTTGGGTGAACAAATTACTGTTGAGCAATTGACAGAATTGAGCATAATTATGAGTATATCTAGGTATGATCATGTATATAGGCATCACGTCCGAGACAAGTAGACCGACACACCGCTGCATCTACTACTATTACTCCACTCATCAACCGCTATCCAGCATGCATCTAGAGTATTAAGTTAAAAACAGAGTAATGCCTTAAGCAAGATGACATGATGTAGAGGGATAAATTCATGCAATATGATAAAAACCCATCTTGTTATCCTCAATGGCAACAATACAATACGTGCCTTGCAACCCTTTACATCCTTTGGGTAAGGACATCGCAAGATTGAACCCAAAGCTAAGCACTTCTCCCATTGCAAGAACTACCAATCTAGTTGGCCAAACCAAGCGGATAATTCAAGAGACTTGCAAAGATAACAAATCATACATAAAAGAATTCAGAGAAGATTCAAATATTATTCATAGATAATCTGGATCATAAACCCACAATTCATCGGTCTCAACAAACACACCGCAAAAAACAAGATTACATCGAATAGATCTCCACGAGAGAGGGGGAGAACATTGTATTGAGATCCAAAAGAGAGAAGAAGCCATCTAGCTACTAGCTATGGACCCGAAGGTCTGAAGTAAACTACTCACACTTCATCAGAGAGGCTATGGTGATGATGTAGAAGCCCTCCGTGGTGGATGCCCCCTCCGACGGAGCTCCGAAACAGGCCCCAAGATGGGATCTCGTGGATACAGGAAGTTGCGGCGGTGGAATTAGGTTTTTGGCTCGTATTCTTATCGTTTGGGGGTACGTAGGTATATATAGGAGGAAGGAGTACGTCGGTGGAGCAACAGGGGGCCCACAAGGCAGGGGGCGCGCCCTAGGGGGGGCGCCCCCACCCTCGTGACCGCCTCTTTTGTTCCTTGGAGTAGGGTCCAAGTCTCCTGGATCACGTTCGGTGAGAAAATCACGTTCCCGAAGGTTTCATTTCGTTTGGACTCCGTTTGATATTCCGTTTCTTCGAAACCTTTGAAATAGGCAAAAACAGCAATTCTGGCTGGGCCTCCGGTTAATAGGTTAGTCCCAAAAATAATATAAAAGTGGAAAATAAAGCCCAATATAGTCCAAAACAGTAGATAAAGTAGCATGGAGCAATCAAAAATTATAGATACGTTGGAGACGTATCACGCATCCCCAAGCTTAATTCCTGCTCGTCCTCGAGTAGGTAAACGATAAAAAGAGAAATTTTGATGCGGAGTGATACTTTGGCATAATTTCAATGTAAATATTCTTAATTGTGGTATGAATATTCAGATCCTAAAGATTCAAGACAAAAGTTTGTATTGACATAAAAATAATAATACTTCAAGCATACTAACTAAGCAATTATGTCTTCTCAAAATAACATGGCCAAAGAAAGTTATCCCTACAAAATTATATAGTCTGGCTATGCTCCATCTTCCCCACACAAAATATTTAAATTATGCACAACCCCGATGACAAGCCAAGAAATTGTTTCATACTTTAACATTTTTAAAACTTTTTCAATCTTCACGCAATAAATGAGCGTGAGCCATGGATATAGCACTATATGTGGAATAGAATGGTGGTTATGGAGAAGACAAAAAGGGAGAAGATAGTCTCACATCAACTAGGCGTATCAACGGGCTATGGAGATGCCCATCAATAGATATCAATGTGAGTGAGTAGGGATTGCCATGCAATGGATGCACTAGAGCTATAAGTATATGAAAGCTCAACAAAAGAAACTAAGTGGGTGTGCATCCAACTCGCTTGCTCACGAAGACCTAGGGCATTTGAGGAAGCCCATCATTGGAATATACAAGCCAAGTTCTATAATGAAAAATTCCCACTATTACATGAAAGTGACAAAATGAGAGAATCTCTATCATGTAGTTCTTGGTGCTACTTTGAAGCACAAGTGTGGTAAAAGGATAGTAACATTGTCCCTTCTCTCTTTTTCTCTCATTTTTTTATTTGGGCCTTTTCTCTTTTTTATGGCCTCTTTCTTCTTCTCTTTTCGTCCGGAGTCTCATCCCGACTTGTGGGGGAATCATGGTCTCCATCATCCTTTCCTCACTTGGGACAATGCTCTAATAATGATGATAATAACACTTTTATTTTTCTTACAACTCAACAATTACAACTCGATTCTTAGAACAAAGTATGACTCTATATGAATGCCTCCGTGATGTCTTTGGGATATGCAATGACTAATGAGTGACATGTATGAAAGAATTATGAACGGTGGCTTTGCCACAAATACGATGTCAACTACATGATCATGCTAGCAATATGACAATGATGGAGCGTGTCATAATAAATGGAACGGTGGAAAGTTGCATGGCAATATATCTTGGAATGGCTATGGAAATGCCATGATAGGTAGGTATGGTGGCTGTTTTGAGGAAGATATATGGTGGGTGTATGATACCGGCGAAAAGTGCGCTGTATTAGGGAGGCTAGCAATGGTGGAAGGATGGGAAAAAGTGCGTATAATCCATGGACTCAACATTAGTCATAAAGAACTCATATACTTATTGCAAAAATCTAGAAGTTATCAAAGCAAAGTATTACGCGCATGCTCCTAGGGGATAGATTGGTAGGAAAAGACCATCGCTCGTCCCCGACCGCCACTCATAAGGAAGACAATCAATAAATAAATCATGCTCCAACTTCATCACATAACGGTTCACCATACGTGCATGCTACGGGAATCACAAACTTCAACACAAGTATTCTTTAAATTCACAACTACTTAACTAGCATGACTCTAATATCACCATCTTCATATCTCAAAACAATTATCAAGCATCAAACTTTTCTTAGTATTCAACACACTCAAAAGAAAGTTTCACATATCTTGAATACCAAGTATATTAATATTAAGCAAATTACCATGCTATTAATGACTCTCAAAATAATCTAAGTGAAGCACTAGAGCAAAAATTATCACGCTCAAAAGATATAAGTGAAGCACTATGAGCAAAACTATCAAGCTCAAAAGATATAAGTGAAGCACATAGAGTATTCTATCAAATTCCAATTTATGTATGGCTCTCTCAAAAGGTGTGTACAACAAGGATGATTGTGGTAGACTAAAAAGCAAAGACGCAAATGATACAAGACGCTCCAAGCAAAACACATATCATGTGGTGAATAAAAATATAGCTCCAAGTAAATTACCGATGGAAGTAGATTTAAAGAGGGGATGCCTTCTGGGGCATCCCCAAGCTTTGACTTTTTGGTGTCCTTGGATTATCTTGGGGTGCCATTGGCATCCCCAAGCTTAGGCTCTTGCCACTCCTTGTTCCATAATCCATCAAAAGAATTTACCCAAAACTTGAAAACTTCACAACACAAAACTCAATAGAAATCTCGTGAGCTCCGTTAGAGAAATAAAACAAAAGACTACTTTAAGGTAATGTAATGAACTCATTCTTTATTTATATTGGTGTTAAACCTACTGTATTCCAACTTCTCTATGGATCATAAACTATTTACTAGCCATAGATTCATCAAAATAAGCAAACGACACACGCAAAACAGAATCTGTCAAAAACAGAACAGTCTGTAGTAATCTGTAACTAACGCAAACTTCTAGAACTCAAAAATTTCTACCAAAATTAGACGACCTGGACAATTTGTTTATTGATCATCAGCAATTGTAATCAGTATTTTATCACGTTCTGGTGATTTTTAATAATTCAGGCACTAAGCGCAAAGTTTCTGGAAATTACAGCAAGATCAAATAACTATCATCCAAGAAGATCCAATAGCTCTAGCTTGGCACAAACAATAATTAAAACAAAAAACCACATCTAAACAGAGGCTAGATGGATTATTTATTCCTAAACAGAAGCAAAAGCAAAAAAATTAAAAATAAAATTGGGTTGCCTCCCAACAAGCGCTATCGTTTAACGCCCCTAGCTAGTCATTGAGATTTCAATGATGCTCACAAGAAAGATAAGAATTGAGGCACAAAGAGAGCATCATAAAACATGTGACAAACACACTTAAGTCTAACATACTTCCTATGCATAGGCATATTATAGGCAAACAAATTATTGTAGCAAGCAAAAACTAGCATATGCAAGGAAGCGGAAAGGAACAATAGCAATCTCAACATAACGAGAGGTAATTTAGTAACATGAAAATTTCTATAACCATATTTTCCTCTCTCATAATAATTACATGTAGGATCATAGGAAAATTCAACAAAATAGCTATCACAAAGTATATTCTTAACACGATCCACATGCATG
Source organism: Aegilops bicornis (assembly GCA_021605145.1). Taxonomy (NCBI): domain Eukaryota; kingdom Viridiplantae; phylum Streptophyta; class Magnoliopsida; order Poales; family Poaceae; genus Aegilops; species Aegilops bicornis. The sequence goes on from CM038674.1 coordinate 244,133,224, forward strand.
CAAAGTTGATACTCTTCCAAAATAGTGGGATTATCATTAACTAAAGTCATGACCTTTCCAAACCCACTTTTATCAAAAACTTCATAAGATTGAACATTCTCCAAATATGTGGGATCTAAAGTTGACACTCTTAGAACCCACTTTCAATATTATTGCAAACAATATTATCAATCTCATATTCATCATGGGGCTTAAATAAATTTTCAAGATCATAAGAAGAATCACCCCAATCATGATCATTGCAACAAGTACTAGATATAGCAAAACTAGCATCCCCAAGCTTAGGGTTTTTCATATTATTAGCACAATTGACATCAAGAGAATTTATAGTAAAATCATCGATCATGCTTTTCATCGAAGGAACTATCAAGTATGGGTGTAATAGCAACGATCTCATGGTTAACATAAGGAACTATAGTAAATTTATCTTCATAAACATTGGCATCATGGCCACAAGAATAGCAAACATCATGTTCATCAAGGGGTATTTCAACCAAATCATCGGAATCATCATTATCTATAGATTCATGCATATCATTATTTTCTTCCAAAGCAACGGTCATTCTCTCAATAAATTCTTGGACATAGACATTATGAGCAAGGTTTTCATTGCAATATTTAAGTATGACAGAATTTTCAGATTTGTTGAGAGTAAAATCATACTTTTCAATCAAAGAAGCAACTTCATGAGCACCCTTAAAAACGACAAATTTTCAATCTGTTCGATATCATAGTAAGTATAAACACCTTTTGCATAAGAAGATAAGATTTCATTATTCATTGAACTCACATAGGTAGGGAAGGTGTTTTTTTAGGGTTCTTAGAGCAACAAGTAAAATCACACATTTCACAAAGATTCCAAGCATAGCATAGCAAACTATTTATATGATACCATAAGAGCTTCCCTTTTTCAGACAAATGATGACGCACAAAATAAGCATGCTCATCTAAAGATTTCCCATCAACTAGGCTAGTGGGGGTTTTAGCACGAGCGCATAAGGATCGAAGATGATCCAATTAGAACACTTTAATTGGATCCATATCAATAGATTTTCAGCAAGCGAAGATGCAAGCATAAAGAAGGCACAAGGAAACACAAACAAAGATACATACGGGAAGAAGGCGAACGAAAAAGTGAGGGCGAATAAAACGGCAAGGGTGAAGTGGGGGAGAGGAAAACGAGAGGCAAATGGCAAATACTGTAATGCGAGAGATAAGGGATTGTGATGGGTACTTGGTATGGTGCTTGACTTGCTCTTGCGTGAGCCTCCTCAAAGAACGGCGCTAGAAATTCTTCTTGCTACCTCTTGAGCACTACGTTGGATTTCCCCGAAGAGGAGAGGATGATGCAGCAAAGTAGCGTAAGTATTTCCCTTAGTTTTTGAGAACCAAGGTATCAATCCAGTAGGAGGACACACACAAGTCCCTCATACCTGCACAAAACAATAGCTCCTCGCAACCAACGCGATTAGGGGTTGTCAATCCCTTCACGGTCACTTACGAGAGTGAGATCTGATAGAGATGATAAATAATATTTTTGGTATTTTTTGGTATAGAGATGCAAAGTGAAAAGTAAAAGGCAAAGTAAAAACAAAGCAAGTATTAAAGTAATGGAGATTGATATGATGAGAATAGACCCGGGGGCCATAGGTTTCACTAGTGGCTTCTCTCAAGAGCATAAGTATTCTACAGTGGGTCCACAAATAACTGTTGAGCAATTGACAGAATTGAGCATAATTATGAGTATATCTAGGTATGATCATGTATATAGGCATCACGTCCGAGACAAGTAGACCGACTCCTGCCTGCATCTACTACTATTACTCCACTCATCGACCGCTATCCAAAGCATGCATCTAGAGTATTAAGTTAAAACAGAGTAACACCTTAAGCAAGATGCCATGATGTAGAGGGATAAATTCATGCAATATGATAAAAACCCCATCTTGTTATCCTCGATGGAAACAATACAATACGTGCCTTGCAACCCTTTACATCCTTGGGTAAGGACACCGCAAGATTGAACCCAAAGCTAAGCACTTCTCCCATTGCAAGAACTACCAATCTAGTTGGCCAAACCAAACGGATAATTCAAGAGACTTGCAAAGATAACCAATCATACATAAAAGAATTCAGAGAAGATTCAAATATTATTCATAGATAATCTGGATCATAAACCCACAATTCATCGGTCTCAACAAACACACCGCAAAAACAAGATTACATCGAATAGATCTCCACGAGAGAGGGGGAGAACATTGTATTGAGATCCGAAAAGAGAGAAGAAGCCATCTAGCTACTAGCTATGGACCCAAGGTCTGAAGTAAACTACTCACACTTTATCGGAGGGGCTATGGTGATGATGTAGAAGCCCTCCGTGGTGGATGCCCCTCCGTGAGCTCGAACAGGCCCCAAGATGGGATCTCGTGGATACAGGAAGTTGCGGTGGTGGAATTAGGTTTTGGCTCCTATTCTAATCATTTGGAAGTGCGAGGTATATATAGGAGGAAGGAGTGCGTCGGTGGAGCAACAGGGGCCCACGAGGCATAGGCGCGCCCTAGGCGCGCCCCCCACCCTCGTGACCGCCTCTTTTGTTCCTTGGAGTAGGGTCCAAGTCTCCGGATCACGTTCGGTGAGAAAATCACGTTCGAAGGTTTCATTCCGTTTGGACTCCGTTTGATATTCCGTTTCTTCGAAACACTGAAATAGGCAAAAAAAATAGCAATTCTGGGCTAGGCCTCCGGTTAATAGGTTAGTCCCAAAAATAATATAAAAGTGGAAAATAAATCCCAATATAGTCCAAAACAGTAGATAAAGTAGCATGGAGCAATCAAAAATTATAGATACGTTGGAGACGTATCAGGCCGCCACTTCGGTCGTGGCCCCTAGCAAAATTCATGACGATCCTATTATTCTAAAACCAATTTTTTTATAATATAAATACGGGGTATAACTTACCTTTGTTCTCTTCAAGCTGCCTCTTGGTAAGGCCGAGCTCTTCCCTGGACCGCTCAAGGTCCCGCTTCAGTGCGGCGACCTCCGCAGTATGTGCGGTAGCGGCCAGCAGTGAAGCCTGCATATGCACATAGATATATTCCGATTAGACTCCTGCGGTTGTTATTTGATCCTCTATTCGGCCTTTCTTCGCGAACGCCAAACAGAGCATCAGGGGCTACTGTCTATGCGGTAACATTCTCTTATAATCTGGTTACTTACCTCAAAGCCTGTTAGGAGGCAGGCACAGGCTTTAGTCAGTCCGCTCTTGGCGGACTGAACCTTCTCGACCACCGCACTCATAATGGTGCGGTGCTCTTCATCAATGGAAGTGCCACGAAGCACTTCTAGCAAGTTGTCCGATGCCTCTGGACGAACAGAGGCCATCGGCACAGACGGCTTGCCCCCCTTAGCGAGGGGTTGCCTGACAGAATCCGGAACCACTGGAGGTTTCGGCGCCGTATTCGGCTTGGGGCTAGACTTGCTGCCCCCGGCGTTAGGGCCCATGGGAGTCTTGCCCCTTAGGCTCCCAGCGAATGTCGCCTTGGGGCACCTCCGGAACTACCCCCCCTTGGTTCATTGCCCCTCGAGACAACACCTCGGTGTCATCCGTAGGGCGGGGGGAAGAGGCGGTCGGGAGTGAATCGCTGTTCATATCCGACGGGCCCAAAGAACCATCCGACGAAGATACGTCGATATGGGCTCGAGACGGACTGCATAATCATGTTCGGCGTGATGAGAAACAGTACAATAAGACGTACCAATAATTATTATGGTATCCGGATACTCATGACTTCGCCAGGGGCTTGTCCCTGGGTAACCACTCCTCGTCGCTGAAAGCGGCCGTCGTGGAGCAGTCCGGGAGGAGGGTCCTTCCCTTCTTGGACCCTTCGGCCTCCCCTGAGGGGGCGGCCTTCCTTTTCTTGTCCCCCACCCCCCCGGCTGGGGGGGGGGGGGGAACTTTCCTCTTCTTCCTCCTCATTTTTGTGGGAGGAGTGCACCTTGGTGTTTTCGGACGATGAGTCCGATACAACCTTGCGCCGGAGACCCTTCCGGGTCCCCATGGCCTTCTTCTTGGCCTTCTTCGCCGGCACCTCATAAGGCGCCGGAACCAGCATCTCCATTAGGAGAGCATATGCTGGATCTTCGGGCAGGGGGGCTGTACAATCGATCTGCTCCGCTGTCGCTACCCAGTCTTGTTAAAAGGCGTGGAGGCTTAGATCCCGCGCGTGGTTATACTGGGGAAAAGAACATCTTATGAGATATAAAAGACTTACCGGATTGGCAGGGCGCTTTGCGCAGAGTCCGCGATCCTCGGTAAGGGGAGGAGGTACCTCGGCACCCTTGAAGAGCACCTTCCAGACATCCTTGTGCGTCATGTTGAAGAGCTCTCGCAGTGTTTGGTGCTTGGCCGGGTCGAACTCCCACAAATTGAATGCCCGCCTTTGGCACGGGAGGATCCGGCGGAAGAGCATGACCTGGACCACGTTGACGAGCTTGATTTTCTTGCTCATCATGTTTTTGATGCAGGTCTGGAGTCCGGTCAGCTCTACCGAGGAACCCCAGGATAGGCCCTTCTCCTTCCAGGAGGTGAGCCGCATGGGGATTCCGGATCGAAATTCGGGGCCGTCACCCAGTTGGTGTCGCGCGGCTCGGTGATGTAGAACGACCCCAATTGCCACCCCTTTATGGTCTCCACATAGGAGCCTTCGAGCCAGGTGACGTTGGGAATTTTGCCGACCATGGCGCCTCCGCACTCCGCTTGCTGGCCGACCACCACCTTCGGTTTGACATTGAAGGTCTTTAGCCACAGGCCGAAGTGGGGCTTGATGCGGAGGAAGGCCTCGCACACGACGATAAACGCCGAGATGTTGAGGATGAAATTGGGGGCCAGATCGTGAAAGTCCAGCCCGTAGTAGAACATGAGCCCGCGGACAAACGGGTGGAGAGCAAATCCCAGTCCGCGGACGAAGTGGGTAAGAAATACCACCCTCTCATGGGGTTTTGGAGTAGGGACGATCTACCCCGCATCTAGCAGCCGGTGTGCGATATCTGCGGCCAGATATCCGGCTCCCCGTAGCTTTGTGATGTCCTCCTCCGTAATGGAGGAGACCATCCACTTGCGTCCCGCTCCGGACATGCTTGGAGTGGTTTGAGGAGAAAATGCGAACTTGGGTGTTGGAGATTGAGTGCGCAAGAATGGATGAGCAAGGAGGAAGAGGGCGTAGGTGAAAAAGATGAATCCTTGTCCCATTATAGGGGCGGAAGAAACTATGCGCCTCTCCACCTGCCTAGTAAACTCGCTTATTCCCCAAGCGCCGTGATTGATGGCGCGGTTGGGTTACCTACACCCGTATTGATGAGAATCCCGTAATAAGGGGGACACGATCTCTGCTTCGACAAGACGTGCCAAGAAAACCACCTCGCAATAAGTGTAGTGGCTGGTTGAGAAAAACGGTTTGAATAATGACTGGGCCGTGGTGTGATGTCATGCTGCAGAAGTTGTCAGCAGATTGGATTTGTGGAAATATTATTATTCTCTCTATGATGGTATGTGGAATTTGTTTTGCAGAGCCGGACATTATCCTCGTGTTTAAAATCTTCTATAGAGTTTTCGGAGGAAGAACCCGTCTTGCAGTGCCGAAGACAATCTGCGTGTCGGACTCATCGTCATTGAAGCCTGGTTCAGGGGCTACTGAGGGAGTCCTGGATTAGGGGGTCCTCGGATAGCCGGATGATACGCCTCCAACGTATCTATAATTTTTGATTGTTCCATGCTATTATATTATTTGTTTTGGATGTTTATGGGCTTTATTAAACACTTTTATATTATTTTTGGGACTAACCTATTAACCCAAAGCCCAGTGCCAGTTTCTGTTTTCCCCTTGTTTTAGTGTTTCGCAGAAAAGGAATATCAAACGGAGTCCAAACAGAATGAAACCTTCGGGAATGTGATTTTTGGAACAAACAAGATCCAGGAGACTTGGACCCTACGTCAAGCAACCAACAGGGAAGTCACGAGATAGGGGGGCGTGCCCTCCACCCTCATGGGCCCCTCGTGGCTCCCCTGACGTATTTCTTCCACCTATATATACGAATATACCCTAAAAACTTCGGTGAATAGAATAGATCGGGAGTTCCGCCGCCCCAAGCCTTTGTAGCCACCAAAAACCAATCGGGACCCTTTCCGGGACCCTGCCGGAGGGAGGAACCCTCACCGGTGGCCATCTTCATCGTCCTGGCGCTCTCCATGACGAGGAGGGATTAGTTCACCCTCGGGGCTGAGGGTATGTACCAGTAGCTATGTGTTTGATCTCTCTCTCTCTCTCGCGCGTTCTTGATTTGGCACGTTCTTGATGTATCGCGAGCTTTGCTATTATAGTTGGATCTTATGTTTCTTCTGCCCCTCTACTCTCTTGTAATGGATTGAGTTTTCCCTTTGAAGTTATCTTATCGGATAGAGTCTTTAATGATTTGAGAACACTTGATGTATGTCTTGCCGTGCGTATCTGTGGTGACAATGGGATATCACGTGATTCACTTGATTTATGTTTTGGTGATCAACTTGCGGGTTCCGCCCATGAACCTATGCATAGGGGTTGGCACACATTTTCGTCTTGATTCTCCGGTAGAAACTTTGGGGCACTCTTTGAGGTTCTATGTGTTGGTTGAATAGATGAATCTGAAATTTTCTGATGCATATCATATAATCATACCCACGGATACTTGAGGTGACATTGGATTATCTAGGTGACATTAGGGTTTTGGTTGATTTGTGTCTTAAGGTGTTATTCTAGTATGAACTCTAGGGCTGTTTGTGACACTTATAGGAATAGCCCAACGGATTGATTGGAAAGAATAACTTTGAGGTGGTTTCGTACCCTACCATAATCTCTTCGTTTGTTCTCCTCTATTAGTGACTTTGGAGTGACTCTTTTTTGCATGTTGACGAATAGTTATATGATCCAATTATGTTATTATTGTTGAGGGAACTTGCACTAGTGAAATTATGAACCCTAGGCCTTGTTTCCTAGCATGGCAATACCGTTTACGCTCACTTTTATCATTAGTTACCTTGCTGTTTTTATATTTTCAGATTACAAAAACCTATATCTACCATCCATATTGCACTTGTATCACCATCTCTTCGCTGAACTAGTGCACCTATAGAATTTACCATTGTATTGGGTGTGTTGGGGACGCAAGAGACTCTTTGTTATTTGGTTGCAGGGTTGTTTGAGAGAGACCATCTTCATCCTACGCCTCGCACGGATTGATAAACCTTAGGTCATCCACTTGAGGGAAATTTGCTACTGTCCTACAAACCTCTGCACTTGGAGGCCCAACAACATCTACAAGAAGAAGGTTGTGTAGTAGATATCAAGCTCTTTTCTTGCGCCGTTGCCGGGGAGGCTAGGTAAGCGGCACTCACACCCCGTCAACTAAGCAGTTTCTGGCGCCGTTGCCGGGGAGGTGAGTGCTTGAAGGTATATCTTTGGATCTTGCAATCGAATCTTTTTGTTTCTTGTGTTAGCACTAGTTTAGGTTATAAAAGAAAACTACCAAAAAATGGAATTGAGTTTACCTCATACGCTTCATCTTTTTAATATCTTTCGTGAGTATGATGGAAAGGAAAATTGTGTCAAAGTGTTAGAAGAAGAATGCATTAAAATGTTTGGCACTAAATATTTGAATGATGAGCATGATTTCAATATTGTTATTATGAATTCTATGAATATCCATGATGCTAATGATATGCAAAGCCACAAGTTTGGGCATGCTATGTTTGATGAAGATGATATGTTTAGTCCCCCAAGTTTTGATGAGCAAATTTATTATGATGAAAGCATGCCTCCCATATATGATGATTATTGTGATGACACATATGCTATAAATAATAATGATAACCATGAAACTTGTCATCTTGATCTTAATTTTCAATCACATGATAGTTATTTTTTTGAGTTTGCTCCCACTATTTCGAATGAGAAGAATTTTGCTTATGTGGAGAGTAATAAATTTTCTATGCAAGTATATCATGAAAAGAATGATTTAGGTGCTGGTTATATTTTTGAATTCATTCATGATGCTACTGAAAATTATTATGAGGGAGGAACATATGCTTCTACAAATTTCAATAATATAAAGTTTCCTCTCTATGTGCTTAAAGTTTTGAAGTTATGCTTGTTTTACCTTCATATGCAAGTCGATTCTTGTTCCCATAAGTTGTTTGCTCACAAAATCCATATGCATAGGAAGTGGGTTAGACTTAAATGTGCTAGTCATATTCTTCATGATGCTCTCTTTATGTTTCAATTCTTATCTTTTATGTGAGCATCATTGAAATCATCATGCCTAGCGAGGGGCGTTAAACGATAGCGCTTGGTGGGAGGCAACCCAATTTTATTTTGTTTCTTGCTTTTTTGTTCTGTTTAGGAATAAATAATCCATCTAGCTTCTGTTTAGATGTTGTTTTATGTTTCAATTAGTGTTTGTGCCAAGTAGAACCTTTGGGAAGACTTGGGTGAAGTCTTTATGATCATGCTGAAAAAAACAGAAACTTTAGGGCTCACGAGATTAGCTTAAACTTTTTAATGGAGAGTGCTATTTAGTTGATTCTTTTTGCAGATGATTACTAGAGAAATTCCTCAGGTCCACCAATTTATTTTAGAATTTTTGGAGTTCCATAAGTATACGTTTGATACAGATTATTACAGACTGTTCTGTTTTTGACAGATTCTGTTTTTCGTGTGTTGTTTGCTTATTTTGATGTATCTATGGCTAGTAAAATAGTTTATAAACCATAGAGAAGTTGGAATACAGTAGTTTTAACACCAATATAAATAAAGAATTAGTTCATTACAGTACCTTGAAGTGGTGTTTTGTTTTCTTTCGCTAATGGAGCTTACGAGTTTTCTGTTGAGTTTTGTGTTGTGAAGTTTTCAAGTTTTGGGTAAAGATCGATGGACTATGGAATAAGGAGTGGCAAGAGCCTAGGCTTGGGGATGCCCAAGGAACCCCAAGGTAATATTAAAGGACAACCAAGATCCTAAGCTTGGGGATGCCCCGGATGGCATCCCTCCTTAAATCTTCGTTCATCGGTAACTTTACTTGGAGCTATATTTTTATTCACCACATGATATGTGTTTTGCTTGGAGCGTCATGTCATTTTATTTTGTTTTGCTTGCTGTTATAATAATATACCAAGATCTGAAATTCTTATATGTTAGAGAGTCTTCACATAGTTGCATAATTATTCGACTACTCATTGATCTTCACTTATATCTTTCGGAGTAGTTTGTTGTTTGCTCTAGTGCTTCACTTATATCTTTTAGAGCACGGTGGTGGATTTGTTTTATAGAAACTATTTATCTCTCATGCCTCACTTAGATTATTTTGAGAGTCTTTAGAACAGCATGGTGATTTGCTTTGGTTATGAATTTAGTCCTAATATGATGGGCATCCAAGAGGGATATAATAAAAACTTTCATCTAAAGTGCATTGAATACTATGAGAAGTTTGATACTTGATGATTATTTTGAGATATGAAGATGGTGATATTAGAGTCATGCTAGTTGAGTAGTTGTGAATTTGAGAAATACTTGTGTTAAAGTTTGTGATTCCCGTAGCATGCACGTATGGTGAACCGTTATGTGATGAAGTCGGAGCATGATTTATTTATTGATTGTCTTCCTTATGAGTGGCGGTCGGGAACGAGCGATGGTCTTTTCCTACCAATCTATCCCCCTAGGAGCATGCGCGTAGTACTTTGTTTCGATAAATAATAGATTTTTGCAATAAATATGTGAGTTCTTTATGGCTAATGTTGAGTCCATGAATTATACGCACTCTCACCCTTCCACTATTGCTAGCCTCTCTAATACCATGCACCTTTCGCCGGTATCATAACCCACCATATACCTTCCTCAAAACAGCCACCATACCTACCTATTATGGCATTTCCATAGCCATTCCGAGATATATTGCCATGCAACTTTCCACCATTCCGTTTATTATGACACGCTTCATCATTGTCATATTGCTTTGCATGATCATGTAGTTGACATCGTATTTGTGGCAAATCCACCATTCATAATTCTTTCATACATGTCACTCATGAGTCATTGCATATCCCGGTACTCCGCCGGAGGCATTCACATAGAGTCATATCTTGTTCTAAAGCATTGAGTTGTAATTCTTGAGTTGTAAGTAAATAAAAGTGTGATGATCATCATTATTCGAGCATTGTCCCAAGTGAGTTAAGGATGATGGAGACTATGATTCCCCCACAAGTCGGGATGAGATTCCGGACGAAAAAAAAGAGGCCATAAAAAAAGAGAAAAGGCCCAAATAGAAAAAATAAAAAAATGAGAGAAAAAGAGAGAAGGGGCAATGCTACTATCCTTTTACCACACTTGTGCTTCAAAGTAGCACCATAATTTTCATGATAGAGAGTCTCCTATGTTGTCACTTTCATATACTAGTGGGAATTTTACATTATAGAACTTGGCTTGTATATTACAATGATGGGCTTCCTCAAAATGCCCTAGGTCTTCGTGAGCAAGCGAGTTGGATGCACACCCACTTAGTTTCTTTTGTTGAGCTTTCATACACTTATAGCTCTAGTGCATCTGTTGCATGGCAATCCCTACTCACTCACATTGATATATATTGATGGGCATCTCCATAGCCCGTTGATACGCCTAGTTGATGTGAGACTGTCTTCTCCTTTTTGTCTTCTCCACAACCACCATTCTATTCCACCTATAGTGCTATGTCCATGGCTCACGCTCATGTATTGCGTGAAGATTGAAGAAGTTTGAGAACATCAAAAGTATGAAACAATTGCTTGGCTTGTCATCGGGGTTGTGCATGATTTAAATATTTTGTGTGGTGAATATAGAGCATAGCCAGACTATATGATTTTGTAGGGATAGCTTACTTTGGCCATGTTATTTTGAGAAGACATAATTGCTTTGTTAGTATGCCTGAAGTATTATTGTTTTCATGTCAATATTAAACTTTTGTCTTGAATTTATGGATCTGAATATTCCTGCAACAATAAAGAGAATTACATGGATAAATATGTTAGGTAGCATTCCACATCAAAAATTCTGTTTTTATCATTTACCTACTCGAGGACGAGCAGGAATTAAGCTTGGGGATGCTGATATGTCTCCAACGTATCTATAATTTTTTATTGTTCCATGCTATTATATTATCTGTTTTGGATGTTTATGGGCTTTATTAAACACTTTTATATTATTTTGGGACTAACCTATTAATCCAGAGCCCAGTGCCAGTTTCTGTTTTTTTCCTTGTTTCAGTGTTTCACAGAAAAGAAATATCAAACGGATTCCAAACGGAATGAAATCTTCGGGAACGTGATTTTTGGAACAAACAAGATCGAGGAGACTTGGACCCTACGTCAAGCAACCAACAGGGAAGCCACAAGGTAGGGGGCGCGCCTACCCCCCCAGGGCGCGCCCTCCACTCTCGTGGGCTCCTCGTGGCTCCCCTGACGTATTTCTTCCGCCTATATATACCAATATACCCTAAAAACTTCAGGGAACATAATAGATCGGGAGTTCCGCCGCCGCAAACCTCTGTAGCCACCAAAAACCAATCGGCACCCTGTTCCGGCACTCGGCCGGAGGGGGGAACCCTCACCGGTGTCCATCTTCATCATTCCGGCGCTCTCCATGACAAGGAGGGAGTAGTTCACCCTCGGGGCTGTGGGTATGTACCAGTAGCTATGTGTTTGATCTCTCTCTCTCTCTCTCTCTCTCTCTCTCTCTCTCTCTCGTGTTTTTGATTTGGCACGATCTTGATGTATCGCGAGCTTTGCTATTATAGTTGGATCTTATGTTTCTTCTCCTCCTCTACTCTCTTGTAATGGATTGAGTTTTCCCTTTGAAGTTATCTTATCGGATTGAGTCTTTAATGATTTGAGAACACTTGATGTATGTCTTGCCGTGCGTATCTGTGGTGACAATGGGATATCACGTGATTCACTTGATGTATGTTTTGGTGATCAACTTGCGGGTTCCGCCCATGAACCTATGCATAGGGGTTGGCACACGTTTTCGTCTTGATTCTCCGATAGAAACTTTGGGGCACTCTTTGAGTTCTATGTGTTGGTTGAATAGATGAATCTGAAATTGTGTGATGCATATCGTATAATCATACCCACGGATACTTGTGGTGACATTGGAGTATCTAGGTGACATTAGGGTTTTGGTTGATTTGTGTCCTAAGGTGTTATTCTAGTATGAACTCTAGGGCTGTTTGTGACACTTATAAGAATAGCCCAACGGATTGATTGGAAAGAATAACTTTGAGGTGGTTTTGTACCCTACCATAATCTCTTCGTTTGTTCTCTGCTATTAGTGACTTTGGAGTGACTCTTTGTTGCATGTTGAGGGATAGTTATATGATCCAATTATGTTATTATTGTTGAGAGAACTTGCACTAGTGAAAGTATGAACCCTAGGCCTTGTTTCCTAGCATTGCAATACCGTTTACGCTCACTTTTATCATTAGTTACCTTGCTGTTTTTATATTTTCAGATTACAAAAACTATATCTACCATCCATATTGCACTTGTATCACCATCTCTTCGCGAACTAGTGCACCTATACAATTTACCATTGTATTGGGTGTGTTGGGGACACAAGAGACTCTTTGTTATTTGGTTGCAGGGTTGTTTGAGAGAGACCATCTTCATCCTACGCCTCCCACGGATTGATAAACCTTAGGTCATCCACTTGAGGGAAATTTGCTACTGTCCTACAAACCTCTGCACTTGGAGGCCCAACAACGTCTACAAGAAGAAGGTTGTGTAGTAGACATCACCGGATTATATACTTTAGCCGGACTGTTGGACTGTGAAGATACAAGATTGAAGACTTTGTCCCGTGTCCGGATGGGACTCTCCTTGGCATGGAAGGCAAGCTTGGCAATACGGATATGTAGATCTCCTCCCTTGTAACCGACTCTGTGTAACCCTAGCCTCCTCCGGTGTTTATATAAACCGGAGGGTTTAGTCCGTAGGACAAGGACAACAACAATCATACCATAGGCTAGCTTCTAGTGTTTAGCCTCCACGATCTCGTGGTAGATCTACTCTTGTAATACTCATATCATCAAGATCAATCAAGCAGGAAGTAGGGTATTACCTCCATCGAGAGGGCACGAACCTGGGTAAACATCGTGTCCCCCTCCTCCTTTTACCATCCGCCTTAGACGCACAGTTCGGGACCCCCTACCCGAGATCCGCCGGTTTTGACACCGACACTTAGGACACGACAACTTTTCAATAGCATCAACTTTAGCTTTATCAACTTCAATACCTCTTTTAGAAATTTTATGCCCCAAGACAATACGTTCATTAACCATAAAGTGGCACTTCTCCCAATTCAAGACAAGATTAGTTTCTTCAAATCTCTGCAAAACTCGATCAAGGTTGCTTAAGCAATCATCAAAAGAAGTTCCATACACGGAGAGATCATCCATGAAAACCTCAACAATCACTGGTACGCGTCGGTCCTAAACAAACGGTTTTTACCCCTTTCAGCAACGGCGTTTGGAACCGTCGCCAAGTGAGTGTGGGTGATAGGGGGGTCAAAATGTTGGGGATATGCCCTCCTGGCACACACGCTTTGCAAAATGAGGTCGTGTGCGATCAGCGAGCACTCAAATACAGAAATACATACAGTAGTGCTCAAAAAAAATACATTCATACAGGCAAAATCATTTCTGGTCGTAAGTACATCCCACACAGTCAGTCACCACTAAACGTTTCCGTTCATATATACATCCCACACAGTCACTACAAGGAAAACGTTTGCGCAAGGTGGCGTAACGCAAACAGTTTTGAAGAGAATGTCGTGTGTGATTGTTCATTGATCCAACACGGTTTATTCCTAGAAATTGTGTGCGTTGCCTTAGGTCATCGCCCACGGTGTTTTCTCATTAACTGTTTGCAATAGGAAAACCCAATTAGCGGGCTAATTGGCCTATTATTAATAATCCATTTACTAATCTAATTGACATTCATATTAAGCACATAATATATTCCATTTCCATATTAAGGAAGCAGGATTTCATAATTGAAATACATCAGAGTACAACATGATATAGCTTGACACTCAGCTACCCCATTACACAATCGCACCAAAGACAAGTTTCACATGCAACATCTAGAACCTTTCGAAATTAGCATCATAGATGGTACATAGAGAGATGCATCTCATCTGGAAAACTGCTGAAGCGGAAGGCGAATATTGAGCCTTCATTCATGTTGAAGGTCTTTGCAACTGTAGGCCAGGGCCTGTGGATGATTGACCGTCCATCCTTCAACCTCTTCAGGAACACTTCAATATGAACCGTGGTGTTGTATGAAAACTTTCCTCGCCTCCTGACCATAGAGGTGGTTTGAGAGGTAATCATCAGTGAAGCCTGAAAACAAGGATGTGCATAAATATCTTCTCTATATTGGAAATGGGGCAAAGGAATACAAAAAGGCAAGGTATAATAGTTAGTACTATCTTGTAAACCTCAGTGCTTCCCATTGTTTCCCTGCAACACATGTAAGGTAGTTAGTCATCAGGTTAAGTAAGGGTTCGCATGCTATCAGTAAAATATGTTGATGATAAATAAGCACATTGCAGATTCATCAGATTAATTCAAGCCACATGGAAAACCCATTTATCCAAACCAAGCATGATTAGGAACTAGGAAATATAGCACTTGTATATGTTTCTGTTGTATTAAGTGCAGCCAAATTTGATTTATTCCTCACATGGTATACAATAACAGAATGCAGCCACAGCAATTGAACATCGCATTGCGGAATAGAACCAAGCAGTTATCTAAACACCACAACAAATGAACCAAACGTTAACTGAGCACCACATTGCACAATATAACATACTCCTAATAGAAGATCAGACATTTAACCAAACCAAGCATGCTTAACAACTTGGAAATATAGCAATTGTATTTGTTTCTCATGTATTTAGTACAACCAAATTCGATTTATTCCTCACATGGTATACAATAAGAGAATGTAGCCACAACAATTGAACATCGCATTGCAGAATTGAACCAAGAAGTTAACTAAACACCACAACAAATGAACCAAACGTTAATCGAAAGCACCACATTGCACAATATAACATACTCCTAATAGAAGATCAGACAGTTAACCAAACCAAGCATTCTTAACAACTTGGAAATATAGCAATTATATTTGTTTCTCATGTATTTAGTACAACCAAATTTGATTTATTCCTCACATGGTATACAATAACAAAATGCAGCCACAACAATTGAAAATCGCATTGCAGAATTGAACCAAGCAGTTAACTAAACACCACAACAAGTGAACCAAGCCACAACAAATGAACCAAGTAGTTAACTAAACACCAATTGAACAATATAACATACTCCTAATAGATGATCAGACGATTAACCAAACCAAGAATGCTTAACAACTTGGAAATATTGCACCTCAAGAATTGAACATCAGATTTGCAGAATTGAACCAAGCAGTTAATTGAACACCACATTGCACGACATATAGAACATATACACTATAGCAGAAGATTGCATGGTGAAAGTAGATAGCTCAATTCACTAGAATTTGTTCAGGAAAGGTAGTAGCTAGCAAACTGAACATGGGTCCTTATAGTGAGCTAATAAGACAAGCTACTTCTCATTGTCAGAGATATCAATGAAGATTGGATCCTTGGACATGGAAGAGGGCGAGGCCTCCACATTGTGGGTGCCCTCGTTGTAGTGGTGAGTTGCCTGAGCCGCTCCAGGCACCAACCTGCTGGCTCTCGAGATGAGGTAAGCACATGCACGGTGAGAAAACACCTCATAGTCTTCATCGAAGGAACCGACGGTGGCCTCGAGAAAACGCCATGAACTATCGTTTAAAGCAGCCAACCACGTCGCAGCATCGGCGCGCGAGGCATCAACGGTAGCCTCGACAGCGAGGTGCTCCTCCAAGATCTGGAGGTCGACACGAATGGCAGCCATCGTGACCTCATCCGCGCGTGCTGCCGCGATTTGCTTCTCCGCTGCCAAATGCTCCTTGAGGTCCTGGCTATACTGCGTGCACCATGGCTTAGGCCGGAGCTTATTTGGTGGAGGGGGCGGTGATTTGGGTGGAAGGTGTCGCGCTCGTGCCGGTGGTCGGGGCATGTGGGATGTGAAAGGAGGAGGAGGATGGGGGTCGGGTGTGGATTACTTGCCTAGATAGGCGTGGCCGAGCAGCGTGAAGGAGGGTCGCCGGCGAGGAGGTGGCGGTGCTGCAAGCAAGGAGTGAAGGTTTCAACTTGGAAATGAAGGCGGAAAGAGGGGAAATGTGGCTTTTGGTAATGGGGAGGGGCGGGGAGGTATATATTTCATGAAGCCGAAAATTAGGAATCGCTTCAGACAAAAAACTGGCGCGCAAAGTGTCATCAGACACGGTCCCTTATTTGGACACGGTTCGAAGATATTTTGTGCTGCATCTCACACGGTTGGTTATTATAAACTGTGTGGGATGTACTTGATTTTTCGTCTTGGTTTGAATTACATAATGGGGTCACGGCGACCATGGACGGTGTTTGAATTGCTAGACCTTTTATCCGCAGTGATCGTAAAAGAATTGGAATTATTCAGGGTTCGTTTGGACATTTTTATGCATTAAGTGAGTTTTCAATGCATTAATGTGCGTAATTCAAATTTGAACTACATGCACATGCTCCAGGGCATATAAATTGGTTGAAAAATCAAATCTTTGTCCTTGGGTGCATGCTTAGGTTCCATGCAAGAAATGGGAATGAATGTCAAACACCAGGGCACCGTTGATTGCCGGCAGAACATCGAGATGCCTGGTTTTCAAATTCTATTAAATAAAAAACTCGTCTGAAATTCATGAAACTTGGCATGCTATCATGGAGTGGCATCAACATGCCGTGGTACAAATTTTGTTCCATTTGGGGCAGGTTTGGGTATATGCTTCTCACAAACCGGAGCTTGTCACAACAAGCATGATGGTTTTCGGTAGGGAACATCCCACCTTTGGGGATGAAACGATATCCATTGCCTCTTATTGCTTTCAAGTTTTTTTCCCGTGTCAACATAGAACAACATGAGTGTTGTGTGAATTTTTGTGATTTTTCTGGGTTCGTTTGGACATTTTTATGCATTAACTGAGTTTTCAATGCATTTATGCGCATAATTCAAATTTGAACTACATGTGCATGCTCCAGTGCATATAAATTGGTTGAAAAATCAAATCTGTGTCCTTGGGTGCATGCTAAGGTCTCATGGAAGAAATGGGAATGAGTTCCAAAACCCAGGGCACCGTTGATTGCCGACAAAAGATTGAGATGCCTGGCTTTTAAATTCTATTAAATCCAAAACTCGTCTGAAATTCATGAAACTTGGCATGCTATCATGGAGCGGCATCAACATGCCGTCGTACACATTTTGTCCCATTTGAGGCAGGTTTGGGTATATGCTTCTCACAAACCGGAGCTTCTCACAACAAGCATGATGGTTTTCGGTAGGGAACGTCCCACCTTTGGGGACGAAACAATATCCATTGCCTCTTATTGCTTTTAATTTTTTTTCTCGTGTCAACATAGAACAACATGAGTGTTGTGTCAATTTTTGTGATTTTTTGGGGTTCGTTTGGACATTTTATGCATTAATTGAGTTTTCAATGCATTTATGTGCATAATTCAAATATGAACTACATGCGCATGCTCCAGTGACTATAAATTGGTTGAAAAATCAAATCTATGTCCTTATGTGCATGCTTAGGTCCCATGCAAGAAATGAGAATGAATTTCAAACACCAGAGCACTGTTGATTGCCGGCAAAACATTTAGATGCCTGGTTTTTAAATTCTAGTAAATCCAAAATTCGCCTGTTGCGCAGGTTCACCGGGAAGTGTGCGAGATGTTCAACGCAGGATTTGTGCATCTCTTCAATGCAAACGGTTCAGTGAAGCAGTAAAGCGGCAAAAAATAAACAAAAAAATATACGTGCTGTCACACACCCCGTGTGTCGTGCGAGCAGGCGTGAGTTGACGGGACACATGGGAGCAGTCCGCCGCGCACGCATACTGAGAGGCGTTCGTGCAGGTGTCTGTATTGACGGGGAGGTGTGCGAGTAGCTGTGTGAAATGATGGTAGGAATGGCAGACGTCCGGCGCGCTGGCTCACCGGCAGGCGAGACAACTTTTGACCGCAGCCTGCCTCGCTCCCACTGGTCCGTGTTAATTGCGCGCCCGAGCCATCGGCCATAATAGGCGGCCGCACCCCCGATCCACAGTGGTCACTGACGTCTGGACTCCGGAGTGTATGACGATGCCGCCGGAGCGCACCATCGGAGGGAGTGGCGATGCCGGGGCTGGTGAAGCACCCGCACAACATGTCAAGCTGGCCACAGAGGTTTCCGTCGCCGCCGGCGAGGTCTCGCGTGGGCAGCAGCACAACTTTGAATTCGTCGGTGCCGTCGTGCCCCCCCCCCCCAGCTGGAGCCGGAGGTCAACAGCAACTCCGACAACAACTGCGACTCCGACGGAAAACCGGTTAGTCACCTACATATATGTTTGTGCCTTTTTTCTTCCTGATCTTGGGAATTGATTTCGAATGTCCTACATGTTATGCTTATTTTTTGTTTCAGATTGGTATGAACACAGATGAGGCTCCGACCAGCACTGGCGCCGGATGTAGATCTTCGACCCGGCTGTGCGGCCAGAAGCACCCCCTGGACCTGAGGAACCAGTAGAATCTCCGGCGGACCGCATCAGCGATCTCCCGGACGGAATCCTTGGGGAGATCATCTCCCTTCTCCCCACCAAGGATGGGTGCCGCACACAAGTCCTCGCATCTCGGTGGCGCACCGTGCCTCTTAATCTCGACTATCGTCAGCTATCTGTTGATGATGATTCTGAACTCCCCGGGGCCATCATCTCCTCCCACGGGGCTCCGTTCAACGCATCCGCATCCCGGCATGCTACCTGCTAGGCATACCCTGCATGGTGGCTGCCTGCCTGACATCCCGTCAATTTGATAAACTCTAGCAGCTTGAGTTCTACCATTACATCGATAGGTTTCCACCAAGAGCTGCATCATTCCCTCACCACCCATGCCCATCTCATGGTTTTCCTCCTCTGTCCACACCGCCACCTTGACCCGGTGCCATCTAGCAGACTATCTGGTACAAATGCTTCGACTGCCAGTGCTGAAAAAACTTGCGCTTGTGTTGGTTGATCTGTCGGTGGCCTCACTTCACAGCATCATCCACTCTAGCTGCCCTGCACTGCAGCGTTTGGTGCTTGTTTTTGGAATAGGAATCCATATCCCTTGTCAAAATAAAGTCGTCTCACCTTGTAAGAATTGGAATTCATTTTGAAGGATATGAGCTCATCATCGAAGATGCCCCTTCACTTCAAAGGTTGCTCCTTAATTATTTTATAAACCTTCACAAATAATTGTGGTCTCTGCGCCTAAAATGGAGACCTTGGGTGCAATTAGTGATCCGTTTGAATGGTCCGAGATGGTGTTTTCCTCCACACCTATTGAGGTATTGTATATTATTCACGTACACTTTTGTAATTTGCATTTTTCATTTGTGCGCATAAGTTGAGTATCATCTTGGAGTACACTTTCAGTGCTAATATTATGTTTTATGCTCAATGAAGAGCTTGTCCATCCTATAAGTGGTGGTGGATTCTGTCAAGACCTTATATATCACTATGTGGTGTTTTGATCTCAACATCATTATCGCCTTGCTGCAATGCTTTCCATGTCTGGAGAATTTGTATATGAAGGTGATGATTTCACGCACATTGAAAGCCCATATATAATGTACTATAATTAATCGTTCAGCTATCACTCTTTCAACATAATTATTTTTAGACATTAACTGTTTTCAATCTTCATCTCTATTTAGGCACTAGCACATGGAAAAAAAGGTATAACCAATCGATGGTTCAAGAAGCACCGGGATTTTCTCAGATCTCACGACATTCGTCTGAAGACAATAACACTGGAAGGATATGCAACCAACAATGCAAACACTAGCTTTGTCACATTCTTCATGTTGAATGTGAGGGCACTATTGTCCATGAGGATTAAGTTTTTCAACAAGAAATTTCTTACGGCTACAGGTGTTGAACAACATAAAAAGAAGTTTCATGTGGACCTAAGGGCTTCTGATCGTGCTCGGCTTCTATTTACAACAACTTGTCATCATGGACCAGTAGAATTTCTGGCCGTTGATCTTGATTTTATGAATCAGACCGATCCATTTGATTGTGACTGCCAAAAACTTTGGTTGAGTTAGATATCATTGTCATGTTCAATCTAGATTTTGTCTAAACCTGATGAGCAATTAATCCTCGTGCTTTTGTATTGTTTGTTAGCTGGAGTTAGATATTGTTGCCCTTTTCAACTCGGCTTTGAGCCATATTTTCTTTCATACTGGACCAATGGCTTGCCATTTCTTTAATAATACATAAATATTATAAGCATTCACAACATAGGCAAAGAACATCACTCTCGCAGGATCCTTGAGATCTTTGTTCATTCTGTAACCACAAGTTTTTAGTGCCCACCAGCACCCACAAACTTATTTTCAGCTTGCACACCAAGGGTTGTAATTCTTAATAAGAAAAGTTGCATGGTAGTCACATATTTGGATTTATCATTTGGGACCCACGAGGAAAAAGTCTATCCAGGGCGGTGCCGACTCGACAGTAAACATTGAGAAACCTGGTTTTAAAATTACTGTAAATCCGAAACTTGCCTCAAAATCATGAAACTTGGCATGGTGTTATGTCATAGCACCAACATGTTGTGGTAAAAAACTACTCCAATTTGGGTCAAGTTTTGGTACAATCTTCTTACAAACCAGAGCCATTCTAATTATTGTGGTAATTTCTAGCTTATTTCTCTTTTTATTGGTTAACCCGTCAAATACTGTTTATATATAATAGATGTGTGTGCCCGTCTAGCGCACACATGTTGATCTATCTAACTGTTTCAGTTGTTGTGGCTAATCACAAACAGTTCATCCATGTGAAGTGTATGCCATCAATCGCAGACACTTTGATCTGGCTGACCGGTTTCTATTTTGTTGCCTAATCGCAAATAGTTAATCCTTCTGAAGCGTATGCCCTCGATCACACACACCTTGATCTGGCTGACCGTTTCTTTTGTGGTGCCTAATCACAAACAGTTCATCCGAGTGAACCGTATGTTGTATACCGCACACACCTTCATCTGGTTGCCCGTTTCTTTTGTGTTGCCTAATCACAAACAGTTCATCTGAGTGAACCGTATGTTGTACATCACACACGCCTTCATCTGGCTGCCCGTTTCTTTTGTTCCTCCTCATCAAAAATGGTTAATTGAACTGAACCGTATGCCCTGAATCTCACACGCAACTAAAATATGAACCGTGTTTGATGCATCCTCCATCGCAAACATTTTGCACTTTTTTTGACGGGTTTTTTACACCACCGTTTGCGATTATGGCATCGAACACAGTTTCGTCAAAGGGTCTCTGATCGTAGTGTCGTGTTAGCAGCATCATGCAGTAGTGAATCTTTTCACAAAAGTTAGAGAATATAGCAGTCATACATCTTTGAAAGGTAGCAGGTGCATTACATAAACCAAAGGCATACGTCTATAAGCAAAGGTACCGAAAGGGAAAGTAAAAGTGGTCTTTTCCTGATCCTCTTTCGACACAGGTGTTGGGGATATTACCACTGGGTGTAAACCGGCCAGGAAAGGCCGGGTTAACCCCATAAGTAGTCCATTATATTTGAAGCCCATGAAGATAGATGGAGACGCTTTACGAAGGCCCAGGGCCCAAAGCCGGTTTAAGGCATGTAGACATAAACTGGTATTCATACGTATGC
The DNA here is from genome assembly GCA_021605145.1 of Aegilops bicornis. NCBI lineage: Eukaryota > Viridiplantae > Streptophyta > Magnoliopsida > Poales > Poaceae > Aegilops > Aegilops bicornis. The sequence goes on from CM038674.1 coordinate 244,155,152, forward strand.
TTGTGTTGTAAGATAGAAAGAGCAGAGACCGAGCAGGACACGTTTATAAGCCAGCCTCGGGGTTCTGTAAACCAACGGGCGTCAACCCATGTATATAAGGGGACGACCCGGCGGCGGTTCAAAAACAACAGACGACAACTCAAGACTCAGGCAAAGCGTATTCGCTCCCTGGTCATCGAAACCCTAGTAATTCCATCACAACTAGACGCAGGCTTTTACCTTCATCGTAAGGGGCCGAACTAGTATAAAACTCTCTTGTGTCCCTTGTACGCTTTAACCCCTTTAAGCTAACCCGTAGCGATGGCTCCACGACTAAGTCCTTTCACGAGGACATCTGCCGTGACAAAACCACGACAGTTGGCGCCCACCGTGGGGCTATCGCATGATGGTTTCAAGTTCTTGGAGGGCAGCTTCGAAGGACTCAAGGGTTATGCTGTGGGCCGGATGACCAAGAGTCGTCGTGGCAAGCTCTACGTCGACGATGCAAGCTGGGGCCCCGAGGCCGGCTCAATTGACTACGGGTACCAGGTCCCCTTTGGTGACATACACGTTTTCATTGGCAAGATCGGCGAACCGGGCCCTGAGCCGGACATCTGCACCGACCTCGTCGAAACGGCTCAGCGTGCGAGATCTTCCTGGGTCAAGCCTGTCATGAAGCGTGCCTTCGTGGGAGTCATCCATGGAGGGGAATCTGAGGATAGATCAGAATTTGGTGGCGAAACCGTCGTTTATTTCGGTGACGAGTCGTCAACCGGAGAGACCGAGTCATTATATCAGTTACAAGTTGGCCAGATTGGGGGCTGTTCCGATGGCGACAGTATTCCGGACTCCCTTGATCTGCCAAACCGGGTTGCGATCTTCATGGCCGGTACGCAACCGGCGCTCCACTCTTCGACCGCAGCGGCGATGATTTCCGAGTCGGCAGCGGCAACAGCAGCCGGGGCAGGAGGCCCTGTACGACCGCCGGCTCAGGTTCTATCTGATCTATTTGATGCATTGGCAACGCTGATGGCGGAGGTTAACCCGGCGGATCAGGATGCGCACAATGCAGAAATTGAGAAAGTGAAAGATCAGATCACCCAGGCCAAAGCCGATTTGGCAGCTGAGGATACCAGGATGGCCGCAGAGCGGGCCGCTTTGGATGCATAGGAATACCGGATTATGCTGGACCAGAGTGCATGATGTCTACTACACAACCTTCTTCTTGTAGACGTTGTTGGGCCTCCAAGTGCAGAGGTTTGTAGGACAGTAGCAAATTTCCCTCAAGTGGATGACCTAAGGTTTATCAATCCGTGGGAGGCGAGGGATGAAGATGGTCTCTCTCAAGCAACCCTGCAACCAAATAACAAGGAGTCTCTTGTGTCCCCAACACACCCAATACAATGGTAAATTGTATAGGTGCACTAGTTCGGTGAAGAGATGGTGATACAAGTGCAATATGGATGGTAGATATAGGTTTTTGTAATTTGAAAATATAAAAACAGCAAGGTAACTAATGATAAAAGTGAGCGTAAACGGTATTGCAATGCTAGGAAACAAGGCCTAGGGTTCATACTTTCGCTAGTGCAAGTTCTTTCAACAATAATAACATAATTGAATCATATAACTATCCCTCAACATGCAACAAAGAGTCACTCCAAAGTTGCTAATAGCGGAGAACAAACGAAGAGATTATGGTAGGGTACGGAACCACCTCAAAGTTATTCTTTCCAATCAATCCATTTGGGCTATTCCTATAAGTGTCACAAACAGCCCTAGAGTTCGTACTAGAATAACACCTTAAGACACAAATCAACCAAAACCCTAATGTCACCTAGATACTCCAATGTCACCTCAAGTATCCGTGGGTATGATTATACGATATGCATCACACAATCTCAGATTCATCTATTCAACCAACACATAGAACCTCAAAGAGTGCCCAAAAGTTCCTTCCAGAGAATCACGACGAAAACGTGTGCCAACCCCTATGCATAGGTTCATGGGTGGAACCCGCAAGTTGATCACCAAAACATACATCAAGTGAGTCACGTGATATCCCATTGTCACCACAGATACACACGGCAAGACATACATCAAGTGTTCTCAAATATTTAAAGACTCAATCCGATAAGATTACTTCAAAGGGAAAACTCAATTCATTACAAGAGAGAAGAGGGGGAGAATAAACATAAGATCCAACTATAATAGCAAAGCTCGCGATACATCAAGATCGTGCCAAATCAAGAACACGAGAGAGAGAGAGAGAGAGAGAGAGAGAGAGAGAGAGAGATCAAACACATAGCTACTTGTACATACCCTCAGCCCCGAGGGTGTACTACTCCCTTCTCGTCATGGAGAGCGCCGGGATGATGAAGATGGCCACCGGTGAGGGATTCCTTCTCTGGCGGGGTGCCGGAACAGGGTCCCGATTGGTTTTTGGTGACTACAGAGGCTTGCGGCGGCGGAACTCCCGATCTATTCTCCGTTCTGGAAGTTTTAGGGTACGTGGAGTTATATAGGCGGAAGAAGCACGTCAGGGGAGGCACGAGGGCCCCACGAGGCAGGGGGGCGCCCCCCACCCTCGTGGCTTCCTCGTTGCTTCCTTGACGTGGGGTCCAAGTCCATCGGGCAGCTTTCGTTCCAAAAATAACTTCTTTAGTTGATTTCGTTCCGTTTCGACTCCGTCTAATATTCCTTTTCTTCAAAACACTGAAATAGGCAAAAAACAGCAAATTTGGGCTGGGCCTCCGGTTAATAGGTTAGTCCCAAAAGTAATATCAAAGTGGAAAATAAAGCCCAATATTGCCCAAAACAGTAGATAATATAGCATGGAGCAATCAAAAATTATAGATACGTTGGAGACGTATCATGCATCTAAGCTTAATTCCTGCCGTCCTCGAGTAGGTAAATGATAAAAGAAAGAATTTTTGATGCGGAGTGCTACTTGGCATAATTTCAATGTAATTCTTCTTAATTGTGGTATGAAATTCAGATCCTAAAGATTCAAGACAAAAGTTTAATATTGACATAAAAATAATAATACTTCAAGCATACTAACAAAGCAATCATGTCTTCTCAAAATAACATGGCCAAAGAAAGTTATCCCTACAAAATCATATAGTCTTTCTATGCTCTATCTTCACCACACAAAGTATTTAAATCATGCACAACCCCGATGACAAGCCAAGAAATTGTTTCATACTTTTGACATTCTCAAAACTTTTTCAATCTTCACGCAATACATGAGCGTGAGACATGGACATAGCACTATAGGTGGAATAGAATGGTGGTTGTGGAGAAGACAAAAAAGGAGAAGATAGTGTCACATCAACTAGGCGTATCAACGGGATATGGAGATGCCCATCAATAGATATCAATGTGAGTGAGTATGGATTGCCATGCAATGGATGCACTAGAGCTATAAGTATATGAAAGCTCAACAAAATAAACTAAGTGGGTGTGCATCCAACTTGCTTGCTCACGAAGACCCAGGGCATTTTGAGGAAGCCCATCATTGGAATATACAAGTCAAGTTCTATAATGAAAGATTCCAACTAGTATATGAAAGTGATATCATAGGAGACTCTCTATCATGAAGATCACGGTGCTACTTTGAAGCACAAGTGTGGTAAAAGGATAGTAGCATTGCCCCTTCTCCCTCTTTCTCTCATTTTTAATTTTTTTATTTGGGCCTTTTCTCTTTTTTATGGCCTCTTTTTTTTCTTTTTTTCTTTTTCGTCTGGAGTCTCATCCCGACTTGTGGGGGAATCATAGTCTCCATCATCCTTTCCTCACTTGGGACAATGCTCTAAAAATGATGATCATCACACTTTTATTTTCTTACAACTCAACAATTACAACTCGATACTTAGAACAAGATATGACTCTATATGAATGCCTCCGGCGGTGTACCGGGATGTGCAATGACTCATGAGTGACATGTATGAAAGAATTATGAACGGTGGCTTTGCCACAAATACGATGTCAACTACATGATCATGCAAAGTAATATGACAATGATGGAGCGTGTCATAATAAACGGAACAGTGGAAAGTTGCATGGCAATATATCTCGGAATGGCTATGGAAATGCCATGATAGGTAGGTATGGTGGCTGCTTTGAGGAAGGTATATGGTGGGTGTATGATACCGGCGAAAAGTGTGCGGTATTAGAGAGGCTAGCAATGGTGAAAGGAGGAAGAATGCATATAATCCATGGACTCAACATTAGTCATAAAGAACTCATATACTTATTGCAAAAATCTACAAGTTATCAAAGCAAAGTATTACGCGCATGCTCCTAGGGGGATAGATTGGTAGGAAAAGACCATCGCTCGTCCCCGACCGCCACTCATAAGGAAGACAATCAATAAATAAATCATGCTCCGACTTCATCACATAACGGTTCACCATACGTGCATGCTACGGGAATCACAAACTTTAACACAAGTATCTCTCAAATTCACAACTACTCAACTAGCATGACTCTAATATCACCATCTTTATATCTCAAAACAATTATCAAGCATCAAACTTCTCTTAGCATTCAACACACTCAAAAGAAAGTTTTACAAATCTTGAATACCAAGCATATTAGGATTATTTAAGAAAATTACCATGCTATTTAAGACTCTCAAAATAATCTAAGTGAAGCATGAGAGATCAATAGTTTCTTTAAAACAAATACACCACCGTGCTCTAAAAGATATAAGTGAAGCCCTGGAGCAAAACTATATAACTCAAAAGATATAAGTGAAGCACACGAGTAAATGACAAACTACTCCAAAAAGATATAAGTGAAGATCAATGAGTGGTTAAATAATTATGTAGCTATGTGAAGACTCTCCCATTTAATAATTTCAGATCTTGGTATTTTATTCAAACAGCAAGCAAAGCTAAAGAAAATAAACTGACATTTTCAAGGATAGCACAACTCATGTGAAGAAGCAAAAACTTAGGTTCAACGGATACTAACCGATAATTGTTGGAGAAGAAAGGTGGGATGCCTACCAGGGCATCCCCAAGCTTAGATGCTTGAGACTTCTTGAAATATTATCTTGGGGTGCCTTGGGCATCCCCAAGCTTGAGCTTTTGTGTCTCCTTAATTCCTCTCATATCACGGTTTCCTAAATCTCAAAAGCTTCATCCACACAAAACTCAACAAAGACTCATGAGATAAGTTAGTATAAACCAATGCAAAAACCTTATCATACTATACTGTATCAAATCACTAAAATTATTATTCAACATTGCATACTAAATTCCTGTGCATATTTAATAGTCCTATCCTCAAATAGAATCATTAAACAAGCAAACATATGCAAACAATGCAAACATAACAGCAATCTGTCAAAACAGTACAGTCTGTAAAGAATGCAAGATTCATCATACTTACCTAACACCAAAAATTATGAAAGAAAATTCCCACTGTAATAAATTTATCATAGCTTATTATGCAAAAGGTTTCAACATTTTATCACATTCTTACTTTTCTAGGGAATTTTTGCAACAGCTGTAAACTTTCTGTTTTGAAACAGCAACATGTATACTTGCAAAATAAGCATGGTAAAGGCTATCCTTGACATTTTTATTGAAAAATAGAGATGCAAAACATTAATACAAATAACATAAAGCAAAGCTAAAGAAAATAAAATGACGCTCCAAGAAAAACACATATCATGTGGTGAATAAAAATATAGCTCCAAGTAAAGTTACCGATGAACGAAGACGAAAGAGGGGATGCCTTCCGGGGCATCCCCAAGCTTAGGCTCTTCGTTATCCTTGAATATCATCTTGGGGTGCCTTGGGCATCCCCAATCTTAGGCTCTTGCCACTCCTTATTCCATAGTCCATCGAATATTTACCCAAAACTTGAAAACTTCACAACACAAAACTTAACAGAAATCTCGTGAGCTCCGTTAGCGAAAGAAAACAAAACACCACTTCAAGGTACTGTAATGAACTCAGTATTTATTTATATTGGTGTTAAACCTACTGTATTCCAACTTCTCTAAGGTTTATAAACTATTTTACTAGCCATAGAGTCATCAAAATAAGCAAACAACACACGAAAAACAGAATCTGTCAAAAATGTAATGATGTAGTAATCTGTAACTAACGCAAACTTCTGGAACTCCAAAAATTCTAAAATAAATTGGTGGACCTGAGGGATTTTTCTAGTAACCATCTGAAAAATAATCAACTAAATAGCACTCTCCAGTAAAAAGTTTTAGCTAATTTCGTGAGCGCTAAAGTTTATGTTTTTTACAGCATGATCATAAAGACTTCACCCAAGTCTTCCCAAAGGTTCTACTTGGCACAAACACTAATTAAAACATAAAACCACATCTAAACAGAAGCTAGATGGATTATTTATTACTAAACAGAACCAAAAAACTAAAATAAAATTAGGTTGCCTCCCAACAAGCGCTATCGTTTAACGTCCCTAGCTAGGCATGACGATTTCAATGATGCTCGCATAAAAGATAAGAATTGAAACATAAAAAGAGCATCATGAAGAATATGACTAGCACATTTAAGTCTAACCTACTTCCTATGCATAGGGATTTTGTGAGCAAACAACTTATGGGAACAATAATCAACTAGCATAGCATAACTTCAAAACTTTAAGCACATAGAGAGGAAACTTGATATTATAATTCCTACAAGATATATTCCTCCCTCATAATAATTTTCAGTAGCATCATGAATGAATTCAACAATATAACCAGCACCTAAAGCATTCTTTTCATGATCTACAAGCATAGAAAATTTACTACTCTCAACATAAGCACATTTCTGATTTTTTGTCCAAAAGGACCACCTGCCCAATGAAATTGACAGAAAAGACTCCCTCCGGATGAAATTGGCAAAAAATACCCCCTGGGCCGTGGCGGCACAGCCCGACACCGTGGTGCGCCGCATGGGGAACAACACTGTTGTTGTACTCGTTAAATGCGGAGATGGAAAAAAACAACGACGGTGACGAACAATACCTGCCGCCTCATGTAGTGGCGGCAACACTGTTCATGCATGAGTGAACAGTAATTTCAAAAAAATCAAAAAAAAAGAAGAAAAATTCAAAAAAATCTGGAATTTTTTGGCAGCAAAGACAATCGAGTGTTCTAAGAGGGTGCAAAATTTCAGATTTTTTTGAATTTCTCTGCTATTTTTTTTATTTTTCTCGAAATTACTGTTCACTCGCACGTGAACAGTGCTGCCGCCACTATGTGAGGCGGCAGCATCGTATGCTCATTGCCGTTGTTTTTTTCCGTCTTCCGCGTGAACAGTGCAACAAGCAGTGTTGCCGCCTCCGGGCGTGGTGGCAGGTGCCACGTGTCGGCTGCCGCGCCTGCCATCACGGCCTAGGGGGTCTTTTTTGCTAATTTCATCCGAAGGGGTCTTTTATGGCAATTTCGTTGGACAGGTGGTCTTTTTGAACAAAAAATCCAAATTTCTTCTCATGAATAGTAGTGGAAGTATCATAAGAGACTTGAATACTATAAATTGTTTCCACATTAAAAGAGTAATGTTCAGAAAAAGGATAATCATAATCATGACAAGTTTTATAAATATAATCATCACTACTCTTTATAGCATAAGTTTCATCATAATAATCATCAGAAGTAGCAACTTTGGTCTCATCATAATCAATTGAAACCTCTTCCGAAATAGTGGATACATCACTAAATAAAGTCATGACCTCTCCAAATCCATTTTCATAAATATTATAAGATTCAACATCATCCAATATTGTGGGATCACTACTTCCTAAAGTTGACACTCTTCCAAACCCACTTTCATCAATATAATCATCATAAGTAGGAGGCATGCTATCATCATTATAAATTTGCATATCAAAACTTGAGAGGCTAAAAATATCATCTTCATTAAACATAGCATCCCCAAGCTTGGGACAAACATTAATTGCAGCAAATATATTCTCAAATATGTCATCCTCATCAAACATAGCTTCCCCAAGCTTGGGCCTTTTCATATCATAAGCATAATCACTCTCATCATCAATAGTATGGATAGCACCAATAGTATAGCAATCATTATTATCATATTCTTCCAAGCAAGTGCCAAAAAGGTTTTCAAGATCATAAGAAGTATCATTATCTTCCCAATCATAATCATCACAAAAAGCAATAGGCATAACGTGGTCATCATCAAGTGCATCATATTCCATAATTATTTTTGATTCATTTTCATGAGGCATAACAAAAATAGGAGCGACATTATTTGGGAGAGATACCTTTTTACCTCTCTTCCTTTTTCTTTTCTTCTTCTTCGCCACATCATGTGTGGGTTCAATCCTCTTTTTGGAGCTCCTTATTAATGAGATTGGTTGAATAGAAGGCTCCTCCTCGTTACCTGATTCATCATAAGAAATAATAGGAGGATATTGGGAAGTATCTTCCCTTTCGTTAGTATTCCCTTCATCTTCTATTTTTTTTCTTTTCTTTATGTATTTGGCAATATAAGGATTTTCAATGCAATTCACCGCACAATACATATAAATTTCTTCTAGATCAAAGCCAAGAAGTTTGTAACAGGCAAATTCTGGAAGATCATTAGTTAAACGTTTCATTTCTTCATAACCCATAAGCAAGCTAAGTTCATTATAATTTGCAAGGGAAATCAACTCATCACAATTTTTGGACACGATTAGATCGTGAAACAATTTGCATCGGATAGCTAAATGACCACTTTCATTGCAAAGTCCACAAGTACGGCTGTCGGTGTCAAAACCGGCGGATCTCGGGTAGGGGGTTCCGAACTATGCGTCTAAGGGTCGATGATAACAGGAGGCAAGGGACACAGATGTTTACCAGGTTCGGGCCCTCTCGATGGAGGTAAAACCCTACTTCCTGCTTGATTAATATTGATGATATGGGTAGTACAAGAGTAGATCTACCACGAGATCGTAGAGGCTAAACCCTAAGAGCTAGCCTATGATGGTATGATTGTAATTGTGATCTATCGACTAGCTTGTCCTCGGTTTATATAATGCACCAGAGGCCTAGGATAACAAGTGTCCTAGCCGAATACGCCGGTGGAGAGGAGTCCTTGTCTTGATCGCCAAGTCTTGTGGAATCTTCCTTGTATGCGGCAAATGTCCGGATCGGCCCATGAGTATCTGGCCATGGGGGTCCTCGGCCCAATCCAACTGATCGGGAGACGACGTGGTGAGTACCTCCTAGTCCAGGACACCGTCAGTAGCCCCCTGAACCGGTCTTCAAGTTAGGGATGCTCCTCGATTCTTCCGAACTGTTCTTCATCTTCGGTCGTTGGTCTTGAAAACTGGTTCACAAATCTTCTCATCTTCGATCTTGAGGGTCGCTGAAGTGCATCCGAAGAGTTTACACGTCGGGCATCCGAGGAACCCCTTTAAGTTTCCGGCCTTCATCAATGCCTTGTTATTTTTATGCCCTACCTCGGGTTTGAAGTTTTTCCCGGGAGGCAGTTTCCTCTTGCGTCCGAGCTCCAACACTGGACTGCATTCGAGGTATCTTTTGCAGCCGAGTGATACGTCTCCAACGTATCTATAATTTTTTATTGCTCCATGCTACTTTATCTATTGTTTTGGACTATAATGGGCTTTATTTTCTACTTTTATATTACTTTTGGGACTAACCTATTAACCGGAGGCCCAGCCCGGAATTGCTGTTTTTTGCCTTTTTCGTGTTTCAAGAAATGTAATATCAAACGGAGTCCAAACGGAATGAAACCTTCGGAAACGTGATTATCTCACCGAACGTGATCCATGAGACTTGGACCCTACGCCAAGGAACCAGAGAGGCGGTCACGAGGGTGGGGGGCGCCCCGCCCTAGGGCGCGCCCCCTGCCTCGTGGGCCTCCTGACGCTCCACCGACGTACTCCTTCCTCCTGTATATACCTACGTACCCCCAAACGATCAAAACAGGAGCCAAAAACCTAATTCCACCGCCGCAACTTCCTGTATCCACGAGATCCCATCTTGGGGCCCTGCTCGAGCTCACCGGAGGGCATCCACCACGGAGGGCTTCTACATCAACACCATAGCCTCTCCGATGAAGTGTGAGTAGTTTACTTCAGACCTTCGCTTCCATAGCTAGTAGCTAGATGGCTTCTTCTCTCTTTTTGGATCTCAATACAATGTTCTCCCCCTCTCTCATGGAGATCTATTCGATGTAATCTTGTTTTTGCGGTGTGTTTGTTGAGACCGATGAATTGTGGGTTTATGATCCAGCTTATCTATGAATAATATTTGAATCTTCTCTGAATTATTTTATGTATGATTGAGTTATCTTTGCAAGTCTCTTCGAATTATCCGTTTGGTTTGGCCAACTAGATTGGTAATTCTTGCAATGGGAGAAGTGCATGGCTTTGGGTTCAATCTTGCGGTGTCCTTACCCAAAGGATGTAAAGGGTTGCAAGGCACGTATTGTATTGTTGCCATCGAGGATAACAAGATGGGGTATGTATCATATTGCATGAATTTATTCATCTACATCATGTCATCTTGCTTAAGGCGTTACTCTGTTTTTAACTTAATACTCTAGATGCATGCTGGATTGCGGTCGATGAGTGGAGTAATAGTAGTAGATGCAGAATCGTTTCCGTATACTTGTCTCAGACATGATGCCTATATACATGATCATACCTAGATATACTCATAACTATGCTCAATTCTGTCAATTGCTCAACAGTAATTTGTTCACCCACCGTAGAATATATATATGCTCTTGAGAGAAGCCACTAGTGAAACCTATGGCCCCCGGGTCTATTCTCATCATATCAATCTCCACCACTTTTATACTTGCTTTGTTTTTACTTTGCTTTTTACTTTTCACTTTGCATCTTTATACCAAAAATATTATCTCTATCAGATCTCACTCTCATAAGTGACCGTGAAGGGATTGACAACCCCTAATCGCTTTGGTTGCGAGTAGCTATCGTTTTGTGTGCACGAGGGACTTGTGCGTAGCCTCCTCTTTGGATTGATACCTTGGTTCTCAAAAACTGAGGGAAATACTTACGCCATTGTGCTGCATCATCCTCTCCTCTTTGGGGAAAACCAACGCAAGCTCAAGACGTAGCAAGAAGGATTTACAGGCGCCGTTCTTGGGAGTCTCATAAAAGTCAACATACCAAGTACCCATCACAATCCCTATCTCTCGCATTACACTATTTGCCATTTGCCTCTCGTTTTCCTCTCGCCCACTTCACCCTTGCCGTTTTATTCGCCCTCTCTTTCCCAATCTCCTCCTCTTTTTCCCGTTGCCTTTTTTCTCGTCCGCTTGTTTGCTCGTGTGTTGGATTGCTTGTTTGTCGTGATGGCTCAAGATGCTACCAAATTGTGTGACTTCACCAATACCAATAATAATGATTTCCTTAGCACTCCGATTGCTCCTCTTGCCAATACTGAATCTTGTGAAATCAATACTGCTTTGTTGAATCTTGTTATGAAAGATCAATTCGCCGTCCTTCCTAGTGAAGATGCCACTACTCATCTGAATAGCTTCGTTGATTTATGTGATATGCAAAATAAAAAAGATGTCGATAATGATGTCGTTAAATTGAAGCTATTTCCTTTTTTGCTTAGAGATCGTGCTAAAGCATGGTTTTCATCTTTGCCTAAAAATAGTATTGATTCATGGAACAAGTGCAAAGATGCTTTTATCTCTAAGTATTTTCCTCCCGCTAAGATTATCTCTCTTAGAAACGACATTATGAATTTTAAGCAAATTGATCATGAACATGTTGCACAAGCTTGGGAGAGAATGAAATTAATGATACGTAATTGTCCTACTCATGGTTTGAACTTGTGGATGATTATACAAAAAATTTATGCCGGATTGAATTTTGCTTCTATAAATCTATTAGAATCGGCCTCGGGAGGCACTTTTTATGGAAATCACTCTATGGTATGCTACTAAACTCCTATATAATATTATGGTTAATTATTCTCAATGGCATCTTGAAAGATCTACTAATAAAAAAGTGCATGCGATAGAAGAAATCAATGTTTTGAGTGGAAAGATGGATGAACTTATGAAATTATTTGCTACTAAGAGTGTTTCTTCCGATCCTAATGATATGCCTTTGTCTACCTTGATTGAGAATAATAATGAATCTATGGATGTGAATTTTGTTGGTAGGAATAATTTTGGTAACAACGCATATAGAGGGAATTTTAATCCTAGGCCTTATCCTAGTAACCCTTCTAATAATTATGGAAATTCCTACAACAACTCTTATGGAAATTTTAATAAGATACCCTCTGAATTTGAAAGTAGTGTTAAAGAGTTTATGAATTCACAAAAGAATTTTAATGCTTTGCTTGAAGAGAAATTGTTTAAAGTTGATGATTTGGCTAGGACCGTTGATAGAATTTCTCTTGAGGTTGATTCTTTAAAACTTAGATCTATTCCTCCTAAGCATGATATCAATGAGTCTCTCAAAGCTATGAGAATTTCCATTGAGGAGTGCAAAGAAAGAACCGCTAGGATGCGTGCTTCCAAAGATGCCTTTATTAAAGTGTGTTCTTCTAAACCCTATGAAAATCAAGATGAATATCTAAAAGTTATTGATGTGTCCCCTATTAAATCTTTGTTTTGCAATATGAATCTTGATGAAACTGAATATGATCTTCCTTTACCTAGAAGGCGTTCTAAGAATTTGGAGTTTTTAGATCTTGATGATGAAATTGTGTCGGTGTACTAGAGTAGGGGTACCCTAGTATCCCGAACTTGTGCAGGGGCAGTTGCAGCCCTCCGCGGCAAGGCTTACCGGGTGACCGCCAAGGTCCTCCGTGGTTCCTTTGGAGCCATTCAAGAACAAAGTATTCAAGCCAAGGAGACAAGGCCCCGACAAGAGGAGCTTGCCGGGAAGGCCACCCAAGGCACCTAGGAGACAAGGCCCCGACAAGAGGAGCTTGCCGGGAAGGCCCGGTGAGCGACAAGCTTCCGGACGCGACAAGACAACAACCGCGGCAAGGCGCTTTGCAGCAGACCACCACTCAGTACTGCGCTCAGCACATCCACTAACGTGTCGCCTGGGACCTTTCCAGCAGCTGGCAAGAGGTCAGGCGTGGCCAGCGGAGCGTGGCAAGCGGCGCCGACAAGATTGCCGTCGTGGCAAGCGGTGGCGCCCGACGGTCCCTTTTCGCACTGTTAGGGCGACGTGACGGGCATTTAATGCCTTTGTCCCCGCCGTCGGGGTTAGGTATGATACAACTGTACAAGTAGTTGTACCAACCACTCCTTTTCCATTTTACCCTTGTTCACGTTGCCACCCCGGAGACCCTTTAGCATATAAAAGGAGGCCCATGCATAGCGTAAGGGGGGTCGAAAGGTTGAAGCGAGAGAACACTCACGCCGGTCTCGTTAGCAGCTTGTGTGTCTCAGAGCACTCAGCGCTCCCGAGCAAGAACTCAATACACTCGGACATGCAACAAGGGAGTGTTATCTCCGGGAGCTCCGGTTGGGTAACCGCTCGTGTGCCGCCGATCTGCTCTTTCAGGCGACCTCCGCGGCCAACCGAAGGGGCTCGGTCCGCCGCCCCATAGGTGTTCGTGGGCCGAATCAGCTTCCCCGACATCTTTGGCGCGCTGTAGGGGGCGTCCGAGATTGTGTGAACCTGATCCGGCGCCCACACGAAGCTAGATCTTCATCATGTTCATCGACATGCCACCAAGAAGAAGGCTTGGCGGCAGATGTTCCGTCTGCTGTCGAACCCACCACCACCGGAGCAAACGGGTGGTGGGGTAGACGCCGACGGAAGAATGGACGTCGACGAAGGAGCCCACGGTGCTGCCAAGTCCAAGGACAAGGCTGCGCAGACCTCGGCGTCCGTACATGCACCGCGCCCGTCTCAGGAGGCGCGGGACCGACATCGTCATGGTATTCACAACGCAATACGCTCGTTGGACCAAGATCGAGCTAGTGGATCTCGGGATGCTCAAGACCAGCATGCACGCCAACATGCTGGCGCGAGCGAGGCACGGTCCCCTGGACGGGATACTGCTCCATCTAACATAGTTAGAAGTCCGAGCATATCCCGCTCCTCGCGCTGTTCGCCACTGCCACCCACCACTCCAGTAGAAGCTTTGGTGAGAGCTCAACTGCTCCTGGATTACCCTCCAGCAGTTGACAAGGTCGATGAATGGAGGGCCACCATTCAGAGTCTCATCGTCTTTGCCAACGGCGACGCTCCGCGGTAGCCGAGTGCATTGCTGCCGCGGCAGGACTGCCAAACACGAGCCGGTGGCGACGAAACCGGTGGGGGTGCAACCACCATGCACTCTCCGCCCCGAAGGCCAAGATCGCCGACTCACGGATCCACCTCGACAGCGACTCCACCGCATCATCGGATCCACGAGCTCGTCGCGATCAGCGCCAAGTTCTTCATTTAACGACAAAGAAGAAGACGCCCGAACTCGCATCGAGCGCCAAGAGAAGTGCGGCGTCAATCCGACCAGCTACTGGGCCCTCCGTCGACATGCATGCGCCAGGGGAACCAGCGACTTGTCAGACGTCTGTAGGTTGCCCTGCGTTCACTCGTGAGCTGCGGCAAGTCCATGGCCCAAAGAAGAAGAATTTCAAGCCGACGTGCGTAGAAGTACGACGGCAAGACGCATCCGTCGGAGTTCCTCGGCATCTACACCATCGCGGTGCAAGCTGCGGGGCGAGACGACAAGATCCTGGCCAACTACTTCCCGGTGCTCAAGCCCAATGTCGATCTGGCTCATGCACTTGCCGGACAACTCCATATCCTCTTGGGCAGATCTATGCCATCAGTTTGTCGGTGCCTTTACGAGCGCCACAAGCCCCATGGCCAAGAAAGCGACCTTCATCTGCCGCCCGGAAGGAAGGAGAGCCCTGCAAGTACATTCAAAGATTAAGCCGCGTACAACACAACATCCCAGATGTCCACCCTGCGCGTAATCAGCGTTCCATCGAGCGTGCGAAACCGCGAGATGCGGGAGGAGATGGCGATGTGCAAGATCGAGACGTCGGTGAGCTATATGCCCCGGCCGACAAGTGTGCACGGCCGAGGAAGGGAGGAGACTCCCGGAGAGAATATCAAGCAGGAGGATCTGATAAGTGAGGAGACCGCCCGCAAAGAAAAACCGCGGCGGAACAACAGAAGAAGAAAGGCAAAGATGTGCTAGTTGTTGAGCAGTCCGCAACGGAGGTGGCGCCAAGAAAGCCAAAGCTGGTAGCTCCGGCAAGGAGGTTGCCGCTGGCACCAACTGCCAGCTGTGGCGGTCGCCGACAAGCGTGACGGCTCCAACAAACAAGATCTTGCAAGATCCACCGCACCAAGGGCCATGACCTCTAGAGCTGCAAAAGGTCGAGCAGCTTGTCGAGCAGAAGGCTGAATACTTAACGACGCGACAAGGAGAAGGCCCAGAAGGTGCCGGAGGAGCTAGCAAGAAACGCCCGGCCGAGGAGGACGCATGGCAAGGCCAAGCGGCAAGGAGACAGACCTCCGCCGCCGCGACAAGGATGAAGACGACGACGATGATGAAGACATGGATGATGACGAGACCGATGAGCAGGAGTTCGAGAAAGCCACAGAGGTCCTGCGTTGACGGCGGTGCTTCTGCATACTTCACACCGCCAGCTCAAGCGGTGGATGCGGGAAGTCAATGCGGCGAGAACCATCCGCTGAGTCACGCAAAACCTCTGAAATGGTCCAAGACGCCTATCATCTTTGATATTGAGGACCACCACGATCGCGTAATCGCGGTCGGTGCTTGCCGATGTTGGTTTCACCAACCATCCGCAACCTCAAGGTCACTAAGATGCTAGTTGACGGCGGGAGCTTGAACGATCTCCTCCGCGGTGCTCCGAAACTCCAGATCCACGATGGCGAACTCGAAGAGACCGGCAAATTCAAGGAATCAATCCGGGAAGGAGCAAGTCAAGGGAAAGATCACGTTGCGGTGACATTTGGCAGCGAAGTTGAACTTCAGGATCGAGAGGGTCACTTTTGACGTTGCTGACTTTCCATTGCCTTACAATGGGATACTTGGTCGCCCAAAGACTCGCCAAATTCATGGCAGCCTCTCACTATGCATACAACATCTTTGAAGATGCCAGGCCCGATAAGTGCCATCTCTGTCCTGGCGACAAGAAGGATGCTCTTATCTGCGCCCGACAAGATCTACCGGGAAGCTTGCAGCAGATTGCAAGCCACTTGTCATTTGAAGCTCCGGGGCGAAGAAGAAGACCAAGTCCGGCAAGAGCTCGATGCCCAGTCCGGCAAGCGCACCTCTTCAAGTGCTGCGCTACCGCCGAGGACGCACCATCAAGCTCCACCGCAAGTGTAAGAAGACGGCGACAGCTCCACCAGAGACCAAGAAGGTGTCCGCCAAGGAGGACGGCACTAGTGGTACCTTCACCATCGGTGCCACTCTCGACCCTAAATAGGAAGGCGCGCCGTTGCTTTCCTGCGGCGAACGTCGACGTGTTTGCGTGGCAACCGTCGACATCCCGGTGTTCCCGTGAAAGTAATTGAGCACCGTCTTGCCGCTTTGTCCTCGCGCGGCCCGTCAAGCGTAAAGTCGAAACAGCAAGGAGCGCCAAGAATTCATCGCAGAAGAAATCAAGAAATTGGAAGCAGCAGGCCTTGTCGAGGAGTGCTCCATCCTACGTGGTTGGCCAATCCTGTAGTTGTATCGCAAGGCAAACAGGAAATGGAGGCTTTGTATCGACTTTACCGATGTCAATAAAGCTTGTCCCAAAGACCCATTTCCCTTGCCGCGCATCGACCAGATTGTTGACTCCATGGCCGGATGTGATTTGCTTTCATTTCTGGATGCATACTCAGGATATCATCAGATCTTCATGGCAGAAAAGGATGAGTAGAAGACCGCATTCATCACCCCATGTGGCACATACTGTTTCATACGGATGCCTTTCGAATTAAAGAATGCTGGTTCAACATTTGCAAGAGTAGTCCATGACGCTTTTGAGCCGCAAATGCACAGAAATGTGGAAGCCTACATGGATGACATAGTGGTCAAAAGCAAGGACAAGGCGACTGATTCAAGATTTAGACGAAACCTTTGCAAATCTGCAAGATCAACCTCAAGCTCAACCCCGAGAAGTGTGTGTTTGGAGTCCCTTCCGCAAGCTTCTCGGGTTCTTCGTGTCTCGGCGGGAATTGAAGCCAATCCCGACAAGATCAAGGCCATTGAGCAGATTGAAGCACCAAAGCGCGTCAAGGATGTACGAAGACTTGCCGGTTGCGTAGCTGCTCTCAAGCAGGTTTATCTCTAGGTTCTGCTGAGCGCGCCCTGCCATTTTTCAAAATTATGAAAAAGGCAGGTCCGATGAAATGGACTCCGGAAGCGGAGGCTGCGCTGTAGGACTTGAAGAGATACCTGTCCGCCACTCCAACACTTGTCGCACCTAAGCCACAAGAGAAGTTGCTGCTATATATAGCGGCAACCAATCAAGTGGTTAGTGCTGCGTTAGTAGCGGAGAGGGAGGCGGATGATGAGCTAGCAACCATGGCAGATGCATCCAGTGACGAGCAGGGGGCTTCACCGGCAAGCTCTGGTCCCGACAAGGATGGATCTACGCAGACGCATGAGAAGATGCAGAAAAGAATGGTGCAGCGCTTTACTTTGTCGGTTCCCTTCTGCAGGGGCTAGGTCAAGGTACTGCGGTGTGCGAAATTGCTTCGGCCTCCTCATGGCCTCGAGAAAGCTGCGCCATTACTTCCAGTGCACATGAGATCACAGCCGTCACTGTTTTCCGCTGAAGAGGATACTGCAAAATCCAGAGGCAACAGGCAGGATTGTCGAGTGGGCACTGGAACTGTCAAGATTTGGCCTCAAGTTTGAGAGCACTTCAACTATCCAAAGCAGAGCATTGGCGGAGTTCATAGCAGAATGGACGCCAACACAAGATGAAGAAATTTAAAGCGAGCATTCCCGTCAAGGAAGCAAGCAAAGAGTGGCTGATGTACTTTGATGGTGCCTTCTCGCTGCAAGGCGCCGGTGCGGGCATGATACTTGTTGCACCCACCGGAGAGCACCTCAAGTACGTAGTCCAGATGCACTTTCCCAAGGAGCAAGCAACAAACAATACTGCAGAGTATGAAGGTTTGCTTGCGGTCTCGAGATCGCATGAGACCTTGGGATCAAGAAGCTCATTGTCGTGGGTGACTCACAGCTTGTCATCCGCCAAGTGAACAAGAGTTATCGAGTCCGTTGATGGAAGCTTATGTTGATGAAGTGAGAAAGCTAGAAGAGCACTTTGACGGCCTACAAATGGAACATGTTCCAAGAGCTCAGAGCGACATTGCCGATGGTTCGTCAAGTGCGCCGCACTTAAGTTACCCGTGGAACCAGGGATTTTTGTGCTCTGTCGACTCAACCGTCTGTAACGCCATCAACCGGACAGAGCAAGAAGAGGAAGTTGATCTCTGGTGACTATTTTCCGGCAGAGCTTCCCGAAGTCGCCGTCAAGAAGGTCCTCAATATCAACACCAAGGGTGCTGAGGAGCAGTCTGCTCCGGCAAGCCCTAGGGTTTGTTCCGTTGAAGCAGACGCTCCCGAAAAGTTTTGCTCCGGCAAGCTTGCCGGGGAACCCTAAACCCTAAACCCTCAACGGTGTGAAATTGAAGTGTATCCACCGGGAAGACGGACAAAAGCTATTGGCAGAGATACATGGAGGCATATGTGGTCACCACATTGGCGCCAGAGCACTTGCCGGCAAAGCGTTCCGGCAAGGTTTCTTTTGGCCGACAACCCTCCAGGATGCAACTGCACAAGTAACCAAGTGTGAAGCGTGCCAGTTCCATTCCAGGCAGATACACCAGCCAGCTCAAACTCTCTAGACGATCCCTTTATCCTGGCCATTTTCGGTGCAGGGCTCGACATCCTCGGCCCCTTTCGTCGGGGCTTTGAGTACTTATGCGTTGCAATCGACAAGTACACAAAGTGGCCGGAAGTGGAAGCGATGAGGAAGGTGACAAGACACGGTCGGTAGTCAAGTTCTTTAGGTCGATTGTTTGCCGTTTGGAATCCCTAACAGGATCATTACCGACAACGCACGCAATTCACGAGCCGCACCTTCATGCAAGACGTCCAAGATCTTGGCGCCAAGGTGCTTCGCCCATTGCTCATCCGAGAAGTAACGGTCAAGCGGAGAGAGCGAATCTTCAAGTGCTGCGGGCTCAAGACCGTAACTTTCGACTGTGCTGCACAAGTGCGGAAAGAAGCTGGATTGAGGAGCTGCCGGTGGTTCTTTGGTCGATCAGACGACGCCAAATCGAGCCACTGGCGGACACCTTTCGCTCTAGTCTATGGAGCAGAGGCAGTTCTCCCCACGGAACTTCGTGATCACGGATCACCTCGAGTGCTCGCTTATGATGAGCTTGAGCAAGAGCGATTGCGACAAGATGACGCTGCTCCTTGAGGAGGATCGTCTTCTTTTGACTGAGCTGCTCGCTACTGACAAGCTTTGCGCCGCTACCATAGCCGCATAAAGTTAATGCCGAAGTCTCAAGGAAGGCGACCTTGTTCTTCGTAGCGTTCATCCGCCAAGAATTCCAACAAGTTGGCCTTGAAGTGGGAAGGCCCTTACCGGGTGAAACGAGTCACTAGGCGTGGCGCTGTCGCCTTGAGACCGAAGATGGCATTCGGTGAGCAACTCTGGAACATTGATCATCTTCGTAAGTTTTACCCGTGAAGCGCGGTTGCGGAACCTGTTCCGCAACCACCTTTTGTACAAGTCTTGCCGATGTTGCATGTAATCCTTCGTACAAAGCCGGGTGCAGACCCCGTGCATAAGTAAGGCTAATGTGCTTCGCACATCTTGTCAATTTCATGCTTTCTTCTTCTATTTTTGCATGCGTTATCTGACACTTTGTGCAGCACCTACCCCGGTAAGCAATAACGAGCCATAAGGCTCCATATCTTTATTTTCTCTTCTTTCTCTTTCTCAAAGAAAGGAAGGTTCCTCGCCCACAAGTTTGCCGGGGGAAAGGAGAAGATAATGGTGTGGACCAGCGTCGCTCAAGGAAGTCTAGCCTTACCGGAAGCAAACGACAGAAAAGCTAAGTTGCTAAAGTTTGAGCAATCAGTTTTAAAATTTTAAGTTATCTTCCTCGAACTAAGTACTTTTGTATGGAAAACCTGTGCGGAGGAACCAACTCGTAGCTAGTTGCGCCCTTACTTTGTTTCGAGTCCGCTCAACAACTTAAGTGAGCTGCGACTAGTTGCGACAAGGTTTCTTGTCGGTAGCAGCACCGCCAGGCTGACGTCACTTTTCAGGCTTTCATGGCCCGGTGCTGCTACGACAAGTTCCCTAAAAGCGTAGGGCAAAAACATACAAAGGAAGGAACAAAGTAAAGGAAATAACATAGCAATTGCTACCCGAAATAGAGTTATATTATAAGATAGCTCGTCGCAGCTCTAATAGATTGTTCTCATAACATGACCAGCAGCGGCAAGAAAAAGAGAAAGCGGGCGGCCTAATCTACGCGATCGCCCTCAACCCTCTTGATCCCGCTCACCCTGTCCACGATGGGTGCGACAAGGGTCTTGAGCGCTTCCACATCAGCATCCGGGCAAGGGCTTGAGGACGTTGGTGAGGTTGAGGCCTGGATTGCGGAAGGTCACCTTCATCGGCACCTTTTGAAGAGCTCCCGCAGATCTGGCGCGACTCCTCGGCCCGGCTGCTTTGGGATTTCTTCCGAGTCGCCGGAGGGCCGCCACCACGCCCTTGAAGAACAAGCTGAGCTTGGCGCTGGTCGGAGGTGCTCATCGGAGGAATATCCAAGATCCTCCATCCCCCGCTACGCCAGCTCCCTGTCGATGGCTGCAGCAACATCCACGAGACCCTCGGTCGAGTGCTCCACATTCTCCCTAAAGGTATTACGGGTGGCGACTGAAGTTACTGGCGTAACCCAGGGCCGTGACGTGTCTGCAGCCTGTTTTGGGCCTGGCCCAACAGCTTCGACTGCAGTGTGGCCCAGCCCGGGCTCTGTCGGTGTACTAGAGTAGGGGTACCCTAGTATCCCGAACTTGTGCACGGGCAGTTGCAGCCCTCCGCGGCAAGGCTTACCGGGTGACCGCCAAGGTCCTCCGTGGTTCCTTTGGAGCCATTCAAGAACAAAGTATTCAAGCCAAGGAGACAAGGCCTGCAAGAGGAGCTTGCCGGAAGGCCACCCAAGGCACCTAGGAGACAAGGCCCGGCAAGAGGAGCTTGCCGGAAGGCCCGTGAGCGACAAGCTTCCGGACGCGACAAGACAACAACCGCGAAAGGCGCTTGCACGGCAGACCACCACTCAGACCAAGGCTCCAAAGACATCCACTAACGTGTCGCTACAGGACCTTTCCAGCGCGTGGCAAGAGGCCGTCTTGGCGTGAGCTGATGGCAAGCGGCGCGACAAGATTGCCATCGTGGCAAGCGGTGGCGCCCCTGACGGTCCCTTTCTGCACCGTTAGGGCGACGTAGACGGGCATTTAATGCCTTTGTCCCCTACCGTCAGGGTTAGGTATGATACACTGTACAAGTAGCTGTACCAACCACTCCTTTTCCATTTTTACCCTTGTCTACTATGCCACCTGTCGGAGACCCCTTTAGCATATAAAAGGAGGCCCATGCGCAACGTAAGGGGGGGTTTCAAAGTTTGAAGCAGAGAACACTCACGCCGGTCTCGTTAGCAGCTTGTGTGTATTGTAGCACTCAGCGCTCCTGAGCAAGAACTCAATACACTCAGACATGCAGCGGTAGGAGTGTTATCTCTCCGGAGAGCTCCGAAGCTGGGTAAACTGCTCGTGTGCTTCGCCTCGATCTGCTCTTCGTGCGACCTCCGCCCCCCGCCGAACCGAAAGGGGCTCGGTTCGCCGGTCCCATAGGTGTTCGTGGGCCATATCAGCTTCCCCGACAAATTGATAAATGTGGGATTGAAAGAAATAAAAATCTTGATGTTGCTAAACCCACTATATTGGATCTCAAGGAATTTAATTATGAAAATTGCTCTTTAATTGATTGTATTTCCTTGTTGCAAACCGTGCTAAATTCTCCTCATGCTTATAGTCAAAATAAGGCCTTTACCGAACACATTGTTGATGCCTTGATGCAATCTTATGAAGAAAAACTTGAGTTGAAAGTTTCTATCCCTAGGAAACTCTATGATGAGTGGGAACCTACTATCAAAACTAAATTAAAGATCATGAGTTTAATGCTTTGTGTGATTTGGGTGATAGTGTCTCTACTATTGCCAAAACTTTGTGTGATTTGCTAGATTTCCGTGACTTTGATGATTGCTCGCTAAACTTGCATCTTATGGATTCCACTATTAAAAAGCCTATGGGAAGAATTAATGATGTTCTTATTGTTGCAAATAGGAATTATGTGCCCGTAGATTTTATTGTTCTTGATATAGATTGCAATCCTTCATGTCCTATTATTCTTGGTAGACCTTTCCTTAGAACGATTGGTGCAATTATTGATATTAAGGAAGGAAATATTAGATTCTAATTTCCATTAAAGAAAGGCATGGAACACTTCCCTAGAAAGAAAATAAAATTACCATATGAATCTATTATGAGAGCCACTTATGGATTGCCTACCAAAGATGGCAATACCTAGATCTATCCTCGCTTTTATGCCTAGCTAGGGGCGTTAAACGATAGCGCTTATTGGGAGGCAACCCAATTTTATTTTTAGTTTTTTGTTTTTGCTTCTTTTTAGGAATAGATAATCCATCTAGCCTCTGTTTAGATGTGGATTTATCTTTTAATTAGTGTTTGTGCCAAGTTAAACCAATTGGATCTTCTTGGATGATAGTTATTTGATCTTGCTGTAATTTCCAGAAACTTTGCGCTCAGTGCCCGAATTGTTAAAAATCACCAGAACGTGATAAAATATTGATTCCAATTGCTGATGATCAATAAACAAATTGTCCGGGTCGTCTAATTTTGGTAGAAATTTTTGAGTTCTAGAAGTTTGCGTTAGTTACAGATTACTAGAGACTGTTCTGTTTTTGACAAATTCTGTTTTGCGTGTGTTGTTTGCTTATTTTGATGAATCTATGGCTAGTAAATAGTTTATGATCCATAGAGAAGTTGGAATACAGTAGGTTTAACACCAATATAAATAAAGAATGAGTTCATTACAGTACCTTAAAGTAGTCTTTTGTTTTCTTTCTCTAACGGAGCTCACGAGATTTCTATTGAGTTTTGTGTTGTGAAGTTTTCAAGTTTTGGATGAATTCTTTTGATGGATTATGGAACAAGGAGTGGAAAGAGCCTAAGCTTGGGGATGCCCATGGCACCCCAAGATAATCCAAGGAAACCAAAAAGTCAAAGCTTGGGGATGCCCCGGAAGGCATCCCTCTTTAAATCCACTTCCATCGGTAATTTACATGGAGCTATATTTTTATTCACCACATGATATGTGTTTTGCTTGGAGCGTCTTGTATTATTTACGTCTTTGCTTGTTATTTTACCACAATCATCCTTGCTGTACAAACCTTTTGAGAGAGCCATACATGAATTGGAATTTGAAAGAAAATACTCTATGTGCTTCACTTATATCTTTTGAGCTTGATAGTTTTGCTCATAGTGCTTCACTTACATCTTTTTGAGTGTGATAATTTTTGCTCTAGTGCTTCACTTAGATCTTTTAGAGCACGGTGGTGGATTTTTTTAAAGAAACTTGATCTCTCATGCTTCACTTAGATTATTTTGAGAGTCGTTAATAGCATGGTAATTTGCTTAATGTTAATATACTTGGTATTCAAGATATGTGAAACTTTCTTTTGAGTGCGTTGAATACTAAGATAAGTTTGATGCTTGATAATTGTTTTGAGATATGAAGATGATGATATTAGAGTCATGCTAGTTGAGTAGTTGTGAATTCAAGAATACTTGTGTTGAAGTTTGTGATTCCCGTAGCATGCACGTATGGTGAACCGTTATGTGATGAACTCGTAGCATGATTTATTTATTGATTGTCTTCCTTAAGAGTGGCGGTCGGGGACGAGCGATGGTCTTTTCCTACCAATCTATCCCCCTAGGAGCATGCGCGTAATACTTTGCTTTGATAACTTCTAGATTTTCGCAATAAGTATATGAGTTCTTTATGACTAATGTTGAGTCCATGGATTATACACACTTTTCCCATCCTTCCACCGTTGCTAGCCTCTCTAATACCGCACACCTTTCGCCGGTATCATACACCCACCATATACCTTCCTCAAAACAGCCACCATACCTACCTATCATGGCATTTCCATAGCCATTCCGAGATATATTGCCATGCAACTTTCCACCATTCCGTTTATTATGACACGCTCCATCATTGTCATATCGCTAGCATGATCATGTAGTTGACATTGTATTTGTGGCAAAGCCACCGTTCATAATTATTTCATACATGTCACTCATGAATCATTGCATATCCCGGTACACCGCTGGAGGCATTCATATATAGTCATATTTTGTTCTAGGTATTGAGTTGTAATTGTTGAGTTGTAAGAAAAATAAAAGTGTGATGATCATCATTATTAGAGCATTATCCCAAGTGAGGAAAGGATGATGGAGACTATGATTCCCCCACAAGTCGGGATGAGACTCCGGACGACAAATAAAAAAATATGAAAAAAGAGAAAAGGCCCAAATAAAAAAATGAGAGAAAAAGAGAGAAGGGACAATGTTACTATCCTTTTACCACACTTGTGCTTCAAAGTAGCACCATGATCTTCATGATAGAGAGTCTCTCATTTTGTCACTTTCATATACTAGTCGGAATTTTTCATTATAGAACTTGGCTTGTATATTCCAATGATGGGCTTCCTCAAATGCCCTAGGTCTTCGTGGAGCAAGCGAGTTGGATGCACACCCACTTAGTTTCTTTTGTTGAGCTTTCATATACTTATAGCTCTAGTGCATCCGTTGCATGGCAATCCCTACTCACTCACATTGATATCTATTGATGGGCATCTCCATAGCCCGTTGATACGCCTAGTTGATGTGAGACTATCTTCCCTTTTTTGTCTTCTCCACAACCACCATTCTATTCCACATATAGTGTTATATCCATGGCTCACGCTCATGTATTGCGTGAAGGTTGAAAAAGTTTTGAAAATGTTAAAGTATGAAACAATTGCTTGGCTTATCATCGGGGTTGTGCATGATTTAAATACTTTGTGTGGGGAAGATGGAGCATAGCCAGACTATATGATTTTGTAGGGATAACTATCTTTGGCCTTGTTATTTTGAGAAGACATAATTGCTTAGTTAGTATACTTGAAGTTTTATTATTTTATGTCAATATGAACTTTTGTCTTCAATCTTTCGGATCTGAATATTCATACCATAATTTAGAAGGTTTACATTGAAATTATGCCAAAGTATCACTCCGCATCAAAAATTCTCTTTTTATCATTTACCTACTCGAGGACGAGCAGGAATTAAGCTTGGGGATGCCTGATACGTCTCCAAAGTATCTATAATTTTTGATTGCTCCATGCTACTTTATCTATTGTTTTGGACTCTAATGGGCTTTATTTTCCACTTTTATATTACTTTTGGGACTAACCTATTAACCGGAGGCCCACCCAGAATTGTAGTTTTTTTTGCCTTTTTCAGTGTTTCGAAGAAACAGAATATCAAACGGAGTCCAAACGGAATGAAACCTTCGGAAACGTGATTTTCTCACCGAACGTGATCCAGGAGACTTGGACCCTACGCCAAGGAACCAGAGAGGCGGTCACGAGGGTGGGGGGCGCGCCCCCTACCTCGTGGGCCCCCTGACGCTCCACCGACGTAGTCCTTCCTCCTATATATACCTACGTACCCCTAAACGATCAGAACAGGAGCCAAAAACCTAATTCCACCGCCGCAACTTCCTGTATCCACGAGATCCCATCTTGGGGCCTATTCTGGAGCTCCGCCGGAGGGGCATCCACCATGGAGGGCTTCTACATCAACACCATAGCCTCTCCGATGAAGTGTGAGTAGTTTAGTTCAGACCTTCGGGTCCATAGCTAGTAGCTAGATGGCTTCTTCTCTCTTTTTGTATCTCAATACAATGTTCTCCCCCTCTCTCGTGGAGATCTATTCGATGTAATCTTCTTTCTGCGGTGTGTTTGTTGATACCGATGAATTGTGGGTTTATGATCCAGCTTATCTATGAATAATAATTGAATCTTCTCTGAATTCTTTTATGTATGATTGAGTTATCTTTGCAAGTCTCTTCGAATTATCCGTTTGGTTTGGCCAACTAGATTGGTAGTTCTTGCAATGGGAGAAGTGCATTGCTTTGGGTTCAATCTTGCGGTGTCCTTACCCAAAGGATGTAAAGGGTTGCAAGGCACGTATTGTATTGTTGCCATCGAGGATAACAAGATGGGGTATTTATCATATTGCATGAATTTATTCCTCTACATCATGTCATCTTGCTTAAGGCGTTACTCTGCTTTTTAACTTAATACTCTAGATGCATCTTTGGATAGCGGTCGATGAGTGGATTAATAGTAGTAGATGCAGAATTGTTTCGGTCTACTTGTCTCGGACGTGATGCCTATATACATGATCATACCTAGATATACTCATAACTATGCTCAATTCTGTCAATTGCTCAACAGTAATTGGTTCACCCACCGTAGAATATATATATATGCTCTTGAGAGAAGCCACTAGTGAAACCTATGGCCCCCGGGTCTATTCTCATCATATCAATCTCCACCACTTTTATACTTGCTTTGTTTTTACTTTTCTTTTTTACTTTTCACTTTGCATCTTTATACCAAAAATACCAAAAATATTATCTCTATCAGATCTCACTCTCGTAAGTGACCGTGAAGGGATTGACAACCCCTAATCGCGTTGGTTGCGAGTAGCTATCGTTTTGTGCAGGTACGAGGGACTTGTGCATAGCCTCCTACTGGATTGATACCTTGGTTCTCAAAAACTGAGGGAAATACTTACGCTACTGTGCTGCATCATCCTCTCCTCTTCGGGGAAAACCAACGCAAGCTCAAGACGTAGCACCGAGCACCAATGTCGGACTGCTTCCGAGCTCCAACGCCGAAATGTATCCGAGCTCCAACACTGGACTGTGTCCAAGCTCCAACGCCGGACTATATCCGAGCTCCAACGCCGGACTATATCCAAGATGTCATAGATCATCTTGGTTCAAAAAAGGTGAAGGAGCTTAGCCGAGCTTAATGCCGGAAATGCCCTCTATGGAACTAGCCGCTAGCGCCCGAGCTTTATGCCGGACTGCTTCCAAGGTGGTGCACCACCCCGACCGCGGGCTCATTTTTTTGTGAATATTTTTAACTGGTGCAGTTTATTCTCTGCCGATGTATATCCAGTAGCCCTCAAGGTGTGTATCAGTCTAAAACCCGAGATGCCCCTGAAGGCAAGCATAAAAACCGATGTTCCCAAGAGCTCGAGACTCGTGTCGATGCGCCAAATCGCCCGAGGATCAATTCCTAGCTCGGCATCATACATAGGAATAAAACGCAGTGTAATATATTAGAGATAATAGTGATCGTGAACGGGCCCTCGAGAGAGGCCGTGACAAGTCGCCACAATATACTAGCTTGATGCGGATAGGTCCATATGGTACCTATTATTGTCCGAAGACATGTATGCGCATAGTTTGTTCAAGCCGAACATCGAGCACTTTGAATTCTCTCGCATTGAATAAGCAATGCAAGAGCCCTCGAGACACCGGGTCGTGGCAACACCAGATCAAGGGATCGATGCGCCTTTAATATTTGTAAATAATGAGCATGAAGCCCAAGAGCCCCGAGCCTTAGTGTGGGCACGGGTGGTCAATTAAGGATCGATATCGCAGTAAAATCACAGATTATGTGTAATGATTCTATGTATCCAAGTACTTTACATCATTATTTTGACTCCATTGTGACCGTTTATCAGTTGAAAGTAGCCCATCTTCGGCTTCTACCCCTTTGTAGATACTATGCAGGGTGTTTCCGCAATAACAAAGCAACCCTTAGCCGACGTCTCGGTGCCCGAAGGCGGTTGTGTTAGCGGAAACGAGGCAATCAGATATGCGGGCTTTAAAACTTTTGCTTAGTCATAGGAGCTTTATACTGGGGAATCTAGCTATGAGCCCCCGGTTAGTGTTCGGCGACAGCCGAGGTCAAGCCTAAACACTTCGGCCAATGTTATGAACGGCCCGTCATTAACATAGTCATCAGATCGCTGACCAGTTTACGCCTATTGTGACAGTCAGTTTTTGGCTTTCTCCACTGAGGTGCTTGACCATGCGAGCTGGAAGCACAATCGCAGTGATTCTCCCTTGGCACACCTAGCCGAACAAAGCGGAATGTAGGAGGCAAGCACAGGAGCCGGGCAACCCAACTATTGTCCGAAGACACAATTAGAAACCGATGCATATATGGCAATATCCGAGAATGTTTTTGCCGAATCCCTAAAGGTGTCCGGCGTAATCATGAGACTAATGCTGGAAACGCACAAATAGTTTAAAAGTGCCATAGGCTCGAAAAGCCAAAAAACTCATTCAGAAGTTTAATGTCCGAACTAGATCAAGTGTTCGGTGCCAAATCGAAAATTGGTCTTAGAAAAAAAGGTGTTTCTGTCATGCTTTAACATGACACATCCTATCTCGAGACTTCAAGCGGGTCAGCCTATGCCTTCAGCCTCCTATCCCGAAGGCGGAGTACTTCTCGTTTGGCCAATTTAGCAAACTTTAGCGGATTTGACAGAGAAATTAGGCGCCCCGGCTATTGACCGCGCGCTCGCGTCGAAAAAAGGAGTGATAGAAAAAAGACTTTGCAACGACTAAGAAGAAAAACAGCTCATACTTAGTTAAGAGCCCCCAAGTGTCTTGGGTAAAAGAATGATTGTATGTACCGAAGTACTTATATCATATCTATGTTCA
Organism: Aegilops bicornis; assembly: GCA_021605145.1. NCBI lineage: Eukaryota > Viridiplantae > Streptophyta > Magnoliopsida > Poales > Poaceae > Aegilops > Aegilops bicornis. The sequence goes on from CM038674.1 coordinate 244,184,032, forward strand.
CCCGAACTTTAAACGCGTCTTAACCGACCGTCGGCTTCTCCCTCTTCGGTCAAGGACCGAAAAGTGTTATGTACTCCAATTGCCGAGAATATCGACGGTGTTTCCGATAACCGTGCAATCAGGTCATAAGGCTGTAATGCATAAAGCGCACTCAGGGAACTTATGCTATATTACTTACAAAGTCTAAGAAGCATCTTCGAAGAAAATAGTACCCCCACCGATACCTTTCTTCGGTGCTCATTATTAATATGAGACTTTTGCAATAGATTTTTTGTAGTCATGAGTTCCATTGTGTGCCGACCATAATTGAAAACAATAAGAGCGCTAGCTTTCGGCTTCACCCAGTTTGAGGTTCGGCTCGGATGACCCAATCGTGACAATCGCAGAGGTGCTCCCTTTACTCCCTAGCCGAACAATCGGGAACGTAGGGGTAAACACAGGAGCAAGGCAACCCAACTTGCAAATCATTTAGGTCAATATGGTGCATATTGTGGCGTAATACACGAACAAGGAACGGGTTGCATAAGTATAATCATATGCAAGAGGAAAAGCTCCAACAAGGGAGCCCCCGAGTAAATGGGGTATTTAAATTTGTGCGTCACAAACAAAGTTTGGATAAGGAAATTTTTACAAGCAACCTTTTTCCAAAAAAAAGTATAATGCTTGGTCGAACCGAACATAAATTAAAAATTTAAAACTTTGAGCATGAAGGCAACTTAGCTGGTTAATGTGTTCGGTATTGATGACGCGGTCCGAGCTTGATGCGGGACAAGGTTCCATCCCCAAGCCGGTCCCGAGGTGACGCCAAAGGATATAGTCTGGCTGGATCATTTTCCTATGCACAAAAAAAAGTGCAGACCGGGGATAATAGTAATAATAATAAAAAAATGTTGCATAATAAATAATTTATGCAAAGTGAGTAATAAAAGAAATATGGCCTGGCATCGAAGTCAATGTCGATGCAGGGCGTCAGCGTGATGCAGTAAAGGCGTGGCAAAGCCTGAATTCACAGGTCGGTCCGAGTTCCGGATGCGGCGTTCGCTGGACTATGTACGGAAACTGACCGAACCACCATGCGACCGTCGATAATGCGGCCACCATTTGATAGACCTGTATACATATGATGGACGAACCAGAGTAATAATTCTTTGGGAAAAATGAACCCAAACAAGCAAAAAATACTAGGATTAATAGCACCTGGTTTATTTGTTGTAGCAATCCGAAGGAAGGTGATTCCCAAAATTGGGGCTCGATCCGCACACTCATTGCCTGACGGGTGATAAAGCGACGGCATGGCAATGCTGGGGAAGGTTGGCTCGCCAAAGCAAAGCCCTCGGTCCAGCTAACGTGACGGAGCTGGTCGGCTAGTGACGCCGAAGTCTCTGGAGTATAGGTTGATAAGGAGATGGCGAAGCCCCCGGTCCAGCCGAGATGTCGAAGCCTCGATGTCAGCCGATGAGTCGAAGTAGGTCGGCGTGATGGAGACCGGCTCGGCGAGCAATAAAGGCGGCCCTGCCGATGCAGGTCGTGACGTGGTCAATGCCGGCTTGATGAAGTGACCGTGCGGCGATGCCGGTGTGCCCGCTCCGTGTAATCCATGGGGCAGCGATGTTGGTGATGATTTATCCTTTCCGATGCTGAACTCTTGTTCGGCTTGCCGAGATGATGATCCGAAGAAGTTGAGCTCGGCTCAACAAAGTGACGACGTGTTTAGCGTAGGTCGGCGGCTGTGGAGCAATATTGCCGGACTGGTTTGACACCAGCATAATGTTGAAGATCATGTTCAAAATATTTTAAAGTTAGTGGGATGTGTTCGAAAACAAAACACAATACCCCATACAAAACTTCCTTCAAAAAGGATGTCCGAAATCCCGTTCATAAAAAATACGAACTCGGGTCGGATTCGTTTTCGCGCAGAAAACAGATCCGAAAAGTGATGCACTAATCGGAAGGTTCCCAGAGTTTGGACGGTCGGATCGAGCTGAAATTTTGAGGGGTGGTAGATATAGGAATTCCGCAGCCGATCAACGGTTGGATCTTCCAAAGGACATCCGAGCTAGAAGCTGGACACCACGCCCTAAACTCATCCAGATTCTCGTCCAGATTTAACAGGGCTCCGATATATCACGGATTGCCAGAGATTTCTCCATCGAAACTCGACGAAATTTTCCAGGGTTGTTGTAGATTCAATTCCGCACAATTCCACCGAAGCAATCATTAAAACGACAATTGAGGAGGCGGTGGCGGCGGACACAAGTTCGCTGTCCAGAAAAACATCACGGTCGCCCGAGGGCAATGTTGGCGTTGAGCCCCCGGGCTCCCTGGATGATTCCTCCATGATCTTGATAGAGATCGGAGTTGATGTTGATGAAGGCCCTCATCCGAACATGACGATCGGAGGTAGGGCGCAGTCCTTGGTCGAACCAAGGTGACCCGGTCGAAATGGTGACGAAGATGCCGAAGCCGCAGTTGATCTGCAGGTGAGCCATCGACCTTTTGCCGAACACACAGCGGAACTCTCAATGAAAGCACCAATGTCGGTGTCAAAACCGGCGGATCTCGGGTAGGGGGTTCCGAACTATGCGTCTAAGGGTCGATGGTAACAGGAGGCAAGGGACACAACTGTTTACCCAGGTTCGGGCCCTCTCGATGGAGGTAAAACCCTACTTCCTGCTTGATTAATATTGATGATATGGGTAGTACAAGAGTAGATCTACCACGAGATCGTAGAGGCTAAACCCTAAGAGCTAGCCTATGATGGTATGACTGTAATTGTGATCTATCGACTAGCTTGGCCCTGGTTTATATAATGCACCAGAGGCCTAGGGTAACAAGAGTCCTAGCCGAATACGCCGGTGGGGGAGGAGTCCTTGTCTTGATCGCCAAGTCTTGTGGAATCTTCCTTGTATGCGGCAGCTGTCCGGACTGGCCCATGAGTATACAGCCATGGGGGTCCTCGGCCCAACCCAACTGATCGAGAGACGACGTGGTGAGTACCCCCTAGTCCAGGACACCGTCAACGGCCAAGAAAATTAAAATTTTCAGCACAATCATCTAGCCTTTCTTGCAACAATTTAGTTTCTAAGTACTTATGCCTCTTGCAATATCTATCTTCCCTATTTGGTGTGTACTTGCAAACCCAATGTACTCCACAAAAATTTGGTGTGTACTTGCAAACCCAATGTACTTCTTAAAATGTTTATAGGAGACATTTTCATCATAACTAGAACAATCAAGATCATCATTAGTACTATGGATATTCAAGGAGTTTATACTAATAACATTGCAATCATTCTCATCATTCAAAGATTTAGTGCCAAACATTTTAATGCATTCTTCTTCTAACACTTTGGCACAATTTTCCTTTCCATCATACTCATGAAAGATATTAAAAAGATGAAGCGTATGAGACAAACTCAATTCCATTTTTTTGTAGTTTTCTTTTATAGACTAAACTAGTGCTAGAGCAAGAAACAAAAAGATTCGATTGCAAGATCTAAAGATATACCTTCAAGCACTAACCTCGCCGGCAACGGCGCCAGAAAAGAGCTTGATGTCTACTACACAACCTTCTTCTTGTAGACGTTGTTGGGCCTGCAAGTGCACAGGTTTGTAGGACAGTAGCAAATTTCCCTCAAGTGGATGACCTAAGGTTTATCAATCCGTAGGAGGCGTAGGATGAAGATGGTCTCTCTCAAGCAACCCTGCAACCAAATAACAAAGAGTCTCTTGTGTCCCCAACACACCCAATACAATGGTAAATTGTATAGGTTCACTAGTTTGGCGAAGATATGGTGATACAAGTGCAATATGGATGGTAGATATAGGTTTTTGTAATCTGAAAATATAAAAACAACAAGGTAACTAATGATAAAAGTGAATATAAACGGTGTTGCAATGCTAGGAAACAAGGCCTAGTGTCGGTGTCAAAACCGGCAGATCTCGGGTAGGGGGTCCAGAACTGTGCGTCTAGGCGGATGGTAACATGAGACAAGGGACACGATGGTTTTACCCAGGTTCGGGCCCTCTCGATGGAGGTAAAACCCTAATCCTGCTTGATTAATATTGATGATATGGGTAGTACAGAGTAGATCTACCACGAGATCAGAGAGGCTAAACCATAGAAACTAGCCTATGGTATGATTGTTGTTCGTCCTACGGACTAAAAACCCTCCGGTTTATATAGACATCGAAGAGGGTTAGGGTTACACAGAGTCGGTTACAATGGTAGGAGATCTACATATCCGTATAGCCAAGCTTGCCTTCCACGCCAAGGAAAGTCCCATCCGGACACGGGACGAAGTCTTCAATCTTGTATCTTCATAGTCCAGGTGTCGGTGTACAAAAAGAGGGGTACACTTTTTGTACCCCTATAACTGTGCACGGGCGGTCTGAGCCGCGGGCACCACCGCACTGAGCAAGGCAAGGGAGGTGAGCCAAGGTAAGGCCGAAGCTCGAAAGGAGCAGAACGACGCCAAGACCAAGACCACAAAGAGCAAAGGGGACAAAGCGGACTCCCCCGGCAAGATCCTTGCCGGGAGGCGGTTTTAGCAAACCCGGCAAGACCCTTGCCGTGGTAGCTCGCCCCACACCTACGGAGCGAGTCACCCTTGAGTCCACTGCCCCCATGGGGCAAGGATTCGGGAGACATCCCCGTGGTGGCATGCAGATCTTTGTGAAGACATTCAAGGTCAGATACATGCTTTAGAAGATGATGATCCTTGGCGGGATCCCAGCCGAGGAGGACCACAAGGCCCCCGGCAAGAGCCTTGCCGGGGATGACAGCAGGCGCCCCGGCAAGACCCTTGCCGGGGCTACGGCGAGGCCCTTGCCAAGAGCACCCGTAGGGCCACCATCGTGCCCACGCCAATCAAACCTCCACCACCGTTCAGATGCATTGCCGACCCAACCAGTTGGGCAGGCACCTGCGTGGCGGCAAGCGGATCTTCGTGGAGACCCAATACTGCGCCACCTCAGCTGCCTACCTGCCTACATGGCATCGCAGGCACCGCTGGCCAGGGCGCGTGTCGACACGAAAGGGAGCGGCGATGGACGAGACAGGGCACTCCCCCGTCCCCGATAAAGCAAGGACACCTAAGCAAGACGCATTAAAGGCGCCTTGTCATGTAATGCGAGGGATAAACTCGGCATCATCAGCATTCTTTCCACCTCCCGTGTGCCACTGTGGCAACCCCTTTCCCTATAAAAGGAGGCCCAAGGCGACCAGGAGGAGGATTCGGCTTTTGGGAGCTCCTCACGCCCCATTGCTAGTTCAGGAACACAGATAAACAAACCACCAAAGCAGGAGTAGGGTTTTACGCATCCTCGCGGCCCGAACCTGGATAAGAGAACCGTGTGCTATCTGTTTGATCCGCTCTTCTCATGACCCCGCGCCCCGCGACCGTAGTAGGGATTCTTGTGATCCCATAGGTGTCGTTTCCACCGACATCTTTGGCACGCCAGGTAGGGGGGGGGGGCGCGGTTGTGAGAATCGGCTCTAGCAGTTAGTTCGACGCTTCTTCATCGTCATGGCGCCCAAGAAGAAGATGACGGTGGCGGTTGGCCCGTCGGAAGCCGGACATCCCATCCCGACGCGGGCGAGCAGCGGACCGGTCGCAGAAAGGACCCGGGGCGCCGCTCGCGAACACCAACACCGTCCCAGCAGCCGAAGTTTGGGAGGCGGCGATGTTCGTGCGCCTGGTAACGGGCCGCACGCCGCCAAATCCAAAGACGGAGCCAGGCCCTCCGCGGGTGGCGCGGGGCCTTCCAAGATCGCTGCCACCCCGCCCGAAGGCGACGCGAGGGCTTCCAAGACTCCCACGCCGGCGCCGACGGCGCGCTCCTCTCAAGCGGCGCGCGACGAACGGCGTAATCACGCCGAGGACCCCGGGCGTCGCCGCGGAAAAAGCCCCGAGCGCCACTCCCGGGATTTAGAAGACCTGCCCGCTCGCCGAGGCGCTGGTGAAGATGGCATGCGACCGCGGGGTCGTGATAGAGTTCCCGACATGGTCAAGTCAGCGCGTCGCGATCCGTGCAGGTTTCGCTGCCACCAACGCCAGCCAGAAGCCTTGGCACAAGCAGCGATTGCTCCTCAATTTTCCTCCCACTACGGGGAAACTTGACGAATGGAGAGCCACTATCCGAAGCCTTGTTGCGGTGGCCAACAAAGACGAACCAAGTCCGGTGGAGCCCCCGGGTCGACGCTCCGACGGAGTCCCACGCACCGATGGCGGGAAAACCGCGGCTCGCGACCACGGTGCACTCGCCTCCTCACCCAAAGATCATGGACGCCAGCCCGTCGCGCGATGTTACGGTGAGGAAATCTCCATAGCATCGTCCGACCAAGGGCCAATCGTGACCAGCGCCAAGTTCTTCGGGAACGAGAACATGAAGACGCTCGAACCACTATCGAGCGCCGGCGCGGAGCGCGCCACCAATCAGATAGGCGAACAGGGCCTGCTGTGAGCCACCTGGCACCGGAGAGCCCTGGAGGCCTACCTTATGAGGTAGGCTGTCCGGCTTCTACCCATGAGCTGCGGCAGTTCCAGTGGCCCACTCACCGCACCTTCAAACGTGACGTGGGTGCAAAGTACAGCGGCAAGACCCACCCGTCCGAGTTCCTCAGCATCTACACCATCGCGATGCAAGCTGCCGGAGCCCGCGACGATAAGGTGCTTGCGAATTACTTTCCGTTGGCTCTTAAACCCAACGCCATGTCATGGTTGATGCACTTGCCGGTAGACTCTATTTCCTCCGGGTCGGATTTGTGCCATGAGTTCGTGGGCGCCTTTACTGGAGGCCACCAAGCCCATGGCCAAGCAAGCGACCTGCACGTCATTCCCCAGAAGGGAGGCGAGAGTCTCCGCAAGTATATACAGAGGTTCAGCCGGATACAGTACAATATCCCTGATGTTCACCCTGCCGCCGTCATCAGCGCGTTCCATCAGAACGTGCGTAACCGCAAGATGCGCGAAGAGTTGGCAATGAACAAGGTGAAAGATGTAGCAGAACTCTATGTTCTTGCTGACAGATGTGCCCGAGCTGAAGAGGGAAGGAAGTACCCCGGCGAAGATGCCGGCGTGGAAACCGACACCTCAGAGGAGGATATTGCCGCCCCGGCGAAGAAAGGCCGGCGTCGCAACAGGAAGCGCAAAGGTAAAGCCGTGCTTGCCGTCGAGGGATCTGATGACGCTGGCTCCACAAAGAAAACCAAGGCAGATGACCCCGGCAAGGAAGTTTCCGGATGTGTCGCTGTCGGCCTTGGCGGCCGCCGAGAAGCCGTGAAACTCCGACAAGCGTCTTGCAAGATCCATCGCACCAAAGGCCATGCTCTCCAAGACTGCCGACAGGTTGAGCTCCTCGCTGAGAAGCAGAGGGCTGAGTATGAGAGGCGGGACAAGGAGAAGGGCCCATACGGTGCTGAGGGGTCCGGCAAGAAGCGTGACGGCCAGGCGGGCCATCGCAGCAAGGATAAACAACAGGAGAGGCCCGCCCGGGGCCGTGACAGAAAACCAGAAGACGACGATCATGAAGAGGACGACGAATCCAGCAACCAAGAGTTTCAGAAAGCTACAGAGGCCATGTGCGTCGACGGCGGCGCCTCACTGCATACTTCTCACCGCCGGCTTAAACAGTGGGCGCGAGATTACAGCGGCAGAGCCGTCGTTTGATGCCCAAAGGCCGCTGAAGTGGTCCAGCACACCTATCATTTTTGACACCGAGGATCACCCTGATCGCACTACTGCGGTCGGGTGCTTGCCATTGTTGGTTTCACCAACAATACGCAACCTCAAGGTGACGAAGATGCTAGTCGATGGCGGGGCCGGTCTGAACTTGATCTCGCCTGCCGTGATCGAGAAACTGCAGATTCCTGATGGAGACATCGAAGAGACGGGCACGTTTCAGGGGCTCAACCCGGGAAGGAGCCAACCCAAGGGAAAGGTCACGCTGCCCGTGACTTTTGGAAGCGACCTGAACTACAGGACGGTGAGGATCGTGTTTGTTGTTGCCAAGATCCCCTTGCCCTACAACGGGATCCTTGGCCGCCCAATGGCCAAGTTCATGGCGGCGCCACACTATGCCTACAACACCTTGAAGATGCCGTGACCTGGCGATCATCATCACCATCCCTCCGATAAGAAAGATGCGCTTGATTTGCGCCGACCAACTATACCAAAGAAGCGGTTGCATCACCTGCCGCCACTAGGGCACTTGCTCTCGCCACCGGGACCCCGGAGGGAAGAAGAAGAAGAAGACCGGTGAGACCTCGGACACCCACTCCGCAAGCGCACCTCTTTGGAGTGTAGCGCTGCCGTCGAGGACGTTCAGAGAGCTCCACCGGCGGAAACAAGAAGCCTGTGGCCATACCGCCGAACCAAGAAGGTTTACATCAATGAGGACGACACGGGAGCAACTTTTACCATAAGCTCCACCCTTGACGACAAATAGGAAGACGCGCTCGTCACCTTCCTGGGCGAATGTCGATGTGTTTGCATGGCAAGCTTCCGACATCCCGGTGTTCCTGTGGAGGTGATTGAGCACCACCTTGCTGTCGCCCTCATGCGCCGCCCGTCAGCGAAGGTCGAAAGCAAGCTTTGGAACGACAAGAGTTCATCACAGAAGAGATCCGGAAACTGGAAGCAACGGGTTTGGTAAGAGGAGTGCTCCATCCAACGTGGTTGGCCAATCCGGTCGTAGTGCGCAAGGCAAATGGTAAGTGGAGACTGTGTATTGATTACACAGATATCAATAAGGCTTGCCCTAAAGAACCCTTCCGCTGCCGCCAAGATCGACCAGATTGTTGACTCCACTGGGTGTGATCTGTTGTCATTCCTCGGCGCCTACTCCGGCTACCACCAGATCTTCATGACAAGAGAAGACGAAGAGAAAACAACATTCATCACCCCATGCGGTACGTATTGTTTCATGCGGATGCCTTTCAGGTTGAAGAGTGCTGGTTCAACATTTGCAAGGGCGGTCCAGATTGGGTTTGAACCCCAGATCCATAGAAATATGGAAGCTTATATGGATGACATAGTGGTCAAAACCAAGGATAGGGCAACCCTCATACCAGATTTGCAAGAAACATTTGCAAACCTGCGCAAGATCAATCTCAAGCTGAACCCTAAGAAGTGCATCTTTGGCGTCCCGTCCGGCAAGCTTCTCGGGTTCTTGGTGTCACAGCATGGGATAGAGGCCAATCCGGACAAAATCAAAGCTATAGAGTAGATTGAAGCACCCAAGCGAATCAAGGATGTGCGTCGGCTTGCTGGTTGCGTCGCCGCCATGGGCAGGTTCATTTCCAAGTTCTGCTGAAGGCCTTCTTCCCTTTTTCAATATCACGAAAAAGGCGGCCCGATGGAGTGGACGCCTTGTCAAGTAGCATTGCAAGGTTTGAAGAAGTACCTCTCCTCCGCGCCAATACTAGTTGAGCCTAGGCCACAGGAGCCGTTGCTGATATTCCTGGCGGCAACAAACCAGGTGGTCAGTGCCGCACTAGTGGCGCAGAGAGAGGTTGACGACGAGGTAATGGCAGCGGCAGAGCCCGACACCACCAATGCAGAGACGACACAGCCAGTTGAAGTGTCGCCGAAGAAGAAAATGATGCAGACCCGGTCTACTTTGTTAGTTCCCTCCTGCAGGGGGCTAGATCAAGGTACTCGGCGTCAGTAAACCGCTCTTCGCCTTCTTATGGCCTCGAGGAAGCTGCATTACTACTTCCGGCACACGAGATCACTGTCGTCACTCGCTTCCCTCCGCAGCGGATATTGCACAATCCGGATGCAACGGGAAGAATTGTGGAATGGACTTTGGAGCTGTCCGACTTTGGCCTCAAGTTTGAAAGTACTTCGACAATTGTAGCTGAGTCCTAGCGGAGTTCATTGCAGAATGGACCGCAACGCTGACGAAGAAGCCCAAGAGACCGCTCTCCCCGGCAAGGAGGCAAGTTGTGATTGGATCATGTACTTTGATGGAGCTTTCTCCTTACAAGGCGCCGGGCTGGCGTCGCTTGTCGCTACACGGAGAGCACCTCAAGTACGTGATCCAGATGCACTTCCCCAGGGAGGTGTCAACAAACAATACGGCAGAGTACGAAGGGCTACTTGCCGGTCTTAGGATCGCGGCGGACCTCAGAATTAAGAAACTCATCGTCAGGGGAGACTCGCAGCTTGTCGTCAAGCAAGTCAACAAGGATTACCAGAGCCCGTTGATGAAGGCCTATGTCGATGAAGTGAGAAAGCTGGAAGAGCATTTTGACGGTATACAGGCTGAACACGTTCCCCGAGCGGAGAACAATATCGCCGATTACCTGTCAAAACGCGTTGCCCTCAAGCTACCTGTGGAACCAGGTACCTTTGTGCTTCAGCTAACTCAGCCATCCGTTGATCCATCAACAGAGCAGAACAAGAGGAGGAAATCAGGGACCGACAAGTACTTTCCCGCCGAGCTCCCCGGAGCCGCCGGCAAGGATGTTGCCAGGGATACCGAGCCCGCCACGGGACGACTGGCTCCGGCGGAGCGTCAAGCTCTTGCCGTCGAGACAGCTGCTCCTATAGCGGAGGAAATGCCTTTAGTCCTCGCCGTCGAGCCCCAGGCTCCAGCGTGGGCACAGCATACCGTCCGATTCCTCCAAACAGGGGAACTTCCTGAGGAGCAGGAAGAAGCGGAAAAAGTAGCCCGTCGCTCTACCATGTACCAGTTCGTCGATGACGTCCTGTACAGAAAGAGGCCGAACGGTGTGAAATTGAAGTGTATCCCTCGAGAGGAAGGACTGGAGCTGTTGGCGGAGATACACGGAGGCATATGTGGATCCCACATTGGGTCAAGGGCCCTTGCCGGCAAGGCATTTCGACAAGGCTTCTTCTGGCCCACCGCCCTCCAGGATGCGACGACACTAGTCACCAGGTGTGAAGCGTGTCAGTTCCATTCAAAGAAGCCTCATCAGTCAGCTCAAGCCCTTCAAACCATTCCTCTCTCCTGGACCTTCTCGGTCTGGGGCTCGACATACTGGGCCCTTTCCCCCGTGCTGTCAGGGGCTTTGAGTACTTGTACGTTGCAATCGACAAGTTCACAAAGTGGCCGGAAGTGGAGGCAGTGAGGAAGGTCACCGGCTCGGTCGGCCGTCAAGTTCTTCAGGGACCAGTGTTGCTTTTATGCATCTAACAGGGTTATCACCGACAACGGCACACAGTTCACAAGCCGCACCTTCATGCAATATACCCAAGACCTCGGCAAAGAAAGTCTGCTTTCGCCTGCTGCTCACCCGCGGAGTAATGGTCAAGCTGAGAGGGCAAACACTGAAGTACTGCGAGGCTTAAGGACCAAGACCTTTGACAGGCTGCACAAGAGTGGAAGGCGCTGGATTGATGAGTTGCCGGCGGTTCTTTTAGTCGATCAGGACGACGCCAAATCGAGCCACCGGCCAGACACCTTTTGCCCTAGTATACGGGGTAGAAGCAGTTCTCCCTACTGAACTCATATACGGGTAACCTCGAGTGCTAGCTTATGACGAGCTTGAGCAAGAGCAACTGCGGCAAGATGATGCAATGCTCCTTGAGGAAGACCGTCTTCGGGCGGCTGTGAGAGCAAAGACGCTACCAAAGAAGCCTTGCACCGCTACCATAGCCGCAAGGTTCATGCCCGAAGCCTTGAGGAAGGCGACCTTGTCCTTCGGCGCGTTCAATCGCCAAGAATTCCAACAAGTTGACGCCAAAGTGGGAAGGCCCTTATCGGGTAATGTCTGAGTCACTGTGCCCGGCGCGATCATCACGGAGACCGAAGATGCCGTTCCGGTGAGTAACTCCTGGAACATTGAGCATCTTCGCAAGTTTTACCCGTGAGGCGTGGCTTACCGGGCCCCCCGGCAAGCCACCTTCTGTACAAGCATTGCCGATGATGCATGTAACCCTTTGTACAAAGCCAGGCGCAGACCCTGAGCATAAATAAATGAAGCGCTGGCACCCTAATTTATAGCATGCATGCTAGGTCGAGTCTCGTCCTTGGTTAGGGTTGATAGTGCTTGGCAGCGACTAACCCCTAGCTTAGAGGTCGAGTGTGCGTCTCTTTGCCATTCTTTTGTCTTCTTTGGTTCGTAGGACTCATAGATATCCTTGCCGGATCACTTGAGGACGAAAAAGAGAAGAGGGACAGACCGGCATCTAGACCCCGGCAAGCTAGTATTGCCGGGGGCTGCAAGTGCAAAGATTCACCCACGGCAAACCAGAGTTGCCGGGGGCTACAGCTTCAGATAAGTTCTTCATCCCTTATCATGCATTCCCTTGTGGACTGAGGTATGTGAAACCTCGTTTTTTCCTAAAGCTACCGTGCTCCCCTAAAACTCTAGGCCCTAGGGCTCGTTCCTGGGGCCAGGTTTGGTCGTAGTCGCGGCAGCAAAAGGACGAAACGAGGAGCCTGAATCCACCTCATCCCCGCCTCCGCCAAAAGCGTGAGAAGGGTCGAGCGAAGTGGGAAGACTGCAGGGCTCTGTCGGGCAAGGAAATGTTTATCTTAGGGATATCAAGGATTTACTCCTTGTCGTGGGTTCTACCCAAAACAAATGACCCGGCAAGCATCCCTTTTTCATTAAAAACATTCCACTCAGGTACAGTCCATGGGGAATGAAAAACATGAATGATGGGATTACAAGTTTTAAATTCAGCCAAGGCCCAAAGGCTTACAAGCTAAAAAGAGATAAGGTGCCCGTAACCCCTTTCTTGTCCCTCTCCTCAGGAGGCAGGTCAAGGAGGCGAAAAGGGCAAAAGGGGCGCCTAGGCGAGCTACGGGTGGCAGAAGACACCAAGAGAACATCTCGGTGGCCGTCTGAAGGCTGGATGGTGATGGCGGCGCCGAAGCAGAGCTCAAGACGAGGCGGCAGGACGCCAAGACGCTGTCGAAGGCGTCGGTGCCCGCAGATTCGATTCGACGGCCTTGCCGCCGCCCTCTTCCTCTTCCGCAGCCTCCCAACGCCAGCCGCCCAAGGAGACGACCCCGAGAAGTTCAGGAGTCGGCGACACGGATGATGGGGTCGCCGGTGCCGCACGGAGCGGCGCCCGACACCTAGTCGGACCCGTCATCCTGCCGCCTGCTACCCTCGTCGTCGCTGCCGCTGTCCTCCTCGCCACTCCCGCCCGAGGAGGGGTCTTCGCTATCAGAAGAGCTCTCCGCGCAGCACTTTGCCCGGGTCCCGAAGAGCCCGAAGACCTTGACGGGGAGGAGGCCGCCCTCCATCAGCTTGAAATGGAGAGTGAGCCCCTCCGTCAAGCGGTGGATATGAGCGAGCGTCTTCCATCCCCGGAAAAGATACATCACGTGAGGGGCTGGGAAGTCGACGCGAACTCGCGTACCGCTGATCCCACAACCCCTCATGTGCAGTCGCAATGACTCCGGCGGATCCAGCTCCATCTCCCGCGAATGGAGTCGGGAGACGGCGACGGCGAGGCGGACGGCGCAGCTGACGAAGAACTCGCAAGGGTCATCCCAACATGGCCCTCCATGGGGAGGAACTATCATGGAGGCGGGACCGCGCCGCCTGCCCTCTTCTTCCCCGAGCCTCGGCCTCGCCACGGCTCACTCTCCCTTCCCTCGCGGCTGGCTCCGCCACCGCAGGTGCAGGAGAAGGAAGGACGCGTTGTCGAGCGGCGACCCTCGCCGCCACCGTTGAGGGGTCAGGATTCCCTCTCTCCATGGCGGATGGGGGGGGGAGCAGAAGCTGAAGGAAGGAGGAGATGAAAGAATGCAGGACGCCATCCCCCTCCCGCTCTTTATAAAGGAATGAGGTGGGGGCTCGGCCACCCCGCTCAGCCAATCAAGACGCGGAAGGCGCAGGGAACTGGGGCCAACCCGCTGCCCCAGCCTGCGACGGCCCGGTTTCTCGCCTCCATCGTTCGCCACCCCAAGCGCATGAGAGCCACGTGGCAGGCGTGCGGGACCAAGGCGACAGGTGAGGCAACCTCTCCCCACCCCGTGATCGTGGGGAGTGGACGCCTTGAAGACCACGCCTCGGCCCCGTTCAGTAAAAGGGCCGCGCCTCCACGCCTCCCTCCGTTTATGGGGAAGGCGCGAACCGCCCCCTTTACTACGACGACGTGACGCATGCGCGCAGAGCTCAGCCCCACGCATGCCGCCCACGCCACACACACGCCCCCACGCCGAGCCACGCTGCGGAAGCGTGGAAGCGCAGCGCGAAGAAACTTACCACGGTAAAACCGCCTACCGCCCGCCACAAGACCGCTTTTTTGGCCTAGCCTAACGAGGCGATTGCGCTTACGTGTGGCCCAGGCCCGGGCTCTGTCGGTGTACAAAAGAGGGGTACACTTTTGTACCCCTATAATCGCGGCACATGCAGTCGAGCCGTGGGCACCACCGCGACCGAAAGCAAGGCAAGGGAGGTGAGCCAAGGTAAGGCCAAGCTTCGAAGGAGCAGAATGACGCCAAGACCAAGACCACAAAGAGCAAGGGGGACGAAGCGGACTCCCCCGGCAAGATCCTTGCCGGGAGGCGGTTTTAGCAAACCCGGCAAGACCCTTGCTGTGGCAGCTCGCCCCACACGTATGGAGCGAGTCACCCTTGAGTCCACTGCCCCCATGGGGCAAGGATTCGGGAGACATCCCCGTGGTGGCATCCAGATCTTTGTGAATACATTCAAGGTCAGATACATGCTTTAGAAGATGATGATCCTTGGCGGGATCCCAGCCGCGGAGGACCACAAGGCCCCGCAAGAAGAGCCTTGCTCGATGATGACAGCAGCGCCCGGCAAGACCCTTGCCCGGGCTACGGCGAGGCCCTTGCCAAGAACACCCGTAGGGCCACCATCAGGCCCACGCCAATCAAACCTCCACCACCGTTCGCATGTAGCTGCCGACCCAACCAGTTGGGCAGGCACCTGCGTGGCGGCAAGCGTATCTTCATGGAGACCCACCACTGCGCCACCTCAGCTGCCTGCCTGCCTACATGGCACCGTGAGCACCGCTGGCCATGCGTGTCGACATCGAAGGGAGCGGCGACGGACGAGACAGGGCTCTCCCCCGTCCCTGATAAAGCAAGGACACCTAAGCAAGACGCATTTAAGGCGCCTTGTCATGCAATGCGAGGGATAGACTCAGATCACTATAGACTTTCCACCTCCTGTGTGCCACTGTGGCAACCCCTTTCCCTATAAAAGGAGGCCCAAGGCGACCAGGAGGAGGATTCGGCTTTTTGGAGCTCCTCACGCCCCATTGCTAGTTCAGGAACACAGATAAACAAACCACTAAAGCAGGACTAGGGTTTTACGCATCCTCGCGGCCCGACCCTGGATAAGAGAACCGTGTGCTATCTGTTTGATCAGCTCTTCTCACGACCCCATGCCCCGCGATCGTAGTAGGGATTCTTGTGATCCCATAGGTGTCGTTTCCACCGACATCTTTGGCGCGCCAGGTAGGGGGGCGCAGTTGTGAGAATCGGCTCTAGCAGTTAGTTCGACGCTTCTTCATCGTCATGGCGCCCAAGAAGAAGATGACGGTGGTGGTTGGCCCGTCGGAAGCCAGATATCCCGTCCCGATGCGGGCGAGCAGCGGACCGGTCGCAGAAAGGACCCGGGGCGCCGCTCGCGGACACCAACACCGTCCCAGCAGCCGAAGTTTGGGAGGCGGCGATGTTCGTGCGCCTGGTAACGGGCCGCACGCCGCAGAATCCAAAGACGGAGCCAGGCCCTCCGCGGGTGGCGCGGGGCCTTCCAAGATCGCTGGCACCCCTCCCGAAGGCGACACGATGGCTTCCAAGACTCCCACGCCGGCGCCGACGGCGCGCTCCTCTCAAGCGGCACGCGACGAATGGCGTAATCACGCCGAGGACCCCGGGCGTCGCCGCGGAAAGAGCCCCGAGCGCCACTCCCGGGATTTAGAAGACCTGCCCGCTCGCCGAGGCGCTGGTGAAGATGGCATGCGACCGCGGGGTCGTGATAGAGTTCCTTCTGACATGGTCAGAAGTCGAAGCGCGTCGCGATACGTGCAGGTTTTTCTGCCACCAACGCCAGCAGAAGCCTTGGCGTGCACGCAGTTGCTCCTCAATTTTCCTCCCACTACGGGGAAACTCGACGAATGGAGAGCCACTATCCGAAGCCTTGTTGCGGTGGCCAACAAAGATGAACCAAGTCCGGTGGAGCCCCCGGGTCGACGCTCCGACGGAGTCCCACGCACCAGTGGCAGGAAAACTTGCGGCGCCGCGACCACGGTGCACTCGCCTCCTTCTCACCCGGCATCATGGACGCCAGCTGTCGCGACGTTACGGGCGATTTAAATCTCCATAGCATCGTCCGACCCGCGGGCCCACTGTGACCAGCGCCAAGTTCTTCGGGAACGAGAACATGAAGACGCTCGAACCACTATCGAGCGCCGGCGCGGAGCGCGCCACCAATCAGATAGGCGAGCAGGGCCTGCTGTGAGCCACCCGACACCGGAGAGCCCTGGAGGCCTACCTTACGAGGTAGGCTGTCCGGCTTTTACCCATGAGCTGCGGCAGTTCCAGTGGCCCACTCACCGCACCTTCAAACCCGACGTGGGCGAAAAGTACAGCCGGCAAGACTCCACCCGTCCGAAGTTCCTCAAAGATGTACACCATCGCGATGCAAGCTGCCGGAGCCCGCGACGATAAGGTGCTGCGAATTACTTTCCGTTGGCTCTTAAACCCAACGCCATGTCATGGTTGATGCACTTGCCGGTAGACTCTATTTCCTCTTGGTCGGATTTGTGCCATGAGTTCGTGGGCGCCTTTACTGGAGGCCACCAAGCCCATGGCCAAGGAAGCGACCTGCACGTCATTCCCCAGAAGGATTCGAGCCACAGCCGCGCGCGCCGCACTGTCTCGATGGGCATGATTTAGCTCTGCCGCCGAACAGTGCCCTGAAGGCCGCGCCAGAGTCCGCTCCGACCTTTAGTTCGGAGCCGACTTCGCCGATCGAGGATGAGTGGCTGAACACCACCTCGGAGGCTGAGATCTCTACGGCGATCGAGCTGAACACCATCCCTGTCCTTTGCGAAGCTCATGACTCCAAGGTGCCGGACTCCTCTCTGGACTCCGAACCTTCCGCGCCCCTGCCAGTCGATTGGGCGCCGGTTATGGAGTTCAACGCCGCAGACATCTTTCAGCACTCGCCCTTTGGCGACATCCTGAACTCACTAAAGTCTCTCACTTTATCAGGAGAGCCCTGGCCGAACTACGGTCAGGAAGGTTGGGAAGCGGACGACGAAGAAATTCAAAGCCCACCCACAACCCACTTTGTAGCCATTGTCGACGATTTAATCGACATGCTCGACTTTGACTCCGATGACATCGACGGTATGGACGACGATGCCGGAGACGACCAAGAACTAGCGCCCACAGGGCACTGGAAGGCCACCTCGTCATACGACATATACATGGTGGACATCCCAAAAGATGGGAATGGCGATGGAACAACGGAGGATGACCCCTCCCAGAAACATCCTAAGTGCCGGTGTCAGCGGCGCCGCTCTAAATCCCGCCACAGCAAAAACGATGATTCCGGCACAGGAGATAATAATACCCCGGACAGTACCGAAGACAACCTCCTCCAGCAGGATTCAGCACAGGAGGACGGAGAAGCCAGCCCGCATGACAGAGCGGCAGACAAAGAGGTAGAGGACGATAATTACATGCCTCCCTCCGAAGACGTGGCAAGCCTCGACGACGACGAATTCGTCATGCCTGAGGATCCTGTCGAACAAGAGCGTTTTAAACACAGGCTTATGGCCATGGCAAGCAGCCTCAAGAAAAAGCAGCAACAACTGAGAGCTGACCAAGACCTGCTAGCTGATAGATGGACTGAAGTCCTTGCAGCCGAAGAGTACGAACTCGAACGCCCCTCCAAAAGCTACCCAAAACTCAGGCTGCTACCCGATTAGAGGAGGAAGCACCCGACCTACATCACCCATCATACGACGCAGCCGACCGCCACCACGTGGTCAGCTGACAGAGAGGCCTCTCGGCCCTACACTCAAGCCGCACCCCGGCGCCGCTCAAAAAGTACCAGGGCACGGGAAAATGCGCCGGACTTGCGAGATATATTGGAGGACAAGGCAAGGAAAACAAGATCGATCTACGGATCGCGTGGGCGCCCCACAACACGTGATGACAACCGTCACGCCGAATACAGCAATTCCGGCCGGGCCGAACACAGTAGACAAAGCTCACTTGAGCTACGTCGTGATATAGCCCAATACGTAGGCGCCAAGACACCCACTATGCTTCACAGATGAAGTAATGGATCATCAAATCCCTGAGGGTTTCAAACCCGTAAACATCGAATCATACGATGGCACAACAGATCCTGCGGTTTGGATCAAGGACTATCTCCTTCATATCGACATGGCCCGCGGTGATAATTTACACGCCATCAAATACCTCCCACTCAAGCTTAAAGGACCAGCTCGGCATTGGCTTAACAGCTTGCCAGCAGAGTCAATCGGTTGTTGGGAAGACCTGGAAGCCGCATTCCTCGACAACTTCCAGGGCACATATGTGCGACCACCAGACGCTGATGACCTTAGCCATATAATTCAGCAGCCAGAGGAATCGGCCAGACAATTCTGGACACGGTTCCTAACAAAGAAAAACCAAATCGTCGACTGCCCGGATGCAGAGGCACTAGCGGCCTTCAAATACAACATCCGCGACGAGTGGCTGGCCCGGCACCTGTGGCAGGAAAAGCCGAAATCCATGGCAGCCCTCACCACACTCATGGCCCGCTTTTGCGCGGGAGAGGACAGCTGGCTAGCTCGAAGTAACAACTTGACCAAAAACCCTGGTAGTTCGGATACCAAGGACAACAATGGCAGGTCGCGTCGCAACAAGCACAAGCGCCGCATTAACAGCGATAATGCTGAGGATACGACAGTCAATGCCGGATTCGGAGGCTCTAAACCCGGTCAGCGGAAAAAGCCATTCAAGAGAAATACCCAGGGCCCGTCCAACTTGGACCGAATACTCGATCGCTCGTGCGGATACGGCACCCCCGAAAAGCCAGCCAACCACACCAACAGGGATTGTTGGGTGTTCAAGCAGGCAGGCAAGCTAAATGCCGAAAACAATGACAAGGGGCTGCATAGCGATGACGACGAGGAGCCCTGGCCGCCGAACAACAGAGGACAGAAGGGCTTCCCCCCACAAGTGCGGACGGTGAACATGATATACGCAACCCACATACCCAAAAGGGAGCGGAAGCGTCCACTACATGACGTATATGCGATGGAGCCGCCGCCAAAAGTTCAACCCGTGGTCTTCCTGCCCAATCACTTTTCGATCAAGGACCACCCCACTAGCATCCGTTGGCCGGTTTCGCCGCATTGGTTCTTGACCCAATCATCGACGGATTTCACCTCACCAGAGTCCTGATGGACGGCGGGAGCAGCCTAAACCTGCTTTATCAGGATACAGTGCGTAAAATGGGCATAGACCCCTCAAGGATTAAAACCACAAAGACGACCTTTAAAGGCGTCATACCAGGTGTAGAGGCCAACGGTACAGGCTCAGTTACACTTGAAGTGGTCTTTGGATCCTCGGATAATTTCCGGAGCGAGGAGTTAATCTTTGACATAGTCCCGTTCCGCAGCGGCTATCACGCACTGCTCGGGCGAACCGCATTCGCAAAGTTCAATGCGGTGCCGCACTACGCGTACCTCAAGCTCAAGATGCCAGGCCCTCGAGGAGTAATTACGGTCAATATAAACACCGAAAGCTCTCTCCGAACGGAGGAGCATACAGCGGCCCTAATGGCAGAAGTGTAAAGCAGCCTCTCAAGGCAACTCTCCAGTCCGGCCAATAAACGGCCAGACACCGTCAAGCGTGCCCGGAGTAACCTACAACAAGACCGCCTGGCACGTTCCGAACACGCGTAGCAATGCGGCCCCAACCCCAACCCTCGCGAAATTGCAAAACCAATACAACGCGTACATAACTACGCTATGGAAATACCATGGGCATATGGGGAGGGGCACGACCACGGTATGCCCATCATGCGGCTTAACCGCACTAGGGGCTCCCGATTGTGTCATTCTTTCTTTTTCTTTTTCTCTTACTTTCAGGACTCCGTTGTCGAGAAGCCCTCTCCGGCATTAGAATCGCCGAACTCACGATGCAACAGCGAGGGAAGTGGAAATGTACGCCGAGTGTCCAGGTGGTCTCTATTACGAGCAGTATACCTGTTTTACATAAAATCCCGCAAGCTTACCCCTGGAGGAGGACATGTCAAAAGTCCCGTTCCTTTCTTACCGCACTATTTGTATCGTTCTGCTTTCATTGCAGTCTCTTTTGAATAAACAATATATAGCTTTTGCCTACTATTGCATTCCCTTTTTTATATATGTTCATTTATGACATTGTGCAACCGTACACTTTGGTACGGCCAATACACCAGGGGCTTATGTACCACAAAATATGGTGTGATAAGCCCGAACACTTTCACAAGTGCGGCACCCCGAACTTATGGCATTATATGCATCGGCTCCGAATCATGTCTTGGGTCAATAGTTGGGTTTGCCCGGCTCCCATGTTTTGGTACCTTACGTTCCGTTATATCGGATAAGGTAGCGCTGGGAGAACCACTGCGATTGTGCCCCGGTTGAGCTGGGTTGAGCACCTCAGTGGAGAAAGCTAAAACTGACCGTCATGATAGGGCGAGAGCCGGTCGCTGTTCGAGAGGTTTTTTCGAGTCCCTAAAGACTTATGCCGCTTAGAGCGAGGAGTCGGCATTGTCCGGCCTAGGCGTGGATAGCGCCCCGAACCTCGGTCTTCCGAACACTAGGGGCTTCGCCGAAATTTGAAATTATAGAATTCTATGGCTAAGTGAGAGTGTTCAAGCATTATAGTCCGGTTGCCTGGTTCGTTGCGTTGAGCGCCTCCCTCTAAGGACCCAAGAATGGGAACAAGAGCGCTCAAGTTTATCCCGAACACCCCAGCACTCGTGGCATGGGGGCTGAAGCCAACGACTCGCCATCTCTCAAATTTGATAAACGGCCGCACAGAAGGTAATATTTTAAATTCAAAAGCGTTGCTTAGCGCATATGAACAAGTTTTCAGCGTATAGGATAACAAATGCGAGGCTACTCAAATATTACATCTTTGGAGCATTCACCCGCTATAAGGCGGGCACCCTTCAGGACGCCCTCATAATTCATTTTGGGCTTGCGATAATCCTTGCCCGGCGGTGGTCCGTCCTTCACAAGCTTCTCAGCGTCCAACTTGCCCCAGTGCACCTTAGTGCGGGCAAGGGCCCTACGGGCACCTTCAATGCAGACGGAGCGCTTGATGAC
Organism: Aegilops bicornis; assembly: GCA_021605145.1. Classification (NCBI taxonomy): domain Eukaryota; kingdom Viridiplantae; phylum Streptophyta; class Magnoliopsida; order Poales; family Poaceae; genus Aegilops; species Aegilops bicornis. The sequence goes on from CM038674.1 coordinate 244,205,334, forward strand.
TTCGATCCATGGACAGGCGTCCATCAGCCGCCGCACTAGCCTGAAGTAGCTCCCAGGCATGGCCTCCTTTGGCCACAACCGAGCTATAAGGCCCTTCATGGCCTGTTCGGCAGCCTTGTGGAGCTCGACCAGCTGCTTCAGCTGGTCGCTCAAGGGCACCGGGTGTCCGGCTTCAGCATACTGAGACCAGAACACCTTCTCCGTTGAGCTCCCTTCTTCGGCTCGGTAGAACGCGGCGGCATCGGACACACTACGGGGCAGATCTGCGAAGGCTCCTGGAGAGCTCCGGATTTGGGTAAGTAACAGATAATAGACTTTTACATTCCTGCTGTGCATAAAGAATGCCTTACCCGCCGCTATCTTCTTAATCGCCTCAATCTCCTGGAGGGCTTTTTGGGCTTCGGCCTTAGCGGCCTTGGCACTCTCAAGGGCCGAGGCAAGCTCGGACTCTCGAGTCTTCGAGTCACGATCCAAACTCTCGTGTTTTTCCACGAGAGCCTGGAGCTCTTGCCGCACCTCTGCCACCCGCGCCTCCTCCTTCTCTTGCTTGGTGAGCTCCGCGGCCGCTTTGTTTTCGGCCACGAACACCGCTTCCTTCAGGGTCGCCACCTCGCTTGTGGCCCCTGTGATACCCATGTTATTCCTGTCATTTTTTGCAACCACATTTCTTATGTACATAATCCCATAAGGTATCACTTACCTTCCCTGTCCTCGAGCTGCTTCTTGGCACGGCCGAGCTTGTTCTCGGACCGCTCGAGGCTCTCCTTCAATGCATTGACCTCCACAAATCGGTCTTGGCAGGTCAGCAGTGCAGCCTGCATTCCCATATTGACATACTTAAGTTAGACTCTGCGTATATCTTTTTAGATCCTCAGTTCGGCTTTTCTTTCCGAACACCGAACTAAGCATCGGGGCTAATGTCTGTCACGGTAATCTTCTTACATATATTAAAAACTTACCTCAAAGCCTGTTAGAAGGCTGTGGCAGGCTTCAATCAGCCCGCTCTTGGCGGACTGAACTTTCTGGATCACCACACTCATAACAATGCGGTGCTCCTCCTTGATGGAGGCGCTGTTAAGTGCCTCTAGCAAGCTATCCGGTGCCTCCGGTTGGACGGGGGTCATCGGCGTCTTACCCTTCTTAAGAAGGGGCCGCCTGCCGGACTTTGGAACCACTGAAGGTTCCGGTACGGAGTCCGGACCAGGGTCGGACTTAGAGCCCTTGGGGGTTTCATCCCCTTCGCACCCGAAGTTCAGGAGGCTGCCTTGCGGCTCCTCCTGGGTCACCTCCTCCTGACCGGGCCCCCCTTGGGGCCCCACCTCAGTGTCATCAGCGGCGCGAGGAGAGGAGGCGGCTGGAAGTGAAGTGCTCTCCATGTCCGACGAATCCAGGGACCCGCTCGACGAAGTGGCAAGCTCGTCCTTGGGCGGGCTGCATAGTTGTTCGATATTAGAAGACACTATGCGATAAATGAAAAAGCCATGAGCTATTCAGAATCCGGACACTTACGATCTCGCCAGGGGCTTGGCCCTTGAGGGCCACTCCTCCTCGCCGTCATCGGCGTTGGTGGAGCCGTTCAGAGGAAGGGTCCTTCCTTCTGACCCTCCGGCCTCCCGGTCAGGCGGCCTTCCTTTCTTCTCCCCATGGGGAGAGGCTCTTTTCCTCCTCCTCGTTTTCGCGCGAGGATTCCGCCTCAGAGTCTTCGGACGATGACTCCGACGGCACCGGGCGCCGGGCACTCCTTCGAGTTCCCGTGGCCTTCTTCTCGGAACCGAAACCAGCAGCCCCGCCAAGCGGGCGTCTACTGGATCTTCTGGCAAGGGAGCCGGACAGTTAACCTGCCCGGATGTGTTCTGCCAGTCCTGTCAAAGGTAAGTGAGTTTAGATCCCGCATAGAATCAAACTATGAAAAACAAGAGTCCTGTAAAGGGCAAAATAGCTTACCTCGGTGGCTTGATGCTGCAAGCTGAATCCGCGATCTTCGGTAGCGGATGAGGGAGCCTCGGCACCCTTAAACAGCGCCTTCCAGGCATCTTCGTACGTAGTGTCGAAGAGCCTTTTCAGAGTCTGGTGCCGCGCCGGATCGAACTCCCACAATTTGAAGGCCCGTTGTTGGCAGGGGAGGATCCGGCGGATGAGCATAACCTGGATCACGTTGACAAGCCTGAGATTCTTGTTCACCAGGGTTTGCTTGCAGGTTTGGAGTCCGGTCAGCTCTTCCGGATTACCCCACGCCAGGCCCGTCTCCTTCCAAGTAGTGAGCTGCGTTGGTAAACCAGACCGGAATTCGGGGGCCGCCGCCCATTCAGGGTCGCGCAGTTCGGTGATGTAGAACCACCCCGATTGCCACCCCTTCACGGTCTCCACAAAGGAGCCCTCGGGCCATAGGACATTGGCCATCTTGCCAACCATGGCGCCCAAGACTCCGCTTGACGGCCGCCCACTACCTTCGGCTTGACGTTGAAGGTCTTCAGCCATAGGCTGAAGTGGGGCTGGATGCAGAGGAAGGCCTCGCACACGACGATAAACGCCGAGATGTTGAGGATGAAATTTGGGGCCAGATCGTGGAAATCTAGGCCATAGTAGAACATGAGCCCCCGGATGAATGGGTGAAGTGGAAAACCCAGTCAGCGGAGGAAGTGGGTGAGAAACACCACCCTCTCATGGGGCCTAGGGGTGGGGATGAGCTGCCCCGCGTTGGGCAGCTGATGCGCGATGTCGCCGGACAAGTATCCGGCCTTCCGCAGCTTTTTTACTTGACCCTCCGTGACGGAGGAGACCATCCACTTGCCTCCCGCTCCGGACATGGCTGGAGAAGGTCGAGGAGGGATGTGCGGACTTGGGTGCTGGAGCTCGGGTGCGCGGAAATGGATGGGCAAAGGAGGAAGAAGGCGTAGGTGAAAAGGGTGGATCCTTATCCCCTTATATGGACAGACAAAGCTATGCGTCCCCCACCAGCCGGGTAAAACTTGCTTATCTCCCAAGCGCCATAATCAATGGCGCGGTTGGGTTACCCACGCCCGTATTAATGAGAATCCCGGAATAAGGTGGAACGATCTCCGCTTTGATAAGACGTGCCAAGGAAACCACCTCGCTAAACACGCTGAGGTGGAACAGTAAAAAACGAATAAAGGCTTGGCCGTGGTGTGATGTCACGCCGCGGAATACGTCAGTAGATCTGTGTAAAGATTATTCTCTCTACGGTGGTATGTGGAATTGTTTTTGCAGAGCCGGACACTATCCTTGTGTTCAAAATCTTCTATGAAGAATTCGGAGGAGGAACCCGCCTTGCAATGTCAAGACAATATGCGGCGCCGGACTGCCGTCATTGAAGCCCGGGTTCAGGGGCTACCGAGGGATCACTTGGCGAGTGATTATTCGGATCATCAAGCGAGTGATTATCCCATTGGGTCCGGGCATTTTGAGCTTCATGTACCCGTAGTGGGGTATATCTTGGTAGATTGTGAATGCCTCTCGAACTATCAAAGCGTGATATCCTCTGCCGAATGGGGACACTTGAAATTTGACCTCCTAGGTCCTGTAATTGTCCGGTGAGCCGAACACTACATCTAGTGTGATTTTCTGCGCAACGCATTTCTCGACTAGGGATTATCCCTCACGAAGGTTTTGCTGCTTCGCTCAATGCGGCTCCAGTCAATTTCCATTTTTTGAAGGGTTTCCTCATAGATGAGGTTTAATCCGCTGCCGCCATCCATGAGTACCTTAGTAAGACGAAAACCGTCCACTATCGGACTGAGGACCAATCCGGCTGGTGCTCTAGCTGTTCGGAATTTAGGTTCGTCACCGGCATTGAAGGTGATAGCCGTGTCGCTCCATGGATTTGTTGTTGCTACTTGGTAGACTTCGCGAGGCTGCGAATTGTTCGCTTCCGCATGTTATTTGATGCGAAAGTCTCAAGACTATTAATACCGTCTTTGAAATCGATGGGTTGGTTTCGGGGCTAAAAAGCCTACGCCACTTTTGGCCACCTGCCGTAGTATCCAACACGCTCGAAGGCTGTGTGTTGGAGTGGCGCCCTCCATACTGTGGATTTTGCAGGGTCCGTTGAGCCAACCCTCCAGTACGGTTCCGTACCCTTTAGGGGGTTTTGGTTTTTTGGTATTCAACCCGGGTGCTTGATAATGATGCACCCTTTTGTTTCGGACTAGGGATGTATTCGGGCGGATTATCCCAAAATTTACTTTCGGTTTTCGAGCGCTCTCCATCGCACAATACTTTTGTACTATGGTCACCAAGTCAGCAAAGCGTGTAATTTCGCTGACGACTTATGGCGTTTAGGATTCCCTTAATGCGTGCAATTATTGCAGAAAATTGGGATGCGTCCTCCTCTCGGCGATCCTTTATCCTGTTCTTAACCAGAGGAATCGCCCAAGAATGATGTCTTGTTTCAGCGGGCTCTTGCCGAATTCGGAGAGATCGATAATGTTTGGGTGGGCGGGTGGAACTAGATCCGAAACCCTGTCCAATTCAGGACTCAAGGGCCGAAGTTTCGAACTTGGAAGTTTGGATTTTGAGTGTTATCCAATGAGTCCAACCACTACCGCGACTTTAAGTTCAGGCTTGATCGACGTCCATCCTCTGCGGGAATCCGGCATGGAGGATCGGGAATCGGACGCAACTAGTCCTTAAGATACAAGAAGAATCGCCGCATTGCTGCTCTATCACAACAACATGATGGGTAGCCCGGGAGAGTTGATCTCTCGATCGGTTTTAGGCCCGATCCGGTCAGAGTCTGTGGCGACTCTCAGACAGCGATGCGATCCAAGAGCTCGTTCATGGAGGAGAGCTCGATCGAATCAATGCTCGGCAAGTTCCGAACTAACACGAGATTGGTTTCGATGACTCGAGAGGTCATCGTCAGCGGTGGCCGGATGGCGGTCATAAGAAAACCACCTAGTCAAGAGTTCGGCCAGCGGCCAAGGCTCCTTTAGCGATAGTATCGCCTTTAAAGACGAGATGAGGCATCCTACATCGGCTGACGACACGGAAGGAACTCTCAATGAAAGCACCAATGTCGGTGTCAAAACCGACGAATCTCGGGTAGGGGGTCCCGAATTGTGCGTCTAGGCGGATGGTAACAGGAGACAAGGGACACGATGTTACCCAGGTTCAGGCCGTCTTGATGGAGGTAAAACCCTACGTCCTGCTAGATTAATATTGATGATGTGTGTTACAAGAGTGGATCTACCACGAGATCAAAGAGGCTAAACCCTAGAAGCTAGCCTATGGTATGATTGTTGTTAGATCCCACGGACTAAAACCCTCCGGTTTATATAGACACGGATAGGGTTAGGGTTACACAGTCGGTTACAATAGTAGGAGATCTACATATTCAGACGCCAAGCTTGCCTTCCACGCCAAGGAAAGTCCCATCCGGACACGGGATGAAGTCTTCAATCTTGTATCTTCATAGTCTTGGAGTCCGGCCGATGATGATAGTTCGCTATCCGGACACCCCTAGTCCGGAACTCCTCGAGCCCTCTTTAACCGGGCTTCAATGACGACGAGTCCGGGCGCCAGATATTGTCTTCGGTGTTGCAAGGCGGGTTCTCCTTCAATCTTCATGTTCCCGTCGAATAGTGTCCGCTTCTTCTGAATGTTGCGCTCCTTGGCTCCTACGCCCAATAATGGCCTTCTTCCACGTGTCGTACGAATGCAAAAGGCTGGGATATTTTTACATTTTACCCCCTAGCCGCGCGAACGAGCCGCCTATAAGAGAGGCGAGGATCTAGATCCAGCTCACATCATCCTCCATCCGCAAGTTCTGATCGAAGCGCCTCTGACAGAAATCCATTCCATCATGGATAGCCGACGCGGCTCCTCCTCTCACGCTCCCAACCCTAAGCTAGGAGATTGGGGGAGATGCTCAGTTCCACACAGCGAGCTAGTGGTACTCCAAACCGAGGGATATCTTCCCCCAGCTTTCATGGTTCCGGTTCGAGCCGGACTAGCCACCTACAAGGGTGGAAAGCAGGTGAGGCGTTCCCAACCCTTCCAAAGGGGCGGGTATGCTTTGTCCCCTATCTAATAAGGGGACTTGGATTTCCCATACATCCGTTTCTCCGGGGGCTCCTAGAGTTCTACGGACTCCAACTTCACCACCTCACGCCCGCCCCCATTTTGCACGTCGCGGGCTTCGTAGCTTTTTGCGAGCTGTTCTTGGGCATCGAGCCCCATTTTGCCCTGTGGAAGAGATTGTTTTGTCTCGTACCCCGTTCTCATGAGGGGTCAATATATCAAGTGGGCGGAGCCGAAATATGGCGCATCGCCGGGACCGGATATCTATCCGGCACTTCAAGAAGGCGTCAAGATCGGCCTTGAAATGGTTCTACATGGAGGACGTCTGCCGGATCCAGTCCGGATCGGCCTCTCGGAGTTCAACAATGCTCCCTTGAAGAAACGCATGAGTTGGCGCCCGCGGAGCCCTCAACGGGAAGATGATAGGAGCGTCCATTATCTGATGGGCCGGATTAGGTTACTGGCCCACTCCGGATTGACCATGATTGGAGTCATGGCCACGTGCATTATGCGACGAGGGTGCAGCCACTCCAATATAGGGGCCACCCTATGTGGGATTTCAACGGGGAAGACGAGGCCACCCATCATGGCCGCAAAGGGCCAGGCTCGGCAGCCGATCTGGCAAAGATCCTGTCCGGCTTGTACAAGGGAGAGGAGGAGGACTTCCTCCGCAAGAATCCGTTGAATGGATTTTCTATGAATAACCCTCGGAGCTGGGTAAGCGGATGTTCATCTACCCGATCCATACTTTTTTAAAGTCAAGTATCTTACTCTGCGATTTCGATGTAGGACCTGCGCCGGGACGTGGAGGGCATACGAAGCCTAACTCCACAGCCCGAGGATCCGGAACGATCCCTTGATCCGACCTCCGAAGAGGATCCGGACATAAAGGTGGAGCTGATTGACGGGGTGTTCCACCAACGTAGCATAGAAAATGCCCTAGTCGCAATTACGGCTGACTACCCCGGTTTGTTTCCGGCCTCCCAGGTGACTATGACCAAGGTCTTGACACCATCATTTGATCCGTGCTCAATTCTGACCATCCCATACTGATGGTGCATCGCAGGAGGTGCCTTTAAGGTGGGAAGCCGAACCCGCAGCGGCCGGACAACAAGGGTCAGTCCGGCCCAGCAGGAGGAAGAGGAGCGCGACGCGAACCAAAACGTCGCCGCAACGATACGGAGCACCTCTATTTTTAAGGGAGGATCCCTAGGAGGTATATTAATGCTCATAACCTTTCCAGAAAGAGCGCTCGCCGGACAGTGTCCGGAGAGGTTGCAAATCAAGCCTCCGCCGGCCATGCTCCAACGCATGGTCCTGGAGGGGAGGCGAATACAAGGCGTGAGCCGGACGCTCCTCCGACGGAGGATGCCGACAGGCTGTCCGCCACCCGGTCTGAGGTGGAGAGCGCCATGAATCACGAGCGTCGCCCGGACAGTTCTTCGTGACGCGTGTTTCTCCCGGAGGCGTTAAATGCCTTTAAAGCGGAACACGCACCACCGTGCCGCTCAAGATGGGTTAACGAGCCACGGAGCAGTATGTGAAAGACATACGGGTAAGTAATTTTAATAGTTATATATGCCAAGAGCCCCGAGACTTAAAATAGTTGAAATAACTGATTTAAGGATCAATTATCATCTTGCAGGTCTTCACGGAGAAGAATACCCATCTGTCCCGGGAGCTCCAAGAGTGCAAGGCCCAACTTGAGGTCAAGACTTGCCACCACAGGGGGAGCCACAGAGACCCCCGCTGGTAAGACTTACTTTGAAAAGATAATTATTTAGCAAAGTGTGGCGTGAATCTGACAATAATATTGCAGAGGTCGCCGGACTAGATCCGGACATGCAATAGCTACTGCGTCAGCTAAAGGCCGGCGAGAGGGTGCTTATGAAGGTGCAGCAGGAGAGAAACAAGCTCCAAGATGCCCACACCCAGCAAGGAGAAGAGCTGAAAGGTGTTCGGGCCCAGCTGTCTGGCTCCGTGAAGGAGAATCAGCGGCTTCGTCGCGGCATTTATAGTAATTGCTTGAACAAATTCCTTTGAAAAGAAGAATTTGGCGAGGAAGTCGATTGACAGAAATATGTCTTTAGGTGTGCTCACAGGTCGCCTCGGAGGAAATGCCCGAGTCAACGGGTGACCAACTTCGAGCTAGTGCAATTGCTCGAATGTGTTCGGCAGCGATGAGTGGCGTCGTTCATGCTTTATGGCCATCCGTCTCCCTACCCGAGGGCCTTGGTGGGCTTGTTGAGAAGCTTCAGGAGCACGGGCGACGCCTCCATTTGTGGAAGATATCGGCTGTCGTCAGGCGCCGAGGAGGCCTGGGCCATGGTGAAGACACGTTACCAAGTCGACCCAAACCACATGGCCGAGGTCGGACTGCGGGGCTGATGGGAAGGAGATCCTGTGAGCTTGATGTACAGCCAAGTAGAACTGGCGAAATATTCCCAACAGGATGTAAATTAGACAGCACTGTTAGATGGGATTGAGGAGGAGTACAATCGGTCGGTTTGACGATGTAATTTGAAATGACATGTAAAATTCCTTCTAGCCGGATTGTAGATCGTTTGTCTTTGCGAACCGTTCGCTTCAACCTCGGGACCCAATAGTCCGGTGTGTCCAAATACCCTTACGGTTATAAAAGAACCGGGCATGCATGGAGACAAGGCGTCGGGGTCATAATTGCTTTATCGGACAAGTGCCCAACTAGTTATGTTATATTACATGGTTAGTAAGAAACATCTTCCGGGAGAATAGTTCCATTAAGGGTTCCTTTCCCAAGGAGGCATGCCCTAAAGTGCAATGCCGGACTGCGAAAATAGCAGAAAAAAGCATCTGGGGGCAGATAAATAAGTAAGTAATAAATCATCTTTCAAGTCACCGACCGAATATTCTCTTAAGAACGCTAGCTTTCGGCTTCACCCAGTTCGAGGTACACATCCGGCTGACCCGGCAGTAACAATCGCAGAGGTGCTCCCTTTACCTCCTAGCCAATCAATCGGGAACGTAGGGGTAAGCACAGGAGCCAGGCAACCCATCTAGGCCAAAACTTAAGTCATATCGATGCATATAATGGTGAATAAAAGGTACATGCGGAAGTATGACGCATGTATTGGGCATGAAGCCCGTATAAATAAGCTTATGTTAAAGAAGCCCCCAGGTATAATGAGTGCCAGGAGCACATCAAGTGTGTGCGAACAAAGCGCAAATCAGCCCACAAAAGGCATTGAGAAAAAAAAGTGGGAAGAAGGAGGAGGACGAGAGACAGTAAAAAAGGGGTGGACGGGGGAGTGAGACGAACCCGTAGTCCGGCGTTAGGCTTAGAATCTTCGGAGACGGGCTGCGTTCCATGGGTTCGGCTCGAGTCGGTTGTCAGATGCGTTACGTAGATGGTATGCTCCGCCGGTCAGGACTTGGTCGATGATGAAGGGACCTTCCCACTTGGGCTTAAGTTTGTCCTTTTTCTTGTCCGGAAGGCGTAGATCAAGTTCGCCAACATTGTAAGTTTTGGCCCGTACTTCTCTGCTTTGATATCTTCGAGCCTGCTGGCGATAAAATGCGGAGCGAGCCTTTGCCACGTCCGCTCCTCCTCTAAGGTGTCCAAACTGTCCTGCCGATCTAACTCGGCTTCTCTTTCTTCGTACATGCGCATTACGAGGTGAGTCATGAATTATATCGCAGGCGTAACCGCCTCTGCGCCGTATACCATGAAAAATGGTGTGAATCCAAAGAGGTCGGTTTGGCGTGGTCCGCAGCCCCCGTGAGTACGGAGTCGAGCTCCTCTACCCAAAGTGTGTGTTAGATTCCTTGAGGGACCGCACTAGTCTGGTTTGATGCCGCTCATTATTAGACCATTTGCTCGCTCGACTTGACCGTTAGTTTGGGGGTGATAGACTGAAGCGTAATCGAGCTTAATGCCCATATTTTTGCACCAGAGTTTAACCTCGTCGGCCGTGAAGTTCGTGCCGTTATCAGTGATGATGCTGTGGGGGACGCCAAAACGGTGTACTACCCCGGATATGAAGTCTATCACCGGTCCGGATTCTGCCGTTTTAACCGGCTTGGCCTCAATCCATTTGGTGAATTTGTCCACCATGACCAATAAGTATTTGTGCTTGTGGGTTCCCCCTTTAAGGGGTCCAACCATGTCAAGCCCCCAGACCGCGAACGGCCAGGTAATGGGTATAGTTTTGAGGGCGGTGGGTGGCATGTGGCTCTGATTAGCAAAGAGCTGGCAACCGATGCATCATTGGACTAAGTCCTGAGTATCTGCCCGGGCTGTCGGCCAATAAAATCCTGTACGGAAGGCCTTGCCTACAAGGGCCCGGGCTGCAGCGTGGTGCCCGCCGAGTCCGGCGTGAATTTCAGCCAGGACATTTCGCCCTTCCTCTTCGGAGATACAGCTTTGAAGGACTCTGGTTGTGCTTTTCTTATAAAGTTCTCCCTCATGGACCTTGTAGGCTTTAGATCGCCGAACTATGCAGCGGGCCTCATTTTGGTCTTCGGGAAGTTCCTGCCGCATTAAGTAGGCTAGGAATGGTTCTCGGCCCACGGGCAATTACTGCCATTATTTCGTGAGTTTGAAGGTGTTATTTCGTTATTGAGCCGCGATTGTGTCGTAATGGTGCGAGTTAGGTGATGCGGCTGGCTCCGGATTGTTATTTCGGACTCCTCTTCCCATAATACGGATGGCTTGAAGAGCCGTTCGGGAAAGATGTTTGGAGGATGGCGTCTCGTTTTGGCGCCCGATGCGTGCTAACACGTCTGCTGCTTGGTTATTATCGGGCTACATGGTGGAATTCTAGTCCTTCGAACCGAGCTGACATTTTTAGGACGGCGTTGCGGTAAGCTGCCATTTTTGGATCTTTGGCGTCAAAGTCTCCATTTACTTGGGATATAGCGAGGTTTGAATCCCTGCGCACCTCTAGGCGTTGAATGCCCATGGAGATTGCCATCCGGAGGCCATGTAGAAGGGCCTCGTATTTGGCTGCGTTGTTGGAGTCCATGTACATTATTTGAAGTACGTATTCGATTGTGTCTCCGGTTGGGGAGACGCCAGACGACGCCAGCCCCCAAGCCAGCCAACATTTTGGATCCATCGAAATGCATGATCCGGTTAGATGCAGCGCCGTACTCTTTAGGGAGTTCAGCTTCGGTACATTCGGCGACGAAGTCAGCCAGAACCTGCGACTTGATAGCTTGCCGTGGTTTGTAGGTTATGTCAAATGGTAAGAGCTCGATAGCCCATTTTGCAATCCTACCCGTTGCGTCGCGATTGTTTATAATATCGTTGAGAGGTACTTCGGAGGCCACCGTTATTGAACACTCTTGGAAGTAGTGTCGCAGCTTCCGGGATGCCATGAACACCGTGATACGCTATCTTTTGATAATGTGGGTACCGGATTTGCATGGAGTTAGAGCGGTGGATACGTAGTACACGGGTTTTTGAAGAGGGAATTTGTGCCCTTCTATTTCTCGTTCAACGACGAGTACCGCTACCGACAACTTGATGTGTTGCTGCGATATATAATAACATAGGTTCGCCCGAGGTTGGGTGCGGCTTAACCGGATTTGTTGCCAGTATGGCCTTTATTTCTTTGAGTCCGGTTCTGGCAGCATTCGTCCATTCGAAATGTTCGGTGCGCCGGAGGAGGCGGTAGAGGGGCAGAGCCTTTTCGCCCAAACGGGAAATGAAGCGACTTAAGGCCGCTACGCATCCGGTTAGTTTTTGTATCTGCTTGAGGTCTTTTGGAATATCCAATTGTGACAGAGCTCGGATTTTAGTCGGGTTTGCTTCAATTCCTCTACCGGATATGATGAAGCCCAAGAGCTTTCCTACCGGTACGCCAAGACGCATTTTTCCGGATTGAGCTTAATGGCATATGCTCGGAGGTTGTCGAATGTCACCCTCAAGTCGTCTACTAGAGTTTCGACGTGTTTGGTCTTGACGACCACATCGTCTACGTATGCCTCTACTGTTTTGCCTATCTGGGTGGCCAGACATGTTTGAATCATGCGCTGATATGTTGCGCCGGCGTTTTTGAGTCCGAAGGGCATTGTGTTGAAGCAGAATGGCCCATATGGAGTAATGAATGCCGTTGCGGCCTGATCTTTCTCCGCCATCTTGATTTGATGGTATCCGGAGTATGCGTCGAGGAAGCACAATGAATCGTGCCTGCGGTAGCATCGATGATTTGGTCGATGTGAGGGAGGAAAGGGTCCTTTGGACACGCCTTGTTAAGGTCTTTAAAATCGACGCAGAGGCGCTAGGATTTCTCCTTTTTGGTACCATTACTAGATTGGCTAGCCAGTCCGGATGTTTTATATCTCGATGAATCCGGCTTCTAAGAGTTTGGCTAGCTCTTCTCCCATTGCCTATCTTTTGGGCTTGGAAAATCGCCAAGAGCTTGTTTGGTGGCTTGAATCCTTTTAGGATATTTAGGCTATGCTCTGCCGACTGCGTGGGATTCTGGCATGTCCGAAGGGTGCCAGGAAAAAATGTCCCAATTTCGAAGGAATTCTCATAGTGCGGACGACATCAGGACTTAATTGTGCCCCAATGGAGGCCGTCTTTGTGGGGTCCGTTGGATGGACATGACATTTGACCATCTCGTCTGCTGGTTTAAAAGAGGTGGATTTGGACCTCTTATCGAGTATCACATCGTCCCTATCCACCATGGAGTGCAGCGTAGTTAGTTCCTCTGCCGCTAGGGCTTCGGACAATGCCTGTAGGGCGGTGTGGCTGTCTTATTTTCAGCTGGAGTGTCAGATCTCGGATCATCGTTGGCGAGAGTGATTATCCCATTGGGTCCGGGCATTTTGAGCTTCATGTACCCGTAGTGGGGTATAGCTTGGAAGATTGTGAATGCCTCTCGCCCTAACAAAGCGTGATATCCGCTGCCGAATGGGGCCACTTGAAACGTGACCTCCTTGGACCTGTAATTGTCCGGTGAGCCGAACACTACATCTAGTGTGATTTTTCTGCATAGCGTGCTTCTCGACTAGGGATTATCCTCCGAAGGTTTTGCTGCTTCGCTCAATGCGGCTCTAGTCAATTTCCATTTTTGAAGGGTTTCCTCATAGATGAGGTTTCATCCGCTGCCGCCATCCATGAGTACCTTAGTAAGACGAAAACCGTCCACTATCGGACTGAGGACCAATCCGGCTGGTGCTCTAGCTGTTCGGAATTTAGGTTCGTCACTGGCGTTGAAGGTGATAGCCGTGTCGCTCCATGGATTTGTTGTTGCTACTTGGTAGACTTCGGCGAGGCTGCGGATTGTTCGTTTCCGCATGTTATTTGATGCGAAAGTCTCGAAGACTGTTAATACCGTACTGGTACTGCTGGGTTGGTTGCCCGGGGCTAAAAAGCCTACACCACTTTTGGCCACCTGCCGTAGTATCCAACACGCTCGAAGGCTGTGTGTTGGAGTGGCGCCCTCCATACTGTGGATTTTGCAGGGTCCGTTGAGCCAACCCTCCAAGCAGTTCCGTACTTTTAGGGGTATTGGTTTTGGTATTCAACCCGGGTGCTTGATAATGATGCACCCTTTTGTTTCGGACTAGGGATGTATTCGGGGCCGGATTATCCCAAAATTTACTTTCGGTTTTCCAGGCGCTCTCCATCGCACAATACTTTTGTACTATGGTCACCAAGTCAGCAAAGCATGTAATTTTGCGACGACTTATGGCGTTTAGGATTCCCTTGTGCGTGCAATTATTGCAGAAAATTGGGATTGCGTCCTCCTCTCGGCAGTCCTTTATCCTGTTCTTAACCAGGAGGAATCTGGCCCAGTAATGATGTAATGTTTCAGCGGGCTCTTGCCGAATTCGGAGAGATCGATAATGTTTGGGTGGGCGGGTGGAACTAGATCCGAAACCCTGTCCAATTCAGGACTCAAGGGCCGAGAAGTTTCCGAACTTGGAAGTTTGGATTTTTGAGTGTTATCCAATGAGTCCAACCCGCCGCCTGACTTTAAGTTCAGGGCTTGGTCGACGTCTGTCCCTCTGCGGGAATCCGGCATGGAGGGATCGGGAATCCGGACGCAACTAGTCCTTAAGATACAAGAAGAATCGCCGCATTGCTGCTCTATCACAGCAACATGATGGGTAGCCTGGGGAGAGTTGATCTCTCTCAGGTCGGTTTTAGGCCCGATCTGGTCGTAGTCTGTGGCGACTCCCAGGACATTGATGCGATCCAAGAGCTCGTTCATGGAGGAGAGCTCGATCGAATCTAACTGTTCGGCAAGTTCCGAACTAACCTGGAGATTGGTTTCGATGACTCGAGAGGTCATCGTCTGCGCGGTGGCCGGACTGGCGGTCATAAGAAAACCACCTAGCCGAAGAGTCTGGCTAGCGGCCAAGGCTCCTTTGGCGATAGTATCGTCTTTAAAGACAAGGTGAGGCATCCTACCTGACGGCGACGACACAGAGGAACTCTCAATGAAAACACCAATGTCGGTGTCAAAACCGGCGGATCTCGGGTAGGGGGTCCCGAACTGTGCGTCTAGGCGGATGGTAACAGGAGACAAGGGACACGATGTTTTACCCGAGTTCGGCCCTCTTGATGGAGGTAAAACCCTACGTCCTGCTAGATTAAAATTGATGATGTGTGTTACAAGAGTGGATCTACCACGAGATCAAAGAGGCTAAACCCTATAATCTAGCCTATGGTATGATTGTTGTTCGTCTTACGGACTAAAACCCTCCGGTTTATATAGACACCGGATAGGGTTAGGGTTACACAGAGTCGGTTACAATAGTAGGAGATCTACATATCCGTATCGCCAAGCTTGCCTTCCACGCCAAGGAAAGTCCCATCCGGACACGGGACGAAGTCTTCAATCTTGTATCTTCATAGTCTTGGAGTCCGGCCGATGATGATAGTTCGGCTATCCGGACACCCCCTAGTCCGGAACTCCCTCACGGCCCCTTCTTAAGAAGGGCAAGACTGCGACGCCGGTGACCTCCGTCCAACCGGAGGCACCGGATAGCTTGCTGTAGGCGCTTAACGGCGCCTCCATCAACGAGGAGCGCCGAACTGTTATGAGTGTGGTGATCCAGAAAGTTCAGTCCGCCAAGAGCGGGCTGACTGAAGCCTGTACCAGCCTTCTAACAGGCTTTGAGGTATGTGTTTAGAATATGTAAAAATATTACCGCATAGACAGTAGCCCCTGATGCTTAGTTCGGTGTTCGGAAAGAAAAGCCGAACTGAGGATCTAAAAGATATACGCAGGAGTCTAACATAAGTGTGTCAATATGGGAATGCTGGCTGCGCTATTGACCTCTGCCGCACTGACTGCGGAGGTCAATGCATTAAAGCAGAGCCTCGAGCGGTCCGAGAACGAGCTCGGCCTTGCCAAAAAGCAGCTCGAGGACAAGGAAGGTAAGTAATACCTTATGGGATTATATAAAAGATGTGGTTGTAAAAAATGATAGGACTAACATGAGTATTGCAGGGGCCACGAACGAGGTGGTGACCCTGAAGGAGGCGGTGTCCCGGGCCGAAAGCAATGCGGCCGCGGAGCGCACCGAGCGAGAGTAGCAGGAGGCGCGGGTGGCGGAGGTGCGGCAAGAGCTCCAGGCTCTCGTGGAAAAACACGAGAGTTTGGAGCGTGACTCGAAGACTCGAGAGTCCGAGCTCGCCTCGGCCCTTGAGAGTGCCAAAGCCGCTAAGGCCGAAGCCCAAAAGGCCCTCCAGGAGATTGAGGCGATAAAGAAGATAGCGGCGGGTAAGGCATTCTTTATGCAAAGCAAGCACCTGAAAGTGAATTATCTGTTACTTACCCGAATCAGGAGCTCTCCAGGAGCATTCGCAGATCTGCCTTGATGTGTCCGATCTTTGCCGCATTCTATCGAGCCGAGGAGGGGAGATCGACGGAGAAGGTGTTCTGGTCACAGTATGCTGAGGCCGGACGCCCGGTGCCCTTGAGCGACCAGCTGAAGCAGCTGGTTGAGCTCCACAAGATGGCCGAACAGGCCATGAAGGGCCTCATAGTTTGGCTATGGCCTAAGGAAGCCATGCCTGGGAGCTACTTCGGGCTAGTGCGGGCGGTGGTGGGCCTTTGTCCATGGATTGAAGTCGCTAAGCGCTCCGTCTGCATTGAAGGTGCCCGTCGGGCCCTTGCCCGTGCTAAAGTGCACTGGGGCAAGATGGACGCTGAGAAGCTTGTGATGGAAGGGCCACCGCCGGGCAAGGGGGTATCGCAAGCCCGAGATGTACTATGAGGGCGTCCTGAAGGGTGCCCGCCTTATAGCGGTTGAATGCTCCAAAGATGTAATTTTTGAGTAGACTCGCATTTGTTATCCTGTACGCTGAAAACTTGTTCATATGCGCTAAGCAACACTTGTGAATTTAAAATATTACCTTCTGTGTGGCCGTTTATTAAATTTGAGAGATGGCGAGTCGTCGGCTTCAGCCCCCATGCCACGAGTGCTGGGGTGTTCGGCATAAACTTGAACGCTCTTGTTCCCATTCTTGGGTCCTTCGAGGGAGGCGCTCAACGCAACGAACCAGGCAACCGAACTGTAATGCTTGAAAACTCTCACTTAGCCATAGAATTCTATAATTTTAAATTTCGGCGAAGCCCCTAGTATTCGGAAGACCGAGTTCGGGACGCTATCGATGCCTAGGTCGGACAATGCCGACTCCTCGCTCTAAGCAGCATAAGTCTTTAGGGACTCAAAAACCTCTCGAACAGCGACCGGCTCTCGCCCTATCATGACGTCAGTTTAGCTTTCTCCACTGAGGTGCTTAACCCAGCTCAACCGGGGCACAATCATAGTGGTTCTCCCAGCGCTACCTTAGCCGATATAACGGAACGTAAGGTACCAAAACATGGGGCAGGCAAACCCAACTATTGACCCAAGACATGATTCGGAGCCGATACATATAATGCTATAAGTTTGGGGTGCCGCACTTGTGAAAGTGTTCGGACTTATCACACCATATTTTGGGGTACATAAGCCCCTGGTGTATTGGCCGTACCAAAGTGTGCGGCTGCGCTATGTCATAACTGAACATATATAGATAAAAAAAAGGAATGCAATAATAGGCAAAAGCTATGTATTGTTTATTCAAAAGGGACTGCAATGAAAGCAGAACGATACAAATAGTGCGATAAGCAAGGAATGTGACTTTTGACATGTCCCCCTCCAGGGGTAAGCTTGCTGGATGGGATGTAAAACAGGTATACTGCTCGTAATAGAGACCACCTGGACACTCGACGTAGCTTTCTGCTTCCCTGGCTATTGCATCATGGGTTCGGCGATTCTGATGCCGGACAGGGCTTCTGGAGAACGGAGCCCTGAAAGTAAGAAAGAAAAGAGAGAAAAAAAAGAATGACACAATCGGGAGCCCCTAGTGCGGTTGAGCCGCATTCTGGGCATGCCGTGGTCGTGCCCCTCCCCCTATGCCCATGGTATTTCCGGAGCGTAGTTATGTACGCGTAATCTTGGTTTCGCAATTTCGCGAGGGCTGGGGTCGGGGCCGCATTGCTACGCGTGCTCGGAACGTGCCAGGCGGTCTTGTTGTAGGTTACTCCGGGCGCGCTTGACGGTGTCCGGTCGTTTAATGGCCGGACTCGCTAGTTGCCTTGAAAGGCTGCTTTGTACTTCCGTCGCGAGGGCCGCTGTATGCTCCTCCGTTCGGAGAGGGCGTTCGGTGATTCCATTGACCGTGATTACTCCTCGAGGGCCTGGCATCTTGAGCTTCAGGTATGCGTAGTGCGGCACCGCATTGAACTTTGCAAATGCGGTTCGTCCGAAGCAAAGGCGTGATAGCCGCTGCGAAACGGGACTATGTCGAAGATTAATTCCTCGCTTCGAAAGTTATCCGGGGATCCGAAGACCACTTCGAGTGTAACCGAGCCTGTACAGTTGGCCTCTACACCCGGTATGACGCCTTTAAAGGTCGTCGTTGTGGGTTTAATCCTTGAGGGGTCTATGCCTATTTTGCGCACTGTATCCTGGTAAAGCAGGTTCAGGCTGTTGCCGCCGTCCATGAGTACTCTAGTGAGGTGAAATCCGTCGATGATTGGGTCTAGAACCAATGCGGCGAATCCACCGTGGCTGATGCTAGTGGGGTGGTCCCTTCGGTCAAAAGTGATCGGGCAGGAGGACCACAGGTTGAACTTTGGGGCGACTGGCTCCATCACGTATACGACCCTTAGTGCACGCTTCCGCTCCCTTTTGGGTATGTGGGTTGCATATATCATGTTCACCGTCCGCACTTGTAGGGGGAAACCCTTCTGTCCTCTATTGTTCGGCGGCCGGGGCTCCTCCTCGTCATCGTTATGCAACCCCTTGCCATTGTTTTCGGCATTTAACTTGCCTGCCTGGTTGAACACCCAACAATCCCTGTTGGTGTGGTTGGCTGGTTTTCGGGGTGCCATGTATCCGCACGAGCGATCGAGTATTCGGTCCAAATTGGGCCGGGCCCCGGTATTTATTTTGAATGGCTTTTTCCACTGACCGGGTTTAGAGCCTCACGAATCCGGCATTGACCGCCGTATCCTCGGCATTGTCGCTGTTAATGCGGCGCTTGTGCTTGCTATGACGCGACCTGCCATTGCTGTCCTTGGTATCCGAATTACGGGTTTTGGTCAAGTTGTTACTCTGAGCTAGCCAGCTATCCTCTCCCGCGCAAAAGCGGGTCATGAGTGTTGTGAGGGCTGCCATGGATTTCTGCTTTTCCTGTCCTAGGTGCCGGGCAAGCCACTCGTCGCGGATGTTGTGTTTGAACGCTGCAAGTGCCTCTGCATCCGGACAGTCGACGATTTGATTTTTCTTTGTAAGGAACCGTGTCCAGAATTGTCTGGCTGATTCCTCTGGCTGCTGAATTATGTGGCTTAAGCCATCGGCGTCTGGTGGTCGCACATATGTGCCCTAGAAATTGTCGAGGAATGCGGCCTCCAGGTCTTCCCAGCAACCAATTGACTCTGCTGGCAAGCTGTTAAGCCAATGCCGAGCTGGTCCTTTGAGCTTGAGTGGGAGGTATTTGATGGTGTGTAGATCATCACCGCGGGCCATGTGGATATGGAGGAGATAGTCTTCGATCCAGACCGCGGGATCTGTTGTGCCATCGTATGATTCAATATTTACGAGTTTGAAACCCTCAGGGATTTGATGATCCATCACTTCATCTGTAAAGCATAGTGGGTGTGCGGCGCTTCTGTATTGGGCTATATCACGACGCAGCTCAAATGAGCTTTGTCTACTGTGCTCGGCCCGGCCGAAATTACTGTATCCAGCATGACGGTTATCATCACGTGTCGTGGGGCGCCCACGCGATCCATAGATCGATCTTGTTTGCCTTGCCTTGTCCTCCAATATATCTTGCAGGTCTGGCACATTTCCCCGTGCCTTGGTATACGCCGGGGTGCGGCTTGAGTGGAGGGCCTATAGGCCTCTTTGTCGCGGCCACGAGGTGGCCAGTCGGCCGCTTCATGCGCTGGTGATGTATGTTTGGGTGCTTCGTCCTCTAATCGGGGTAGCAGCC
Source organism: Aegilops bicornis (assembly GCA_021605145.1). Lineage (NCBI taxonomy): Eukaryota > Viridiplantae > Streptophyta > Magnoliopsida > Poales > Poaceae > Aegilops > Aegilops bicornis. The sequence goes on from CM038674.1 coordinate 244,224,865, forward strand.
TGCGTTTTGGGTAGCTCTTGGAGGGGCGTTCGAGTTCATACTCTTCGGCTGCAAGGACTTCGGTCCATCTGTCAGCTAGCAAGTCTTGGTCAGCTCTAAGCAGCTGCTACTTTTTCTTGAGGCTGCTTGTCGTGGCCATAAGACTGCGTTTGAAACGCTCTTGTTCGACGGGATCCTCAGGCATGACAAATTTGTCATCGTCGAGGCTTGCCTCGTCTTCGGAGGGAGGCATATAATTATGGTCCTCTACCTCTCTGTCTGCCGCTCTATCATGAGGGCTGGCTTCTCCATCCTCCTGTGCTGAATCCTGCTGGAGGAGGTTGTCTTCGGCACTGTCCGGGGTTTTATTATCTCCCGTGCCGGAATCACCTTTTTTGCTGTGGCGGGATTTAGAGCGGCGTCGCTGACGCCGGCGCTTAGGCTGTTTCTTGGAGGGGTCATCCTCCGCTATTCCATCGCCATTCCCATCTTTTGCGATGTCCACCATGTATATGTCGTATGACGAGGTGGCCTTCCAGTGCCCTGCAGGCGCTGGTTCTTGGTCGTCTCCTGCATCGTCGTCCATACCATCGATATCTTCGGAGTCGAAGTCGAGCATGTCGGTTAAATCATCGACAGTGGCTACGAAGTGGGTGGTGGGTGGGCGTTGAATTTCTTCGTCGTCCGCATCCCAACCTTCCTAACCATAGTCTAGCCAGGGCTCTCCTGATAAAGAGAGAGACTTTAGTGAATTCAGGATGTCGCCAAAGGGCGAGTGCTGAAAGATGTCCGCGGCAGTGAACTCCATGATCGGCGCCCGATCGGACTCGATTGGCAGGGGCGCGGGGGGTTCAGAGTCCGGCACCTTGGAGTCACGGGCTTCGCAAAGGACGGGATTGGTGTTCGTCTCAATCGCCGTAGAGATCGCAGCCCCCGAGGTGGTGTCCAGCCACCCGTCCTCGATCGGCACGGTCGGCTCCGAGCTAAGGGTCGGAACGGACACTGGTGCGGCCTCCAGGGCACTATTCGGCGACAGAGCTAGATCATGCCCATCGAGACAGTGCGGCGCGCTTGGCTGTGGCTCGAATCCGTCGAAGATCAAGTCTCCACGGACGTCGGTCGTATAGTTCAAACTTCCAAATCTGACCTGATGGCCAGGGGCGTAGCTTTCAATCTGCTCCCGATGGCCAAGTGAATTGGCCCGCAGTGCAAAGCCGCCGAATATGAAGATCTGTCCGGGGAGAAAAGTCTCACCCTGGACCGCATCGTTGTTGATGATCGGAGGAGCCATTGGGCCTAAAGATGACGACACAGAGGAACTCTCAATGAAAGCACCAATGTCGGTGTCAAAACCGGCGGATCTCGGGTAGGGGGTCCCGAACTGTGCGTCTAGGCGGATGGTAACAGGAGACAAGGGACACGATGTGTTTACCCAGGTTCGGGCCCACTCGATGGAGGTAAAACCCTACTCCTGCTTGATTAATATTGATGATATGGGTAGTACAAGAGTAGATCTACCACGAGATCAGAGAGGCTAAACCCTAGAAGCTAGCCTATGGTATGAGTGTTGTTAGTCCTCTGGACTAAAAACCCTCCGGTTTATATAGACACCAAAGAGGGTTAGGGTTACACAGTCGGTTACAATGGTAGGAGATCTACATATCCGTATCGCCAAGCTTGCCTTCCACGCCAAGGAAAGTCCCATCCGGACACGGGACGAAGTCTTCAATCTTGTATCTTCATAGTCCAGGAGTCCGGCCAAAGGTGATAGTTCGGCTATCCGGACACCCCCTAATCCAGGACTCCCTCACCTAGGGTTCATACTTTCACTAGTGCAAGTTCTCTCAACAATAATAACATAATTGGATCATATAACTATCCCTCAACATGCAACAAAGAGTCACTCTAAATTTGCTAATAGCGGAGAACAAACGAAGAGATTATGGTAGGGTACGAAACCACCTCAAAGTTATTCTTTCCAATCAATCCGTTGGGCTATTCCTATAAGTGTCACAAGCAGCCCTAGAGTTCGTACTAGAATAACACCTTAAGACACAAATCAACCAAAACCCTAATGTCACCTAGATACTCCAATGTCACCTCAAGTATCCGTGGGTATGATTATACGATATGCATCACACAATCTCAGATTCATCTATTCAACCAACACATAGAACCTCAAAGAGTGCCCAAAAGTTCCTACCAGAGAATCACGACGAAAACGTATGCCAACCCCTATGCATAGGTTCTTGGGCGGAACCCGCAAGTTGATCACCATAACATACATCAAGTGAGTCACGTGATATCGCATTGTCACCACAGATACGCACGGCAAGACATACATCAAGTGTTCTCAAATCTTTAAAGATTCAATCCGATAAGATTACTTCAAAGGGAAAACTCATTTCATTACAAGAGAGAAGAGGGGGAGAAGAAACATAAGATCCAACTATAATAGCAAAGCTCATGATACATTAAGATCGTGCCAAATCAAGAACACGAGAGAGAGAGAGAGATCAAACACATAGCTACTGGTACATACCCTCGGCCCCGAGGGTGAACTACTCCCTCTTCGTCATGGAGAGCGCTGGGATGATGAAGATGGCCACGGTGAGGATTCCCTCTCCGTGGGGTCTTGAACAGGGTCCCGATTGGTTTTGGTAGCTCTGAGAGGCTTCTGCGGCGTGAACTCCCGATCTAGTCTCCGTTATGGAAGTTTTAGGGTACGTGGAGTTATATATGTGGAAGAAGCACGCCAGGGGAGGCACGAGGGCCCCACGAGGTAGGGGGGTGCGCCCTAGGGGGGTGGGCGCGCCCCCCACCCTCGTGGCTTCCTCGTTCCTTCCTTGACGTGGGGTCCAAGTCCATCGGGTAGCTTTCGTTCCAAAAATAACATCTCTAGTTGATTTGGTTCCGTTTCGACTTCGTTTGATATTCCTTTTCTTCAAAACACTGAAATAGGCAAAAAAACAGCAAATCTGGGCTGGGCCTCCGGTTAATAGGTTAGTCCCAAAAGTAATATCAAAGTGGAAAATAAAGCCCAGTATTGCCCAAAACAGTAGATAATATAGCATGGAGCAATAAAAAATTATAGATACGGTGGAGACGTATCAGTGCGTCAAACGAAGTCCTGAAGAGGAGGCACCGAGCTTGCCTGCCACCAGTTTATGATGCTAGAAACCTCTTTAACACCCGAGGAGCAGGGACCAACAATCCGCCGGTGGTAAACAGGCGGAGGCACCTGGAGCAGGGGCGCCAGTTCAGCCACGTGTGGTAGATCAGCCTCGTCAGAACAACATTGTAACACCACATGTCCCAACGCCACCGGGTCATTACTCTAACTCGATGGACAACATTGTCGCTGCCGCTTCACGGCTGGCAGCCATCCTGATCGAAGGCGATTTCCAGCGGCGGTCGAGACACGTCGGGTTAAGGAGTTTCTTCAGACAGCCTTAGTTCAACAGGAGGCTTATTCATATAGTCGCGACCGGATTCATTCCACTCCCCATCCAAGCTGGAGTTACATCAGGCATATGGATGAACCGGCAGTGTCAAGCAACGTGCGGAACCGTGATCCGCCCCGTGGCAATAACCCGACGGGTGATGCTCAGGAGGTGGTGGACCGGGCTCGGCCACGCAGAGAGGCCGAGTTAGCGGCGCAGCATGAAGCCCGTCAGCTTACTCCGGTTCGTCCAACCACATCAGTGGAACCAGGAGTTACTTCTAGTTCTTTGGGAGTACCATGTCTCGTCCCAGTGTTGCGCAATGTGCGCCTGCCCAAGGATTTCAAATGCCCGCGCAAGGTGCTGAATTACACCGCCGATTTGTCCCCTGAGACATGGGTCGAAAGCTATGAGATGGCCATGGAGATGCTGGATGTGGATGATGCGGCATGTGCGAAATACTTCACCATGATTCTAGAAGGGACGGCCCGCACTTGGCTAAAGAGCTTACCGGCTAATTATATTAGGTCATGGGCCGAGTTGAGAGCCCGGTTTTTCCAGAATATCAAGGATACATGCAAGCAGCCCATGTCAATTGTGGACTTAGATGCGTGTGTCCAGGAGGAAGGAGAGTCAATGACCCGTTGGGTGCGCCGGGTTTTGGAAATTTTGCATTCATCGGACCGCATCAACGCTGATACCGCAGTTTTAACATTGGAAGGCAATTGCCGGTTTGAACCCCTGAAGTTGAAGTTGGGATGGCTCAAACGTCATTGTAATGACATGGGAACCGTCATGGCTGCTCTGGTGAAATATGCCGATTTTGATAGTACAGGGAAGGGAAAAAGGAGCGGCAACACCAAGGGGCAACACCACAATCAGGCGGGTCATGGAAACGGCGGCAAGGGTAAAGCGGACCACGGCTTAGGCTTTGTGGCTAATACCAGCACGCAGGACAAGGGACAACGGTGTAAGGGTAAACCGCCCCAGCACAGTGGAGGACCAAGCCCTAACCCGGACCGCCTATCTTATCTGTTGAACCAGCCTTGTCCAAAACATGGGACGAAGGAGATTCCGTCCACGCATCATGCAAGAGTTCAAAAATTCTAATTCTTTCCGGCATGATCAGGGACCGGGTGGCGGTTCAGGCCACGGGTCTCATGGGTCGGGTTATGGTGGAGGCAGTTCCGATTCAGGTTTTCACGGTAACCAGAGCGGGCATGGCAATCAAGGGAATCAGGGCAACCAAGGTGGTTATAACAATCAGGGGAATCAGCAGAGTTAGCGGTCGGGTTACCAGAGCAACCCGAAGCAGTTGAATAGCGAGCAGTATCATGTCTTCACCACTAGCCTGGACAAACGCGATCAGAAGCTTTATAAAAGGGCAGTGAATACTGTTGAACCGGCGGTGCCCCGTTATTTGCGCTGGTCCAAGTAGCCGATTGTGTGGAGTAGAGAAGATCATCCGCCCCGGGTTGACAATCCGGGTCATCTGGCACTGGTGGTAGCACCTCAGGTGGGAGGTTATAAGTTCACTAAAGTACTCATGGATGGAGGGAGTAGTATCAATATCCTTTATTATGAAACTTTCCGTCGCATGGGGTTAACAGATAAAAATCTTAAACCGTCCAATATGGTGTTCCATGGTGTAGTACCTGGTAAATCGGCATACCCTGTTGGTAAAATAGCTCTGGAGGTGGCTTTTGGAGACGAGCATGACTCGAGATCAGAAACTTTGACTTTTGAAGTAGTGAAAATCAAAAGCCCGTATCATGCCCTGTTTGGACGGCCAGCTTATGCTACGTTTATGGCACGGCCTTGTTATGTCTATCTGCAGCTCAAGATGCCAGGTAACAAGGGAACTATAACCGTGCATGGGAGCCGCAAGATCGCTCTGGAATGTGAAGAAGGTGATGCGGCTTATGCTGAGTCGGTTTGTGCAACAGAAGAGTTGAAGTTTTACAAAGACAATGTTGATCCAGCAGATATGACTTCATTGAAGAAACCAACTTCTGAGCATGATTCAGCCTACGAAGTTTAAATCGGCTGATGGGACTAAGCTTGTTGACTTCGTGCCTGGCGATTCGTCCAAGCATTTTAGCATCAGCGCTAACTTGGATCCGAAATAGGAAAGCACACTCATTGAGTTCATCCGTGAGAATCGGGACATCTTTGCGTGGAAGCCTTCTGACATGCCAGGTGTACCGAGAGAACTCGCTGAGCACACTCTCAATGTTGATCCCAAATATAAACCGGTCAAGCAGTTTCTCCGCCGGTTCAATGAAGAAAGACGCAAGGCTATTGGAGAAGAAGTAGCCAAACTCTTGGCAGCTGGATTTATCGTTGAAGTATTCCATCCTGAGTGGTTGGCTAATCCGGTGCTGGTCCTTAAGAAGAACGGCACCTGGCGTATGTGTGTGGACTACCCAGATCTCAACAAAGCTTGTCCAACAGATCCTTTTCCCCTCCCCCGTATTGATCAAATTATTGATGCTACGGCGGGTTGCGAGCATTTAAGCTTTTTGGACGCGTATTCTGGTTATCATCAGATCAAAATGGCAGTTAAGGACCAGGAGAAGACAACCTTCATAACTCCCTTTGGAGCCTTCTGCTATGTGTCCACACCCTTTGGGCTCAAGAGTGCCCATGCAACTTATCAACGGTGTGTGCAGAATTGTCTTCATAAACAGATCGGTCGCAATGTACACGCCTATGTGGATGATATTGTGGTAAAATCAAGGAAGAAGGAGACATTGATTGATGACTTGAAGGAAACCTTCGATAACCTACGGGTTTACAAAATGATGCTTAATCCGGCCAAGTGCATCTTTGGTGTACCTGCAGGCAAGCTCTTGGGCTTTTTGGTGTCTAACAGGGGCATTGAGGCTATTCCGGAAAAGATCAAAGCCATCACCTCCTTGGCTAAACCGAAATGTATCAATGATGTTCAACGCTTGGCAGGCCGGATTGCCGCGTTGAGCCGGTTTATCAGTCGCCTTGGCGAGAAGGCCATCCCTTTATATCAGATGCTGAAGAAAACGGATAACTTTGTCTAGAGTGACGCCGCTAATGAAGCGTTTGAGGACTTAAAGCGGCAGCTGGCTAATCCGCCGGTTCTTGCTGCTCCGGTTGACAAAGAGCCATTGTTGCTATATGTGGCAGCTAACGCTCGGGCTGTTAGTGTGGCTATTGTGGTGGAGCGCAAAGAGGCATGAAAGGAATATCCGGTTCAGCGACCGGTTTACTATATCAGTGAGGTACTTATCGAGTCCAAGCAGAGGTACCCACATTGGCAAAAATTGGTGTATGGGGTTTTTATGGCAAGCCGGAAGCTTAAGCAGTATTTCCAGGGTCATCCCATCACGGTGGTCAGTTCTGCTCCTTTGGGGGATATAATCCAGAACAGGGAAGCAAGTGGCCGAATTGCTAAGTGGGCTATCGAGCTCGGGCCTCACGGGTTGAAATACATACCTTGATGGGTCATACTACAAGCGCTAGAAGAGAAGTCGGATCATACTTATTGGACTACTCATTTTGATGGGTCCAGGCAATTGGAGGGCTCGGGGGCTGGAGTCGTATTAACTTCCCCACGGGGTGATAAGTTTTGTTATATTCTCCGTTTAATGTTCCCTTGCACTAACAATGCAGCTGAATATGAGGCTTTACTCCATGGTCTTCGGATGGCTAAGGAGATGAACCTAAGCCGAGTTAAGTGCTTCGGTGACTCGGATCTGGTGGCTCAACAAGTGTCCGACACTTGGGATTCCAAGGACCCACTCATGGCAGCATATCGTCGTGAGGAGGATATTGTTGCCGGTCACTTTAAAGGTTATCAGGTGGATCATGTGGACCAGCGAAAGAATGAAGCGGCGGACACTTTAAGCCGCCTGGGTTCCCGACGTAAACCGGTTCCACCTAATGTCTTCCTGGATGTTCTGCATAATCCGTCCGTCAAGCTCCCTGTTGAAGAGGATTTGGCTGTTCCTGATACGGAAGCTCAGTTGGTGGCGGCTCTTCATGTTATCCCGGATTGGACTATTCCATATCTGGTGTATATGAACCGGGGCGAGTTACCAGAGGGTGAAACTTTGGCCAGACAGATAATTCGGCGGTCCAACTCCATGACTATCGTCAATTGCAAGTTGCATCATTGCAGTCTGACAGAGGCGTTTCAACGCTGTGTGTCTCCTGAGGAAGGCCGTGAAATTTTGCGAGAAATCCACGAAGGAGATTGTGGTCACCACGCTGGTTCAAAATCTTTGGTGGCCAAGGCGTTTTGTCACGGTTTCTATTGGTTGACAGCTCATGCTGATGCCGAGGACTTGGTCAAAAGATGTGATGGCTGTCAGAAATTCTCAAGGCGCGCTCATGTACCGGCTCAAGAATTGAGGATGATTCTGATCACCTGGCTGTTTATGACTTGGGGGCTGGATATGGTTGGGCCGTTCAAGAGGTCCAAAGACAAGAAGACCCACCTTTTGGTGGCGGTTGACAAGTTCACAAAGTGGATGGAGGCAGAACCAGTTAGTAAGTGTGATGCAGCCACGGCGGTTCAATTCATCAAAAATGTGATCTTCCGGTTTGGCTTTCCACACAGGATTATAACAGACAATGGTACCAACCTGTCAAAGGGTGCCATGAAGGAGTTCTATCAACATGAGCACATCCGGCTTGACGTATCATCGGTGGCTCACCCCCAGTCCAATGGTCAAGCAGAGAGGGCCAATCAAGAGATCTTGAGAGGCATCAAACCCCGGCTTATGGTTCCTTTGCAACAGACGCCGGGTTGTTGGGTTGAGGAGCTACCTTCAGTGTTATGGAGCATCAATACCACACCCAACAGATCAACAGGATACACACCGTTCTTCATGGTTTACGGAGCGGAAGCGGTTCTTCCTAGTGACATCCGTCATGACTCACCTCGTGTAGCGGCGTATGTTGAAGCTGACAACGAGAAGGCACGGCAGGAGGCTCTGGACTTGTTAGATGAGAAGCGTGACATGGTGGCAGCCCGTTCGGCGATTTATCAGCAAGATCTGCGTCGTTATCATAGCCACCGGGTTAGAACCAGAACCTTTCAAGAAGGAGATTTGGCGCTTCGACTCATCCAGGATCAGACAGATATGCACAAGCTATCCCCCCTTGGGAAGGGCCCTTTGTGGTCAGCAAAAATCTACACAACGGGTCATACTACCTAATCGATGTTCGAGAGCGCAAAGACTCACGTAAATCGGAGGAGGAGACCAACCGACCATGGAATATTGCTCATCTTCGGCCATACTATACATGATTTATAGGCTCTGCTTATGTACATATCATGACATTGTATATATTATGATCAATATAATAAACCGGAACCTCAGCTAAAGCGGGGTATCCGTTGTTTTCTTACATCATGTGTGGTTACATGGAGCTTCTGTTTATAAAGCGGCATCCGGTTTACCCCTTGATTTAGCTTCTCAAAGCTTTATATTGCATCACTTGGGGGCTTGGTCGTATCCGAACCATAGCTACACCTCTTGATCGGCGCAAGACCACAGCATCACTTGGGGGCTTGGTCGTATCCGAACCATAGTCACACCTTTTGATCGGCTCAAAGCCAAATCAATCTGGGGCCAAAGAGAGTGTTGTAAAACAACAACTCAAACATAGGCACCTACTGAGCACAGCTCAAAACATTACTTGGGGATTCTTTGCTATCGAAATGAACTTAGAATCTACACTTGTAATGGGCTATCAAGCCATGGCTTGGAAGCCCGTGTATACACCTAAAACCCGGGTTAACCTGCCTATTTAAGTAATTCACTCCGCCCGGTAAACCTGGTATGACCCTTTGAACTTTGACAAGTTACTCTAAAATGAAGACCCTGAACTTGTCAAGTTAAAACGATGATTGGTTAAGGATTGAGGACCATCTTAAAAGGCTTTGCAAAAATGGTTTAACTCAGTGGCCTGGCAGCCCATGAAAAGCCTCGAATTTGGGGCCTGGCAGCCCATGAAAAGTCTCGACTACAACGGTTTTTATTTGCCTTTGCTAAGTTTTCTTTGTTTTCATAAGATTTATGATGCTTTAAAACCGGTGTTTGTCAACCCGGTTAGACTGTCAACTACAAGCTGTCAGTACACGATCAAAATGTAATCCGGAGACTATCAGCCCGGTCTGGTTTTGACTCAAAATCACCAGTATGGAATAAACCGGTGTTTATCACAACCCGGAACGGTTTTATTGTAAACCGGCATCGTATAACAGGAGTTACTTATACTCCGGATTAGGGTTATTACCCTCACTACAAAGTTGGTCAGCCAACACTATGCTTAAAGGTCACATGTACCATATATTTTCATATTTGGTCATCTTTTGCAGCCTTGGTCATATATATATTTAGGTATCATGACCCGCCCGGTGGTAAACCGCTAGGGCGCTTTAGGCTTCTTATCTATAGGGACAACTTGCATAAATGGCTATGGATTGTGAACATCATATCTTAAACATGGCGGATTACCACACATCAGTTGCAGATAAATATGCACGAAGGCATAGCAGATCAACTGTTTTAACTAGCCTATTACAAGGCGCTTCAGTGCCCAAAAGGATAATTGTTTTCTCAAATACATGTTGCAGCATGTAGAAGACTAAACCGGCCTCCGGTTCATGATTGGTCACCAGCTTGGCTTGATGGCTGCGGATCATCTCGCGCCGATTCAACTCCCTCCTCTCTACCCAGTGGCTGTAAGTCAACAGTTTCCCAGTCGATCCCAGTTAGGGCTTGGAATACAGCTTCATCGTTTATAAGCGTGGATGGTTCAATGTTAGGGGCATAAGTGTGCTTACGGATTGGTGGGATAAGATTTTGCGCCTCTGGAATTGGTGCAGCAACCCGTCTGTTCTTATCATCATAACTCGCCTGATAGTATGAAAGATCTGCCTCTTCAACTAGTTGACAAGCCAATGGGCGTACTTCCCGGTTTATGATTCGGAGATCATCATTGCCAAATTCTGTTCCATCTTCCTTTAAGCTGGGATAGCCTTGGGCCGCTTCCACTGGATCAAAGTCAGGTACCCACGCTTTTGCTCGGGTTAGAGCGGCCAAAGCGCCCATCCTGGCGGCAGACTTTTCTAGCTCGTGTACCCTGGCAGGAAGCATAGATAACCTTTCTAAGGTATCCTTGATCAAAGTGGGAGGAGGATTATTGTGTGAAGCAGTATAGATGATCCGTTGGGCACCGGTATACAACTGCTCTATCAGAGTATAGGCTGTTTTCAATTTCTTCTATACGTCAGAGCCCAGATGGCTAATACGAGTTCCTGCATCATTACAAGTATTAGTAAACCGGCAATGCATGAAAGGATATGTTGAAAGCATAAGTCAAGGATGCTTACCGAACACAGCAGCAGTCATGGCATGAATCTGCCGCTTTACACCGGTCAGTTCGTCAACCACCGGTTTAAGAGCTGTTTCTGCGTTTTCAGCCCTTTTTATCAAAGCGGATTTTTCGATCTCCCAATCCGCCCGCTCCTTGTTGAAGCCTTCTTTCAGTTTCTCCATAGCACCTAGAGCGCTAGTCAACTCTTCCTTGGCTTTGGAGGTTTCGGTTTGCTAAGATTTGAGGTTCTCTTGCAGATCAGCGGTTTGGCTTTCCTTCTTGCTCAGTTCAGCCTATAAAGAGACAGATATATAATGAGTGGACAGTACATATTTGAAGTACCAAGCACATAACAAGTTATGCCCTTGGTACTTGGGGGCTAATGCATATTTGCTCTTTATCAGAAATTTCTACAAGTCCCAACCACAATACAAGTATTAAACTTGGCACTTGGGAGCTAATGTGTGTTTGCTCATAATTGCTAATATGGGACATCTTCTACAAAGTCCCGGTTCATCTTTATAAAGTTAAACCGGCCCTCGGGGGCTACATCAGTGAAGTTAAGATTCATTGTTGCGAACATGAAATTGTTATTAAAGTCCCGGTTTAGGTTGGTATCCTAAACTGTCACTTGTGGGCTACTGAAAGTCAATAAAGCTGCAATTGAATATAAGGAAGAAAGGTTATGTTAGTTACCTCATACCGCTCCTTCATCAAGTTTACCAAGCTGGCTTCATAATCTCGGCTGGTATACATGCGGTTCAAGAAGCCAGAATGAATGTCTTGAGCACTGAGATGGGCATAGCTTGATAAATCGGCATTCCATTTGCCTTTGCCGATAGCAGAGAACTCCTCCTTGGCAGTATGCTTTGACAAAGCGACAGGATTGCCAGGAGTGGTGTGCCCAATACCAGTAATCATAATATCATCATCCTTGTCCTCAGCGGCCCTTACTAGGGTTGGCGGTTTGTCACTATTTTCTACTGGACTGGTCGGTTTATCATCAGCTTTGACAGGGCTAGTGGGTGGATCAGCACGGTTGGTGGTGTCAATTTCCACCTGTTTAGCAACAAAATCATGGTCTGGAAGCGGTGGGTCATTGAGCATGACGTCAGCATCAGTTTCCTCTGGGTCTGGAGTTTTTTCGGTTCAGCCACGTTATCATCAGCCGGTTTATTCAGCCGAGCCTTCTTTCTTGGTCTAGGCTTGGCGCTGAGAAAAAAATGAAAACATGAGGATCAATAGTTTATAAAATCATCATCAAGGATAAAACAAGTAGAGCTCACCCAAGAACCGTTTTGAGGGGTGGAAGTTTGGTGGCCGATGACTCGCCAGAGGATGAGTGAGAAGTACCCTGGTATTTTGAATCAGACGAATTAAGAGGTTTACGAAAACAACCCGCTTTGGGGCGTGAAGTGTCAAGGAGATAAGAGACCTCTGAACGGTGTTTCCAAACCGGAGTGTTCGGTAAACCGGCAGAGGTAACTACCTGGCCGCTATGCCGCGTTGTGCGGCGGGCATCATGCTGCTGCGTCTTCACAAGAAAGTTTGGATCCAAGTAAGCAAGAGGATGAGAAAATTTTACTTTCCGGTTTTCTCGACGGAATTTTCGTGTTGGCAAAGGATTTGAGTAAGAGGAAAGAACGATTACCTCTACGGCATCGGCTTGGCTGCCTTCAGCGTCGTCCTGACAATAATCATCATCAATAAGGTGTACGAAAAATGAACCAAGAGAGTCCAGTTCTACCTCTAATTCTGGGTTACCCACATCGTCATCAGCTGGTAGCTCGGAGGAGGCAGTGGTCCTTTTCTTGGCAGGTTTTTTAACAACCTTGGTCTTTGGATGAACTGGCTTGACCGGTTTGTCTTGCGGCTTCACTGGTTTGTCTTGTGGTGGTTTCTTGTTCCAGAACGGATCATCACCCTGTCAAAAATAATCACACTTTTAGAGAATATTTGGATAAAAGCAACTTAAGATAAAAAGATTACATGATTCTTACAGCTGGCGGTTTGCTGAAGGTGCAGAAGGGGAGTAGTCCGGTTTGGGCACAGACAGCCTCCGGTTCATTCAACATCTTTTTTACAGCCTAAGTGACTTCGACATCTGTAAGCTGAATGTCAATGTGTCATTGAGCATCCTTCAAACTCCCCGTGTACACGCACATCAAACCGGAACGCTGGCTTAAGGGCAGAATACTCCAGCTTATCCAGCAGCGGGCAAGATCAACTCCTGTCAAACTGTTCGCTATGAAGGCTCTAAGCTTTGATAGTTGAGGAGCATATTTGGCCCTCTCTTTTGCAGTCAGCCTCTGAGGAAAAGGGTGTGTGTTGCTAAGGAGTTCAGGGCGGTAACCCGGCAGGCGATTTTCATCAGGTGGAGATGTATCCTTGCAATAAAACCAGGTCTGGTTCCACTCTTTGGCGTGGCTATGGAGCTTGGGATGAGGGAAAGTGGCCTCTTTCCTTTTCTGAACCGCCATTCCACCCAGTTCCGTATTGGGTCCATCCGTGAACTCTGTGCGACAGTTTAAGTGAAAGAAATCCCTAAATAGTTCAACTGTAGGTTCCTCTTACGGATAAGCCTCACAAAAGACTTGGAAGTGGCAGATGTTGGTCACAGAGTTGGAACCGATGTCTGATGTCTACTACGCAACCTTCTTCTTGTAGACGTTGTTGGGCCTGCAAGTGCACAGGTTTGTAGGACAGTAGTAAATTTCCCTCAAGTGGATGACCTAAGGTTTATCAATCCGTAGGAGGCGTAGGATGAAGATGGTCTCTCTCAAACAACCCTGCAACCAAATAACAAAGAGTCTCTTGTGTCCCCAACACACCCAATACAATGGTAGATTGTATAGGTGCACTAGTTCGTCGAAGAGATGGTGATACAAGTGCAATATGGACAGTAGATATAGGTTTTTGTAATCTGAAATAATAAAAACAGCAAGGTAACAAGTGATAAACGTGATCGTAAACGGTATTGCAATGATAGGAAACAAGGCCTAGGGTTCATACTTTCACTAGTGCAAGTTCTCTCAACAATAATAACATAGATAGATCATATAGCAAGCCCTCAACTTGCAAGAAAGAGTCACGGAGAAGCCAGCCCTCACGAGAGAGCGGCAGAGAGAGAGGTAGAGGACGATAATTACATGCCTCCCTTCGAAGACGAGGCAAGCCTCGACGACGACGAATTTGTCGTGCCTGAGGATCCCGTCGAACAAGAGCTGCTTTCAAACGCGGGCTTATAGCCACAATGAGCAGCCTCAAGAAAAAATAGCAACAACTTAGAGCTGACCAAGACTTGCTAGCCGACAGATGGACTGAAGTCCTTGTGGCCGAAGAGTACGAACTCGAACGCCCCTCCAAGAGCTACCCAAAACGCAGGCTGGTACCCCGATTAGAGGAGGAAGCACCTAAACCTACATCACCGGCGCATGATGCGGCCGACCGGCCACCTCGTGACCGCGACAGAGAGGCCTCTCGGCCCTCCACTCAAGCCGCACCCCGGCGTCGCTCAAAGAATACCAAGGCACGGGGAAATGCGCCAGACCTACGAGATATATTGGAGGACAAGGCAAGGCAAACAAGATCGATCTACGGATCGCGTGGGCGCCCCACAACATGTGACGATAACCATCACGCCGGATATGGCACATCTGGCCGGGCCGAACACAGTAGACAAAGCTCATTTGAGCTGCGTCGTGATATAGCCCAGTACAGAGGCGCCGCACACCCACTATGCTTCACAGATGAAGTAATGGATCATCAAATCCCCGAGGGTTTCAAACCCGTAAACATCAAATCATACGATGGCACAACAGATCATGCGGTATGGATCGAGGATTACCTCCTTCATATCCACATGGCCCGCGGTGATGATCTACACGCCATCAAATACCTCCCACTCAAGCTTAAAGGACCAGCTCGGCACTGGCTTAACAGCTTGCCGGTGAGTCAATTGGTTGTTGGGAGGACCTGGAAGCCGCATTCCTCGACAATTTCTAGGGCACCTATGTGCGACCACCAAACGCTGATGACCTAAGCCACATAATTCAGCAGCCAGAGGAATCGGCCTAACAATTCTGGACACGGTTCCTAACCAAGAAAAATCAAATAGTCGACTGTCCGGATGCAGAGGCCCTCACAGCCTTCAAACATAACATCCGTGACGAGTGGTTTGCCCGCCACCTAGGACAGGAAAAGCCGAAATCCATGGCAGCCCTCACAACACTCATGACCCGCTTTTGCGCGGGAGAAGACAGCTGGCTAGCTCGTAGTAATAACATGACCAAGAGCCCTGGTAATTCGGATACCAAGGATAGCAATGGCAGGTCGCGTCGCAACAAGCACAAGCGCCGCATTAACGGCGACAATGCAGAGGATACGACAGTTAATGCCGGATTCAAAGGCTCTAAACCCGGTCATCGGAAAAAGCCATTTAAAAGAAATACTCCGGGCCCGTCCAGTTTGGACCGAATACTCGATCGCTCGTGCCAGATACACGGCACCCTCGAAAAACCAGCCAATCACACCAACAGGGATTGTTGGGTGTTCAAGCAGGCAGGCAAGTTAAATGCCGAAAACAGCGACAAGGGGCTGCATAGCGATGACGAGGAGGAGCCCCGGCCGCCGAACAATAGGGGACAGAAGGGCTTCCCCCCACAAGTGCGGATGGTGAACATGATATACGCAACCCACATCCCCAAAAGGGAGCGGAAGCGTGCACTCAGGGACGTATATGCGTTGGAGCCAGTCGCCCCAAAGTTCAACCCGTGGTCCTGCTGCCCAATCACTTTTGATCGAAGGGACCACCCCACTAGCATCCGCCACATCGGATTCACCGCATTGGTTTTAGACCCAATCATTGACGGATTTCACCTCACTAGAGTCCTTATGGACAGAGGCAGCAGCCTGAACCTGCTTTATCAGGATACAGTGCAAAAAATGGGCATAGATCCCACAAGGATTAAGCCCACAAAGACGACCTTTAAAGGCGTCATACCAGGTGTAGAGGCCAACTATACAGGCTCAATTACACTTGAGGTGGTCTTCGGATCCCCGGATAATTTCCGAAGCAAGGAGTTAATCTTCGACATAGTCCCGTTCCGTAGTGGCTATCACGCACTACTCGGACGAATCGCATTTGCAAAGTTCAATGCGGTGCCACACTATGCGTACCTCAAGCTCAAGATGCCAGGCCCTCGAGGAGTCATTACGGTCAATGGAAACACCGAACGCTCTCTCCGAATGGAGGAGCACACGGCGGCCCTCGCGACGGAAGTACGAAGTAGCCTCTCAAGGCAATCCTCCAGTCCGGCTATTCAACGTCCGGACACCGTCAAGCGCGCCTGGAGTAACCTACAACAAGACCGCCTGGCACGTCCCGAGCACGCATAGCAATGCGGCCCCAACCCCAGCCTTGCGAAACCAGTACTACGCGTACATAATTACGCTCTGGCAATACCATGGGCATAGGGGGAGGGGCACGACCACGGCATGCCCACAATGCGGCTCAACCGCACTAGGGGCTCCCGATTTTGTCATTCCTTTTTTTTACTTTCAGGACTCCACTCTCCGGAAGGCCTGTCCAGCAGTACAATTGCCGAACGCACGATGCAACAGCCAGGGAAGCAGAAACCTACGTCGAGTGTCCAGATGGTCTCTATAACGAGCAGTATACTTGTTTCACATATCATCCCGCAGCTCGCCCCTGGAGGGGGACATGTCAAATAGTCCCATCTCTTGCTTATCGCACTATTTGTATCGTTCTGCTTTTACCGCAGCCTTTTCGAATAAACAATGCATAGCTTTTGTCTATTATTGCATTATTCTTTTTTACGTAAATAGTTCATTAATGACATGTTGCACCCGTACACTTTGGTACGGCCAACTACAGCAGGGGCTTAAGTACCCCAAAATACGGTGTGATAAGTCCGAACACTTTCACAAGTACGGCACCCCGAACTTATAGCATTATATGCATCGGCTCTGAATCATGTCTTGGGTCAATAGTTGGGTTTTCCCGGCTCCCATGTTTTGGTACCTTACGTTCCGTTATATTGGCTAAGGTAGCGCTGGGAGAACCACTGCGATTGTGCCCCGGTTGAGCTGGGCTAAGCACCTTAGTGGAGAAAGCTAAAACTGACTGTCATGATAGGGCGAGAGCTGGTCGCTGTTCAAGAGGTTTTCGAGCCCCTAAAGACTTATGCCGCTTAGAGCGAGGAGTCGGCTTTGTCCGGCCTAGGCGTGGATAGCGCCCGAACTCGGTCTTCGAATACTAGGGGCTTAGAAATTTAAAATTATAGAATTCTATGGCTAAGTGAGAGTGTTCAAGCATTATAGTCCGATTGCCTTGTTCGTTGTGTTGAGCGCCTCCCTCGAAGGACCAAAGAATGGCAAAAGAGCGCTCAAGTTTATCCGAACACCCCAAAGACTTTCGTGGCATGGGGGAAGAAGCCGACGACTCGCCATCTCTCAAATTTAATAAACGGCCGCACAGAAGGTAATATTTTAAATTCAAAAGCGTTGCTTAGCGCATATGAACAAGTTTTCAGCTTACGGGATCACAAATGCGAGTTTACTCAAAAATTACATCTTTGGAGCATTCATCCGCTATAAGGCGGGCACCCTTCAGGACGCCCTCATTATACATCTCGGGCTTGCGATGCTCCTTGCCCGGTGGTGGTCCGTCCGTCACAAGCTTCTCAACGTCCATCTTGCCCCAGTGCACTTTAGCACGGGCAAGGGCCCACGGCACCTTCGATGCATACTGAGCGCTTGATGACTTCAAGCCATGGACGAGGCATCCACCGGCCGCCTCACCGGCCGAAGTAGCTCCCAGGCATGGCCTCCCCAGGCCACAGCCGGACTATGAGACCCTTCATGGCCTGTTCGGCCACCTTATGGAGCTCGACCCGCTGCTTCAGCTGGTCGCTCAAGGGCACCGGGTGTCCGGCCTCAACATACTGGGACCAGAACACCTTCTCTGTCGAGCTCCCCTCCTCGGCCCAGTAGTAGGCGGTAGCGTCATACACACAGCGGGGCAGAGCTGCGAATGCTCCTGGAGAGCTCCGGACTCGGGTAAGTAACAAGTAATTCACTTTCACATGCTTGCTTTGCATAAAGAATGCTTTACCCGCCGCTATCTTCTTCATCGCCTCAATTTCTGGAGGGCTTTTGGGCTTCGCCTTAGCAGATTTGGTGCTCTCAAGGGCCGAGGCGAGCTCGGACTCTCGAAGTCTTTGAGTCAAGCTCCAAACTCTAGTGTTTTTCCACGAGAGCCTGGAGCTCTTGCTGCACCTCCGCCACCCGCGCCTCCTACTTTTCTCGCTCGGTGCGCTCCACGGCCGCATTGTCTTCGGCCTTGGACATCGCTTTCTTCAGGGTCGCCACCTCGGTTGTGGCCCCTGTAATACTCACGTTGGTCCTGTCATTTTTTGCAACCATATCTTTTTATGCACTTACATAAGGTATTACTTACCTTCCTTGTCCTCGAGCTGCTTCTTGGCAAGGCTGAGCTCGTTCCCGGACCGCTCGAGGCTCTGCTTCAATGCATCGACCTCCATGATCAAGGTGGCGAGAGAGGTCGGCGGCCTGCATTCCCATATTGACATACTTATGTTAGACTCCTGCGTATATCTTTTTGATTCTAAGTTCGGCTTTTCTATGTGGTAATATTTTTACATATCTTAAATACATACCTCAAAGCCTGTTAGAAGGCTGGCACAGGCTTCAGTCAGCCCGCTCTTGGCGGACTGAACCTTCTGGATCACCGTACTCATAATAGTGTGGTGCTCCTCGTTGATGGAGGCGCCGTTAAGCACCTCCAGCAGATTATCCAATGCCTCCGGTTGGACGAAGGTCACCGGCATCGTGGGCTTGCCCTTCTTACTAGAGGGGCGCCTGCCGGACTCCGGAACCACTGAAGGTTACAGTGCGATGTCCGCCGAGGCCGACTTGGAGCCCTTGGGGTTTGTCCCCTTTGCGCTGGAGTCCGGGAGGTCGCCTTGCAGCGCCTCAGGACCACCTCCTCTGGCTTGGACCCTTTTGGGACTCCACCTCGGCATCATCCAGCGCGAGGGGAGGAGGCGGCCAAGTGAAGTGCTATTCACATCCGGCGAGCTTAAGGAGCCGCTCGGCGACACACCAACCTGGGCTCGGGCGGACTGCATGATTATATTCGCGTCGGAAGATACTTTGTGCAACAAAGGAACGCCATGAGTTATTACGGTATCCGGATACTTACGATTTTGCCAGGGGCTTGGCCCTGGATGGCCACTCCTCTTCGCCGTCGTCGGCGTTGGTGGAGTAGTCCGGAGGAAGGGTCCTCCCCTTCTTGGACCCTCAGGCCCCCCCAGTTGGGGCGTCCTTCCTTTTCTTCTCTCCCCCCGCTGGGGGAGGGACCTCTCTTTCCTCCTCCTCGCTTTCGTGGGAGGAGTCCGCCTCGGAGTCATTGGACGATGAGTCCGACACCACCAGGTGCCGGGAACTCTTTCGAGTTCCCGTGGCCTTCTTCTTGGCCTTCTTCTCCGGCACCACGTAAGGTGCCGGAACCAGCAACCCGTCAGCGGGCGTCCGCTGGAGTCTTCGGGCAAGGGAGCCGGACAAATAATCTGCCGGATGTCTTACGCCAATCCTGTCAAAGGTAAGGGAGTTTAGATCCGCATAAAGTAAAACTATGAAAACAAGTATCCCGTAAAGGGTAAAATAGCTTACGCGTTGGCTTGATGCTGCGGCGCTGAATCCGCGATCCTCGGTAGCGGATGCGGGAGCCTCGGCGCCCTTGAACGGCACCTTCCGGTGTCTTCGTGCGTAGTGTCGAAGAGCACGCTTTCGAGTTCGTGCTGTGCGGATCAAACTCCCACAAGCTGAAAGCCCGTTGTTGGCACGGGAGGACCCGACGGATGAGCATGACCTGGACTACGTTGACGAGTTTGAGCTTCTTGCTCACCAGGTTTTGGACGCAGGTTTGGAGTCCGGTCAGCTCTTCCGAATTACCCCACGACAGGCCCGTCTCTTTCCAGGAGGTGAGCCGTGTGGGGATGCCAGATCGGGATTCGGGGGCCGCTGCCCATTCAGGGTCACGCGGCTCGGTGATGTAGAACCACCCCGATTGCTACCCCTTTATGGTCTCTACGAAGGAGCCCTCGAGCCATAGGACGTTGGGCATCTTGCCCACCATGGCACCTCCGCACTCCGCTTGGCGGCCACCCACTACCTTTGGCTTGACATTGAAGGTCTTTAGCCATAAGCCGAAGTGGGGCTGGATGCAGAGGAAGGCCTCGCACACGATGATGAATGCCGAGATGTTGAGGATGAAGTTCGGGGCCAGATCGTGGAAATCCAGGCCGTAGTAGAACATGAGCCCCCGGACAAATGGGTGAAGGGGGAAACGTAGTCCGCGGGGGAACTGGGGGAGGCCCCCCACCCTCGCATGGGGGCTGGGGGTGGGGATGGGCTGCCGCTGGTCGGGGAGCCGGTGCGCGATGTCATTGGACAAGTATCCAGCTTTCCTCAGCTTCTTGATATGTCCCTCCGTGACGGAGGAGACCATCCACTTGCCTCCCACTCCGGACATGGCTGGAGAAGGTTGAGACGGGATGTGCGGGCTTGGGCGCTGGAGCTCGAGTGCGCAAAAATGGATAGGCAAAGGAGGAAGAAGGCGTGGGAGAAAAGGTGGATCCTTATCCCCTTATATGGGCGGACGAAGCTATGCGTCCCCACCATCCTGGTAAAACTCGCTTATCTCCCAAGCGTCATAATTAATGGCACGGTTGGGTTACCCACGCCCGTATTGATGAGAATCCCGGAATAAGGGGACACGATCTCTGCTTCGACAAGACGTGCCAAGGAAACCGCCTCGCTAAGTGCGATGAGGTGGGATAGTAAAAACGATTCGAATAAAGGCTTGGCCGTGGTGTGGTCTCATGCTGCGGAATACGTCAGCAACTTGGATTTGTGTAAATATTATCCTCTCTAAGGTAGTATGTGGAACTTATTTTGCAGAGCCGGACACTATCCTTGTGTTCAAAATCTTCTATGAAGTATTCGGAGGAGGAACCCGCCTTGCAATGCCGAAGACAATCTGCACGCCGGACTCGTCATCATTGAAGCCTGGTTCAGGGAGACCGAGGAGTCTGGATTAGGGGGTGTCCGGATGGCCGGACTATAACCTTTGGCCGGACTCCTAGACTATGAAGATACAAGATTGAACACTTCGTCCCGTGTCTGGATGGGACTTTCCTTGGCGTGGAAGGCAAGCTTGGCGATACGGATATGTAGATCTCCTACCATTTGTAACCGACTCTATGTAACCCTAACCCTCTCCGATGTCTATATAAACCGGAGGGTTTTAGTCCGTAGGACGAACAACAATCATACCATAGGCTAGCTTCTAGGGTTTAGCCTCTCTGATCTCGTGGTAGATATACTCTTGTACTACCCATATCATCAATATTAATCAAGCAGGAGTAGGGTTTTACCTCCATCGAGAGGGCCCGAACCTGGGTAAAAACTTCGTGTCCCTTGTCTCCTGTTACCATCCGCCTAGACGCACAGTTCGGGACCCCCTACCCGAGATCTGCCGGTTTTGACACCGACATCAACTGCGGGAGTCCCGTATTAGGGGGTGTCCGGGTAGCCGAACTATAACCTTCGGCCGGACTCCTGGACTATGAAGACACAAGATTGAAGACTTCGTCCCGTGTCCGGATGGGACTTCCCTTGGCGTGGAAGGCAAGCTTGGTGATACGGATATGTAGATCTCCTACCATTGTAACCGACTCTGTGTAACCCTAACCCTCTCCGGTGTCTATATAAACCAGAGGGTTTTAGGTAGGACGAACAACAATCATACCATAGGCTAGCTTCTAGGGTTTAGCCTCTCCGATCTCGTGGTAGATCTACTCTTGTACTACCCATATCATCAATATTAATCAAGCAGGAGTATGGTTTTACCTCCATCGAGAGGGCCCGAACCTGGGTAAAAACATCGTGTCCCTTGTCTCCTGTTACCATCCGCCTAGACGCATACGATTCGGGACCCCCTACCCAAGATCCGCCGGTTTTGACACCGACATTGGTGCTTTCATTGAGAGTTCCGTTGTGCCGTCACCATCAGGAAGGATGCCTCATCCCATCTTTAAAGACGGCACTGTTGCTAAAGGAGGTTTGGCTATCGGCCGAACTCTCCGGCTAGGCGGTTTTCTTAGGACCGCCTGTTCGGCCGCCTCGCCGACGATGACTTCTCGGGTCATCGAAAGCAATCTTCACGTCAACTCGGAACTTACCGAGCAGTTAGATCCGATGGAGCTCTCTTCCTTAAATGAGCTCTTGGATCGCATCGCCGCCCTGGGATTCGCTACAGACTACGATCAGATTGGGCCTATACCCGATCCGAGGGAGATTAACTCTCCCCAGGTCACCCATCACGTTGCAGTGGTGGAGGAACAATGCTGCAAGCCTTCATCTATCTTAAGGACTAGTTATGTCCGGATTCCCGATCCCTCCAAGCCGGATACCTGCGGAGGGAGGGCGCCACTCAAGCCACGAACCTAAAGTCGAGGCGTGGGCTAGATTCATTGGACAACATCCAAGAACCCAAGCTTCCGAGTTCGGAAACTCCTTGGCCCCTGGGTCTTAAATTGGGCGAAGTTCCAGATTTAATTCCACCCGCCCACCCAAACATAAGTGATCTATCCCAAATTCGGCAAGAGCCCGCAGAAAGCGATACACCATTCTTGGGCGATTCCTCTGGTCATGAACAGGATAAAGGACTGCCGCGAGGAGGATGCAATCTCATTCTTCTGCAATAATTGCACGGAAAAGGGAATCCTCAACGCCATAAGTCGCCGTGAAATTACATGCTTCACTGACTTGGTGACCATAGTACGAAAGTACTGTGCGATGGAAAGCGCCTGGAAAACCGAAATAAAATTTTGGGACAATCCGGCCCTGAATACAACCCCAGTCCGAAATAAAAGGGTGCATTATCACCGAGCACAGGTTAAGCACCAAAAGCAAAAACCCTCTATAGGGCATGGAACCGTCTTTGGAGGGATGGCTCAATGGACCCTATAAAATTCATAATCTGGAGGCGCCACACCAACTCATAGCCTTAGAGCATGTTGGATACTCGGCGGTGGCCAAAAGTGGCGAAGAGCTTCTAACTCCGAAATCCACGAGCACCAGCCCAGGATACCAAAGACGGTATTAACAGTCTTCAAGACTTTCGCATCAAATAATATGCGGAAGCGAACACTCCATAGCCTTGCGAAGTCTACCAAGTAGCAACAATAAACCCATGGGTGACACGGCTATTACCTTTAATGCGTTGATGAACCTAAATTCGAACAGCCCGAGCACCGGCCGCATTGGTCCTCGATCCAACGGTGGGCGGCTTCGCCTTACCAAGGTACTCATGGACGGTGGCAGTGGATTGAACCTCATTTATGAGGAAACCCTTCGAAAAATGGAAATAGACTGGAGCCGCATTGAGCGAAGCAGCACAACCTTTAGAGGAATAATCCCCAGTCGGGAAGCGTGTTGTACATGAAAAATCACACTAGATGTGGTGTTCGGCACGCCGGATAATTACATGTCCGAGGAGGTCACGTTCCAAGTGGCCCCGTTCAGCATCGGATACCACGCTCTATTAGGGCGAGAGGCATTCACAATTTTTCAAGCTATACCCCATTACGGGTACATGAAGCTCAAAATGCCCGGGCCCAGTGGAATCATCACTCTTGCTAGTGACCCAGACATAGCACTCCGCGCTGAAAATAAGACAGCCAGACCGGCCCTTGATGCACTATCCAAAGCCCTAGCGGCCGAGGAACTGATCATTTGTGATCCACGGTGCCGCAGGGGACGACGTGATACTCGATAAAAGATCCAAGTCCACCTCCTTTAAACCGGCGGACAAAATAGTCAAATTCCAAGTCCATCCAATGGACCCTACAAAAACGGCCTCCATCGGGGCGCAATTAAACCCTGATGTAGACGCCGCACTACGAGAATTCCTACGCGAAAATTGGGACATTTTTGCCTGGCACCCTTTCAGACATGCCAGGAATCCCATGCCGCTGGCCGAGCACAGCCTAAATATCCTAAAAGGATTCAAGCCCGATCAAGCATGCTCTTGGCGTTTCTCGAACCTAAGAGACAAGCCATGGGAGAGGAGCTAGCCAAACTCTGGAGGCCGGATTCATCAAAGATATAAAACATCCGGGTGGCTAGCAAACCTGGTGATGGTACCAAAGAAGGACAAATCCTGGCGCCTATGCGTCGATTTCAAGGACCTCAACAAGGCTTGCCCAAAGGATCCCTTCCCCCTCCCCCGCATCAATCAAATTATCGATGCTACCGCATGACACGATTCATTGTGTTTCCTCGACGCATACTCCGGCTACCATCAAATGAAGATGGCAGAGCCAGACCAAGCATAGCGGCATTCATCACCCAATACGGCCCATTCTGCTTCAACACAATGCCCTTCAGGCTCAAAAACGCCGGCGCAACATATCAGTGCATGATTCAGACATGTCTGGCAAACCAGATCGACAAAACAGTGGAGGCATACATAGATGACGTGGTCGACAAAACCAAGCATGTCGAAACTCTAGTAGATGACTTGAGGCTCACATTCGATAACCTACGAGCATATGACATCAAGCTTAACCCAGAAAAATGCATTTTCGGCGTACCAGCCGGAAAGCTCTTGGGCTTCATTGTATCCGGTAGAGGAATTGAAGCAAACCCAGCCAAGATCCAAGCTCTGTCACAATTGGATATCCCAAAGGACCTCAAACAAATACAAAAGTTGACTGGATGTGTGGCGGCTCTAAGCCGCTTTATCTCCGCTTGGGAGAAAAGGCATTACCCTTTATCGCCTCCTCCGGCGCGAGGCAACGCTTGAATGGGCGGATGCATACGGCCGGACTCGAAGAAATAAAAGCCATATTGGCAACAAACCCGGTCCTGGCCGCGCCTAACATCGGCGAACCAATGCTATTATACAATGCGGCAACTTATCAAATTGTAAGCGCAGTGCTCATCGTGGAACGAGAAACGGACGAACACAAATTCCCCCTTCAAAAACCAGTTTACTACGTGTCCATTGTCCTCACTCCATGCAAGTCACGGTACCCGCATTATCAAAAGATAGCATACGCGGTGTTTATGGCATCCCGGAAGCTGCGGCACTACTTTCAAGAGTGTTCGATAACAGTAGCCTCCGAAGTACCTCTTAACGATATTATAAACAACATGACGCTGACGGGCGGATTGCCAAATGGGCCATTGAGCTCCTCCCATTCGACATAACCTATAAGCCACGACGAGCTATTAAGTCCCAAGTTTTGGCCGACTTCGTCGCCGAATGGACTGAAGCCGAACTCCCTAAAGAGTACGACACATATTCCAACTGGATCATGCACTTCGACGGCTCCAAAATGTTGGCTGGTGCAGGGTCAAGGCGTCGTTCTGACGTCCCCAACAGGAGATACAGTTCAATACATACTCTAGATAATGTATACGGACTCCAACAACGCAGCCGAATACGAGGCCCTTCTACATGGTCTCCGGATGGCAGTCTCCATGGGCATCCAACGCCTAGAGGTGCGCGTGGATTCGAACCTCGCGATATCCCAAATAAATGGAGACTTTGATGCCAAGGATCCGAAAATGGCAGCTTATCGCAACGACGTCCTAAAAATGTCAGCTCGGTTCGAGGGGCTCGAATTTCACCATATAGCCCGGGAAAACAATGAGGCAGCAGACGTCTTGGCACACATTGGCGCAAAGTGCGATGCAGTCCCCCCAACATTTTCTTGGAAAGGCTATTCAAGCCATCCGTATTATGGGAAGGGGAATCCGGAAATAACAGCCCGGACCCAACCGCACTGCGCGGCACCGAAAATTCTGACACAATGGGAGGCTCTGCCAACGAAGTAACATCCTCAGCCCACGTAATAATGGCAGTCATTGCTCCGTGGACAGAACCATTCCTAGCCTACCTAACCAGGAAGGAACTTCCCGAGGACCAAAACGAGGCACGCTGCATATTGCGGCGATCTAAAGCCTATAAAGTCCCTGAGGGAGAGATTTATAAGAAAAGCACCACCGGAGTCCTTCAAAGGTGTATCTCCGAAGAGGAAGGGCGGAATCTTCTGGCTAAAATTCATGCCGGACTCAGCGGGCACCACGCCGCAGCCCGAGCCCTTGTAAGCAAGGCCTTCCGTACATGATTTTATTGGCCGACAGCCCGGGCAGATGCTCAGGACTTAGTCCAACGATGCGTCAGTTGCCAGCTCTTTGCTAACCAAAGCCATATGCCACCCACCGCCCTCCAAACTATACCCATCACCTGGCCCTTCAGTGCAGGGGCTTGACATGGTTGGACCCCTTGAAGGAGGAACCCACAAGCAAAAATACCTCTTGGTCATGGTGGATAAATTCACCAAATGGATAGAGGCCAAGCCTGTTAAGGCGGCGAATCCGGACGATGATAGACTTCATATCGAGGGTCGTACACCGTTACGGCGTCCCCCACAACATCATCACTAATAACGGCACGAACTTTACCGCCGACGAGGTCAAACTCTGGTGCAAAAACATGGGCATCAAGCCCGACTATGCTTTAGTCTATCACCCACAAACTAATGGTCAAGTCGAGCAAGCAAATGGTCTAATTATGAGCGGCATTAAACCCAGATTAGTGCGGTCCCTCAACGAATCTAACACGCACTGGGTAGAGGAGCTCGACTCTATACTCTGGGGGCTGCGGACCACGCCGAATCGCACCACCGGATTCACACCATTCTTTATGGTATCTGGCCTTGAGGCAGTCCTTCCCTGCGACATAATTCATGACTCACCTCGCGTGCGCATGTACGAAGAAAGAGAAGCCGAACTCGATCGGCAGGACAGTTTGGGCGCCTTGGAGGAGGAGCGTGACGTGGCAAAAGCCTGTTCCGCATTCTATCAACAGCAGGCTCGAAGATATCAAAGCAGAGAAGTACGGGCCAAAACTTACAATGTTGGCGAGTTAGTTCTACGCCTGCCGGACAAGAAAAAGGACAAGCTCAAGCCCAAATGGGAAGGTCCCTTTATTATTGACCAAGTCCTGACTGGTGGAGCGTACCGTCTGCGAGATGCATCGGATAACCGACTCGAGCCAAACCCATGGAACGCAACCCATCTCCGAAGATTCTACGCCTACCGCCGGACTCTGTGTTCGTCTCCTTCCTCTGTCTATTTTTTACACATTAGATGTCTTATATTTCTCTCCTTCTCCCTCCCCTTCTCTTACAGCCTTTAAGGGCTCGTTCGCGCCTTGTTCGCTAACAATTGACGCGCTATCCGCGCTCATTATACCTGGGGGCTTCTTTAACAGAAGCTTATTTATACGGGCTTCATGCCCGTCACACTTCCGCATGTACCTTTTATTCACCATTATATGCATCGATATGACTTAAGGTTTGGCCAAGCTGGGTTGCCTGGCTCCTGTGCTTACCCCTACGTTCCCGATTGTTCGGCTAGGCGGTAAAGGGAGCACCTCTGCGATTGTTACTTGCCGGGTCAGCGGATGTGTACCTCGACTGGGTGAAGCCAAAGCTAGAGTTCTTAAGGGAATATTCGGTCGGTGAACTAAAGATGATTTCTCACTTATTTATTTATCTGCCCCAGATGCTTTTACTGCTTTTTACTTGATCTGGACATGCACTTTAGGGCATGCCTCCCAGGGAAAGGAACCCTTAACGGAACTATTCTCCCTGGAAGATTTTTCTTACTAACCATGTAATATAACATAACTAGTTGGGCACTTGTATGTTCAAGCACTAATGACCCCTACGCCTGGTCTCCACGCATGCCCCGGTTCTTACATAACCGCGAGGGTATTCGGACACACTCCGGACTATCGGGTCCCGAGGTTGAAGCGAAAAGGTCCGCCATGACAAACGATCTACAATCCGGCTAGAAGGCATTTTACATGTCATCTTAAATTACATAGTCAATTTGGTGAGTATATTCCTCTTCAATACCATCCAACAGGCTGTCTAGTTTACTGATCTGTTGGGAATATTAATGACCCCACTCTACGGCCGTACACTAAGCTCACGAGGATCTCCTTCCCATCGGGCCCCACAGGTCCGACCTCGGCCATGTGGTTTGGGTCAGCCTTAACCGTGTACCGCGTCTTCACCATGGCCCGAGCCTCCCTGGCGCCTTTGACGAACCGATATCTTCCATAATCGGAAGCGCCCGAGCTCCCTTAAGCTTCTCTGCAAGCTCTCCAAGGCCTTCGGGCATGGAGACAGAGATGGCCACAAGGCACAGGCAGCGCCTTTCATCACTGCCGAACTTCGTTAAATGCAGTTGTAAGCTTCGGGAAGAAGGTCACCCGTAGAACCGGGCATTTCCTCCGCAGGACGACCTGTTAGCATACCTACAGACATAACTCTATTAGTCGACTTCCTCGCCGAACTCTTTTTCAAAGTTCTTTCAAGCACTTACTAAACATGCCGCGTCGAACCCGCCGATTCTCCTTAACGGAGTCTGACAACTGGGCACGAACATCCTTTAGTTCCTCGCCCAGCTGGTGTTGGCATATTGGAGATTATTCTTCTCCTGCCTCACCCTCGTAAGCACGCTCTCGCTAGCCTTTAACCGGCGCAAGAGTTGTTGCTTGTCCGGATCTACTCCAGCGCCATCTGCAATGATATTGTCAGATTTGCACACACTCCGCACTTCACAACATACTTATCTTTCAAAGCGTATATTACGGAGGGGTCTCCTTGGCCTCCCTGCCGGCTAGTCTTGACCTCAAGTTGGGCTTTGCACTCTTCCAGCTCACAGGACAGTTGGGTATTCTTTTACGTAAGATTACGCATAACAAATGATCCTTAAATCAGTTATTCTAACTGTTTCCAAGTCTCGAGACTCTTGACATATATAATCATCAAATTTTCTCACCCGTATGTCTTTCACATACTGCTCCGTGGCTCTGGCTAGACCATTTTGAGCGGCACGGAGGTACGCATATCCCGAATTGAAGGCGTCCAATGCCTCTTGGGAGAAACAAGCGTCACGAAGAACTGTCCGGCGACGCCTGTGGTTCATGGCACTCTCCACCTCGGAATTGGTGGTAGACATCCCGTCCGCATCCTCTGTCGGAGGAGCGTCCGGTGCACGCCTCGTGTTCGCCTTGGAGCCTGGCTGGTGGTAGCGCGATTGGCAACCTCTCCGGATATAGTCCGGCGAGCGCTCTTTTTCCTGAAGAGAGCACGAGCATTAGTATGCCTTGAAGGAATAAAACCTGGGAATAAGATGACACGCCATACCGTTGTGCCGACGTCTCAGTCCGGACCGCAATTCTTTTCAGCCTGCTGGGCCTTGCTGCCCCTTGTTGGCTAGCCATCGCAGGCTCGGCCTTCCGCCTCAAGCACTTCCCCTGCAAAAACACCATTGGTATACGGTGATAAAAAATGAACACGGATGGATCATTTTAAAAGTACTGGGACTTCGGTCTCGGTTACTTGTGAGGCTAGAAGCAGTCCGGGATAATCGGCCGTAACGGCCACCAAGGCATTGATCTTGCTCAATTGATAAAATACACCATCGATCAGCTCCACGGATATGTCCAGATCCTCTTGGGAGGCCGGATCGAGGGACCGTTCCGGATCCTCGGGTTGTGGAGGAGGGCTGTTTATATCCTTTACGGCCCGACGCAATTCCTGCGTCGAAATCACAAGATGAGATACTTAACCACGGGAATATGGAACAGATGGGCAAAAAGAAGTGTCCGCTTACCCAGTTTGGGGGATTGTACATAGAAAATCCGCCCTGTGGATTGACGCGGAGAAATTCCTCCTTTTCTCCCTTGTACAATGCGGACAAGATCTTCGTCAGAGCGGCAACCGATCCCGGTGTAACACCCCGGAAGTAACTTTCCATATTTGTAACTCCAACTCTTGCCATTTTCGGCATTGATATGTGATATTCCCTCTGTGGTTGGGTTTTTCTTCATTTTGCATTTTGTCCATGTCATGCATTTTATTATGTCATCATGTGCATCGCTTTTGCATACGTGTTCGTCTCATGATTCGAGCATTTTTCTCGTTGTCCGTTTTGCAATCCGCACTCCTATCTCCCCGGCGGTCCTTTTACGTTTTTCCGTGTGCGGGTATTAAACCTTCTCGAAATGGACCGAGGTTTGTCTAGTGGCCTTGGTATACCACCCGTAGACCACCGGTCAAGTTTCGGGTCATTTGGAGCTCGTTTGGTACTCCAATGGTTAACCGCACTCTCGCAAAGGCCTCTTTTAAGTTGCAGCCCAACACCCCTCCAAAACAGCCCAATAACCCATCTAAGTCACTTCCATGCTCTCCGTCGTTCGATCTAGATCGTGTGGGCGAAAACTACACCTCATTTGGACTCTCCTAGCTCCCTCTATGCCTATTTAAACATCTCCCCCGTCCAATTCCCGGATCATCCCCCCGAAACCCTAGCAAATTTCCCCCTCCGCGCCGCCGGACACGTCCGGACGAGCCGGACGCCTCCGCCCGTCGCCGCCAGCCAATCGCAGGCTACCACGTCAGCTGCCCGGGCGCCCCACATCGCCCGCAGCGCCCGGCCCTTGAGTCAGTAAACCCTCAAACGCCGCCCAGCGCCGCCGCCGCCGCCCGCCAGCAGGCGCCCGCCCCGCCAGCAGGCGCTCCGCCCGCCCGCCGCCGCCGTCCGCCGCCACCTCGGCCGCCCGGAACCGCCCGCCGCCGCGGCCTCCTCGCCGCCAAACCCGCGCGCCTCGCCGGCCCGGTAGCTCGGCCCGGGCCACCGCCCCTCCGGCCGGCGCCCCGACCCCGGCCGCCTCCTCCGGCGAGCTCCTCCACCGCCGTCGCCAGATCCGATCGGGTCGGGCCCCGATCCGATCTCGGTTCCCGCGCCCGTTGACCTCTCTCCCCCCTCATTTTTCTCTAAGTCTTTTCATATCTATGATTTTGTTGCATTTTCTCGGTAGTGTAACTTTGCATCTGTAGGTTCATTTTGCGTGTTTAATATGTCAATATGTTCGTCTCGAAGAGTAGATCATTTCATCGCATTGCATCATTTTCATTTAAGCTCATCTTGATGCCCGAAATGCTGTTGGAAGAGTGCTATGTGATGTTAGTTTCTGTTTCGTAACAGAACTTGCACTTTTGTTATTTTTTCCATGATTGATGTGTGCACCCTATGAATTTGAGTCCTACATGTGTTTTGAAATATGACATGCCATCTTTCCAGGGGTATTTGCCTTGTATTTTTGTGGTCTATGTGGTGACTAGCACAAGCATGCAAAGTAGGTGTCCTGATGTTGCTGATTTCAGCCCTGTTTTAGCTGATTTTGATGCCATGTTAACTTGATGCTACCGAGAGATCCATGCATATTTTGAGATACTTCAGTAAGGATGTTTTGTTAAGCATGTCTTGCTCTATCCATCCATGCCCTTTTTTGCAATTATGGAGTGCCATAGCTTGAGTAAATCGAGCTCTACTTTTGCTATCAAATGTTTCCTGGCAGATTGTTTACGTGTTATTCAATTTTGCCAAGCTTGTTGTGGTTGATCCATTTATGCTATGTTATTGTTCTTGCCATGTATGACTTCTATGCCATGTCTTCTTGATGTATGCATGCTTAGTTTATCTTTTAAGACTCTGTAGTGAGTGCATTGAGCTTGTAAACATGCCTACTTGTTATCAGTTTTTGACATGCCATGTTGCTGAATCTGTTAACGGAACTTTCAATATTGGCATGGGTGTTACTATATTTTCTGATCCTTTTTGGCTTATGGTCAGTAAGGGACTTTTGTTCTATGCTTTGAGTAGATTCATACCGTGCCTTGTTTTGATATTTTAAGTTCCTGTAGCATGTAGTTTTCTTGCTCTGAACATTGCAACCTGATGCTGTTTTGCCATGTCCAGCCTGATATTTTGTGCACTTTTGCCATGCTTGTTTGAACCTGTTATGATGTGATTTAGCTTGAAGCTCAGTGCTCATCTTTTGTCAAGCATCTTGTGTAGATCACTGCCATATACTTTGTTGATACGTTTGGTTGCAGTAGCTTAATTTCTTGTTGCTTGCTAAGTGGCATCATGCTGTTAATGGCAGATTTGTGCCATTCTTGTTTTGCTTGTCATTTCCAAACCGTGCATCCGATTCGGTGATCTTTATATCGATTTCAACCGAAATCATCTCATCTTTCAGTGGCATACTTGGTTTGCCAAGTTGATGCCTGGTTCATCATTTTCCTTCCGGAGCGCATACGCATTGCATATCACATCCCGCATATCATGCCATATTTTGCATCATGTTGATTGTGCATTGCACCGTGAGTTATTGTGGTTCCTTTGTTTGTGTTCTTGCTTTGGGTCGAGCCGGGAGACGAGTCCGTGAACGAGGAACCTGTTGAGAACGCCACGAGGATCAAGCTTTCGACAACTCCGAGAACATTGCGAGCAAGATGACCATACCCTCGAAATCACTTCTATCTTTGCTATGCTAGTTGCTCGCTCTTTTGCTATGCCTATGCTGCGATGCCTACCACTTGCTATATCATGCCACCCATATTGCCATGTCAGCCCTAACCATCCTTTCCTAGCAAACCGTTGATTGGCTATGTTACCGCTTCGCTCAGCCCCTCTTATAAGCGTTGCTAGTTGCGGTGAAGTGAAGTTTGTTCCTTATTGGAACATGGAGATGTGTTCCTTGTTGGAACATGTTTACTTGTTGGGGATATCACAATATATATCTGCTATAATTAATACATCTATATACTTGGTAAAGGGTGGAAGGCTCGGCCTTATGCAGTGTTTTGTTCCACTCTTGCCACCCTAGTTCCGTCATACCGGTGTTATGTTCCTTGATTTTCGCGTTCCTTACACGGTTGGGTGATTCTGGGACCCCTTGACAGTTCGCTTTGAATAAGACTCGTCCAGCAAGGCCCAACTTTGGTTTTACCATTTGCCACCTAAGCCTTTTCCCCGGGTTTTCGCGAGCCCGAGGGTCATCTTATTTTAAACCCCGGGCCAATGCTCCTCACGAGTGTTGGTCCAAACTAGAGCACCGTCTTGGGACCATTCCTGGGCAACTTGGATTAGGTCGGTTCCTCAGACGCTTCGCTTATCCGGTGTGCCACGAGAGCGAGATATGTGCAGCTCCTATCGGGATTTGTCGGCTGTCAGGCGGCTTTCTTGGTCTTGTTTTATTCTTTGTCGAAATGTCTTGTAGTCCAGGATTCGAGATTGATCGGGTCTTCCGGTAGAAGGAATATCCTTCGTTGACCGTGAGAGCTTATAATGGGCTAAGTTGGGACACCCTGCAGGGTAATATCTTTCAAAGCCGTGCCATGATTTATGAGGCAGATGGGAATTTGTTAATGTCGGTTGTAGAAAACCGAAGTTGACCTCAATTAAAATACACATCAACGCGTGTGTAACCGTGATGGTCTCTTCTCGGAGTCCGGGAAGTGAACACGATGTTGGAGTTATGTCGGCGTAAGTAGTTCAGGATCACTTCTTGATCGCTACTAGCTTCACGACCGTGCCTTGCTCCTCTTCTCGCTCTCTTTGCGAAGTAGCCACCATATATGCTAGTCGCTTGCTGCAGCTCCACTATACTACTCTGTCCTTCCTATAAGCTTAAATAGTCTTGATCTCGCGGGTGTGAGATTGCTTTGAGTCCCGTGACTCACGAGATACTTCAAAACAGATTGCAGTGCCGGCGAAGCGGTCTGGGTGACCCAACCGAGCTCAAGTGGGAGTTCGACGAGGAACGTGGTCGTTACTATGTGTCTTTTCACGATGATCGATAGTGGTGCCCAGTTGGGACGATCGGGGATCTGTGTAGCATTTGGGGTATCTTCTTTATTTTGGTTCCGTAGTCGGACCTTGAGTGTACTCTGAATGATGGATGTTTATTTATGTATTGTGTGAAGTGGCGACTGTAAGCCAACTATGTATCTTTTTCCCTGATGTATTACATGGGTTGTGTGAAGATTACCTCACTTGCGACATTGCTTTCAATGCGGTTATGCCTCTAAGTCGTGCCTCGACACGTGGGAGATATAGCCGCATCGAGGGCGTTACAAGTTGGTAATCGAGCCTTCCCGACTTAGGAGCCCCCTACTTGATTGTTCTTTGGCGTTGTTGAGTCTAGAATGGAAAAATGTTTTGAGTCTTAGGATTATATATATCGGAGAGTAGGATTCTTTTTACTTCCCGGTCCTTAAAGCTCTGTGAGGTATCTGACGTAGTGTTTTGGCTCTTCTCTCCTCAAATTTCACTAAAAAAATTTTTAGGATCACGTGGGTATCTTGGAATCGTTCCGATGGTTTTGTGGCGAGAACATTGTTCTTGGTGCCTCGACATTTAGGGGTTGTGGCGGTGTCCCGGGGAGTTGAGCTCCGAGGTGTTGTCGTCACAATTTTATCGTTGCTGATTCTGGAATACGAGTTTTGCCGACATCGAAATCTCTTTTGTGCAGTTGTTGGTGAGATAACCACGATAGCCCGATCTTGGCGAGTGCGGGAGTATTGCCATGACTTGTATAACGGATGTTTTTGAAGGTCGAGGTACCACGATTTCCGAGGATTTCTTGGTTATGTGTTGACGGATGGATACAATTTGGATCTAGGTATTGTTAGTTTGGGTGATATATTTTGTGTCCCCTGTATCCCCAACACCAGATTGCATAACCAGAAAGTTTCGGGAGTTTATAGGTGGGAATTCTAGTAGCTTACAGGATATCTTTCCGACAGATGTATGATTTGAGATTGGGGTTCAAAGTTTAGTGGTCCGCCCATTCACGGTCGATTTACGATTGGTCGCGAGGGCGTCTTAAAGAATCCTTGGCTATGCTGATTCGGGGCGTCTTGTTTGTCATTCATGACGGCCGCTATCGTCGTGCCCGTGTGGGCCCCACCACGAACACTTTGGGCTAAATCTCTATCATGTGTTTGTTCCGGCTCATTCTAGAAGCCAATCTTTTGTTTTCAGTTGTGATATTCGATTTGTTTCTAAGGCAGATGTTGTTTCCATATCCTTTATCTAAGTGGCTTCTCACCTTAATGGACGTGTGATGATTAACTTTGGAAGTCATTCGTTCGTTTTTGTTCGAATGTTTATTGTGAAGACTATATGTTGCAATTTCTATCCGTTGATTCAACTTGTCTATTTGTCTATCAAAGGACTAACGGATGTCACCCTCTTCAGGATGGCTCATGCTTAGCGTCACGAATCCGGATCGCAATGATGGGGATCGATCGAATCCTCCACCTCCACCTCCGCCTCCGGAGGCACGGCAAGCTATCATGGCAGCCACCAATGCCAATGCTCGAGATGATTTTGCAGCTCTTGCAAGAACGTACTCAAGGGCAAGGCAGTCAAGGAAATCAAGGTCAAGGCAACAATCAGCCGCACTTTGCTACTCTCGGTCAGTTCCTCGCTAATCAGCGAAGTCTTTCGGTTCTCGTGTCCGAGGCCACGGCTGACGATTGGCTTGTGGACATCTGCAAGAATTTTGATTGTAGCAATGTCAGACCTGAGGACTTTGTCAAGTTTGCATCGTTTCAACTCAAGGATCAAGCTGCTGAGTGGTACCAGCAATACAAAGCTTCCAGAGGAGGTCGTGTCATTACCTAGGATGAGTTCCGTCGTGATTTCAGAGCTCATCACATTCCGAAAAGTGTTGTTGAGAGCAAGCGTGAGGAGTTCCGCAATCTCAAGCAGGGCAACATGTCTGTCTATCAATACAATATCCAGTTCGAAGCTCGCTCGTTTTGCTAAGCAAGGCGTTCACGATGAAAAGAGTATGATCTATCAATTCAGAGGTGGTGCGAGAGAA
Organism: Aegilops bicornis; assembly: GCA_021605145.1. Taxonomy (NCBI): domain Eukaryota; kingdom Viridiplantae; phylum Streptophyta; class Magnoliopsida; order Poales; family Poaceae; genus Aegilops; species Aegilops bicornis. Next base: position 244,260,529 of record CM038674.1, read on the forward strand.
GATCTGCAATTAGCTCTTGTGCTTTTGAGCGAGATAAGTATGATGATTTCTACAACATGGCTCTGAAGCAAGAAGCTGCCCAGCTCAAACGTGAGGCTTCTAAGAAGAGAATCGGGGATGCGATTCAGTCTTCTTCTTCCTCTCAAGTGGCAGCTAAGCAGCGAAGTTTTACCTTCCTCCTCCTCCGTTCCGTCGGCCTTATCGGCGAGAAGAACTTCGGTGGCCGTGGATCTTCCCACCCACCCAACCCAAGCTATCAGAACAAGTCTAATTCTCAAGCTCCAAGGTCAAGTGCTCCTTATCACCGTCCGCTCTCAGAGGTGACTTGCAACAAGTGTCAGCAGAAAGGTCACTATGCGAACAAGTGCTTCAACCAAAGGCGCCTTCCGCCTCCTCCTCTGTGAAATCTTCCAGCAATGCAGTGGTCAAGCATAATCCCAAGTCTGCAAAGGTGAATATGATGAATGCAGCTCAAGAAGAGGATTCTTCTGATGTGATAATGGGTAATCTCTCAGTTAATGATATTCCTGCAAAAGTCTTATTTGATACTGGTGCATCACATTGTTTCATGTCAAGATCGTTCTTTGCAAAGAATGATTTTTCTTGGTCTTACCTGGATAAACCATTGGGTGTTATTTCTCCGTGAAGTCAATGAGAGCCAACTCAATAGTTCATGATGTCTCTATCAAGATGGGAGATTATAGATTTCTTTCTAAACCAATTGTTCTTGGTGACTCGGATATTGATCTTATTCTCGGAATGGTGGCTTTCTCGGCACAAAGCTCAGCTTGATTGTGCTGCCGGGGAATTCAATTGACTCACTCTTCTAATGATGTGATCATCTATGCCGCTCGTGATGAAACCATTCGGTTGTTTTCTCTCAATGAGAAGGGCGAATTGGATGCTATCTCTCGATTCGGTCGTTTGTGAGTACCAAGATGTCTTTCGGAAGAGCTTCCGGGAATGCCTCCTCATCGGCCCGATTGAGTTCGTTATTGATCTTGAGCACGGCATCGAACCCGTTTGCAAGCGTCCATACAAGCTTGGACCTAATGAGCTGAAGGAATTGAAGAAGCAACTTCGATGAACAAGAGCGTCTGGGTTTGATCGGACCGAGTTCATCTCCTTGGGGTTGTGGTGTTCTTTTGTCCGGAAGAAGGATGGCACGGACCGACCGTCGTCGATTACCGTCCATTGAATAAGAAGACAATCAAGAACAAGTATCCACTTCCCAACATCAATGAGCTTTTCGAGCAACTCAAAGGTGCTAAAGTGTTCTCCAAGCTTGACCTTCGTATGGGTTATCATCGATTCACATTCGTGAACAAGATATTCCCAAGACAACATTGAGAACAAGCTTTGGTTCTTATGAATATCTTGTCATGTCTTTCGGCCTCGTCAATGCTCCTCCAACTTTCTCTCGGATGATGAACTTCATATTCAACCCCTACACCAATGAATTCGTCTTGGTCTATCTTGATGATATTTTGGTCTTCTCCAAGAATAAGAAGGATCATGCCAAACATTTGCGATTGGTACTAGACAAGCTCGAGAGAGTATCAATTCTATGCGAAGTTCTCCAAATGTGAATTTTGGCTTGATGAAGTGCTTTATCTTGGTCATATCATCTCCGCCATAAGGGCATCGCTGTTAATCCCGAGAAGGTGTCCGCAATTGTGAATTGGGAACCTCCTCGGAATGTCAAGCAGCTCCGCATGCTTTCTTGGTCTTGCAAGCTATTGCGAAGATTCGTTGAGAATTTCTCCAAGATTGCAAAGCCTCTTTCCAACCTCCTCCGAAGCATGTGAAGTATGTACGGTCTCCCGAGTGTGGCGTTGCTTTCAATACCCTCAAAGAAAAACTTCGTCACAGCTCTGTCTTAACTCCTCTGATGAATCCAAGCCATTTAAAGTTTTACGTGATGCTTCTCTTCAAGGTCTCGGTCTTTGTGTTAATGCAAGAGAAGAGAGTTGTGGCTTATACCTCTCTTGATTGAAGCCCAACGAGAAGAACTACCCCACTCACGATCTTGAGTTGGCGGCAGTTGTCCATGCATTGATAACGTGGAGACATCTCTTGTTGGGAAGGAAAGTGGACATCTTCACCGATCACAAGAGTCTCAAGTACATCTTCACTCAGCCCAACCTCAACCTCGGGCAGACTCGATGGGTCGAAATGATTCAAGAGTACAACCCAAGTATTGAATATACTCCGGGAAAAGCCAATGTCATTGCAGATGCTTTGAGCAGGAAGGCTTACTGCAACAGTCTAATCCTCAAGCCCTTTCAACGGATCTCTGTGAAGCTTTCCATAAGCTGAATCTTCAAGTTGTTCCTCAAGGCTTTCTTGCCAACCTCATAGTCTCTCCTACTTTGGAAGATCAGATTCGTGAGGCTCAACTTCTGGATACCATGGTGAAAAAGGTGAAGCGTGGTATCGACAAGGGCATTTCCAAGTACAAGTGCTTCCACGTTGATGACAAAGATACTCTTTTCTTTGAGGACCGGATTGTGGTTCCTAAGGGTGATCTGAGAAAAGTCATTATGAGCAGGGCTCACAATTCGCTTCTATCCATTCATCACGGAAGTACGAAGATGTACCATGATCTCAAGCATTCATATTGGTGGACTCGAATGAAGCGAGAAATTGCTCAATTCGTGAATGAGTGTGATGTCTGCGAGAAGAGTGAAAGCGAGAACACCAAAGACCAGGTGGTCTCCTCCAACCTCTTGCTATTCTGAATGGAAGTTTGATCATATTGAAATGGACTTCGTGACTGGATTTCCAAAGTCCAAGCGTGGAAATGATGCTATCTTCGTTGTCATTGACAAGCTTACTAAAGTGGCTCATTTTCTTCCTATCAAAGAATCCATCATAGCAGCTCAGTTGGCAGAGCTATACACCTCCAGGATTGTCTCCTTGCACGGCATTCCACAATTGATCTCTTCAGACCGTGGCAGCATCTTTACCTCCAAGTTTTGGGATTCTTTTCAGAAGGCCATGGGCACCAACATTCGTTTCAGCACAGCTTTCCACCCTCAAACAAGTGGCCAAGTCGAGCGAGTTAATCAAATCCTTGAAGATATGCTCAGGGCTTGTGTCATTTCTTTCGGTATGAAGTGGGAAGATTGTCTTCCATATGCCGAGTTCTCCTACAACAAGAGCTTCCAAGCGAGTTCGGGCAAGGCCCCATTCGAAATTCTCTATGGCGTAAAGTGCCGTACTCCTCTCAATTGGTGCGAGGCGGTGTGAACGCCAACTTCTTGGCAATGACTTGATCACGAAGCGAAGAAATGTGCCAAGTCATTCGTGAGAATCTCAAAGTCAGCGCAATCGCGCCCGGAAAGAGCTATTATGATGATAAGCACCGTGATGTGGCTTTTGAAATCGGAGACCATGTCTACCTCGCGTCTCTCCAATGAAAGGCACTTTCGTCGCCCGGTATCAAAGGGAAGCTTGCCCCTAGATACGTGGGTCCTTTCAAGATCATTGGGAAAAGAGGCGATCTCGCCTATCAACGAGCTTCCATCCAACTTTGCAAGCGTGCACGATGTGTTTCACGTGTCACGCCTTCGCAAGTGCTTCAAGACTCTGAACGCACTATCAACTTCAAGAGATTGACCTTCAAGAAGATCTCTCTTATCATGAGCACCCGTTGCTATTCTCGAAGAAACCGGCGCAAGACTCGCAACAAGTCAATCAAATTCCTGAAAGTGAAGTGGTCACACCATTCCGACCGAGAAGCCACAGGGAGCGCGAGGATCACCTCCGTTCGAATATCCGGAGTTCTTTCAGTCCTAGATCTCGGGACGAGATCCTCTTGTAGTGGTGGAGTGTTGTAACACCCCGGAAGTAACTTTCCATATTTGTAACTCCAACTCTTGCCATTTTCGGCATTGATATGTGATATTCCCTCCGTGGTTGGGTTTTTCTTCATTTTGCATTTTGTCCATGTCATGCATTTTATTATGTCATCATGTGCATCGCTTTTGCATACGTGTTCGTCTCATGATTCCGAGCATTTTTCTCGTTGTCCGTTTTGCAATCCGGCACTCCTATCTCCCCCGGCGGTCCCTTTTACGTTTTTCCGTAAAGCGGTATTAAACCTTCTCGAAATGGACCGAGGTTTGTCTAGTGGCCTTGGTATACCACCCGTAGACCACCGGTCAAGTTTCGGGTCATTTGGAGCTCGTTTGGTACTCCAATGGTTAACCGCACTCTCGCAAAGGCCTCTTTTAAGTTGCAGCCCAACACCCCTCAAAAACAGCCCAATAACCCATCTAAGTCACTTCCATGCTCTCCGTCGTTCGATCACGATCGTGTGGGCGAAAACTACACCTCATTTGGACTCTCCTAACTCCCTCTATGCCTATTTAAACATCTCCCCCGTCCAAATCCCGGATCATCCCCCCGAAACCCTAGCAAATTTCACTCCGCGCCCTTGGACACGTCCGGCGAGCAGATCCGCCCGTCGCCGCCAATAATCGCCTTGAGCTGCCACGTCGGCCGGCGCCCACATCGCCCTTTTCGCGACGGCGAGTCAATGGCAAACCCTCAACCCGGCGCCGCCCGTAGCGCCCGCCGCCGCCGCCCGCGCCAGCAGAGCGCCCGCCCGCCGCCCGCCGTCCGCCGCCACCTCGGCCGCCCGGCCCGCCCGCGCCGCCGCCGCCAAGCGGCTCCGACGCCGCCCAGCCCTCGCCGCCGACCCGCGCCTCGCCCGGGCCGCTCCGGCCCGCCGGCAGCCACCGCCCCTCGGCCCGGCGCCCGACCCGGCCGCCTCCTCCGGCGAGCTCCTCCACCGCCGTCGCCAGATCCGATCGGGTGGGCCCCGATCCGATCTCGGTTCCCGCCCGTTGACCTCTCCCCCCTCATTTTTCTCCAAGTCTTTTCATATCTATGATTTTGTTGCATTTTCTCGGTAGTGTAACTTTGCATCTGTAGGTCCATTTTGCGCGTTTAATATGTCAAAATGTTCGTCTCGAAGAGTAGATAATTTAATCTCATTGCATAATTTTCATTTAAGCTCATCTTGGTGCCCGAAATGCTGTTGGAAGAGTGCTATGTGATGTTAGTTTCTGTTTCGTAACAGAACTTGCACTTTTGTTATTTTTTCCATGATTGATGTGTGCACCCTATGAATTTGAGTCCTACATGTATTTTGAAATATGCCATGCCATCTTTCCAGGGGTATTTGCCTTGTATTTTTGTGATCTATGTGGTGACTAGCACAAGCATGTAAAGTAGGTGTCCTGATGTTGCTGATTTCAGCCCTGTTTTAGCTGATTTTGATGCCATGTTAACTTGATGCTACCGAGAGATCCATGCATATTTTGAGATACTTCAGTAAGGATGTTTTGTTAAGCATGTCTTGCTATATCCATCCATGCCCTTGTTTGCAATTATGGAGTGCCATAGCTTGAGTCAATCGAGCTCTACTTTTGCTATCAAATGTTTCCTGGCAGATTGTTTACGTGTTATTCAATTTTGCCAAGCTTGTTGTGGTTGATCCATTTATGCTATGTTATTGTTCTTGCCATGTATGACTTCTATGCCATGTCTTCTTGATGTATGCATGCTTAGTTTATCTTTTAAGGCTCTGTAGTGAGTGCATTGAGCTTGTAAACATGCCTACTTGTTATCAGTTTTTGACATGCCATGTTGCTGAATCTGTTAACGAAACTTTCAATATTGGCATGGGTGTTACTATATTTTCTGGTCCTTTTTGGCTTATGATCAGTAAGGGACTTTTGTTCTATGCTTTGAGTAGATTCATTCCGTGCCTTGTTTTGATATTTTAATTTCCTGTAGCATGTAGTTTTCTTGCTCTGAACATTGCAACCTGATGCTGTTTTGCCATGTCCAGCCTGATATTTTGTGCACTTTTGCCATGCTTGTTTGAACCTGCTATGATGTGATTTAGCCGAAGCTCAGTGCTCATCTTTTGTCAAGCATCTTGTGTAGATCACTTCCATATACTTTGTTGATACTTTTGGTTGCAGTAGCTTAATTTCTTGTTGCTTGCTATGTGGCATCATGCTGTTAATGGCAGATTTGTGCCATTCTTGTTTTGCTTGTCATTTCCAAACCGTGCATCCGATTCCGGTGATCTTTATATCGATTTCAACCGAAATCATCTCATCTTTCCAGTGGCATACTTGGTTTGCCAAGTTGATGCCTGGTTCATCATTTTCCTTCGGGCCTTTATCGCATTGCATATCACATCCGCATATCATGCCATGTTTTTGCATCATGTTGATTGTGCATTGCACCGTGATTTATTGTGGTTCCTTTGTTTGTGTTCTTGCTTTGGGTAGAGCCGGGAGGCGAGTGCGTGAACGAGGAACCTGTTGAGAACGCTTACGAGGATCAAGCTTTCGACAACTCGAGAACATTGCGAGCAAGATGACCATACCCTCGAAATCACTTCTATCTTTGCTATGCTAGTTGCTCGCTCTTTTGCTATGCCTATGCTGCGATGCCTACCACTTGCTATATCATGCCACCCATATTGCCATGTCAGCCCTAACCATCCTTTCCTAGCAAACCGTTGATTGGCTATGTTACCGCTTCGCTCAGCCCCTCTTATAGCGTTGCTAGTTGCAGGTGAAGCTGAAGTTTGTTCCTTGTTGGAACATGGAGATGTTGTTCCTTGTTGGAACATGTTTACTTGTTGGGGATATCACAATATATATCTGCTATAATTAATACATCTATATACTTGGTAAAGGGTGGAAGGCTCGGCCTTATGCACAGTGTTTTGTTCCACTCTTGCCACCCTAGTTCCGTCATACCGGTGTTATGTTCCTTGATTTTCGCGTTCCTTACACGGTTGGGTGATTTATGGGACCCCCTTGACAGTTCGCTTTGAATAAGACTCGTCCAGCAAGGCCCAACTTTGGTTCTACCATTTGCCACCTAAGCCTTTTCCCCGGGTTTCGCGAGCCCGAGGGTCATCTTATTTTAAACCCCGGGCCAATGCTCCTCTCGAGTGTTGGTCCAAACTAGAGCACCGTCTTGGGACCATTCACGGGCAACTTGGATTACGTCGGTTCTGTCAGACGCTTCGCTTATCCGATGTGCCACGAGAACGAGATATGTGCAGCTCCTATCGGGATTTGTCGGCTGTCGGGCGGCTTTGCTGGTCTTGTTTTATTGCTGTCGAAATGTCTTGTAGTCCGGGATTCCGAGATTGATCGGGTCTTCTCGGTAGAAGGAATATCCTTCGTTGACCGTGAGAGCTTATAATGGGCTAAGTTGGGACACCCCTGCAGGGTAATATCTTTCGAAAGCCGTGCCCGCGGTTATGAGGCAGATGGGAATTTGTTAATGTCCGGTTGTAGAAAACCCGAAGTTGACCTCAATTAAAATACACATCAACCGCGTGTGTAACCGTGATGGTCTCTTCTCGTGAGTCCGGGAAGTGAACACGGTGTTGGAGTTATGTCGGCGTAAGTAGTTCAGGATCACTTCTTGATCGCTACTAGCTTCACGACCGTGCCTTGCTCCTCTTCTCGCTCTCTTTTCTTGAAGTAGCCACCATATATGCTAGTCGCTTGCTGCAGCTCCACTATACTACTCTGTCCTTCCTATAAGCTTAAATAGTCTTGATCTCGCGGGTGTGAGATTCGAGTCCCCGTGACTCACAGATACTTCAAAACAGTTGCGAGTGCCGACGAAGCCGGTGCGGTGACTCAACCGAGCTCAAGTGGGAGTTCGACGAGGAACGTGGTCGTTACTATGTGTCTTCCTGATGATCAGTAGTGGTGCCCAGTTGGGACGATCGGGGATCTGTGTAGCATTTGGGGTATCTTCTTTATTTTGGTTCCGTAGTCGGACCTTGAGTGTACTCTGAATGATGGATGTTTATTTATGTATTGTGTGAAGTGGCAACTGTAAGCCAACTATGTATCTCTTTCCCTGATGTATTACATGGGTTGTGTGAAGATTACCTCACTTGCGACATTGCTTTCAATGCGGTTATGCCTCTAAGTCGTGCCTCGACACGTGGGAGATATAGCCGCATCAAGGGCGTTACACCCGGCCCCTTACGGCCGCAGCGGGTGGCATCATCCTCCCCGTTGAAATCCCACATGGGGTGGCCTCTATACTGAAGCGGCTGCACCCCCCGCATAATGCATGTGGCCATGACCTCGATCATGGTCAGTCCGGAATGAGCTAACAACCTTATCTGGCTCATCAGGTAAAGGACGTCCTTGTCATTTTCCTTCTGAGGGCTCCATGGACGCCAACTTAGGCGCTTCTTCAAAGGAGCATTATTGAACTCAGGGAGGCCAATCCGAACAGGGTCCGGCAGGGGGACATCTTCTATATAAAACCATTCTGAAGGCCAGTCTTTGGACGCCTTCTTTGGGGTTCCGGATAGATATCCGGTCCCGGCGATGCGCCATAGTTCGGCTCCGCCCACTTGATATATCGACCCCTCCTGAGAACGGGGCACAAGGCAGAACAACTTCTTCCACAGCGCGAAATGAGCCTCGATGCCCAAAAACAGATCGCAAAGGGCTATGAAGCCCGCAATATCCAATATGGAGGCAGGCGTAAGGTTGTGCAACTGGAGGCCGTAGAACTCCAGGAGCCCCAGGTGAAACGGATGAATTGGAAATCCAAGCCCTCTTATCAAATAAGGGACAAGGCATACCCGCTCTCCTTCGGAGGGATTGGGGATGCTCTCCGCTTGCTCTCCACCATTATAGGTGGCAAGCCCGGCTTGAACCGGGACCATGTAGGCTGGGGAGAAACCTCTTGGCTTGGGCGTCATTAGCTCATGTCTTGGACGGAGCATCTCTCCCAATCTCCAGTGAGGGCTGGGAGGCGAGAAGGAGGAGCTGCGTCGGCCGCCATGATGGAATGGATCTCTGTCGGATGCGCTCCGATGAATGCTATGAAGGGAAGATGGTGTGATTCGGATCTAAATCCTCGTCTCTTTTATAGGCAGCTCATTTGTGCAGCTAGGGGGGTAAATGAAAAAACACCCTGGCTTTTCACATTCGTTTGACACGTGGAAGATGGCCATTATTGGGCGTAGAAGCCAAGGAGCGCAACATTCACCAGAAGCCGGGCACTATTCAACAGGTATATGGAATTTGGAGAAGAACCCGCCTTGCAATGCCGAAGACAAATCTGCGCGCCGGACTCATCGTCATTGACGCCTGGTTCGGGGGCTACTGAGGGAGTCCCGGATTAGGGGGTGTCCGGGTAGCCGAACTATAACCTTCGGCCGGACTCCTATACTATGAAGACACAAGATTGAAGACTTCGTCCCGTGTCTGGATGGGACTCCTTGGCGTGGAAGGCAAGCTTGGCAATACGGGTATGTAGATCTCCTACCACTGTAACCGACTCTGTGTAACCCTAACTCTCTCCGGTGTCTATATAAACCGGAGGGTTTTAGTCCATAGGACGAACAACAATCATACCATAGGCTAGCTTCTAGGGTTTAGCCTCTCTGATCTCGTGGTAGATCTACTCTTGTACTACCCATATCATCAATATTAATCAAGCGGTAGTAGGGTTTTACCTCCATCGAGAGGGCCCGAACCTGGGTAAAAACATCGTGTCCCTTGTCTCCTGTTACCATCCGCCTAGACGCACAGTTCAGGACCCCCTACCCGAGATCCGCCAGTTTTGACACCGACAGACACTAATAGCGGAGAACAAACGTAGAGATTATGGTAGGGTATGAAACCACCTCAAAGTTATTCTTTCGGATCAATCTATTCAAGAGTTCGTACTAGAATAACACCTTAAGACACAAATCAACCAAAACCCTAATGTCACCTAGATACTCCATTGTCACCTCAAGTATCCGTGGGCATGATTATACGATATGCATCACACAATCTCAGATTCATCCAACCAACATAAAAAGTACTTCAAAGAGTGCCCCAAAGTTTCTCTGGAGAATCAAGAACGTGTGCCAACCCCTATGCATAGGTTCATGGGCGGAACCCGCAAGTTGGTCACCAAGACATACATCAAGTGGCACATGATATCCCATTGTCACCACGGATAAGCACGGCAAGACATACATCAAGTGTTCTAACTCAATCCGATAAGATAACTTCAAAAAGGGGAAACTCAATTCGTAACAAGAGAGTAGAGGGGGAGAAGAAACATAAGATCCAACTATAATAGCAAAGCTCGCGATACATCAAGATCGTGCCAAATCAAGAACACGAGAGAGAGAGAGAGAGAGAGATCAAACACATAGCTACTGGTACATACCCTCAGCCTCGAGTGTGAACTACTCCTCCTCATCATGGATAGCGCCGGGATGATGAAGATGGCCACGGTGATGGGTTCCCCCCTCCGTGGGAGTCTGAACGGGCTCAAGAGGTTTTGGTGTCTACAAAGGCTTGCAGCGTGACGAAACTCCCGATCTATCTTACATTGCGGAAGTTTTAGGAGTGCGTGGGTATATATGGGTGAAAGAATGCGTCGGTGGAGCTACGGGGGCCCCACGAGGCAGGGGGCGCGCCCCCACCCTCATGGGCAGCCCGTATCTCCCCTGACGTGCACTCCAAGTTCCCTGGGTTGCTTTCCTTCCAAAAATAACTTCTCTAGTTGATTTCGTTCCGTTTTGACTCCGTTTGATATTCCTTTTCCTCGAAATACTGAAATAAGCATAAAACAACAAATCTGGGCTGGGCCTCCCGTTAATAGGTTAGTCCCAAAAATAATATAAAAGTGGATAATAAAGCCCAATATTGCCCAAAACAGTAGATAATATAGCATGGAGCAATCAAGAATTATAGATACGTTGGAGACGTATTAATGTCTTGAGGGCGCAGCTGAAAATTGGCTAGTACATCTTGGAAAAAATTTGAACCAGGAGGGCTGAAACCTCGACCCAGATGGTCAACAAACACGACTACCTCTCCGTCCTTGGGGGCAGGAGGATTTTCCAGGCCAGGGACCCTCCAGTGGATGACATCTTTCTTCGCTAAAACGCCCGTTTTAACGCAGTTGTTTAATTATTCTTCAGTCACTCGAGAAGGAGCCCAATTGCATTCATATACTTGCTTGGCCATGGCAATGAAAATCTGAAACATTATTGTTGCCGGTTTAAGATTTACAGTGGACAACTATACAACAATATAAGGGTGCAAGCATATTATCAAACCGGAGTTTGGCTGTTCGTAAACCGGAGTTTACTGATGGAGACAGTATAATGGTGAAGTGCATTGGCGGTTCAACAAGGGGACTAATGATATCTACCGGGTCGTCCTTTTTCTAAGGAGTTAAACCGCCTAATCTGATATTGAAGATACAAGTCCAAAGATGCATAAGTGAAGGAAAAACAGGTTTCACAAGTTGGTATTATAATTTGGATCTACCGCATGTCAGAAAAGGAAGATATATTCAGACCTAAATATTAGTACCGAAACAGTTGATGAAGGTTCAGATGGGATCTTCTACTTAAACGGGATTCATGGATGGAAAGAAAGGCTACGGCTATCACTATACAGAATAAATATCCAGGTTTGAATCAAAGAGCTATTACACAAACGACGAACACCGACGAACACTGACGAACACCTAGGAACACTGAAACCATAGAGACAGATCTATGGTGGAAGAACAGAGAGCTTACCGATGCTGATGGAAGAACGGAGAAGCACCGCGATTCTCTGGTACGTTCAGGGTGATGCAGCGGCCGGAGTTGAGGCAGAAGTGACAGTCGACGGTGGCGGCAGAGCTCCAAAGGTCGGGCAGCACAGGGAAGAGGATGAGATGAAGAGGTACGGGGGGAAATGGAAAGACCCCCTGGCCCTATTTATAAAGGCAAAATATAAGCGTCAGGCGCGAAAATCGAGGAGCCAGAAATTTGGATATAAGGCGGAGCCGTCGCCTCGATTGTCGGAGGCTCATTAATGAGGATGGGTTATATGCAGTTTTAAATAACATATGATGTCATGGCGGTTTACCTTGGTCCTGGAAAGTGACATCACGGCGGTTTACAGATTATGTGAAGATATTGAAGAAGAAATTTTCTTAAGTGTTCAGGACTGACATGAACCAGTTCAAATCAGTCTGGGGCCTAATGTTGGGGATATTACCACTGGGTGTAAACCGGCCAGGAAAGGCTGGGTTAACCCCATAAGTAGTCCATTATATTTGAAGCCCATGAAGACAGATGGAGACGCTTTACAAAGGCCCAGGGCCCAAAGCCGGTTTAAGGCCTGTAGACATAAACCAGTATTCATATGTATGCTTGTGTTGTAAGATAGAAAGAGCAGAGACCGAGCCGGACACGTTTATAAGCCGGCCTCGGGGTTATGTAAACCAACGGGCATCAACCCATGTATATAAGGGGACGACCCGACGGCGGTTCAAAAACAACAGACGACAACTCGAGACTCAGGCAAAGTGTATTCGCTCCCTGGTCATTGAAACCCCAGTAAATCCATCACAACTAGACGTAGGCTTTTACCTTCATCGTAAGGGGCCGAACTAGTATAAAACTCTCTTGCGTCCCTTGTCCGCTTTAACCCCTTTAAGCTAACCCGTAGTGTCGGGGAGGCTGATCGTACCCACGGACACCTATGGGGCCGGCGGAGCGGGCCCCTTTGTGGTTCGGAGGGGGGCGGAGGTCGCACGAAGAGCGGATCGAGGCGATGCACACGAGCGGTTTACCCAGCTGGAGCTCTCCGGAGAGATAAAACTCCCTCGCTGCTTGCTTGATCTATTGTGTTCTTGCTAGGGAGCAATGCGAGCTACAAAACCTAGCGTGAGTGTATCTAGTCTATGGCCAGTCGAATGAACCGAACCTTGCGAAAGACGCGAACCCAACCCTGCGAAAGACGTGAACCGAACCCCCTCTACGTTGCACTCGGGCCTCCTTTTATACGCTCAAGGGGTCTCCGACAGGTGGCAACATAGGCGGGGGTACGAATGTAAAAACAGGAGTTGGTACACCTACTTGAACAAAGGTACGGTGCAAAAATACCTAACTCTGAGGGCAAGGGACAAAAGCAATAAATGCATGTCGTTGTCGCCAAACAAAGGTAACAGAGACCGTCAGTGCGCCTCCGCCCGCCACGATGGCGAGCTTTGTCAGCGCCGCTCATCGCTGCTCTCCGCTGGCTGCACAGCTGCTCGACACGCGCCCATGGAACGGTCCCATGGCGACACGTCGCTGGGTGAGCTGGAGCGGAGATGGAGAGAAGTTGCATGCCACGGCAAGCGCCTTGCCGCGGCCGAATCCTTGTCGCGCCGGAGACTTGTCGCGCCCGAGCCTTCCCGGCAAGCTCCTCTTGCCGGGCCTTGTCTTATGCGTGCCTGGAGTGGCCTTCCCGACAAGCTCCTCTTGTCGGGGCCTTGTCTTCTCAATCTATTACTTTGTTCTTGAATGGCTCCAAGGGAGCCACGGAGGAGATTGGCGGTGGCGAGGCAAACCTTGCCGCGGGGTGCTGCAACTGTCCGTGCACGAGTACGGGATACTAGGGTACCCCTACTCTAGTACACCGACAGGAGCCCCGGCTGGGCGTGCACACGGTGCCGAGCGCTTGTCGGGCCAGGCCAGGCTGTGCACGGACAGCGCGGCCTCGACCACGCCGCAACCCGCCGGACCCACCACGATCCCCACTAACGGCACGCACCGGACGTGGCGTCGTGGCGAGAGATCGCGGCGTCGTGGGGGTTCTTTATTAATATAAGCGAACGTCCGCCCCTCCTCCCCTTTATAAGCGGAGGAAGCAGAGGCAGGCCGACCACTCCTGCCATTGCCGTCTTGTCAAGAAACCATCGCCGCCTCGCCTTTCTCCGGTGCGAAGAGAGCAACGCCCGCCTTTCGCCACAAGCACACTCACCGCCGTCGACCTCCTCCGCCCCCCTCGCCATGGCCCCGAAGGCCGATAAGGAGAAGGGCGTCAAGTCGGCCGAGGCGCAGCGGTTCGCGGAGCTGCGCAAGGAGCGAGCCGTCTTCCCCCCGCAGCTCGGCGCATGGGAGCTGCGGGACGTCTACTATCTTTTCTGGTCGACGGAGACTCGGGCGCATCCGCGCACGAGGGTGCTCCCCGCCACCGCCGCTGATCTGGCCCCAACAGGGTACCCTTTCTTCGCCCTTTTCTTCTATTGCGGTCTTTGCCCGCTGTATTCCGAGTTCTTTTGCGACATAATGAACACCTTCGGCCTCCACCTCCTTGATTTCACCCCCACCGCCATCTTGACCATGGCCGTTTCGCACATTTGTGCGAAAACTTTGTCGGGTCCACCGAACGTGGCACTCTTCCGCCATTTCTTTGTCCCCAGCGTCGAGAGAGAGGCCCCTTGCCGGAGGGATAGCACAGGTCTCTAGGATCGGCAAGAAAGAGGCCTACCTAGAGGGGGAGTTCGGAACAGGTGGGAGGAGTGGAGAGCCAACTGGTGCTGGGTCGTGAGGAGGACCCACGGCCCTTCACCTGCCGGCGCCAAAAACCCCAATTGCGCGGCAAGGATTGGAGTAACTTGGCGCCGGGAGGATGCGAGGCTGAAGATAGCTGTGACCAATCTGGGCCTCGGGCTTGCGGATTAACTATTGGCGCGGTTGGCGCAGACTTCATTCGCCGCCAGACGCTTCCCTTGCAGGAAAGGAGGAGGCCTGCTTGGGAGTTCCGAACGCGGCGGACATCATGAGGCTGCGCCGGGCCTGAATTGGAACTTCACCGTCATGGAGCTGGATTGATCTTTGCTCGAGCTGTTCAAGAACGACCCGAACACCCAGTGGTTCAGGGTTGCGCGAGGGGTCGTCCCAGCGTGCAACAACTCAGCGCTCGACCGCATCCGCGCCATGATGCCACTTTGTCGCGACTCCGCGGGATCGTCCCGACTGGCGAGAGCCCCGACGAGGTCGTGCAGCAATTCTTCGACAACTTGCAAGAGGTGCCGATCCTCCCGGCAAGCGAAGAGGCTCACCGGGACACCACCGGCAGGAGATGGCGTGGATCGCCACCAGAGCGGAGGAGGCGGCAACAGCCGCCGCTGGAGCCTTCGGGTTCACCGTGGAGGAGGCGGACGCGCGAAGGCGGCAAGCGCCGCTGGCGAGGGAGGTCGCCCGGCGAGGACGAAGCTTGTCGAGCTCGAGGCCGGACGAGTGGACTTCGCCGAGGGCGCTTCTTCCCTGCCGCCAAGCGACTTGCCACCAGCGAGCCCGGCTCCGCCGAGGAGGCGTCTCCGCAGGGTCGAGACGAGCCGGGCGACAGTCGGCCCAGCTGCAGCGCCGCTCGACGCGCTCCACCACGGCAAGCGAGGTTGCAGCTGGGCGCCAAACTGCAGCGACAAGCGGGCGGAATCTTCTCGAGCCGCTGCCGACGCCCCGCTTAAGCGGCCAAGAGAGCCCACTCCCCCGCCTCATCGCACCGGAGGCGGGCCGGAGTTTGACTTCTTCGCGCTCAACTCCGAGGAGGAAGGCGAAGAGTAAGCTTCTCGAGATTGTGCTTGTATGCCTTCAACTTTTATTACTTCATCTTGAATCTGATTTGCTTCGTTCTGGACTCTTTCCTTTTCAGGACGCTGGCCCAGAGAGCGGCGAAGAGGGCCAAGATCCCGACGGTCGTCGTTGAGGACGATCCTCCCGTGGCGACGGGGGACGCGTCCGAGACCGCCTTGACGGACCAGTCAACCTTTCCCCAGAGCAGCCCCCAGCACAGCCCCCTGAGTAAGTGTGCATTTTTCTTCTTGCTATTAGGCGTGCGGTGGCGCCCCTTCTTTGTTGATATCGGACCGTGCGCTTGTGCGGGAAGCGAGCGATCTCACCAGGAGGGCTCGGAAGCTGCCTCCGATATCCTGCCCGCTGCCACTACGCCGCCAAGGGAGGACTCCCCGGTAAGGGAGCTCCCTCCGACAAGGGAGGCCACTCCGGCAAGGGAGGCTACCCCGGCAAGGGACGGCGCCAGCGACCCTCCGGTGGTCGAGGCCATGGCTGCGGGTCCCGTTGCAGGTAACTCCCTTACACGAAAATCTCCCTTGGGCTTGCTTTCTTTTGTTTCTCTTTCTTTGGATATCTGCTTGACTGCTCTTTCTTCGTCAGCCTTGCAGACCCGATGGAGGTTGAAATCGCCGGCGAGGAGGAAACGCGCGGCAACACCGACGAGGCCGCCGTCGAGGAAGAAGAGGTCATCGTCGTGGAAGAAGAGGCCGTCGCCGACGAGCCTGTTGGCGAGGAGGCCACCGAGGCTGCCGACGCAGGGGCCGGCGAGGGGTCGGACGGCCGTCTTCGACGCCCCGAGGCCGCAGGAGCGGCAAGCGCTACACCGACAGCCGACTCCCGCTGCCGCTGGGCGCCAGTTCGAGGAGCCCTCAGCCCGGTGCCTACACGAAGGCCAGCGGCGTCTTCATCAAGCTCCCACAGGAGCCGAGCTCAGGCGCCCGGTCGAGCGAGACCTTCGACGGCGAAGCTACTTCGCGTCCCGCTGGGTTGACGCTGTTGGATGCGCTGGCAGCAGCAGCGTGGCGAAGTCCGAGGAGGAGCAGTTCTTGAAGAAGCTGCTATCCCTCTACCGCACCCGTCGAGCCAAGTTGGAGACCGGGAAGCCCTTGTCGCGAGGGCGGAGCGGACATAGAGAAGCGCCGAGGAGCTCCGAGCGCCAACAAAGCGGCCCGCGACGTGGCAGACGCAGGGCGCAGCATGGAAAAGCGCACGGCCTTCATCCTTGAGAAGGCGCGGTGATGAGGAAGCGGCTGGCTGCCGAGAAGCTCGCCGCGCAGGAAAGCGAGTTGGCGCAGCGAAAGGTCAACCTGGACAGCCACGAGGAGGACCTTGCCGCGCGTGAGGAGTCGCTCGGCGGGCGCCAGAAGCGGCGACGCCGCTGCCGCCGAGGCCGCCAAGGAAGAGCTGAAGGCGAAGGTGGCACAGTTGGAGGCCACCCTCACGAAGAGCGGCGAAGAGCTTGCCGTGCTCAAGCGTGAGCTGAGAAGGGCGCCCACGCTGGGCGAGCTGCAGCCCGTCTCACGACAGGCCAAGGAGCTCGGCGCCGCCAAGGACTCCAAGGCGGATCTGGAGCTGAACTGACCACTCTGGACGCAGACGTTGGATGGTGCCAGAGCGGGAGGCGGGCTTGTTGGAGGCGATCACGGCCAAGGAGGAGCTGCTGGCGGATGCTTGTCTCCGTCCGAACACCTTGAGGGAGAGCGTGGAGCACTGGACCGAAGGTCTTGTGGACACCGCTGCCGATATCCACAACGAGCTGATGAAGCTGGAGATGGGGGACCTCGCGTACTCCTCCGACGAGCATCTCCAACCCAGCGTCAAGCTCAGCCTGTTCTTCAAAGGCATGGTGACGGGTCTCCGGCGACTCCGGGAAGAGGTCCCAAAGCAGCTGGCCGAGGAATCACGCCAGATCTGCGCAGGGGCCCTCGAGAAGGTGTTGATGAAGGTAGCCTTCCGCAACCCGGGCCTCAACCTTACTAGCGTCCTCAGATCCTTGCCGGCCGAAGCCAACGTGGAGGAGCTCAAAGCCCTTGTCGCACCCATTGTGGACAAGGTGAACAAGATCAAGAGGATTGAGGGCGACCGCGTGGACTAGGCCGCCAACCTTATCTTTCCCTTGTCACTGCTGATCATGTTTAGAAAACTTTGTTAGATCAGTGACGAGTTATTCTGTAATATACTCTATCTTAGGTGAATCGATCAATGCAATGTTATTTCCTCTATTTGATTCCTTCCTTTGTACGTTATCGCCCTACGCTTTTCAGGGAAACTTGCCGGTGCAGGCACCCTTGCTTGTGGCGCCAAGTGCGGAACTTGAGCAGCTTCTTTGGCGGGTCGCTACCGACAAGCAACCTTGTCGCGGACTAGCCGCAGCTCACTTAAGTTGTTGAGCGGACTCGAAACAAAGTAAGGGCGCGACCGATCACGATTAGGTTCCTGTGGCACAGGTTTTCCATACAAAGTACTATCGTTCGAGGAAGATGGCGAAAATTTAAAATTGATTGCTCAAACTTTGGCAACTTAGCTTTTTACATTTCTTGCTTCCCGATGAGGTGGAACTTCCTCGGCGGCGCCTGGTCCATAGTATTATCTCCTCCTCCCCTGGTTAACTTGCGCGAGAGCCTTCCTTTCTTTGAGAAGAGAAAGAAGAGGAAATAACGTTATGGACCCTAGCGGCTCGATTATGCTTACCGGGTGTGGTTGCTGCACAAAGTGTTAGCCAAAGCATGCAATAAATTGATGAAAGCATGAACTTGACAAGCTGTGCGCAACACATGGGCTTCTTCGATGCACGGGTCTGCGCCCGGCTTTGTACAAAGGATCACATGCAACAGCGGCAAGACTTGTACAAAAGGTGGTTGCGGAGCAGGTTCCGACAACCGCGCATATATGGGTAAAACTTACAAAGATGCTCAATGTTCCAGGAGTTGCTCACGGAATGCCATCTTCGGTCTCAAAGCGGACAGCGCCAGCCTAGTGACTCGTTTCACCCGATAAGGGCCTTCCCACTTTGGCGTCAACTTGTTTGAATTCTTGGCGGAAGCGCGAAGAACAAGGTCGCCTTCCTCGAGACTTCTGGCATTAACCCTGTGGCCATGGTAGCGACGCAGGGCTTCTTGGTAGCGGCGGCTCGCCTGGCTTTGAAGGCGATCCTCCTCGAGGAGCAGCGTCATCTTGTCGCAGCTGCTCTTGCTCAAGCTCATCATAGCGAGCACTCGAGGCGATCCGTATCTGACTCCGTGGGGAGAACTGCCTCTGCTCCATAGACTAGAGCAAAGGGTGCACGGCGATGGCTCGATTTGGCGTCGTTACGATCGACCAAAGAACCACGGCAGCTCCTCGATCCGGTTTCTTCCGCACTTGTGCAGCACTGTCGAAAGTTCTGGTCTTGAGCCCGCGCAGACTTCACCATTGCCCTCTCGCTTGACCGTTGCTTCTCGGGTGAGCAATGAAAGCGGCAGAACCTTGGCGCCAAGGTCTTGGGCGTCTTTGCATGAAGGTGCGACTGCGTAAATTGTGTGCCGTTGTCGGTGATGATCCTGTTAGGGATTCGAAGCGGCAAACAATTGACTGAAGAACTTGGCTTGTTGGCGGTCACCTTCCTCATCGCTTCCACTTCCGGCCACTTTGTGAACTTGTCGATGGCGGCGTACAAGTACTCAAAGCCCCGACAGCTTCGGGGAAGGGGCCGAGGATGTCGAGCCCGGACCGAAAATGGCGGGATAAAGGGATGCGTCTGGAGAGCTTGAGCAGGCGGTGTATCTGTTTAGAATGGGCCGCACGCTTCACACTTGGTTACTTGTGCGATTTGCATCTGGAGGGCTGTCGGCGGAAGAAACCTTGCGGAAAGCTTTGCGGCAAGTGCTCTTGCGCCAATGTGGTGACCACATATGCCTCCATGTATCTCTGCCAACAGCTTACATCCATCTTCCCGCAATACACTTCAATTTCACACCGTTGAGTCTTCTTACATCACGGTATCTTTGTCGACAAAATGGCACATACTTGACTGCCGGGCTACTCTTTCCGCTTCTTCCTGCTCTTGGGAAGTTCTCTGTCTGGAGGAAATGGACAATCTCTGCGTCCATCTTTGGAGCTTGTGGCTCGACAACAAGGACTAAAGGCACATCTGCTGCTGCGGGAACATCAGCTTCTACGGCAAGAGCCTGTGGCTCTGCCAGAGCTAGATGCTCCCCGACAAGCTTGCCGGAGCAAGACTTGTCGGGAGCGTTTGCTTCAACGAAACAAACCCTAGGATATGTCGGAGCAGACTGCTCCCCGACAAGCTTGCCGGAGCAAGACTTGTCAGGAGCGTTTGCTTCAACGGAACAAACCCTGGGGCCTGTCGGAGCAGACTGCTCCTCAGCACTGTTGGTGTTGATCTTGGGGACCTTTGCAACGACGGCTTCGGGAAGCTCCGTCGGAAAGTAGTCACCAGAGGCCAACTTCCTCTTCTTGCTCTGTCCGGTCGATGGTGTTACGGTTGGTTGAGTCAGCTTGAGCACAAAGATCCCTGGTTCCACGGGTAGCTTGAGTGCGGCGCACTTTGACAGGCCGTCAGCAATATCATTCTGAGCTCTTGGAACATGTTCCATTTGTAGGCCGTCAAAGTGCTCTTCCAGCTTCCTCACTTCATCGACGTAAGCTTCCATCAACGGACTCTGGTAATCTTTGTTCACTTGTCGGACGACAAGTTGCGAGTCACCCCTGACAATAAGCTTCTTGATCCCAAGGTCCACTGCGATCATGAGACCAGCAAGCAAACCTTCATACTCAGCAGTATTGTTTGTCACTTGCTCCTTGGGGAAGTGCATCTGGACGACGTACTTGAGGTGCTCTCCGGTGGGTGCGATAAGCAGCATGCCGGCACCGGCGCCTTTGCGGCGAAGGCACCATCAAAGTACATTAGCCACTCTTTGCTTGCTTCTTTGACGGGATGCTCGTCTCGAATCTCTTCATCTGGCGTTGGCGTCCATTACGCTATGAATTCTGCCAAGGCTCGCTTTGGATAGTTGATGTGCTTTCAAACTTAAGACCAAAGCTTGACAGCTCGATGCCCACTCGACAATCCTGCCTGTAAACCACGGATTCTGCAGTATCCTCTTGAGGGAAAGCGAGTGACAACTGTGATCTCATGTGCTTGGAAGTAGTGGCGCAGCTTTCTCGAGGCCATGAGGAGGCCGAAAAGCAGTTTTTGCACACCAGAGTACCTTGACCTAGCCCCCTGCAGGAGGGAACTGACAAAGTAAACTGGGCGCTGCACCATCCTTTTCTGTATCTGTCCTTGTGTCTTCGCGGACTCGTCCTTGTCGGGACCGGAGCTTGTCGGCGAAGCCCCCTGCTTGTCGCTGGATGTGCTTGCCGCGGTTGCTGGCTCGTCATCCGCCTCCCTCTCCGCCACTAACGCAGCACTAACCACTTGATTGGTTGCCGCTATATATAGCAGCAACTTCTCTTGCGGCCTAGGCGCGACAAGTGTTGGAGTGGAGGACAGGTATCTCTTTAAGTCTGCAGCAAGCAGCCTCTCCGCCGAGTCCATTTCATTGGACCCGCCTTTTTCAAAATCTTGAAAATGGCGGTGGCGCTCAGCAGACCTAGAAATAAACCTGCTGAGAGCAGCCACGCAACCGGCAAGCCTTCGTATATCCTTGACGCGCTTTGGTGCTTCAATCTTCTCAATGGCCTTGATCTTGTCGGGATTAGCTTCAATCCCCCGCTGAGACACGAAGAACCCGAGAAGCTTGCCGGAAGGGACTCCAAACACGCACTTCTCGGGGTTGAGCTTGAGGTTGATCTTGCGCATATTTGCAAAGGTCTCGTCCAAATCTTGAACCAAAGTTGCTTTGTCCTTGCTCTTGACCACTATGTCATCCATGTAGGCTTCTACATTTACGTGCATTTGCGGCTCAAAAGCGTCATGGACTACCCTTGCAAATGTTGAACCAGCATTCTTCAAACCGAAAGGCATCCGTATGAAAGCGATATGTGCCACATGGTGTGATGAATGCGGTCTTCTCCTCATCTCCTTCAGCCATGAAGATCTGATGGTATCTGAGTAGGCATCAAGAAACGAAAGCAAATCACATCCAGCCGTGGAGTCAACAATCTGGTCAATGCGCGGCAAGGGAAATGGATCTTTGGGACAAGCTTTATTAACATCCGTGAAGTCAATACAAAGCCTCCATTTCCCATTTGCCTTGCGCATGACTACGTGATTGGCCAACCACGTGGGATGGAGCACTCCTCGACAAGGCCTGCTGCTTCCGGTTTCTTGATCTCTTCGCTATGAATTCTTGGCGCTCCACCGCTTGCTTCGACTTTTTGCTTGATGGGCGCGCAGATGAGGACAAACGTCAGCGGTGCTCAATCACTTTCACGGGAACACGGGGATATCGGGCGGTTGCCATGCAAACACGTCGACATTCGCCCATGAGGAAAAGCAGCGCCTTCCTATTTGGGGTCGAGAGAGGCACCGACGGTGAAGGTACCACCAGCGCTTGTCCTCCTTGGCGGGCACCTTCTTGGTCTTCGGCGGAGCCACCATCTTCTTGCATTTGTCGGTGGAGCTCGATGGTGCGTCCTCGACGGTAGCGCAGCACTCCGAAGAGGTGCGCTTGCCGGGGTGAGCATCAGAGCCCTTGCCGGACTTGGACTTGGTCTTCTTCCCCCCGGGAGCTTCAGCGGCAAGTGTTGGGTAGTCTGTCGCGGCTGCTGCATCCCGGAAGATCTTGTTGGCACAGATAAGGGCATCCTTCCTGTCGCCATGGACAGAGATGACGCTTATCGGGCCCGGCATCTTGAGTAGGTTGTAGGCGTGGTGAGAGGCTGCCATGAACTTGGCGAGTCTTTGGGCGGCCAAGTATCCCATTGTAAGGCAATGGGAAATCGGCAACGTCAAATGTAACCTTCTCGATCCTGAAGTTCAGCTCGCTGCCAAATGTGACCGCAACGTAATCTTCCCTTGGCTTGCTCCTTCCGGATTGATTCCTTGAAGGTTCCGGTCTCTTCGAGCTTCATTGTCGAGGATTTGAAGCTTACGGAGCACCGCGGAGGAGATCAGATTCAAGCCGGCCCCGCTGTCAACTAACATTTTGTGACCTTGAGGTTGCGGATGGTTGGAGAGACCAACATCGGCAAGCACCCGACCGCTTGATTATGCGATCAGGGTGGTCCTCAATATCAAAAATGATAGGCGTGCTGGACCACTTCAGAGGCTTGCGTGACTCTACGGATGGTTCCGCTGCGTTGACCTCCCGCATCCATTGCTTGAGTTGGCGGTGGGAGGTATGTAGGGAAGCACCTCCGTCAACGCAGAGAACCTCTATGGCTTTCTGGAACTCCTGCTCGTCGGCGTCGTCGTCCTCCATATCTTCGTCGTCGTCATCATCTTCATCCTTGTCGCGGCCGCGGGGAGGTCGATCTCCTTGTCGCTCCTTGACTTTGCCGCGGCGTCCTCCCCGGCCGGGGCGTTTCTTGCTTGCTCCCCGGCACCTTCCTGGGCCTTCTCCTTGTCGCGCCGCTCGTACTCAGCTCTCTGCTGTTCGACAAGCTGCTCGACTTTCTTGCAGCTCTGGAGATCGTGGCCCTTGGTGCGGTGGATCTTGCAGTACTGCTTGCCGGGGCTGTCCTGCTTGTCGGCGGCCGCCACCGACGGTTGGTTGGCGCCCGCGGCAACCTCCTTGCCGGAGCCACCAGTCTTGGCGTTCTTGTCGCCACCTCCGTCGACGGACTGCTCGACAGCTAGCACTTCTCTGCTTTTCTTCTTCCTGCTGCCTTGCCGCCGGCCCTTCTTTGCCAGGGCGGTGTCATCACTGTCAGATCCTGCTTCTGTATTCTCTACTGGGAGACTCCTCCCTTCTTCAGCGCGCGCACACTTGTCGACCAAGGCGTACAGCTCGCTGACGTCCTTGACTTTGCACATCGCCATCTCCTCCCTCATCCTGCGGTTCCGCACATTCTGATGAAATGCGCTGATCACCGGCGGTGGTGGACGCCCGGGATGTTGTAGTGCACACGGCTGAATCTCCGGATGAACTTGCGCAGGGACTCTCCTTCTTTACGGGCGAGCAAGTGAAGGTCACTCTCTTAGCCATGAGGTTTGTGGCCACCGTGAAGGCGCCAACAAACTGATGGCACAGATCCGCCTAAGAGGATATGGAGCTGTCCGGCAAGTGCATGAGCCAAGATCGGCGTTGGGCTTGAGCACGGCGGGAAGTAGTTGGCGAGGATCTTGTCGTCCCGCCCCCCGCAACCTGCACCGCGATGGTGTAGATCTTGAGGAACTCCGACAGATGCGCCCTGCCATCGTACTTCTCCGCACGTCTGGTTTAAAGTTCTTCTGGTTGGGCCCTTTGGACTTGCCGCAGCTCACGAGTGAACGCAGGGCAACCTACCGCGTCTGACGGCATGTCGCTGGCCCCTCGGCGCGTGCATGTCAACAGAAGGCCCAGCGCTTGTCGGATTGACGTCGCGCTTCTCTTGGCGCTCGATGCGAAGTTCGGCGTCCTCTTGTTGTCGCTCATGAAGAACTTGGCGCTGATCGCGGCGAGTTCGCGGATCCGACGATGCAGTGGAGTCGCTGTCGAGGTGGATCCGGTGAGTCGGCGATCTTGGCCTTCTTGGCGGAGAGTGCACGGTGGTTGCACCTCCGACAGTCTCGTCGCCACCGGCTCGTGCCTTGTCGCCTTGTTGCGGCAACGATGGCGTTGGTTGTCGCGGAGCGTCGTCGTTGGCAAAGCCGATGAGGCTCTGGATAGTGGCCCTCCACTCGTCGACCTTGTCGGCCGTCGGAGGGTAGTCGAGAGCGATTGAGCTCTCGCCAGAGCTTCGCTGGAGTAGTAGGCGGCATTGGAGAAGCGGTGCGAGAGTGGGACGCCGGACTTCTAACTACGTTAGAAGGAGCAGCGCCCGTCCGGGTGACCGTATCTCACTAGCGCCCGGCATGTTGGCGCCGCATGCTGGTCTTGAGGGTCTCGATCCAGCGAGCGTATGGCGTTGTGAACGCCATGACGTTGTTGGTCCCGTCTCCTGAGATGGGCGCGGGGGATGCGCGGACACCGAGGTTTGCGGTGCCTTGTCCTTGGACTTGGCAACGTAGCGAGCACCTTCGTCGGCGCCTGTTCCTCCGCCAGTGTCTGCACCGCCACCCGTTTGCTGCGGTGAGGGTGGGTACGACGCGGACGGCTCTGCTGCCGCCGAAGCCTTCTTCTTCGGTGGCATGTTGAGGAAGATGTTGATGACGCTGCTCGTGTGAACGCCGGATCGGATTCACACGGCCTCGACGCACCCCTACCTGGCGCGCGCCGAAATGTCGGGAGGCTGATCGTACCACGGACACCTATGGGGCGGCGGGCGGGCCTTTGTGGTTCGGAGGGGGCGGAGGTCGCGAAGAGCGGATCGAGGCGATGCACAGGCGGTTTACCCAGCTTCGAGCTCTCCGGAGAGATAAAACTCCTACTGCTGCTTGCTTGATCTATTGTGTTCTTGCTGAGAGCAATGCGAGCTACAAAACCTAGCGTGAGTGTATCTAGTCTATGGCCAGTCGCATGAACCGAACCTCGCGAAAGACGCGAACCCAACCCTGCGAAAGACGCGAACCGAACCTCCTCTACGTTGCACTCATGCCTCCTTTTATACGCTCAAGGGGTCTCCGACAGGTGGCAACATAGGCGGGGGTACGAATGTAAAAACAGGAGTTGGTACACCTACTTGAACAGTGTACAGTTCAAAAATACCTAACTCTGACGGCAAGGGACAAAAGCAATAAATGCCTGTCGTTGTCGCCCAAACAGTGTAACAGAGATCGTCAGGTGCGCCTCCGCCCGCCACGATGGCCAGCCTGTCAGCGCCGCTCATCGCTGCTCTCCGCTGGCTGCACAGCTGCTCGACACGCGCCCATGGAACGGTCCCATGGCAACACGTCGCTGGGTGAGCTGGAGCGGAGATGGAGATAAGTTGCATGCCGCGGCAAGCGCCTTGCCGCGGCCGAATCCTTGTCGCGCCCGGAGACTTGTCGCGCTCCGAGCCTTCCCGGCAAGCTCCTCTTGCCGGGCCTTGTCTTATGCGTGCACAGGTGGCCTTCCGACAAGCTCCTCTTGTCGGGGCCTTGTCTTCTCAATCTATTACTTTAGTTCTTGAATGGCTCCAAGGGAGCCACGGAGGAGATTGGCGGTGGCGAGGCAAACCTTGCAGCTGAGGTGTCAGAATCGTCTGCAGGCAGTACGGGATACTAGGGTACCCCTACTCTAGTACACCGACACGTAGCGATGGCTTCACGACTAAGTCCTTTCACGAGGACATCTCCATGAAAAAACCACGACCACAGGTATTTGAGAGAAACCAGAATAACCGTCTAGAAAGCAAAAATGTGTATGTTTGGATAATCTTTCTAGCATTTGATCAATAAAAGGTAAAGGGTAATGATCCTTTCTAGTAGCTTTATTTAATTTGCGGAAATCAATTACCATTCTATAACATGTAACAATTGTTTGTGGGATAAATTCATCTTTATCATTAGGAACAACAGTAATACCTCCCTTCTTAGGGACACAATGGACAGGACTTACCCATTGACTATCAGCAACAGGATAAATTATACCTGCCTCCAGAAGCTTTAGTATTTCATTTCTTACCACTTCTTTCATCTTAGGATTTAACCGTCTTTGGTTATCAACAACCGGTTTAGCGACTTTCTCCAATTCTACTTTGGTTTGGCATAGAGTGGGACTAATGCCCTTAAGATCATCAAGAGTATATCCAATAGCAGAACGGTGCTTCTTCAGAGTTTTCAATAATTTTTCTTCTTCCTGCTCTGAAAGGTTAGCACTAATAATAACAGGATATATCTTCTTTTCATTAAGATAAGCATATTTAGGAGTATCAGGTAATGGTTTAAGCTCAAACATGGGATCACCCTTGGGTGGAGGAGGATCCCCTAGAATTTCAACAGGCAAGTTGTGTTTTAAAATAGGTCCCTGTTTAAAGAATACTTCATCTATTTCCCTTCTTTCATTCATAAACATATCATTTTCATGGTCTAGCAAATATTGTTCTAAAGGATCATTAGGAGGCATGGCAATAGAAGCAAGACCAATAATTTCATCTTTACTAGGAAATTCTTGATCATGGGGTTGTCTACGAAATTTAGAAAAATTAAAATCATGAGATATATCCCCTAAACCAACAGCAACAATATCCTTTTCGCGGTCTATCTTAGCATTAACATTATTCAATACCAAATATAATGTGATAAAAGTCATCTTGTGGGGAAGCAAGAACAAGAAAATCAGTAGGATATTTAACTTTCCCACACAAGACTTCAACATCTCTAACAATCCCAACTGATGAAATAGTATCTCTATTGGCAAGCTTAATTGTAACATCAATATCTTCTATCTCAGCAGGTGCAATATCATGCATAATTTCTTCGTATAAGGAATGAGGTATTGCACTCGCGCTAGCACCCATATCACATAAGCCATGATAGAAATGATCTCCTGTTTTAATAGAAACAAGAGGCATGCCTACAACAAGTCTATGTTTATTTTTAGTATCGGGTCTAGCAATTCTAGCAGCTTCATTACAGAAGTAAATAACATGCCCATCAATATTATCGACCAAGAGATCTTTAACCATAGTAATACCAGGTTCAACTTTAATTTTCTCAGGGGGTGTAGGTGTTCTAGCATTACTCTTACGAACCACAGTTGAAGCTTTAGCATGATCCTTTATTCTAATAGGGAAAGGTAGTTTCTCAATATAAGAGGTAGGAATAATAGGATCAACATTATAAGTGATAGTATTTTATTCAACTTTAATAGCTTCAACTACTTTTACTTCAATGGGAGGATGATATTTAAACCACTACTCCTTAGGGAGATCAATATGAGTAGCAAATGATTCACAGAAAGAAGCTACTATCTCAGAGTCAAGTACATATTTAGTGCTAAATTCATGAAAAGCATCTGTATCCATAAAAGATTTAACACAATCAATCTTAGGTGTTATACCTGACTCCTTACCTTCGTCGAGTTCCCAATCTTTAGAGTTGCATTTAATTCTTTCCAATAAATCCCATCTGAATTCAATAGTCTCATCATAAAAGAACCAGTACAATAAGTATTGAGTATGGAGCGATTATTGAGAGAAAGCCGAGCATAAATTTTTTGAATAATAATTTCTCTTGAGAGCTCATGATTGGGGCATGAATATAAGATTGACTTAAGACTCCCCCAAGCTTGAGTGATACTTTCTCCTTCGCTAGGCCAAAAATTATATATATAATTACGATCACGATGAACCAGATGCATAGGATAAAACTTCTGATGTAATTCCAATTTTAATCGGTTGTAGTTCCATGATCCAATATCATCACATAGCCTAAACCATGTCAATGTATTTCCCTTCAAAGATAAGGGGAAGACCTTCTTCTTGATAACATCCTCAGGCATACCTGCAAGCTTAAATAATCCACAAACTTCATCCACATGGATTAGGTGCATATCAGGAAGTAATGTTCCATCTCCTGTAAAAAGATTAGCTAGCAGTTTCTTTATCATACCCGAAGGAATTTCAAAGTAAAATTTTTTAGTAGGTTCAGTAGGTTGAGGAGCAACTCTTTGCTATACTGGTCGGGGTTAAGATACCCCGAACAATCCCCTGAAAGATTATCTTCCATAGTAACAAGTGACAGTAAATTTCAGCACACTATATAAATTTTTCCTTACCAGATTCCACCTACCAAAGGCGCTTCACTCCCCGGCATCGGCGCCAGAAAAGAGTCTTGATGAACCACAAGTATAGGGGATCTATCGTAGTCCTTTCGATAAGTAAGAGTGTCGAACCCAACGAGGACCACAAGGAAATGACAAGCAGTTTTCAGAAAGGTATTCTCTGCAAGCACTTGAATTATCGGTAACAGATAGTTTTGTGATAAGGTAATTCGTAACGGGTAACAAGTAAAAAAGTAAACAAAGTGCAGCAAGGTGGCCCAATCCTTTTTGTAGCAAAGGACAATCCTGGACAAACTCTTATATAAAGGAAAGCGCTCCCAAGGACACACGGGAATTATCGTCAAGCTAGTTTTCATCATGCTCATATGATACGCGTTCGTTACTTTGATAATTCGATATGTGGGTGGACCGGTGCTTGGGTACTGCCCTTCCTTGGACAAGCATCGCACTTATGGTTAACCCCCCTCGCAAGCATCCGCAACTACAGAAGAAGAATTAAGGTAAACCTGACCATAGCATGAAACATATGGATCCAAATCAGCCCCTTATGAAGCAACGCATAAACTAGGGTTTAAGCTTCTGTCACTCTAGCAACCCATCATCTACTTATTACTTCCCAATGCCTTCCCCTAGGCCTAAACAATGGTGAAGTGTCATGTAGTCGATGTTCACATAACACCACTAGCGGAAAGACAACAAACATCTCATCAAAATATCGAATGAATACCAAATTCACATGACCACTTATAACAAGACTTCTCCCATGTCCTTAGGAACAAACATAACTGCTCACAAATCATATTCATGTTCATAAACAGAGGGGTATTAATGTGCATAAAGGATCTGAACATATAATCTTCCGCCGAATAAACCAACTAGCATCAACTACAAGGAGTAATCAACACTACTAGCAACCCACAGGTACCAATCTGAGGTTTTGAGACAAAGATCGGATACAAGAGATGAACTAGGGTTTGTGTGGAGATGGTGCTGGCGAACATGTTGATGGAGATTGACCCCCTCCCGATGAGAGGATCGATGGTGATGATGATGGTGACGATTTCCCCCTCCCGAAGGGCTGTTTCCCCGGCAGAACAGCCCCGCCGGAGCCCTAGATTGGTTCGGTTCCGCCTCAAGACGGCGGCGCTTCGTCCCGAAAGCTTCCTTCTGATTTTTTTTCCAGGGCAAGAGACACCTTATACCAGAAGTTGAGCATCGGGTGGCTTCCAGGTGGCCCACGAGGCAGGGGGCGCGCCCAGGGGGTAGGGCGCGCCAGCCACCCTCGTGGACAGTGGGTGCCCCCCCTCTGGTGCTTTCTTCGCGCAATATTTTTAATATATTCCAAAACTGACTTTCATGGAGTTTCAAGACTTTTGGAGTTGTGCAGAATAGGTCTCTAATATTTGCTCCTTTTCCAGCCCAGAATTCCAGTTGCCGGCATTCTACCTCTTCATGTAAACCTTGTAAAATAAGAGAGAAAAGGCAGATGTATTGTGACATAATGTGTAATAACATCCCATAATGTAATAAATATCGATATAAAAGCATGATGCAAAATGGACGTATCACGGGGTGAGAGAAAGACCTCGGTCGACATGGGTGGTGAGGAGGACACGCTCACCCTCGCGCGACTAAGGCTCAGATTCCCCCTTCGGCAACCTCCAAGATCCAATGGCAATCATGTCATCCTCAGCGAGCCTCTCCAGATCTTCCCGCTCGAAGGTGGAGCGGATCCAGTCCCCCTGGATCCAACCCGGCGGCAGACCGGACCTCGACGACGGCCCCCAAGCCGTCTTCTTCCCTTTCACCGCTCCTGTCACCTTCTTCGCACGCTCCAAGGCCGCCGTCTTGTCCTTCACCATGGCGACGGGATGCGCACAAGCCGAGCGGAGACATAGAGAACAGAGGAAGACGCGGTGGAGAAGAAGAGGAAGAAGAGATTGAAGGAGGCGCACTGTGCATTGCATCGGCCTCGACGCCTTTTATGGGCCTGCTTCCGAGTGGCTGAACCGTGGGCCTGAGCAATCCTGTCATATCCCGCAACAATCATACACCCGATACGTGGAGAAAAAGATGGCGCGGGGATCGAGGCGCCCCTGTCTACCCGCTCCGATTACTGCGGCATGCTCCGTCCCACGCGCTTCTCTAAAATTTCGAATCCCATGAGATCTGGGAACTGTAGAGCAACCAATCACGCCGAAGATTTTGCACCGTAACAACACTTGAAGATTATCAGCATAGTTCACTCGACGACCTCTGAATTGATCAAGGCAATTGAAACGAGGTTCAAGCTTTAACATGATTTTCAGACTCCAGTAAAATGCCTTCGAAACATGGAATCGAGTCGGAGCCAACTTCAACCCTACTTCACTCGGACCTCAATCCATTCTGGGGCTAATGGCGATGACATGTACCTACACTACAAAAAAAGACACATCCGTGACATTTTGGGCCGAACGAATTTTTTTTCTGTCATACATATGACACTTCTATGACGATAATTGTGTCAAAACCCGGTATCATCATAGATGTGGTGGGCTCCTACTTCTATGACAAAATCATGACAGAAAATGGGCTTTTTCGTCCTAGGCGGGCCGGAGACGCAGCTGCATGACATTCTTTGGGCCGTCCATGACGAAAAAAACCGTGGTAGAAGCGAGGCGAGGAAAATTTCGGGAGTTCCGGTTACGGTGGGAGGTCGGGGCGAAGCGATGCGTGTTTCTCTCGTGACACGACGCTGCTGTGCGAGGCGTTGGCTCTAACTGAACTCGAGCGAGGCGTTGTGCTCTAACTGAACCCGAGCGATTGCACTGCAGGCTACGTGTTACTGAACCCGAGCGATCAATCGATGGCTCTTAACTGAACCCGATCGAGCGATTCCTTTGCTACTGCTGCTAACTGAAGCCGATCGATGATGCCTCTAGGATGAACAGTGAGCGTTGCGGAGGGGGGGGGGTTGGATGAACAGTGAGCGGTGGCATTGCCTCTGGATGAACAAGACCCCGTGGGGTGGTGGAGGGCTGGATGAGCGATGAGACGGTGGAGGGTGCCCGTGGAGGGGTGGTTGAACAGGACCCGTGGTGTGGAGGGCTGGATGAGCGATGAAGCGGTGGAGGGGTGCCCGTGGAGGGGTGGTTAAACAGGACCCGTGGTGGAGGGCTGGATGAACAGTGAAGCGGTGGAGGAGTGGTTGAACAAAGCCCGGCATGGAGTAGCGCGCGGTGGAGGCTGGATGAACAGGAGCCCGTGGAGGCTGGAGGAGGTTGACGGTAGCCCGCGGAGGCTGGAGGAGGTCGACAGTGGAGATGAACAGTATCTCGTGGAGTCCCGTTTTGCGGTACGCCACACCCTCCCGATGAATAGGACCCCTGTTTCGACCGTAGGAGGTCCGTTTTGCGGTACGCCACACCCCTCCCGATCAACAGGACCCCCGTTTCGACCGTAGGAGGTCCGTTTCCTCCGTTTTGCGGTACGCCACACCCCTCCCGATCAACAGGACCCCGTTTATTTGTAGGAGGTGCATTTAGTCCGTTTTGCGGTATGCCACACCCCTCCCGATAAATAGGACCCCCGTTTCGACCG
The DNA here is from genome assembly GCA_021605145.1 of Aegilops bicornis. Lineage (NCBI taxonomy): Eukaryota > Viridiplantae > Streptophyta > Magnoliopsida > Poales > Poaceae > Aegilops > Aegilops bicornis. The sequence goes on from CM038674.1 coordinate 244,292,272, forward strand.
TAGGAGGTCCGTTTCGTCCGTTTTGCCGTACGCCAGACCCCTCCCGATGAACAGGATCCCGTTTCGAACGTGGCCAGTCAAACAGAAGGTTGTTTCCTCCATTCTGCGGTACACCAGGCCTCGTTTCCATTGCCTGTTCCGTCCAAGCCCTCCCGATGAACACGACCACACATTCCGTTCCGACCCAGTCGGTTGGCTCCCACGCGTTCCGTTGCCTCCCGATGAACACGACGCATTCCGTTGCCTCATGAACATGACGCATTCCGTTGCCTCCCCATGAACACGACGACGATGATTTTTCTTCGTTCCGACCCAGCCATGTACACGAGCCCTGGCCGTACGTATGCGCGAGTAGGCGTTCGAGACTCCACCCGTATGTACACATACGTGGCTGTATTTTCTTTCTTGCACTCTGGCCGTTGTACGTACGTGTACATGCTACGTGCGCGCCTCTACTACGACACATACGCGCCTCTACTATGACACGTGCGCGCCTCTACATCCACCAGTATATATGTACGTACACATTCGCGACCAGAATGACAACGCTATGTACGCTCCGACCAGGTGGGTCGGTATCGGGCACTTCCTTGCTCGCGAAGATGTAGCTGGTGGGTCCCAGTCGTGGGGCTTAATCGTTTTTGCTCGGACGCACTTCCTTGCGTGCGAAGATGTAGCTAGTGGGTCCCAGCGATCGGGCAAACGTTTTTTCACGAATCACGGTGGCCCGTCCGGTGGGTCCCCACCCGGTGGAGGAATAATTATTTTGCACGTAATAAGGAGGCACTTCCTTGCTGCGGTCGTGGACCCAGCTGTCAGCCTCTCCACGTACAGTCCACGTCCAATGGAAGCCATTCCTTGACCATGTTGACCACGCCGCGCCGAGAGCACCAGGGCAGTGGACGACAGCGAGGCCTAGGAAGGGGACGACGCGGAGCCGGGGAAGACGCGGTAGTGGATGCCCACGCGTAGAGGAGTACGAGGGTTCACTGGTTCGCTGTGGTGTGAGGCTGCCGTCGCATGAGAATAACAGGGGTGTGGGTGAGTAGAGGATGGCCCGGCCAGCCGGGAGTAGTAGGGCGGTGAGGCCTCCGCCGCATCGCAGCCGCCACGGGAGGCACGGAGCACGAGGCACGACCGGGCGCTTGGTTTGGTAATTTGGAGCAAGAAGACCAGAGGTTGAAGAAGCACTACGGCCATTGGATGGACATCGTACGGTCACTGGAGCTAGAATCGTGCATATTGACTAAGTTGACAAAGCCCTCTGTCCCCGTCAACTTAGTAGGCCCACAAGTCAGCCTACCACTATACTGGGTCCCAGCTAATAGTGGGGTATTCATTTTTTGTGCGTAATAAGGAGGCACTTCCTTGCGTGCGAAGATATAGCTGGTGGGTCCGAGCTGTCAGCGGCGGTAACGTTTTTTTTCACGAAATACTGAGGCCCTTTCGGTGGGTCCCTGATGTCAGGTGGAGGAATCATTATTTTGCGCGTAATAAGGAGTCATTTCCTTGCGTGCGGCCGTGGACCCAGCTGTCGGCCTCTCCACGTCTGATCCACTTCAGATGCATGTCGATGCGTTGACCATGTTGACGAGGTCAGCGCCGAAAGCACCAGGCGGTGGGCGGCAATGACGAGGCCTAGGAAGGGAACGACACGGAGGCGAGGAAGACTCGGCGATTGTTTCCCACGTGGAGGGGAGTATGACTGCATTTGAGGTTTATCGTTCGCTTGCCGTCACGGAGAATAACAGCAGGTGTGGGTGAGTAGAGGGATGGCTAGGCCAGCGATGGGAGTACGATGGGGCGGTGAGCCATGCGCGGCAGCAGAGCCGGCCCCGAGGAGGAGGCAGCAGGCAGTCCTGCCGGCGCTTGTTTGAGCGGCTGGAGCAGGAAGAGCAGAGATTGAAGAAGCACGACGGCCGTTGGATGGCCATCCAACAAATCCGCTTGTCGTCAACCTTTTTTTAGGAAAGCCTCAAATCTGTGGAAAACAGCATACATCCCATCTGCCATTATTTCTAATAATTTACAGCCCATTTGCTAATTATTAAGGATTTTCGGAGCCCATATTCTTTTTGTTAGCATTACAACCCATATTGTGGCCACGGTTAAAAAATTATACGAAATTTTGCATATTTCGGTGCGGTCCGAACTATTTTTAATCCTGAAATTTCGACTCACATTCAAACTGATTTTAAAAGTAAATGTATATTAATATAAAATCCAACAAATTCTCCACGCATAGAAATTAATGTAATTTAAAATCTTGAAATAAAAAAAAGATATTTGAAACTAATTGCCGGTTTGATGTGTTTTAAAAATGTACATCCCATTGCTCATTACTGATGGGCCATTTTCTCGGCCAGCCGAATGAAGCTCTCCTTGTCTTGAAACATTTGCAGCCCAACAGGCCTGACAAAGCAACTTACTTGGCAAATCAAAAAAAAACTGGGCTGTGGCCATGGACCCAGCTGTCAGCCTCTGCACGTACAGTACTCTTCTGATGGAAATCGGTCGTTGACCACATTGACCACGCCGCGCCGAGAGCACCAAGGCGGTGGACGACGGCGAGGCCTAGGAAGGGGACGCGGAGCCGGGGAAGACGCGGCAGTGGATGCCCACACGGAGAGGAGTACGAGGGTTCACTGGTTCGGCTGCGGCGTGAGGCTGCCGTCGCCGCAGAATAACAGGGGGTGTGGGTGAGTAGAGGGATACCCTGGGCCAGCGGTGGGAGTAGTAGGGGGCGGTGAGGCCTCCGCGGTATCACAGCCGGCCACGAGAGGCAGGAGCACGCGGCACGACCGACGCTGCTTTGGCGGCTGGAGCAAGAAGACCAGAGGTTGAAGAAGCACTATGGCCGTTGGATGGACATCGTACGGTCACTGGAGCTAGAATCGTTCATATTGACTAAGTTGACAAAGCCCTCCGTCCCCGTCAACTTAGTAGGCCCACAAGTCAGCCTCCCACCAAGGTGGGTCCCAGCTAGTGGGGAGTATTCATTTTTCGTGCGTAATAAGGAGGCACTTCCGGTGGGGCCGAAATGACGGGGGGGCGTTTTTTCGCGAAATACGGTGGTCCATCCGTTGGGTCCCGGCAGTCAGGGGCAAACCTTTTTTTCGTGAAATACGGTGGCCCGTCCGGTGGGTCCCAGCAATCAGGGGGAAACGTTTTTTCCGTCAAATACTGGTGGCCCGTCCGGTGGGTCCCTGCTGTTAGGTGGAGGAATAATTATTTTGCGCGTAATAAGGAGGCACTTCCTTTCGGCTACCGTGGACCCAGATGTCAGCCTCTCCACGTACAGTACTCTTCCGATGGAAGTCGGTCGTTGACCACATTGACCACGCCGCGCTGAAAGCACCATGGCGGTGGACGACGGCGAGGCCTAGGAAGGGGACGACGCGGAGCCGGGGAAGACGCGACAGTGGATGCCCTCGCGGAGAGGGGTACGAGGGTTCACTGGTTCGGCTGCGGTGTGAGGCTGCCGTCGCCGCTTGAATAACAGGGGAGTGGGTGAGTGGAGGGATGGCCTGGCCAGCGGTGGGAAGTAGTATGGGGACGGTGAGGCCTCATGGCAAGACAGCCGGTCACGGGAGGCAGGAGCATGCGGCACGACCGGCGCTGCTTTGGGCGGCTGGGGCAAGAAGACTAGAGGTTGAAGAAGCACTACGGCCGTTGGATGGACATCGTTGACCAGGCCGCGCTGAGAGCACCAGGGCGGTGGACAACGGCGAGGCCTACAAAGGGAACGACACGGATCCAGAGAAGACATGGCAGTGGCTGCCCACGCGGTGGAGAGTACGAGGGTTGACTGGTTCGGCTGCCGTCGCCGGAAAATAACATGAGGTGTGGGTGAGTAGAGGGATAGACAGGCCAAGGATGCGAGTATGATGGGGCCATGAGGCCTTCCCGGCAGCACTGCCAGCCACGGGAGGCGGGAGCAGGCGGTCCCACGGGCGCTTGGTTTGGGCGGTCAAGGTGAAGATCAGAGGCGAAGAAGCACGATTGCCGTTAGATTGACATCTAATGGTCTGACACTGGTAGAGTTGATTGTTGACTAAGTTTCTTTTTTGAGAAACCTTATGTACGCATGAACTTAGTAGGCCCACAAGTCAACCTCCAAATCTGTGGCAGACAACATAAAGCCCATTTGCTATTTTTTATAATTTGCAGCCGATTTGCTAATTCTTAAGTAATTTATTACAGCCCATTTTCTGCACAGGACCACGGTCAAAAAGTTCAGCCTTATTTTGCATATTTCGATGGAGTCCGAACTGTTGTAATCCCGAAATGATAAACATTTTTTTAAGAACTTATTGATTTGCCAAAAAAATCATTTTGTTTTTGTAAGCAAATAAGACGTGGGACAATTGAGTTGGTTTAAGGGAAAACCAGTGGTAAAAAAATCAGCGTTGGGTGGGACAAACCAACAAAAATAAGGATGTAAATATGAAAAGGGAATTTTATGTGTTTTCAATATAATGATACGTGTATATAAACTAGTAAAACTATAGGTAGAGATTAGAAAACGGATGTAGGACATGCGTTTCAAGAGAAAAATAGAACTGGGTTGTGTCTTTGATTCAGTAAAAAAAACTGCCTGCAAATGTTGTAAGACAAAATATAACTAACGCTGGTGGGCCAGAGGCCAGTAGATACCTGCTGGATCTTTGTGCCCCGTTGTCGTCATGGGCTGGGCCTGTTAAAAACAAAACCAACCCTGGGCAGTCTACAACCCAGTTGAAACTTGCTCGACCTGAAAAAACAATATGCGTGCTCAATAAACGAGAGAATTCTGCAAGTACAGACTGATAACTGGGATGCAGCACGGATATTGTTTTTTTTATCAAGATAATAAGCGCATGCACTTGTTTCAAAAAAATTGGAGAACCGGGAATTCGAACGGCGGGTGTTTATGCTACCCATCAAATAAAAATCAGGTGCCTGAAAATTCATTTCGAAACAAATGATTCAGCTTTATATCCACGTTGAACCTCGGCATGATGGTTGGAAGCAAATGCAAGTTCATACCAAAAGATCCTTAGCAACAATACCAACTTGCGGACGACAAGGTAGTACAACTACCAATACCAAACTAACTTATAATCTTTTTACTCCTGGCCCTAGTGTTCGCTCCGGTAGAAAATCTTGCAGAGGACCAGCTCCCGCTCCTTATCTTGCTCCAGGTCCCTGAGGTGGTACAAGTGCATCACCCAATTGGTCCTCTGCTGGTCGAAGTTCTTGTTGGTGTGCAGCACCAGAACCATTTTTGCTGCCCGTCTGCCGGCCGTTGACCATCACCGCAAGGTATTGCCGGTCTTGTGCCACATCGCGTGCATGCCGCACTCCGACCGTATCTTGCGACGCGTCCACGCGTGCCCTTTTGAACGCCTCGAATTGCGCTTAGAAGAAATGCTTCCTTAGGCCACTCGGTGTGATACCTGCAGATTGTGGAATACAGGTTTTAGTGTACCTAGTTGGCATTTTCATAACATCTTTGGCATGTTGCAGTCACTTGTTTCACTTTTTATTAACTGTCAAATTGTAACTGCTTCACCAGATCTGCGTCTAAAAATAAAAATAGAGCTATAAACAAAGGAATATGTTTGTGCAAGTCGACGGCCGATCGGTGTCTTACCTGGAAGTTTCTCAGGTTGGGTGTAGCATATGTCGTGCTTGCTGTCGATGGTTGGTATTAACAAATCGATGAGAGACTGAAATCTCGCGCTGTCAGCACTCACTTTGGCCTCAATGTGCTCGATCAGCTCCTGATCCGTGGGATCGAACTTGACGCCAGCCAGCAGCACCGGCCAATCCTTCTTCGACTTGCATCGGTAATTCCAGTTATATGGTACTCAATGTATGATCAATCGATCGCTTTAAGTGAATGATGAAAGATTTCGACAGATAAGTGGTACTCCAAATCTGAAGTCCAGAATACCCGAACACGCCACAGGGATTCTTGTGTCACCTCACGCGCAGCGTGTTGTCACGTCAATTCAATGTGTGGACATGATGAATAATTTGACCGACGTATACTAGTACTGCTACTGTACTACTTACTAGTCGTATTTAGTGTCACAATTTATACATAGGTTTAACTAACAAGTACGCACTTGAAGCCTAATGATATATATATATATATATATATATATATATATATATATATATATATATATATATATATATATATATATATGGCTTCGCACATCATCTCCATCATCATTATCAAGACATCCTACGCAGGTGAGTTAGGATGCACTTGATCCCAGGAAGGTATCTATCCTTCAAACCAGAGGAGTGCTTCAAACTAACAATAGTACATAATATCCAACAAAAGAGGGTTGTGCTACAGCAGCAGAATACATGGCTCAGTCTAGATATCAGCACGAATCAAGTTGTGCATATTTGCTGTTGGCATGAACCACATCGCCGCATGTCGGGTTTGCAAAAGCCATCCATCGCATGGAAGCTTGATGCCTTTCACACACCGAAGATTATCGGCAACAAGTCGTGTCGACGAATCTCTCGGATATGGTGATTCATGAAACCCGTGGTATGATGTGTAAACACAGCCCCCTCGCGAATGGAAGTTGCATAACACAGTAATCATCGCCGGTGATATGATCGCTGATTGGTTGGATGATCGGATAATTGAGCCCGAGGAACAAGGAGTGGTTGCCGAGGCTGTAAACCCGCCTCAAGTTGAATATGCCTGGCCCAACGGAGCTGGGATCTTTCTCGAACACGAAGTAGCCATAGCCATCAATGTCATGAACGCCCCATGCATTGTACTTCATGTGGTTTGATGTAATGGTTTGGTCAACTTGGTATGTGCGAATGAGCATCAAATGACAGCCGTCAGCTAAACGAGCGATAAACCACCACCCATCGGCTGGTATGATTCCAGGTCCTGGAATCATGAAGGCCAGCATTCGGCGTCTGCTGCAACAATTCAAATTGGAGACCAAAAGGACAAAAATAAACAATCATGTTCGGAGTACGTGTGGAAGTAAGATTATTATAACAGTGACACATATTATAGACCGAGAATTGTAATGCCTTGGTCATAATCATACCCCAAGTTAAAAAAATAAGCCAATGGCTTTCATATTCTAGCAATATGTCATGGTTCAAACATCATGTAACAATGAGAGGAAAACATCTATGACAACGCCTACTCATATTCTACCAGAGCACTTACTACTACTGTTCTCATATCAACTCTAAGCAATAACATGCGTTGTTATAAAAATCTTTTAAACGAGAGTAACATATAGCAATCATGATGTTATGCTCATAATATGTATTCTAACAATCATTAGATGCCAATTGTTCTCATATCAACTCTAACAATAACATGTGTGGTCATAAAAATCTAGGAAATGAGAGGAACATATAGCAATGATGTGGTTATAGACATGCTATGCATTCTAAATTTGTAACAAATGAACATGCAGTCGTATTCATAAGGTAAAGATGAGATGAGATAGAACAATTACACGACGATAGATTCCACCAAAGATAGGCAGCCAATCTGTAAGGCCGACCGCACAAACGATGCCATCATGCACTATAGCATCAGACAAACATGTTGCCTCAACAGGATTGATGATGAGCCATAACCATGTATGGCGACCGGATTCCAGATAGACTAATCCCATGTTGAACAAGGCAATGAGCTTGTAATCCATGTAGTCTTCTGATGGTGTGGGCACTTCACAGATTACAACTTTCTGCAAACAGAGGTCGAGCCAAAAGCTTGACGCGTCTCGTGCGTAGTAGGCAAGAGTGTCCGGCGGGCCGCGAGCCTCGATGGCGGCGGTATCCAATGATGGAAGGGTGATCTCTCGCTGGGTGTAGATATCCACGAGACGCCACGGACTACCGGTGTGGTGGATAAGGACGATCCAGTTGGCCTTCATGCCCGCCTAGTAGTGGCCGCGCATGAAGGACAGATGGACGGGTAGTGGTAGCATGTCGAGGGGCACCACGGCAACCTCCATAGGATCATCAAGTTGGTGTCTGGGCCACCTGCGAGGATCGGGCATCAGCAAGCAGGGTGTCTTGAAAAGAGCCGGCCGGTTGCAGATGAGTAGACGGTACAAAGACACCGAGCATGCGGCCAGACGGATGGTGCTGAGTAGGTCCATACGACTACAGATATGCTCCAAGAGAACATCGGGGAGGGAATACGAATTGCGGCTCTGCGTGTCAGTCGGTTATGCCATTGAGGTTTTCGGTGCCTGCGAGCCAGGGGGGAAGTGGATTCGGGCGGGCGAGCGAAGAAGCTTCTCCTCGTGTGGCCGAAAGCAAAGGAGCGGGGATATGGTACACGCGAGCTACCAAGGAAGATGGCGCAGGCGGGCGAAAGCAAAGGAGCGGGCGTAAATGGTGTGGGGCCGACGATGGGGAAGAGAGGAGGAAGAAGAAGAGAGGAGGAAGAAGAGTGGAAGACGGGAAAAAAGTGCATTCAATCTCAATTCTACTAGTACTACTACCAGGATATACCGTCCTTCGGAGTGTAAATAGGTACCTCGATGACATGTGGGTCTACCACAACCGGGCCGATATGTCAGTTAATGGAGGAGAGAGGTGCGTAGGCATATTTATGGAAGCGTGCTCACTGGCAAACATGATGGCAAGATCTTGGGTAAGGCTGATTTAGTAACACCAACACGCTGGTTCAGCTTATTAATTATGTGTCCCATCTGCTGCAGCGTGTATTGTCACTTTACTGCGAAGACTATTTGAATAGTTCTCTCTAACCGAGATGGGGAATAATGGATCGCGAGGACTTCCTTTCTACAAAGTATCCCTATGCCTCTACGCCACTTCACTCATTTTGTCTGCATCTAGTCACTTGTTGAAATCTGTAGAAAGACAAATACTCCGTATTTGGGAACAGAGGGAGGCTTTTACTCCGTACTATTTGGGAACAAAGGGAGTATCAACATATGGAGGGAACAGAGGAAGCTTGAAATATGAACATGTCAATGGGAGGAAGTAAGCCCCGTGCATGCATGCATGCATGCATGCATGCAACATGCAACACTCACACATACACATGGACGCACGCAACACTCACACACCCACGCGGCACACAGCACACGACGCAACACACACGCTCACGCTCAAGTGCTCAACCTACTCCCTACGTCCATGAAAGACTGTACATTTAGAGATTTACACATTGACTGTGGCATAATTAACGCCCAAAAGTAGCAGACTTATGTGTGCATGAGACCATTGAGATAAGAAGATTAAATGAAGGCCGTTGCATGCTGTAATTAAGGATAGACATGTAGCCTATACCTACAGCACAAGTTCGTACATTAGTCAATCAATATCGATTTAGATTAAAGGCTAAATGCATTGGAAATGTAGATGTACATCATGTAGTACACTCTTTGTTGGAAGACCGAGGGAGGACACGTGCATGCACTCACATACACAGCCAGGGCGGTTCATGCGCAAGGGTTGGACTCGTGTCGCGCCTGCGTAAAGTTTTGTTTAACTGATTTCTTTGCTCGCTAACCGACAGGTGTGGGACCCGTAAACCAGGTGACAATCTAACCACCAACAAAGTGCCACGTCGACTATGTGGCCGGGTCAAGAGGGTGCAATACGGTGTTTCACGATGAGCTAGTGATCGATAATCACCGCAAAACTATATATAGTGATCGTAAGAGCGTATTGTTACATACGCTGACCGCCAAAGGTATTTTTCTCGTTTCAAATTAAGCCATATTAATCGGAAAGGATGCAGTATGGACTACTACTACTACTAGTACTAGTACTGCTTTGATGTGTCCCGTCAACTCGCCGAACGAGAAGAAGCTTGCTTACTACGCCTCTCCCTCGCCCACGCGCGCGGTGGTTCGCGGGACGAGGAGAGGGTTTTGACTACAACGCCCTCTCCCTCTCCCTCTCCCTCGCCCTCGCCCTCGCGGTGGACGTGCAGCAGTTCAATCGGTGTCAGATTGCCAGAAGCATATTGTATTGTAGTATCATCATTATTGGACCTTCCGAAGAGGCGAAGAGCCAAGTGCAAGGTTCACACGAGTATTTAACTGTTGAACCTCCCGAAGAGGCAAAGAGCCAAGCACAAGGTTTTATAGGAGTTGTCGTCCTAGTAGGAGTGTACTACAACTATAGCGAACGATGCTACTGTATGATGCCGCCACATCACGTATATCCAAAGTTGTGCCACCTTTTTTTTTCTCAAAGAGCGTGTTGGAGCCCGTGCAACAACCACACAAGTTGCACGTACACATAAAACATTTACTAGTAATAAATTCTAAAGGGTAAATGCCAGTATGTCACGCAAGTTCATCTCCAACTCACATGATAAATTTGCGCACGACTAGTCTACATATATTCACAGGGCTACCGTTCACAATTACCATACTCCACTTACACGTTATAGATGGGCTACATGTCCTCCTCCGTGTTCCGATCCCTGTGTTCTTCATGGATGGCACGATCCATAGCGGTGGGCAATGGGAATCATTGTCGCAGCTTTCTAGTCCGGTTCCACACGATGGACACTCATCCAACTGAAGCGGCATAAATCGTGGATAGCGTGTCCCAAAGATGTCGTTCATCCGGCGGTGCGCATCAAGACACAACCACGCTTCATGAACGGCAGGCCTTCCGTGTCGTGCACGAAAGGTGGCATCCGCTTCACAATGGGGTAGCTGTCCCCGATGAAAAGCGAGTACTCTCCAAGAGTGTTCCTCGGCACCCACGTAGCATCACGGGGGTCGAACTCGGCGCCGTTCATCTGGTACACGTGGCATCCCAGATCTGGACACATGGTGACGTACATAGTCAAGGTCCATGCATAATAATGGTGTGCTCAAATATGGCGGTCAAGAATACTGCGGCAAAGAAATAGTACTACTCCGGTATAGAGGAAGTAAAATAACCGCTTATTATATATAGCCACTCTTGGCTACATGGATGAGATAGTAAGACATGGAAAAAAAAATGGTGGCAGCTAGTGGGTTCAAGTCTTCAAGGGCCTAGCTAGCTATACGTGTCCTCCAAGGTAAAAAGTACTCCTACTAGTACTACAAAGTATACTACTAGTACAACTATGAAAGAGATGGCGAGAGGGTTAAAACATGGAAGACCTGGGTAGATGGTGACGGTCCGATCGTGGTAGATTGTGTGACCATGTTGCACATCAGTGGTACCATGGGTAATGACTGCTAAGATAGTTGATCCCAATATGCCAAAGTCAGCTACAAGGTTCTAGGTTAGACCGAATCGCGGATGCAAATGCACATCCAGGATCGGCGATCTTATTTTGATCGGGGGATGACCGGTCCTCGCAAAATAATGGAGTACCGTTAGGGATGCAAATGATGGTTTGTGCATTCCGCTTGTAATCTCCGCATCGTAGGATGTCAACCAGATGAAACAAGTCCTCGGCTTGTCACCGCGAAGATGCGGCCTAGATGGCGCACGGCGTCTTCGAACGATGTAGGGTACAAATCTGCCGCCGCCAACATGCGCCACCTCTGCTATCGCCTCGGCATTGATGGCAATCCTTATCTCGAACACCGCGATGAGATAGTAATCGTCGTAGCCGCGTTGCTTTGTCGGCGGGTCCGCAATTGCTATCTTCTTCAATCTCATGTAGGCATCATCATACGTATTCTTGCCCAGCCAGTCTAGAAGGCCGATCCCAGTGGTGGAGAAGGGGTCTACCGGAACGGCCGCATCTTTGTGGATGTTGTGCAAAATCATGGTGGTATCCGCCGGAGGTATGCAAGCCAATATTCGCTGGCACCGACCTGCACCTATATATAAGACGGTGGGCAGTGGAGAAATTATGGGATGGAAATGTAATAACTAAGTACTACATGATCAAACTCCATTACTGACCTGCTCATCAGACAAAATCCGACTACCTCTCAACGTCGGCAACTCTAGCAGAGTCAACGTGCAACCATGGCCAGGGAGCGGTGGACTGTTCAAAGGATCGTCCCATAGAAGAACCTTCTCCTCGAGGACGCATGGAAGACCAACAAGCATGGCCTTTTCCCAAGCATGTTTAAGCAGCGTCTTGAAAAAGTTGGTGCAGGAAGCACCGAGTCTTATGCAATGAGGACGTCGAGCGGGCGTGCGATTTATCCCAGAGGATCATCGTCCAAGGTCTCCAAGCCCGACGAGGAGGAGAACTGCTGGAGAATCCATGGGAGCAGTGATTTAACTGCCTTCTCTTCGGGAGGAGGAACTGCGCGGAGGAGATAAGAGCATAGTAAACGCAGGGCCTCGTCCCTTCCAACTGTAGATCGTTCCTCAGCAAAGGGGTGAGGCTATTATTTACTACTAGTACTAGCATTATGGAACGTTATGGGATTGCATTATACTGTAAATAATAGCACTAGTGAGAAATTTTTGGCACTAGGTAGTAGTTTTCGGCATGGATTAAGAAATTTTGGGTATGTTTTTGCCATTTTTTGTACACGCCAACTAGTGTCAAAAAATGGTGTACATTATGTGACGGAGGAGTACGTACTCGTACTGTAGCAATACTAGTACTACTTTTCTCAACTAGTAGTGCGATGTACTATACTTCTAGTCTAGTCTAGTATAGTGTACCAGTTTTGAACTCTTGAATCTCAGGGCCAATGAGCTACAGTTGGAACTGGAGGGTACTACTGTTCTCTAGAACCATTGCTGTACTATCAATGCAGGGGAAGTACACCTGCGTAGTGGCCAAGTGGGTACTCTCGGTGCTCTATTCAGCCGCTCCTCTCACGTAGCTGGCCTACTCAGCTGCTCCTCACACGCACACACTAGCAGCCTATTTATCAAATGACGATTTGCCATCAAGGCAGAACATTTGAGTTATTTGATACAAATGAGACTAGGCTTTTCGCTTCCATTTGTGGAGGTGTAATGGATCTCGTCGAACTTTGTTAGTAGTTCCTTCTTTATGAATGAGATGAAGCAAAGCTTTTGCCTCCGTTTCAGAAAAAACACATCAAGAGGAATTTCTTTTATAGTAGAGCCGATAATGGAGTGAATTCCATGCATGCAACGCCACAAGCTACAGAGTAGTAGTAGAGCACTTTACGTATAGAGCTATATTGCATAGTTCCCAATGCCCCGCCAGGCTTTTCCGACTCCTCGGGCTTCATTGGGAGGCGCTAGTTCAAATATGCTACTAGCTGGAAGCTGCAAGCGAGGTGCAGCTAGGGCGAGCACGCGAGCCACGGGATGCTGGGAAGGAAAACCCGTTCACGTGGCTAGGCTGTCCAGTGCACCCAGATTGTGGGGCCGCACGTCCGTTTGACTTCAAAACTCAAATTACCCGTGTAAAATATTGGCTCGCAGTGAAGTGTAGTAGTACTATTTAAAAAAAGGCCGCCGTGCATTCAGCCGGGATCGAACCCACAAAACGAGGTATACACTCCCGCGACCACTAGTAGTACTCGTTGGAGTACAACGCAACCTAGAATCGCCTTTTGTCGCTAGTAGTACGTACATTGTTCCTTACAAGAAACCCCTAAGAGCATGGTTAATAGTATAGCAGTTCTTGGCTATAAGCCGCTGCCATGTCATCTACAAATTCATCTTATAGCCAACATGTAGTACAATAATAGATCAAAAGAGTGTACTACTTTTTATTATGTGGCCCACTTCTCATTCTCACAAAGTGCCTAGGAGCACGTGCTAGAGCTGGCTCTTCACGAAGAGCCCGCTTACCTTCTCTCTCCTCTTCTCTTTCCTCCAACTAAGCAGAAATATACTACTCCCTCCGTCTAGGTGAATAAGTCATCTTAGATTGTGCACCGTGACCAAGGAGGAGGGGAAAACTAGAGAACTTAATGTTTATTTGCTAATTAATAGCATTGCATGCAATGAATTAACCACTGCATGTCGTGTTTGGTAGTTTCAAGTCATTAAAAGCATGCACACCCACATCTCTTATTGGTTGATATGTCAAGAAACAAGAAACGAGGTAGAAGTTAATGCACCACGCCTAAGTGTTTTGGGATTATTTGGTTTTCATAAGATGACTTACACACCTAGACGGAGGGAGTAGTTTATTTCTTATAGCCCGCTGACTCAGCTCTATTGTACTTGCTCTAATAATGCAAGAAACCACTAAAATGCCAAGAAACTACTACCACTTGCATACGTGGCAGACTTAAGATAAGACTACCTTATCAACCATTGTACATGCTCTTACCAACAAAAATCCTCGAGTGACCTCCTACCTCCGGCCCGTCCACCTAGTCATCCTCGGCCATGGGACGCAGCTACCGCCGCCGGCAGAAGGCGAGGTCAAAACCGCCGGCGGTGCGGAGCCCATGTTGCGGCAGCCCGGATGCCAGCTCCGTCCGGCGCTCGCGGCCACTAGCTAGCCAAGATAGCTCCGCCCGGGGCTTATGCGCAAGGTTTGCTAGCTAGATTGGCACGGCAGCGCGGTGGCTTGCTCGCGCGCGCCGCACTAAGGCCAGCCATCTGGCTCAAGCGAAGGCCAACACGGCGGCTTGCTTGCTCGTGAGTCACGCTCGGGCCAGCCTGCCAACCCGTGCAGAGGCCAGCACAGCGTCCGGCCCGTCCGGTATAGCGGCGGCCAACTCGCTCATCACCGGCGCCACCAACGAACACGCATCACTACTGTTTGAAGTAATGTTCAGGAAAAATAATGATTTGAGGGGGAATAACAGGATAGAAGGTCAGATGTGGGTCCCTCATGTCAACGATCAAACAAAATGTGTTGGTTTAAGCTGCCTCATCAGCACGGACATGTGGGCCAACCCTGTCATAAATGGGTTTAAACGAACCTAATCGGTAGGAGTACTAGGTAGTTTTTGGCGTGGATTAAGAAATTTTGGGTATCTTTTTGCTATTTTTTGTACAATAGATTCTTCCTAGGGCTGGTTGAAAGTGGTAGCTTTTTGTTAAATACTCTACATATTGTAAGTAGGAGTGAAAGTTAAGCTTCGGAAGCCAATAAGCAAGGCTAGTTACATAGTGCATATGTGTACATGATTGAAAGTAAATATCAACCATGAGTGACTAATATCTTGATGGAAAACTCGAAACTATGGAATACTAGGAAAAGAAATGCATGGTTGGAAATACTAGCAATGTTCATGTCCGTTGCAACGGATCATAATTAGAATAATACTTATTCACAAACTTGGTACAGAACACTCTAATTTTGATATACATATGTCACTAGAGATATAATATGTTTCAATTAGAATATATTCCTTGGGCTGTTTTGGTGAGGTCAGGGAGGGATGTGGTTGGTTTTAAGATACTAATTATGGGTTTTTCAGCAAATTGGTAGACAAGTGGGATGTTTGTGAGAAAAGGCAACAACTTACCTCACAATCGTTAGATGTAGATCTAATGGTCAGAAACGACGGATGGCAGACACACCAGCATCACCAACTTAGTCTTGTGTAGGAGTACTAGCAAGATCCGTGCATTGCACGGAACATCAAGATGCATTTTTTATAAAACACTTGTTGTGATTGACCCTTGCGGGAGTAATCCCATGTGTAAAAACTAATGATATCTCGAGAAATATGAGATAAGGTGAAGAGGAGTGGGGTGTGGTGGTGGTTGGTGGTCGGACTGAGCGGAGGCATGGGGATTGACGACGCCGCAGGCCACCATGTGCCGCTTTGTTCCAGAGGCTTCCTTTCTTAATTGCTCAACAATGAGGTTTGTTGGAGATAAGGATGAACGAGGGAAGGCCTTGTCCGCAAATGTGGAGAGGGTGCGGGTATCTTTTAGTTTAATTTCCATCCGCCGATATAGATTGGATGGTCTATATTGCAAGATGGCACACGTACCATCATCACCAACTCGGTTTTTTATAAGAGAAGAAATATAAGTATGGAGATACAGACGTATTATCGATACTTGCTTCCGTAAACTAGCATCTACATTCTATTCAACGCCTCGGCATGTGGGGCCTTAGCACACTGACTTCTCGACTATGTAAAACAAAGATTTTCCTGTCGCCGACAAGGAGAGGGTGACGGCGGCGCGCTTTTTGGCTTGCTCTAGTCCTAGTAGTCATACTAGGTGGTCTAAGCACGTGTAGATTTATTCTTTTTCACGCCTCGTGTTCGGCCGTCTTGCCACATTCGCTGATGAATAGACGATAAGTTATTCACGGGGAAACCCTTGTTGAGCGTGTTTGCGAGAGAGAGAGAGAGAGAGTGTGTGTGTGTGTGTGTGTGTGTGTGCATGTGTGATATGTTAGAGACTGAGGCAATGATAAAAAATTCTTTGTGTCTATGTGTGTGGAGGATAGAGAGAGATACATGTACATGGGGCTTTGTGTTGTGTAACATGGAGACACATATACATAATTAGAGAGTGAGTGTGTGAGATACACATGCGGACATGAGGAGAGATGAGGATAAAGGTAAATGGGTGTTTGTGCGTGTTTGTGTGTGTTTGTGCACGCGTTTGTGTGTGAGAGGGAGAGAGTGTATGTGGAGTAGAGAGAGCACTGATGATGTAAACCTAGTATAAGGGAAGGGGGAACGGTGTGACATGTGTAGTAGCGAGATAGCATGGGTGCGGGGGGGGGGAGCAGACTATTTGGAAGAGACATCGAGTGTGTGTGTGGGAGAGGGGTGTGAGAGCGAGAGAAAGAGAGAGCTAGCGACGGAGAGAGAGAGAGAGAGAGAGAGAGAGAGAGAGAGGAAGAGAGGGGCGAGAGGGGTCGTTTGTGTCCATAAATGGCGTATAGATAGGGAGACAATGTTGATGTTGTCCGAAATTGGCCTATGAACGGAGACGCAAGGGAAGCGAGTCATCGTGTGTGTGATAGGGACTGCATGAGAGATCTAGAATAGATGGTGTAGAGAACAATGTGCGAAATCAAGAACGATTATACATTAGGGAGCTATGCAAAGAGTCACGACATATATGTATACAGGGAAGGAGCTGAGGCGGGTCCGCATGTGGGAGAGATAGAAATAGGAGAGTGGTGCACAAGGAGACAAAGTGTGCTTGTTTGCAGTGGGGTGGTGTGTGAGGTGAGTGCGCGAGAACCACATAACTAGGGAGATAGACGTTTGGGGGCGACATTTTGTGTGTATGGGAAATATACACTCTACATAGTGCGTGTGCTTGGGTAAGAGAGATAGCTGGAGACCTAGAGAGTGAGGGAAGAGATGTGTGAATGCCCGAGAGACAAAGTGATAGAGACCTATGTTGGGGTCCGGACTTTACAAGAGAGAGGGGTGTTAATGTGCTCGTGTGTTGGTGTTTGGGGGAGAGAACGACTTGTCTATGTGTGTGTGTGTGTGTGGTGGGGGGGTGACTTCAAATAAAGAGTGAGGTGTCTATATTTGAGGGACTTTAGCGTAATTGAGATATTGTGCACTTATGGTTGATCAATTTGTTCCACAGTTTGTACTATGAGATAATGATACTTTTGAACATGCGTGATATACCTTGATGTACCAGAATTACAAACCTAAGATTGGAATTTTGGAATTTGACTCCATCATTAACTTTTGTAATTCATTTAAATGGAGGTACATTTTTTAAGCCGGGATTTCGTGATTTCAAATTCATATATCAAACCTAGAGATATACACATACGGGCATGTTCAAACTTTATAATCATCCACTTTATTCATACACATACA
Source organism: Aegilops bicornis (assembly GCA_021605145.1). Classification (NCBI taxonomy): domain Eukaryota; kingdom Viridiplantae; phylum Streptophyta; class Magnoliopsida; order Poales; family Poaceae; genus Aegilops; species Aegilops bicornis. Next base: position 244,309,923 of record CM038674.1, read on the forward strand.
CATTTTTGCTTTTGTCATCATATTTAGGATAAACACATCTGGAATTTCATTTGAATTGGACCGTATGATGGTATTTTCTTGTAGTAGCTCAATGATCCATATTTGAATTGAATGGACAATCTAAGTTTCGAGTTGGAGACATTGATTTTCAAAACTTGCACATTTTTTTGCATGCAAAACAAACAAATTGTCGGCCATGATATCATAGTCGGCCGTACGAGAGCAGAATACTTATAATTTTAGGCGCCAAAAGCTTTCAAACTTCTCGCTCACATCGAAATATAACGTGCCTGAAAGTTTAGCCCTACGATATTCCTGTTTTACCCCTGCCACATGAACGGAAAAGGGCTGCTTTGGTAACTCCATTGTTTTCCCCTCTTTGGCCCCCACATTCTTCCCAGAGCCCTCCCTTCCCTCCCCGACCCCCCAACCACGGCAAGCCGCGAATCTAGTCCTCCGCCGCAGCGGTGGACCTCACACCCACGGATCTACCTTCCGCACCTTGGAACCCCCAACTGCCAACTCACCACTTCACCGGAGCCGCTTCAGCGACTGGCTTGTCCACCGCTCCAGATCTCCTTAACCGCCATCATGGTCCACCGCACCGGATCTGCTTAACCGGCGCCCTCATCCACCACAATGTAGGCCCTTCACTGACTCCCTCGTCCACCCCTTCGCTGGCCCTTCATACAAGCCCTCGTCCGCCGCAACAGATCCGCCTCACCGAAAGCACTGTACAACGCGCCCGCCGAAGCCTTCGTCCACTGCACCGGACCCGCTCCACGGACGCCATATTCAACTCCACCGGCCCTGCTTTACCGACGCCGCAGCCTCATCAGGTTATTTCGATTTGTACTCCTTTGGTTTTTCTCTTTATCGTGCAACTGTTCACTTACCACAGATGAGCTTTCTTGTATGTCGACAGGCGCCGCAACCGTAACACGGAGCCGCTTCGGCGACGGCGACGGCCGGCCCAAACTCAACCGCAACACGAGCACCATCGACGATCCTTAGCTATCAAGTATGACAACGATACCCATACTCCACCGAGAATCAGGTACTATTATCCAACGGCCGGCGCCTACGTTCAGTTTCCTAGCATAAGCACCGCACCTTTGAATTTCTTCAGGGCATCATTTAGTTTTTCATCAGACGCGTTATTCTGCTTGCACCTGTAGGGCCATACTTCTGGAAGTGAACATGTTACATGTGCTAAATTACATACCAGTGCACATATAGTTAATATGCTTTAGTTTTGTTACGATGCCACCTGTTGGTTCCATCAGCATCGCTTAATGTTCTCTATGCTTAATTACACATCAGCAAACTAGCATGTGGTTCCGCCGCTTTTTGTTCGCTTTTACCCTACATTTTCTCGATGCTAGCTATTACATCACTGCTCCGAGCCTCTGTTCATTACTTGTTTGTGTGTTCTTGATCTTCCCAAGTTGAATGACTAATTTGATGCTTCTATTAATTATGGAGCTGCCAACCCCATCAAGCAAAATATTTGTTCTTTTGGGGCTGGCACCTCGAACAAGCATAAAAATAGAGGGAAGCAGATATACTCCATCCGATTCTATTTACTCTGCACATAACTCTTGACCCGCATACCAAGGAGGGCACTGGTTTAATTTTTCTGGACTAATTTTCCAATTAATTAGGGTAGAGGCGGATGGGGCGGGGCACAAAAGGAAACCAATGCTAGGAATCGGCAACGCGCAGACTAATACGAGAAAACTGAGAAAAAGTTATACGCAAAAAAAAAGAATCGGAGGGAGTATTGTCGTGTATGCACACACCCTTCTTTCATTAGTTTAGATGAACCATTGATGATCAATTCGGACCAGTGCATGCGATTAAAATTAATTTTACCTAAATAGATGATGCAGAATAAACTACAACAACTAGATTTGCAACCACGGGATGCTGACGATATCTTCAAAGAACATTGCAACAACAGCTAGGCTCCACAGCAACATATGGTAAGACAGTGTGTTTTAGTACATGTGAAATGTAATGCGAGTGGGATGCTTTCTTGGCTTGTGCCCTCAACGTGTAATCCTACCAAATTACAAATAGTTCAGTTGTCTGCTTTGCTGTATTGCTTGATTCGAATGCTTATTTGTTGTTACGCTATACCTGAGTTGGCCAATATGTCAGTAGTGTCTGCTGTACTATCGTAAAGAAATGCATGCCTATTTCATTTGAGTCCTTCGCTTTTCCTCTCAAGTTCATCACAATATTGTCTTCGTAGTTTATATGAGGCCACACAGTTAAGTGCTTTCTCAGATTATTTCAACTGCTTAGATGCCTTGGCAACTTAAATATAGCGGTTGTACACTCCCTTTCAACTAGGGATGTCAACTGGGTCCCGTTTAATCCCGATTGAAGTCCACTAGTGGTATGATAGTTCAAAAGAGTTTTTTTTTGAGGAAAATGAACTAGGGAGGTAGCAAAAACTAACTAGATGGGACTGACGGATGTCGTTTATTTGCCACTTACATCCCTAGTTTCATCTTACCATTTTAATTTCTTTTCGGCTAATGCTGCTTCGAACCATTTAAATATAGTTTGCCATGCTCGACAATAATTCGTCCGTCGTTTACCATGTAAGCTTACTGCCTGGATCATACGATAACTATCCTTACTGATGTCCAAATGAAACCTTTCAGGATGTCGTTCACACTAGGACACAAATGTACAACCCCAGAATCTATTTGTGGAAGCAAAGGTCGCCATCCATGTTACCAGATGGTAGCAGTTCAGAGGCAACACCGCCGGAGAGCGATCTGAGCACGTATATTATAGTGCTTGAGGCTCTACTAGAGGCGTAAAGAGATGGTGTGGCTGCCATGAATGAGGTAATCTTTATCTTGAGGCTGGAAATTACGAAATTAGCGGCACGCATTATGCAAGCAACCCAAGAATTGGAGGAAGTAAGAATGTTGCATTTGAAGACGGAGGAGGTCCTGCTGTTTCTGCTATCTGAAGCCCAAGATAATCCTGGTTCTTCTTTAGATACCAGTTGAAATTGTCATTAGATTATTGTACTTGCATGTTGTGTCATGTCTCTGAATGGATTATGTTGCAAGACCCCCTATATTGTCCATGTGTTGTAATGATCCAATTTTTTTAGGCGAGGTAATCCTCAGTACTTGTATGATTGACATAAGGTGAACTGTTTTTCGTGTGAGCATATTGTATTGGATGAAATAACTGTTTGACTCAGAGTGTATCCAACCTACTGAATTCGAAGATCACGGCATTTCTAAATCATAATCATATATAAAGGTGGAATAAATCTTTGTTGTGGTTTTGAAGAAATAAATAACAAAATGTATAATTATCTGTGGATATTTGTAATCGAATACAAATTGATTTGAATTTAGTTTGCCAGTCCTGTGGCAAACGTGAATGCTAATTCTCCCAAGTTTTGAACGAAGCGGCTAAACACCCACTATAATTTGTGGGCTGCCCCAAGCAAGTGTTTGCGAGATGGAAATTACTGTCTACCCTTGACACTTGACATCCTTATCGACCGGATTTACACTGCTGTCGATAGGGGTAGACTAGTAACTTCAATCGGACGTGACACGACGGCCTCTGAGCCCATTGAGACACGATGGGCGCCAAACATGGGCGGCAAAACACATTTGATTCAAGCTCGTTCGAAAGACATATGTATCTTCCTCTATTTCCCCATTCATACACGATGGGCGGCAAAACAAACTCTCATTGTCCGAAATCGATGTAGGCTAATATTTTAAATAGGGGCAGATGTGTAACTTCCATCAGACGTGACACAACCGCCCTACCTGTCAGCCCCGTTCATACACCGTGGGCGCCAACCGTGGGCGGCAAAACACCCTCTCCTCGCCTGAAATAGTTACCGGCAAATATTTGGGAGATGCGAGATTACCGTCCTATCCCCAACCGACGCGATGTCCGAAATTTTAAACGGGGGATAAGTTCGTAACTTTCCCCAATTTCAGAGAAGCGTGTCCCAAAGTTTGAGATCCCCCCTCCCCTCCATTTCCCCATTCATACACCGTCGGCGGCACGACAACCTCCACACTGCGGCCACCCTCCTCCGTCTGCCACCCCATCCTCCACCTTGCCGGAGCCGCTACCCCTACCCCGCTGCTGCCCATCGCAAGAGATGGACGTCTCTCATCCACGGCGCTGGACCAGGATCCTTTCATCGCTTCCTCTCGCTTCATCGGCGCCGTCGTCCACCTTGACATTGCCGCTCCTACGACCGCCTCATCCACGGCAACAGGATATATCCCCCGACCCAGCCGCTCGCCGCCTAAAGTCTTCTTCCCCGCCGACAGCCCATCGCACCCGCAGCACCCTCAACGACAAGATAGGCCTACATGGCGCCGCAAGAGAGGTGGTACTCTTCCATATGTGCTTAAGTTATTGATCTCACCCGGAAAATAGATCGTAATTTGTTTATCGTACTTTTCTTGTCCGTACCAAATCGTAGTGGCTAGTTGAAAGCAAACATTGGTCATGCGAAGTAGCTTTGTCCGGTTTGCACCTTCAGATCCGCCATGGCACGGGCACTATACTCGTAAAGCTTATGGTTTCCCTTTATATTCACTACCATCATCGTAGGTGCTTCGTGTCGTGCTAGCACCGCTCTCGAAGACCTCAACCCAAAGCTTACGTGTTGAATACGAATCTGATATGATGCTCATATCACTAAAACAGAGGACGTTTAATTGGTCACCTAATGTTCCTATATTCGTTTCGAAAAGCATGTGCGCCACCCACTGGTCCAGCTAATTCCACTTTCCTGATTTTTCTCTTGATGCTTAGGGTTTTCCCCTTTATCTACTCTAATATGACCTCATGAGGTGCTTCGTCGTACTAGCATTACTCCACCCTTCAAGCTAACCAACACAACACTCAGAATTCGAAAGCTTAGTTGTTCAAATATGATTGTGATATGATACTAATATTAGTTAACCGACACATTTAATTGGTTAGCTAAAGGTCCCACTTGAGTTTCCAAATGCATGTCGCGACATATAGAGAGACAGCTTAATTGCATTTCTTTGTCACTTGTTGACCATAATTTCTTGTCCATACCAAATCTTAGTTGTTATTTCAAAGCAAACATCGGTTGCTAACTACCCTTTGCGCGGTTTGCAGCTTCAGATCTACCATCCCACTGCCACGGTCAACACTGTACTCATCATGCTTATGTTTTCCCCATTTTATGATGACCACAATCAGCCTACGTGGTTCGTGTCGTAATAGCAATCGCTTCCACCCATCGAGCTAAACAAGCTTAGTTGTACAAATTCGTATCTGATATTATTGCTAATATTAGTAAAACTGAGAGATGTTTAATTGGTTAGCTAAATGTTCCTACTTTAGTTTCGAAATGCATGTGAGCCACATATGGAGAGACCGGAAAGTATAGTATTTCTCTGTGCCCTCTGGTTCATCATGGGTGGCCAACCGACATTGTATTGAAAGACTTGTAATATCTTCAATCTGCTTGCTCTTCCGCTTCTTCTTTAAGATGATACTCTTCTCTTGCGGTCAACTGGTCGTGACAAGTTGTTCTCCTTAGTATATTTTGAATCTGTCAGTCAGTCGACTTGTTCTTCTTTACTATATGTTGAAGCTATCATCTGCGAAGTGTCATCACTTCTGGAGCTCTCATATTTTGAGTAGTAGGCCACATTATATTAATGCACACAACAAATTACAGCATGCATGGCATCTTTTAAAAGAATTGCAGAGATAGCATAAAGGGGTTTACAGGGAGGTAGTATTGGATTAGAATCACTTCTGCATTACAAAGAAAATCTCACTTGTTTTTATGTTTTCTTGCATGTCAGATATTTAACATTATCAAAATGAATATGAGAATGGGCGGACGAGAGGAATATTGCGGAACGATCCATTGGCTAACAAACTTGGCATGGTGGAGGATGGCCTATCTTATTCACCCCTCAAGGTGCTTGCTCTAACTTTGCAAAGTTGTATTGGTACTTTATATTTTATATCGACCTCTTGCATTACTTATACTTTGTTACACCATCCGCTTAGTTTAAGCATCACATATGAGTATATGCCATACCTATCCATTTTCTCGTACCTATTCCATGTGTCGTCACACTATGTTTTTCCAACAAATGTTGTTCTTTCGTAATAGATGTCCAAAAGGAAGAGGGTGAGTGCAGATTCTCAAGGAGTAAAAACTAGGTATTTGGAAAAGGTAGTGATACCTGTTAAATCAGATAGATCAACAGCCACAGAAAACACAGGCCCAGCTGTACCACACTTTACCCCTACTCCAGTGGACAAACCCCTATTAGAACTGTTGGGAGCCCAGCGTCAGATACTGTCTATGATATCAATTCAAAATTTGAACTCCTAAATTTCTGCTTGTGCCTTACCTTCTCTCTTGTATGAAAACTAATTTCAGATGAATCTCCTTGCTCAAAGGATCATACGATCTCAAAACAATAATGGGCTCTGCATTGCTCTTGTCAGTACCTCTCTCCCTTTTGCCTTGTAACACTGTACTTAATTAAATTGCTATTTGATTATGTATCATCAGTCTGCACCTGAGCTTCATTATCCTTTGTTTCTTCCAATATTATTTGATCTATATTTACTCTTTGCAAAATGTAGAATAATGGCAACGCTTATAAAGAATTTTCTTTGGGGAATTTATTGAATTATCCTTCCATCAACATGGAGAAGGGCTTTGTCCAGCCCGTGTTAACATGTAATGTAAGTTCATCCTTCTCAAGCCTTCAAACTTTGTTCTAGTATAGATTTGGATAGGCATCATTTCCTCCACTGCTGTTTGCTTTGCTGTTTACATCTTATTGGATGTTTGCAACAACTACCAGTTTCAAATTGTAGTTGTAAAAACATGTTCCTTATGCAGAACAGATCCATTTATTTGCTTATATAATTGTGAAACCTGTTACGTGTCGCCTTGTTTCTCTTTCAGACTCGTACCTCTTACGCCAGGCATAACTTTAGGGAAGATAGTGAGCCAAACCATCTTGAGGACAGCGAGATGACCCCAAGGTCCTGTCTTGATGAAGACAGTGAGTTGAAGCTACTCACCAGCAGGTGTGAGACAACTTCTGTGCAGTCGTTGCCTCAATCAGTTCGACTTCTTCAGTCTCAACTTAAAGCGGAAAGGCTTGCTTCAGCTCAGCTCCGACTTGAAGTCAAAGATGCAATGAGGATGTCAGAGGACTGTCGTGCGCACCATCATGCCTTAAATCTAGTGTTGATGCATCTATCATTGACACAAATGAGGTCTACTCAGCTTCTTCAGCTGTTTGGGGGGCCCGACCTGGCCAGGCCTAGTGCCTTCCGAAGTGCTCTCAGTTTTGTATATTCTTTTGTCGGCGTGTTTATTTGCCCTGATGGCGAACTTTGATGCCCAGTGGATGTAATATGTGTGATAGCCGTGATAGCCTAGTGTAAGTTGCTTGCTTATTTATTTCCTTGTTGTCTTGTTTATTTGTTTGCTTGTAGTCATTGTAGTTCTTTTTCCGCGGTTTGCTAGTGGCTGCAATAACCTGTTTTTTAAAACTAGGCCACAGTAACCATCGGCTAATATTTACCAGAGTGACCTTTGGGCCTCCCTACGGGTCAGAGAAAGCGATGGGCCTTCTACGGGTCAGAAACAATGGGCCTTCTACGGGTCAGAGAAACAAAGGGCCTTCTACGGGCCGTATCATCAATGGGCCTTATACGGGCGGTATGATCGACACAAACATGGGCCCATAACAGGCCGCATTATGGCCGTAAACAGGCTAGAGTTGGAATCGTCCATTCATGGGCCGACCATAACGGGCCATCGTTAATAGGTCGTATTTGATGACGCTATGAAAACGGCCCAACCTATTAACGGACCACAAACGGGCCGACTATAACCACGGGCTGAATTTGGCCCACAAGCAGAAAATGACAATAACAGGCCGTAAGTAAACGAATGCTGGAAATGAGCCCAAGAATAAATGGGCTCTGAGAAGGCCGAAAGATAACATGGCTGAAACGCCCAACGGAATAACGGGCCGTTAATGGGTATAAAGTGATACACTGTTCATTACGGGCCGATTTCACCACGGGCCGTTAATGGGTGTAAAGTGATACACTTTGTTCATTACGGGCCGCTTTCACCACGGGCCGTTAATAGGCCAAGAGTTACATAGGACCTCATATGGGCCAAAGACGCGTCATGGGCCATACATGGGCCGAAGTGAAAACGGCTGGAATCATATTGGGTGGCCTAGATGACGCCATCGGGCCTAATTCGGATAGGGCGAACGGGCCTTGGGTTAGCGGGTGTAAATGGGCTATATGCGAACATGCCGTTAACGGGCTTTACATGGGCCGCCCGCCACTTTGACCAAGTAAAACGGGCCGCCTTTTTCACATGAATGGGCCTCTGTTGGGCCATGCCACGGTCGACGTATCATAGGCGCCTTCCGTCCAATGAGTGGATGACATCTGTCCCAATGATGAGCCGACACGTGTTTCCTCCAGCCAATGATGATTTTACACGTGGAAAATCCCCATTGGTCGAGGCTGTTAACGGGTTATCGGATCCAAAACCCGACCTGATAGCTTAACGGCGTTCCGTTACGGTGGATGGCACGTGTCGGTCACCCTTGACGAAAGCACTTCTGTGACACGCGATTTATCTTCATGGAAGTGGACACTTCCGTGATGATAATTTTGGTAATGTCATGGAACACTTCTACGATACCACAGGTATGACTATCTTGATTCTGTCATAAATTTGTCATGGATGTACATGCATGAAAAAAAACATGACCTACTGTGACAAACACGTATCATCACGGAAGTGTATTTTTTTTGTAGTGCTAGGGTAGGGTCATAGGCCTGACCTAGACGCCCTACCCAAGGACACCACCCTAAAGTCAAGGACATTCAAAGTACAACAGAAGATACCGACTCACCTTGGAGTGCAACACACTCGACCAGTTATCCCACTCGAATAACTCAATTCCACTCGACCAAGATAGAGTCACTCGAACGTACAAAGAATCACTCGGAGTACAGAAGATCTAAAGCCACCTCAGGATGGCAACGGTCAGGCGTTCACTCCATAGTCTTAAAGGTCATTATAGTCATTTATTGCTAGCGTTACCATTAACGCCCCTGCCTTAACGTACATTGAACCCTGTGTAACTGAGGGGCCTGGCGCACTCTATATAAGCCACCCCCACCTCTGGAACAAGGGTTTGCACCCCTTGTAACTTCCACACATAATCCAGTCGACTAGCCTCAGGGCACCGAGACGTAGGGCTATTACTCCCTCCGAGAAGGGCCTGCACTCGTAAACCTTGCATGCACAACCTTGTCGTAGCTAGGGCCTTGCCTCCTCCTACGTACCCCCTATTCTTACTGTCAGACTTGCCCCCACGACATCCATGGCGATATCCAGCTGCTTTATCACCTCCTACGCGATGGATATTTGGAGTTTCACATTCCCAATCCAACGAGTACTCCATCTCTGAAGACTAACCGTTGTGGCCTGCAGCTTGTTATGAAGCGTGAGGTAATCATTCGAAGCTTCCGCTGTGGAGTCCCATACCATCGACACCGTGTCCATGAAACCCTCCGCTTTGATCTAGAATGCTTCGAACTTGAACCTTTTCCTCGTACTAATCTCCATATTCATATCCAACATCAGCGGGCAGTGGTCTGATATCGCAGTCCCTAAAGCAGAGAGAAAGCAGGGTGGGAATGCTTCATCCCACTTATTGGAAACAAACACATGGTCAATCTTTTCCAACGTTGCATTCTGCCTCTCATTGGACCATGTGTAGCGCCGCCCATTTAGGTATACCTCCTTTAGTTCTAGCAAGTTTAATTTAGTTCTAAACTGCCTCAACATCCTACGATTGATCAAGTCATTGTTCTTGTCCTCCTGCCTAGCCAGGAGGTTAAAGTCGCCTGCCACCAACCAAGGCCCCGCATGCAGGTCACGTATGTCAACCAAGTCCTGCATAAACTATATTTCGTCGGCCTCCTCTTGTGGGCCATATACACATTTCAACCACCACGCCTACTCGTCCTCCGGGCGCTTGACAAGTACCATCAGTGTATGGTTAGTGTAATGTGGGTTTGATAGTTGGGTGACGGAGTCATCCCAAGCCACCAAGATCCCACCACAGGTGCCTGCCGCCGGTAAGTAGAAAAACTTATCATATTTATTTCTAAGACATTGTCGAACAATGTTCACCGATACATCTTGTAACTTAGTTTTTTGAAGATAGACAATCGCCGGATTGGCCACTGTCACCACTTGGAATCCATCATTCCTCCTAGCCCTTGCATTAAGCCCACGGACGTTCCACACTATAACTTTCAAAGGCTGTGCATTCATTTCAAAGGCCCGAGACAACCCATCCGAGCTGACGGAGTAGCTAGGCCATGGTGGGACCTTCCATCCACGGCTCCTGAGGTGACTCCCAGCCAAACAGGGCTAGCACCGCCGTGATATGCACATCCGAGAGTGCGCGGGATAACAGATCAACATACATCCGTAGTGCATCCTCCGAAATGGCCTTGCCCTCCTGCACCAGGAATTTTTTTCTAATGAGCACTTGCTGCTATTTGGAGGCCGCATGCTTTGCTATACTGGCGCTCCGCCTTGGTGTTATATCCAGCCTTGGTTTCTTCTTCGTTTGACGGCACGGGTTGGCAGCTACACTGGTCATTGGTCTCGGCAAGACCGGAGAGAGAGAGATACTTGCGCACACCTGCACAGAACTCGCCCACGTCCACGTGAAAGTCGCTATCAGCATGCATGGGTGCTAGCGTGCATGGCATCGGATCAGGCGTGTGGCCCATCACATCCTCTGATGGGGCCGTTTCCACCCCATGAATAGGCGTGCATGGCCCCGGATCCGGCGGCGGGCTATTCTCACCACTTGAGAGGCTGACCTGGAAAGTTTCCAGGCCTCCACTTGCATGGCCCGGTCCTCCATGTTGTAAGGCAGCGACAGGAGTTCTTTATCTGCACCCACCCCGAAGCAGGCAGAATCCTCCTCGGTCAGGCCCTGCAGGGAGATTTGCACCATAGGGCACCAGTACCGAAGCACTGGCCCCATCCACCTGCAAAGCTGCAGCTTCCCTATCTTCTGCTTGTCCCCATCTGGCCAGCTGCATCGAGGGCAGAGAACCAACGGTAACAATGGGAACACCTGCCACTGCTGGGGCCAGGCAGGATGCCTCCCGCGAAAGGGTAGAGCTGGCGCTTGCCGTGCTTTCCCACGCGATTGGCTGCTCACCCGGGCCCGCAGAAGAGCCCCTGACGTCAGCCACGCGGTTGTTGCTGACCAATTGACCACCGGTCGTAGGCGTAGTTTGAACACGAGTGCGTGTTCCGCTGGCGGCGCCGCCACCGTCGATGATCCGGCCGTGCTCGCCGAGTCTCTACCGTAGCCGCCAGCACGGCGAGCATGACCTCCCAGTCTTCCTCCACTAGATGGCCCATGTGCTTGGTCATAATTAGTAGTGGGCGGGGATGGAGGCGGCGGCGTGGCGCCGGCTGTCCATCCAGAGCCTCACCGTCCACCATAGCATATGCAGCACCGCAATGTCGATGGGGGTACCAGAGAGCAGTGGCGCACCGCCCAACAGTCATCCACCGTCCCTCAGCTTCATCCTAGAGAGTGCACCGGGGTTCGTCCATGAAGAGTAACCGGCCAGATTTCTTTTCATATCCTATAATTTCAGGCTGCTACAGATGGGAAGTAGACGATCTATTGTGTAGGTCGTTTTCACTACTGTCTATAGTTGACGTGGAGGGTTGTTGCAGACTCAAGGTGTCTCAACTAATGTACATGCCCTAATGGTCTTAGGGCATGTCTCTCTCACCCACAAAAATTTGCACCGGCATCCGTCCACGGATAAATTTTGTGTTTTGATCCTTTTGCGAAAGTTAATTAAGATTTGACCATGGTTCGGATTTTTTGGAGATATGGCCCCTTTACTATGGCCAGGGTCGATGGCGGTAGGGTCGCACGTCCTACCGTAAAAAAATATAAGCATCACATACAGTGCTTGTGCCCACCTCCGCCGGGCACATCAGCGGTAGGGTTGCACAGGCTACCACCAGCCTATTTGGCGGTAGGGCTGCACCGCGCTGACATGGATAAGTTGCCTACCACTAGAGACCTTGGTGGTAGGCTGGTATACAACGTAGGATCCTCTTACTGTACCACTAGTGGATACGAAGCTACAATCTTTTTGAATGTTTACAGAATCCTACTTGTCATCATGTTGGGGAACGCAGTATTTCAAAAAAATTCCTACGATCACTCAAGATCTATCTAGGAGATGCATAGCAACGAGACGGGAGAGTGTGTCTACGTACCCTCATAGACCAAGAGCGGAAGCGTTTAGTAACGCGGTTGATGTAGTCGAACGTCTTCACGATCCAACTGATCCAAGTACCGAACATATGGCACCTTCGTGTTCAGCACAAGTTCAGCACGATGACGTCCCTCGAGCTCTTGATCCAGTTGAGGACGAGGAAGAGTTCCGTAAGCATGATGGCGTGGCGACTGTGATGATGAAGTTACCGGTGTAGGGCTTCGCCTAAGCACTACGACGAAATGACCGAGGTGTTAAACTATGGAGGGGGCACCGCACACGGCTAAGAGAAGACTTGTTGTGCCTTTGGGGTGCCCCCCTCCCCGTATATAAAGGAGGGAGGAGGAGGCCGGCGGCCAAGGAGGGCGCGCCAAGGGGAGGAGTCCTACTAGGACTCCATTCCTTGTAGGATTCGCCCCCCCCTCCTATTCCAAGAAGGGGAAGGAGGGAAGGAGAGGGAGAGGGAAAGGAAGGGGGCCGCGCCCCTCCCCTTAGTCCAATTCGGATTGCCCTTGGGGGCGCCACCTTGTGGCCTACCCTCTCATATGCCCTTATGGCCCATTAGGGCCCATAACTTCCCTGGTGGGTTCCGTTAACCCCTCGGTTCCCCGATAAATATCTGAAACGTCCGGAAACCTTTCCGGTGTCCGAATACCTTCGTCCAATATATCAATCTTTACCTCTCAACCATTTCGAGACTCCTCGTCATGTCCGTGATCTCGTCCGGGACTCCAAACAAAATTAGGTCATCAAATCACATAACTCATAATACAAATCATCATCGAACGTTAAGCGTGCGTGTCGGCGTTCTGGGAACGGGGGTCCCCAGACTTGCCTGCCTGCGGCCCATGGTGTGGCTGTGCTAGCGGTATGGCCCATCTTCATCAAAAAATGCATTCAAGACCCTCGCGAGGGGCCAAGCCTCGTGAGGCGGACGACGCAACACCCCCTCAGGAGCGGCCTCGCCAGGAAAGCTCGCGAGGGGCGGAGAGATCAAGGCAAGGCAAAGCTTGCAAGGTTCTCGTGACGTGAGCCATGACGATCGAGACCAAAGTGAGCCAGCTGCAGAAGGCCATTGTTTCCTCTTTGGTGCTAAGGAGGCAAGTGCAGGCGCGGGGTACCGAGGCATCAGGCAAAGGTTTCCATATCGGTGCAACGAGACCAAGACCAGCAGGACGGCAAGACGGAGGTCACCATGGAGCCCAAGACGGCGTCACCACCAGAGCCTTTTGCAGGCGAAGACTATTTTTGTCAGGATAAGCTGTATCAGCTGTCCCCTTTCAAATTGGCCGTTGTTGGCTCCCTTCCCGCTCAATATTTGGGGAGAGGATCAGGGCCTCTATAAATAGGACTAGCCACCATAGTACGAGGCAACTCATCTTGAGCTGAGCCTCAGCCATCTCATCTTGGACTATATCCAACTCACCCTCACACCCACCAAGCACAAGAACACCTCAACCTCACGAGGTTGTTCTTCCCCTTGTACTATTCATCATCAGCCCAAGAGGCAATCCGCCACCACACACTCGAGTAGGGTATTACACCACAACGGTGGCCCGAACCAGTATAAATCTTGTGTCCCTTGTGTTGTGATTAAGTCGAGTTCATTCTTGAGATCTTAGCAAACTAGGACGTGGATCGGTAGGGGGGAATCTTCGTGTTCACCCCAGCGTTCGAACCTTGAGGGTTTTTCCAGAACCCGTGATTCGACATTTGGCGCGCCAGGTAGGGGTGCGCCGGAGTCTCCCTTCCGCCGAAGATTCACCGACACCCCATGGTCCTGATGTCCGGCGACCAGAGAACCAACGCCAATCGCTGGGCATCTTGACCAGCCCGGGTGGCGCCACATGCTCAAGAAGACCTCAACCGCGCGCTCCAGGCGGCACGAGCGCCGCCTAACACTGCTGGGCGCGGCAGCGTGGCCAGGCGCCATCCACCCTTACTCCACGACAAGCGCGAGCCGCTGCAAGGGCCGCAAGCCACGCCGCGGCAACGGCGCCACACACACCCGGCGGGAGCAGGCGAACATGCGGGCCGCACTCACTATGGCACGGGAGCTGCTGCGGTGTCGACTGATGGAGAGCGGCTGGGATGCGCTGCTGGAACGTGTCGTCGAGCTGCTGGACGCGGCGGCCATGGGAGCGCCGCCCTTCTGCTATCAGCTCACGCCTCAAGCGGCGGCTGGGTCCCCCTGCGGGCTTTGTCGTGCCCGCGTGCTCCCGGGTGTGCCCGGGGGCCTCGTCGACATCAACATGACCCACGATGGAGGGCGCCCAGCCACGCCCGCGCCACCCCAGATGGGTGCGGGCACAAATGTTGCCACGTACGGCCCCATCGGAGCACCGCCCTGCCGTCCTTAGGACGGCGTGACAGGCCAAGCAACATGGAGCGTGGGGCACTTCGGCGAGGTCTTCGGGGCAGCGGCCTCGGAGGCCTACGTGCCCCGCATGATGGACCAGGAGTACACGCCGGAGGACGACCCTGGCTCGTTTCTCGGGCCAGGATGGGAGGAGGAGGCGTTAGGAGCTGAAGCCTTCCAAGAGCCACCAGAGAGCCCCACCAGCCGCGCCGTCGACAACAGGTACAGGGTACCACTAATCCCTCAGGGACAAGCTTACGCTAACCATGAGTCACAGGTGAACCAGGTCATGGCGCCAGTCAATGGTTTCGGCACGGCAATGCCCGCCCCATCAGGAGAGACCCACTGGGGGCTGCGTGGGAGGAGCCAGGAGCAAGGCCCCTCCCCACGCCGCACGGAGCAAGGTGTTACCCGGAGGTAGGCCCTCTGCCCGGGAGGCGCCGGCGAGCCCTGCCCCGGCAGAGGACCCGTGGTCGCCGAGGGCGCCGCTGGCGTCCTCTCTGCCCCTTTGGTGCCGTCCTGGTCCCCGGTCGTCCCAACGGTGGTCGAGGGCGGCGCAAAGCGGGGCCCTCGTCTGGCGATATGAAGTAAGGCTCATGCCTGTGAAGATCGCCGCCCGTGACACTCTCACATAATAATGAGTGGGGCTGTACACGCCCCGGAGCCTCAGGAGAGCCGCCCTCGGGCCTCGGGGGCTCCCTCCCACGTCCTAGTGGCAGCACTTAGCTCTACGCTGGTGAGAAGACAAGAAGACTAGACTAGGTGTCGGACGCGGCCATTTGCTTTGAGTCTCTTTCCTGTAGCCTTGCCTTCTGGATTTGGATTTAAGTTGAAGTTGAATTTCCGTTGCTGCGCGCGCGGGGATGCCTTTTCTCGTTCGAGCGATTTCTTGCTATCCGGTTCTCGGCTTATTTGGAGCTCATGCCAGTTGCCTCCCCTTGTGAGCCCCTCGCGAGCAGGGCTAGGCAAGGCACACGCGCGCCATGCACGCGCCAGCGTCACAACAAATGCTTACCTCTCACGAGGCCCCCTTGGATGGATCGGCAGGCCCCACAGGAGCCCCAGAAACGCACGACCCCATGACCCAGCTTGGGACATACGCTGGCTAAGGTAAGCCGTACCAAAGACTCTACATCAGACTCACAGTCACGCAAAGACGCATACCCAACTCGACATAGAGGAGTAAAAGCAGCGGTATGTTTACATGAGGCGCTCCCCCTCTCAAAATGCTCTTACAATCTTCAGGGGCCATGCCCAAGTTTTTGCAGGGTAGAAAGCAGGGAAACGTGGGATCAGCCGGATATGTCGCTCGCTGCATCCCCCATGTCATCTTCAGACGCGCTGCTGGTGTCGCTGACGCCGTCGTTGGCATCGCCTCCACCTTCGCTGGCGCCGGCATCGCCATCAGCAACCACGGCGCCTTCGTCTGCCGCGACCACCACCGCGTCGTCCTCAGAAGTGAAGGCCTTGACCAGCGCATCCATGTCGTCCTCCACCCACCGTGCCAGGTCGCCCCGGACGGCCGCGGGTACGGGGGCAATGGCAGCGTCGATTTTGAAGTTGGGGTCGGAGTTCCGAAGATGGCTAAAGACACGGAAGAACACGTGCCCGAGCAGGCCGCGGCTCCTCTCTTCCACGAGCTGACGAGCTATGTCGGACCGGGCTTCCAGGCGCATCACCACGTCGGCGAAGAAGCGTAGGTGATTGGCGTAATCATTCGAGTGTGGATGCGGAGCATTCTCGTCACAGACGTGGCCCAATGCCGCGTTGGCCCTGATCTTGAGGTCCTGAAGCATGGGGGCGTGCTCGCGCTCCAGCGTCCGCCGCTGAAGCACTTCCTCCCTATTCTGCCGCGCAACAGACTCTGCATCGGCAACCCGCTTCTGAAGAGAAAGTAGCCTGGCGCGGGCAGAGGCCAATTCCTCCTGCGCCATGACCAGAGCGGCTGCTGCAGCCTCCTCGCGCCTCTCCACTTCAGCCAGCTTGGGCCTAAGAGCGGCAGCCCTTCGCGCATCCTCCGTCCCGGCAAGCTTCAACCTCAAGTCATACCTACCCTCAAGATCCGCGCGAGCCTCGGCCACCCGGCGATAAACCTCCTCCTGGGCCCTGGCCTCGCACGCATTGACGGCGTTCTCCGCTTGGACAACCTGACGCTCCCTCGTCTCTAGTCACTCGAGCTCGAGGTTGCGCTCCACAGCTTCCAGCGCCATCGCCTCCTCAAGCTTCCGGATCTCTTCCTCCTCGGCGGGTGCCCCCCTCATTGACGCAAGGGCAGCTTTGCGCGCCTCCATCTACCACTCCATGGACGTGCTCAGGGCCTGGAGCTCCCACGCGCGCTTCTCTGCGGCCTCGCGACGGCAGTCAGCCTTGCGAGCCTCCTCCAAAGCTCGGGAGCAAGCTTCACGAGAAACCTTGAGGGACGCCTCGGCCTTCGCATTATCGAGATCATGCTGGTAGTGGCCAAGGTTGATAGCCACCTTCAGCTTCCGTCGTTCCTCCGCTAGCCGAAGACCCTCAGCCTTGAGGTGCGCGCCGACGTCCGCAAGTTCACCACCAAGTCGGTTCATCACGCCCATCGCCACCTGGAAGAGCTCGTGGCGAACGATGCTTCGTTCGCGCTCAAACTCGAGCCCGCGGCCCACCTCGTCCTCCACCACGGGGGCCGCGGGCGGGCTGTGAGGCGGTGCGCCCCCTCTCAGCAGGGGGCTGGGGGCTGGTGCTGCCCCAGCCGCCAGCCAGGCCTCGCGAGAGACCCTGGCTAGATGGGACCGCTGCTTGAAGAGGAGCCGAAGACCGAGGCCAACCAACTGTTGTCCAGGACCAGAGGAGGGGTCCTGGGCACTCCTGCCAAGCTCCAAGCCAAGACGTGGAGGAGGGACCATGGGGCCGCAAATTCTAAGTGCCAAGAAGGCAAGCACGCCTCTCAGGCCGGCCTTGCTCCGGGAACGGCATGCAGGCTCGGGGCGCTCAAGGCCAGCGAAGGAGTCGAGGAAAGAGGAGGTTGCTTCTTGGAGGACTCAGCAGCCCTGATGGAAGGGACCCTGAAGAGCCAACGTCAGGAAGGAAAACAAAATCAAGAAATCACAAAGGTACAGAACTTACTCGTCAACGGCGATGTACTTCCGACGTTTCAACGGCCCGAAGATACCGCAGCTACTCGGAGATCCTTTCCTCTTGCGGAGCTCCTCGAAGTCCACGCAAAGCCGACTAAAGCATTGGACGTGGCGGCTGGCGTGGGGTGCGACCGGAGAAGCGCTCGAAGGGACAGCTTCAGGGGTGCCAGGCTGCGGAGAGCGGTCGGGTGCCGTCTCGCCACGACCTCTCGAGGCCTCCGGGGCTTCGGCCTCGGGAGCCGTGTGCCCCATCGACTCAGCGACCGACACCCCAAGGGACGAATCATGGGTTCCTGAGGACGACGCCCCAGGAGCCCCGGGCGGTGTCCGCACCTAAGCGCTCGGGCCGCCAGTCTCCGACGGTGCTCGCACCCCTACATCCACATTTGGGGCGAGCTCAACATCAGCAACGAAGAAGGGAACCACGTTGACGGGGTTCTCGCGAGGCCCCTCCTGGCCGTCCGGGCGCAACCCCCACTCATCAATGGAAGGCATGTGCTCCACAAATTCTGCCTTGTTCTTGCAGTGGTACAGCAGACAGTTCTTCCCAGGCATGTCGTCCGGCGAAGGTACGCCTGTCACACTACGCGGCAGGTCCGCAAACGCCCCTGGAGAACTCCGAATCCGGGTTAGTAAGGCATACTTCTTCTTCACATACTTGATTTGCATAATGCCTTACCCGCCGCGATCTTCTTGGCCTCCTGGATCTCCTGGAGGGCGCCGTGGGCCTCAACCCAGGCTTCTTCAGCACTTTGGCGAGCCTTGGCGAGCTCGGCCTCTCAAGCCGACACATCGCACTCCAAGGTCTCGCATTTCTTCACCGCGTCCTGGAGCTCTTTCTGGACCTCGTTGACCCGGGCCTTGAGCTTCTTACGGGTAGCCTGCTCCTTGACAGCCTTCCCCTCGGCTTCGGCAGGGCCTTTTTAAGGGCCTCGGCCTCGGTCGTCGCCCCTGTACATATCATAACATTATGGTCAATACACATAATTTATTCTTTCCGAATACACGACGGGTCATTACATACCGTGCTAGTCTGCCAACTGCTTCCTCGCTTGTTCGAGCTCCTCCTCGGCCCGCTCCAGTCTCTGCTTTAGTCCGGAGACTTCGGCAGCGTGTGAGGTCGCAGCCAGTAACGACGCCTGTTCATTAATACAAGACACATTTAGTTAGTTTCCTGCAAAAGCAAATTGATCATGTGTCCGGTCTTTGCTTTCCGAACACCGGACAGTGTCTCAGGGGCTACTATCTATATAGGGATTTTCTCCTTTGCGTCGCTTACCTCAAAACCTGTCAGCAGGCCGCTGCAGGCTTCGGTCAGTCCGCTCTTGACAGACTGAACCCTCTCAATCACCATACCCATAAGGATATGGTGTTCTTCCACAATGGAAGCGCCTCGCAGTGCTTCCAGAAGATTGTCCGGTGCCCCTGGTTGAATAGAGGTCACCAGTGGGATAGTCACACCTCCGTCTTTCAAAGGAGGCTGCACGCCGGACTCCAGAGCCGTGTAGGTCTCCGGAACCATATCCGAACGGGGGCCGAACTGAATACGAGCCCTATCACCAGTCCCCATGGGGGACTGTTCCCCCATGTGTCCGGCGGCTGAGGTTTCGCC
The DNA here is from genome assembly GCA_021605145.1 of Aegilops bicornis. Classification (NCBI taxonomy): domain Eukaryota; kingdom Viridiplantae; phylum Streptophyta; class Magnoliopsida; order Poales; family Poaceae; genus Aegilops; species Aegilops bicornis. The sequence continues at coordinate 244,329,412 of CM038674.1, forward strand.
CTCTGGCGCCACCTTGACAGCCTCCTGGGACTCTCCCTGGCCTGGGAAAGCCCTTCGTGACAGCACCTCGGCGTCGCCCTTGGCCATAGGAGAGTAAGTGGCCGGCGGTGACATGCTGGCCATCTCCCTTGAATCCAACGAACCTCTTGATGAGGATCGCTGGAAGCTGTCGTGGGCCGGACTACAATTGCACAATTAAACCATGTTAATACAATGAAGAGGAAAGGCCGGATACACCGGCGTGTACGAGTCTGACAGTACTTAACATGCGGCCAAGGGCTTGCTCCGGGGGCGTCGCTCCGGACTGCTGTCGATGTCCCACGCGGTTTTATCCTCAAGGGAGCCTTTCCCCTTCTTGGGCGCCTCCGCCTCCAGATTTGTGGAGGCCGCCCTCTTCTTCCTCCCCCCATCTAGGGGAGGGTTGCTTTCCTCCTCCTCTTTGTCGTCGTCGGCGGCAGAGGAGTGAGTCTTATCTCCGGACATCACGTATGAAGTGCCCTTGCGGCGGGGGCCACCCCGGCCCCCCTTGGCCTTCTTCTCCGGCGGCTAATAGGGCGGCAGGACCAGCATCTTCGCCAGGAGTGGGATGACTGGCTCTTCGGGCAGCGGAGCCAAACTGTGAATTCGCTCCGCTTTCTTTGTCCATTCCTGAAAAGATAAATTAGCAAATTTTAATTACCCTCCTTGGACAAGCAGGTAGAGAATACACCTTGAGATGTGAAGGACTTACGACACTGGCGGGGTGGGAAAGACCGTGCCCATGATCCGAGTCTATGGCTGGCGGCTTCTCGTCACCCTTGAAGATCAGCTTCCAGGCATCTTCGTGGGTGGTGCCGAAGAGTCTCACCAAGGTCTGGTGTTGGAGATATGCCCTAGAGGCAATCATGTATGATGATATTTCCTATGTGTTTATGAATAAAGATAGGCCTTGGACATTATCAATGATGTGTATCAGCAAGTATGTGACTTGTTTGTGGGACTATGCATTGTATGATGATCCTAAAAGGTCCCTAGTCAAAAGGGTTGTGTGGACGCTTGGACCGACTAGACCGGCATATGACACGATCGAGGGCTTGGTCTCACTAGCCATGGAGCATTGGATGCTAACCGGATAATATGGACTTGGAAAGGTCTGGTCGGATTCGACATAGTCAGATCCGAGTCGAGATAAGGTCTGAGTCGGACAGACCCAACTATGAGATGCAGCGATATGTCATCTGTGAGTCTCTAGTACAACATATGTTCTATGTCTTAAGACCTGAGCTGACACATGTACTCTGTATGGTGACAGACTTGCTTTGGGCCAACCAAACGCTACTCCGTGACTGGGTAGTTACAAAGGTAGGTTTCGGGTTAGTCCAGTCCCATGCTGCGAGACACGGTCGAGCAAGATGGGATTTGCCCCTCCGATCAGGAGAGATATACTGGGCCCTCGTGTGATCTCGACCAGAATAGCATGGCCATGCGACAAGGATTATGAGATAATCCGGATTGTGGCGTATCCTTTGAACGAGAAGAGGTCGGGTTAGCACAAGGATGACAGTCGCTTTGAGCCCGACAACATATATCTTGCGGCAAAGGGAACAGAAGTGTGACACGTTGTGTTCGCCTAACCAGCTTCATCGCTCGCTTGGTGGTCGGCACGCCTTTGCTAGAGGCCGCTACATTAACCGCATGTGTCGGAGGTGATCCGAACTGTGACCAAGCCGACTTGAACCTAAGGGGTCGCGGCAAGGGAAGGAACCTATGAGGTCAGTTCAGGACACGGGTCGGATGTGATCCGAACTGGACTAGGAACGTGACCGAATAGACTTTGGGCTTTAGGGTCCGTGCGAGGCCCAAGTGTTGAGCCCGCGACGGACGCCTATATAAAGTGGAGGTGCGGCACACTCAGGAGTTGATCGCTTCGGCGCTGCGACTAGGGTTTGCATGTGTTGCGAATAGCCACCTCCACTCGCCGCCGACTGTGTGATCGGACCTAGCAGTCCGCCGCACGACGTTCCTCCCGCACGCGCGGATACCGTTAGAGGCGGTGCACTTGCGCCGCCCGCGAACTTTCGTGACGTGGGATCGGACGACCGGCCGCCGAGGGAGATCGAACGAGGAGGAGGCGATCCACGCAGACGCCGCTGCCCCAACTCTTCTTCATTGCACGGCATCGCACGTCTAGTGGTAACGAACTGTGATCCATCTCCCGTAGCATGTTCCTGGATGTTCTGCGCGTAGGAATTTTTAATTTGCAGTCGACGCACCCTACCGTAGAACCCAACATCTGGTGCTTCTCCGGATCAAATTCCCATAGAGGGGAAGTTCGGCTTTGATAGGAGGATCTGGCGAACTAACATAACATGTATTACGTCGACGAGCTTGATGTTTTTGTCCACCATGCTCTGGATGCACGTCTGCAGCGCCATCAGCTCGTGCGACAAAGACCAATTTGGGCCCTTCTCCATCCAGGAGGTCAGTCGCATTGGGGCCCCAGACTTGAATTCGGGAGCCGCGGCCCAGGTGGCGTCGCGGGGTTCTGTGATATAAAACCACAGCTTCTGCCATTCCTTGACAGTCTCCACAAACATGCCCTTGGGCCATGTGACGTTGGGCATCTTTCTCACCATGGCTCCTCCGCACTCCGCATGTTGGCCGTCCACCACCTTCGGCTTCACGTTGAAGATCTTAAGCCACAGGCCGAAGTGGGGCTGGACGCGGAGGAAAGTCTCGCACACGACAATGAATGCCGAGATGTTGAGGAAAGAGTTCGGTGCTAGATCATGGAAATCTAGCCTGTAATAGAACATGAGTCCACAGATGAAACGGTGGAGTGGAAACCCTAGTCCGCGGATGAAATGAGGGAGGAATACCACCCTCTCGTTGGGTTTCGGTGTGGGGACGACTTGTCACTTGGCCGGAAGCCGGTGGGCGATCTCCTTCGCCAGATACCCGGCGTCCCAAAGCTCGGCGATGTCCTTCGCCATGACAGAAGAAGCCATTGCCTTGACCTCTGGATTCGGACATGGTTGAGAGCTTGCTCGGAGTGGAAGAAAACGAGAACTTGGGCGCTTGAGCTTGAGAATGGAAGGGCAGAGGATAAAGGAAGGTGTGGGTTAAGAGGGGGAATCCTTATCCCCTTATAAAGGCTGTAAAAATCGAACACCTCCCCACTCACCTAAAAACTCGCCTATTCCCAAGGGTTGTGTAAACGACACGGTTGGATTACCCACGCCCGTATTGATGAGAATCCCGCAATAAGGGGACACGATCTCTGTTTTGACAAGAGGTGCCAATGGAAACCGCATCTCCAAACGCAGAACGGCAGAAGGAAACGGTTCGAAATAATGACCGGGCAGGCGTGATGTCATCTTGCGAAAAGTTGTCAGCGGAGGGGACTCGTGAAATATTATACTCTCTACGACTGTGTGTGTGGTACTTGTGTTGCAGATCCGGACATGGTCGTTGTGTCCGAAGACTATCTTGGAGTGTTCGGAAAGGGGAACCCGCCTTGCAATGCCGAAGACAATCTGCGCGCTGGACATCTCGTCATTGAAGCCTGGTTCAGGGGCTACTGAGGGAGTCCTGGACTAAGGGGTCCTCGGATGTCTGGCCTGTTGGACATGGGCCAGACTAATGGGCTGAGAAGATACAAGACCGAAGACTTTCACCCGTGTCCGGGTAGGGCTCTCCTTGGCGTGGAAGGCAAGCTTGGCGACCAAATATGAAGATTCCTTTCTCTGTAACCGACTTTGTACAAGCCTAGTTCCCTCCGGTGTCTATATAAACCGGAGGGCTTAGTCCAGAATGGACATAGTCATACAGGCTAGACTTCTAGGGTTTTAGCCATTATGATCTCGTGGTAGATCAACTCTTCTAATACTCATATTCATCAAGATCAATCAAGCAGGAAGTAGGGTATTACCTCCATAGAGAGGGCCCGAACCTGGGTAAACATTGTGTCCCCTGTATCCTGTTACCATCGACCTTAGACGCATAGTTCGAGACCCACTACCCGAGATCCGCCGGTTTTGACACCGACATCAGGCACACCATCATCACCAACTCGGTTTTTTATAAGAGTAGAGATGATAAGTTTGCTAACTACTAAAGTAAAGTGGAATTTGTCCATGTTATACAAGTAAATTAAGGTGATTGTTTATCATACGGGTAAGGTTGGACGATGGGTGGTAGGAAAAAATGCTCCGCCTAGAGCATGTGTGTGAGAGATGGAGTCTTAGTGTGTGCGTGTGTGTCTGGGGGGTGGGGGTGCATGTGTGTGTGGGGGTGAGGGTGCGTGTGTGTGTGTGTGACGCGGGGTCCTCGGTGGCGGATGTAATTTAAGTGTGCGTGGCTTCATCACAGAGAGGTGATGTGTATGGCAGAGGCCACCAACGATGGGGTGCGAGAGAGAAAAGGCCCGTAGAGAGGGAAGAGAAGGTGTGTGCGCGTGAGAGGAGTCGGCATCAAGAGAACGTGTTTGTTCGAGAGACACCGAGGAATACTACTATATATCGATGGTGCATGTAGGCGGGAATTAAACGAAGGGATGGTCTTATTAGTTTCGGGGATATAGGGGAAGAGTGAGAGGGGGGTAGCTAGAAGGAGATTTTTAAGTGTGAGTGTGTGTTTTACCCGTCCAGACGGAAGTTATGTGCACACAAGAAGAGAACGATTCGATGTGGCGTTAGGGTTGAGGGTAATTAACTACGTATGGAAACATAGAGACCTTGAACGTGCATGTGCGAGAGGTATACATGTATACGTGGATGTGTGTGTGTGTGCGCGCACGCATGATCGAGATAAAAGAAAGACGACATAAGTCATAAGATCAACGACATCGGAGAGACACATCGGTTTGACAATATGCATGCATGTGAGAGTGCAGGGAAGAAGGCCCAACAATTGAGCATGTGTTTTTGTCTTTAAGAGATAGTGGCGTGAGCTTGTGCACACTTCTATGGCGAGCAAAGGGAGTGAGACACAACGATTGTGCAAAAGAGATCAACCTATAAATGCATGTATAGAGAGACATATATAGTGTGGGTGATAGGAAGCAAGAGTGCGCGCGAGAAAGAAATGTTGACGGAGAAACTACAGATAGATACAGAGATGGAAATGCTAGCTAGAGGTACATCGGCTAGTTTGAGTGTTGGAGATGACCGCCGGGTGGTTCAGAGGGTGAAGTTATGTGTGTGTGAGAGAAAGATAAAAGGAGGGCACTTGACTGCATGTAGAGAGAAACATACATAGTGTGCGTGATAGGAAGCAAGAGTGAGGGCGAGAAAGAAGGTCGATGGAGAAACAGATAAACAGAAAGATAAAGATGCTAGCTAGTGTGCGTTAGAGATAGGAGTCGAGTGGATCAGAAGGCTGAGTTATGTGTGTGGGTGTGACAGAGATGAACAAAGGGTGCATGTGACTCACATACAAACAAATATCGGAGAGAAATGGGATCCCGAGAGACGTAGTTTTGTGTTTGCAAGAGAGAAAGATATTTCACAACGAGAGTGATAGCTAGAGAGACATATGAGGGAACACAAGATATCTCTAGGGAGAGAGAGTGTGTGTGTGAGCGACATACAAGAGAATGGTGGAGAGATATGAGACCCTGGGAGACAGAGTTTGTGTTTGTGTGTGAGAAAGAGATATTTAAGAGGAAGAGTCGTAGCTTCTCATACCTAAGGAGCGAACGAGATCTCTGTGTGAGAGGGTGTGTGCGAGTGGCACACAGGGGAATAGTAGAGAGAAATGAGACCTTGGAGACGAAGTTTGTGTTTGTGTGAGAGAAAGAGCTTTCACATGGAGAATAATAGTTAGAGACACATAGCAGGGAGCAAGATATACTTAGAGAGAGATAGAGTGATGGACGTCGAGGGACAGAGTACCGTCAGTGTGTGACGAAGATAAAAGATCATTGGCGACATACATGTAGCACGAGAGATACCCGAGAGACGATGAACGTGTATTGGTCTAGAGAGATACTCCTATATAAGCATGAGTGATAGCTATATGAGACGAATATCTGGATTAAAGGGGATTCAAATATTTAAACTGGAGATCACGACATCGATAATATCATAACACAAATTGGTGTATCAGACATGCATATTCATTTGAATTTGGGGACACGTGTAATAACTACAAAAAAAGACACATCCGTGACATTTTGGGCCGAACGAAAAAAAATTCTGTCATACATATGACACTTCTATGACGATAATTGTGACAAAACCCGGTATCATCATAGATGTGGTGGGCTCCTACTTCTATGACAAAAAATCATGACAGAAAATGGGCTTTTCGTCCTGGGCGGGCTGGAGACGCAGCTGCATGAAATTCTTTGGGCCGTCCATGACGGAAAAAACTGTGGTAGAAGCGAGGGGGAGGAAAATTTCGGGGAGTTGCCGGTTACGGTGGGAGGTTGGGGGCCGAGCGATGTGTGTTTCTCTCGTACACGTGCGAGGCATTGGCTCTAACTGAACGCGAGCAAGGCGTTGGGCTGTAATTGAACCCGGCGATTACCGCAGCTACGCTGCTATCGAACCCGGCGATCGACCGATGGCTGTTAATCGAACCCGATGGAGCGATTCTTCTTCGCCGCTAACTCAAGCCGATCGATTGGATGAACAAAGTGAGCAATGCGGGGAGGGGGTTTGGATGAATAAAGGAGCGGTGGCGTTGCCTCCGGATGAATAGGACCCGTGATGTGGAGGGCTGGATGAACGATGACGGTGGAGGGGTGACCGTGGAGGGGTGGTTGAACAGACCCCGTGGTGTGGAGGGCTGGATGAACAAGAGAGCGGTGGAGGGGTGCCCATGGAGGGGTGGTTGAACAGTAGCCGGTGGAGTAGCGCACGGTGGAGGCTGGATGAAAAGGAGCCCGTGGAGGCTGGAGGAGGTCGACGGTGGATATGAACAGTATCCCGTGGATTCCTGCTTATGTGACGCCACACCCTCCCGATGAACAGGACCCGTTTCTGACCGTAGGAGGTCCGTTTAAATCCCGCTTCTGCGGTATGCCACACCCCTCCCGATCAACAGGACCCCCGTTCCGACCGTAGGAGGTCCGTTTCCTCCGTTTTGCGGTACGCCACACCCCTCCCGAACAACAGGACCCCTGTTTCGACCGTAGGAGGTCCGTTTCCTTCGTTTTGCGGTACGTCAGGCCCCTCCCGATCAACAGGACCCTGTTTCGAACATGGCCGGTCCAACACAAGGCCGTTTCCTCCGTTGTGCGGTACGCCAGGCCTCGTTTCCAACACATGTTCCGTCCAGGCCCTCCCGATGAACACGACCACGCATTCCGTTCCGACCCAGCCGGTTGGCTCCCCATGAACACGACGATGACGATGTTTCTCCGTTCCGACCCAGCCATGTACGTATGCGCGATAGGCGATCAAGACCCTGCCCGTATGTACGTACGTGGTCGTATTTTCTTTCTTGCACCCTCGCCGATGTACGTACGTCTACATGCTACGTGCGCGTCTCTACTACGGCACGTGCGCACCTCTACTACGACGACACGCGGCGCCGCTTCTACATCCACCAAAGATATATGTACGCGCGTCGCGATGTAATGACAACGCTACGTACGCTTCGACCAGGTGGGTTCCGACTGTCAGGTACTTCCTTGCGTAGGAAGATGTAGCTGGTGGGTCCCAGCAGTCAGGGGGCAAATCGTTTTCTTTCGGACGCACTTCCTTGCGTGCGAAGATGTAATTGGTGGGTCCCAGCAGACAGGGGAAACATTTTTTTCGCTAAATACGGTGGCCCGTCCAGTGGGTCCCTGCTTTCAGGTGGAGGAATAATTATTTTGCGCGTAATAAGGAGGCACTTCCTTGCTGCGGCCGTGGACCCAGCTGCCAGCCTCTCCACGTATAGTCCACGTCCGATGGAAGCCATTCCTTGACCACGCCACGCCGAGATCACCAGGGCGGTGGACGACGGCGAGGCCTAGGAAGGGGACGACGCGGATCCGGGGAAGACGCGGCAGTGGATGCCCACGCATATACGAGTATGAGGGTTCACTCGTTCGGCTGCGGTGTGAGGCTGCCATCACCGCAGAATAACAGGGGGTGTGGGTGCGTAGAGGGATGGCCTGGCCAGCGGTGGGAGTAGTAGGGGGCGGTGAGGCCTCCGCGGCATCACAGTCGGCCACGGGCGGCAGGGGCAGGCGGCACGACCGGCGCTGCTTTGGGCGGCTGGAGCAAGAAGACCAGAGGTTGAAGAAGCACTACGGCCGTTGGATGGACATCGACGGTCTTTGGAGCTAGAATCGTTCATATATTGACTAAAGTTGACAAAGGCCTCCGTCGATCAACTTAGTAGGCCCACAAGTCAGCCTCCCACCAAGGTTGGTCCCAGCTAGCAGGGGGTATTCATTTTTTTGTGCGTAATAAGGAGGCACTTCCGGTGGGTCTGAGCTGACAGCGGGGGGAACGTTTTTTTTGCAAAATACGGTGGCCCGTCATGTGGGTCCCAGCAGTCAGGGGGAAACGTTTTTTCGCAAAATACTAGTGGCCCGTCCGGTGGGTCCCTGCTGTCAGGTGGAGGAATAATTATTTTCCGCGTAATAAGGAGGCACTTCCTTGCGGCTGCCGTGGACCCAGCTGTCAGCCTCTCCACGTACAGTACTCTTCCGATGGAAGTCGGTCGTTGACCACATTGACCATGCCGCGCCGAGAGCACCACGGCGGTGGACGACGGCGAGGCCTAGGAAGGGGACGACGGGGAGCCGGGGAAGACGCGGCAGTGGAAGCCCGCGCTGAGAGGAGTACGAGGGTTCACTCGTTCGGCTGTGGTGTGAGGTTGCCGTCGCCGCAGGGCCTGGCCAGCGGTGGGAATAGTAGGGGCGGTGAGGCCTCCACGGCAGCACAGTCAGCCACGGGAGGCAGGAGCATGCGGCACGACCGGCGCTGCTTTGGGCAGCTGGAGCAAGAACACCAGAGGTTGAAGAAGCACTACGGTCGTTGGATGGCCATCGTACGGTCACTGGAGCTAGAATCGTTCATACTGACTAAAGTTGACAAAGGCCCCCGTCCCAGTCAACTTAGTAGGCCCACAAGTCAGCCTCCCACCATGATGGGTCCCAGCTAGCAGGGGGGAGTATTCATTTTTCTGTGCGTAATAAGGAGGCACTTCCGGTGGGTCCAAGCGGACAGCGCGGGGAATGTTTATTTTTGTGAAATACGCTGGCCCGTCCGGTGGGTCCCAGCAGTCAGGGGGGAAACGTTTTTTTCGCAAAATAAGGTGGCCCGTCCGGTGGGTCCCTGCTGTCAGGTGGAGGAATAATTATTTTGCGCGTAATAAGGAGGCACTTCCTTGCGGCCGCCTGGACCCAGCTGTTAGCCTCTCCATGTACAGTACTCTTCCGATGGAAGTCGGTCGTTGACCACGTTGACCACGCCGTGCCGAGAGTGTCGGATTTCGGGTTCCGCCAGACCCTTGAGGTTCGAACACTGGGGTGCGCGCGGAGATTTCGCCCTCTACCTAATTGCACCCCGATGCCTCGCTAGGATCTAAACTATGAAAGGAACAACACAAGAGGCACAAGGTTTATACTAGTTCGGGCCACCATTGTGGTGTAATGCCCTACTCTAGTTTGTGGTGTGGTGGATTGCCTCTTGGGCTGATGATGATGAACAATACAAGGAAGAACAGCCTCGCGAGGGTCTGTTCTTGGCTGGGACGATGAACTGCTAGGAGGAGTTCAGCCGCCCTTCTCTCTCTCTCTCTCTGGATTCCAGATGCCTCTGTCTTGATTCTAGCTCCTAGATTCTAGGTGCCTCTACCCTGTGGGTGGCTAGTCCTATTTATAGGCAAAGGCCCTGGGCCTCTTCCCAAATATTGAGCGGGAAGGGCGCCAACAATTGGCCATTTTGAAGGGGAACATCTAGTACACTTATCCTGACTAAAGTTGGTCCTCGCGTCAAAGGCTCTGGTGGTGACGCTTTGCTTGGGCTCCACAATGACTTCCTTCCTGCCGTTGGGCTGGTCTTGGTCTTGTTGCACGAAATGGATGCCTTTGCTTGATGCTCTCGCTGCGCTTGCTCCCTTTGCACCAAAGAGGAAAGGAGGACAGCTGGGGCTGGCGCCCGGCGCCTCTTGGTCGTCATGGCTTGCGTCATGGGCACCTCGTGAGGTACCCGCCTTGATCTCTCGGCCTCCTCGCGAGCCACCCTGATGAGGCCGTGCACGAGGAAGCTCCTTGTCATCCGCCTCATGAGGCTTGGACCCTCGCAAGGGTCTTGAGCTTGTGTTGATGAAGATGGGCGTCTTTGGGCCCCATTGAGCCACGCCAGAGGCCGCAGTGTGCAAGTCCGGGGACCCCTGCCCGAACGCCGACAGAGCCCCCGGGCCCAAGGCACGCCCGGACTTGGCCGAGCGAGAGGCGAAGGGCAGGCTGCTGTCCCTAACACCTGCGTTTTGGGCGCCGCGTGGCGGTTGATTGAACGTGGGTGTCTCCACTTCCCACGACGCCTCGGCAACTGCACGGATTTGACAAGTCCCAGTATGCAAAGCGGGTCATGATTACCTGTGATTGTGGAGGTCGACGGTTGGCCTCCCTTGGCTTTAAGTACGGAACGGCGCATGCCCTTCCAGTCTATCCCCTCTTGCTTCTCCTTCTTCTTCATGGCTCCGTCAAGGAAGTTCTCGGCCGCAGAGAAGGGAAAGGCCCGCCAGGTTGAGCCTGCCTCTCCCCCGCCCAAGCGCGGTCGAGGCCGCCCTCGCAAACACCCTGTGGCCCCCACGGCGACTCCCCGCGGTCGTGAAGGTGATTTCCCACGCGGTGACGGGCGGGTCAAGTCAAGGCCCTGGGCGTGCTTCGCCAAGACGTCCCCTAGGCCGCACTTTGATCATGGAGGTGCCGCCAGAGTTCGCCAGTGGTCGGCGGAGCCGACTAGCACCCGGCTTCAACTTCCTCACTTCCTCCTAGGTGAGCTCCCGGCTGGTACCCCGGGCGGCCTCTGGCTCCAGGCAGACGGCTGCTGCAGCCGGGCCTCATGGGCTTCGCTGGAGGTCTCCGCAGCCGGGAGCCTGGCCTTGACCCGAGGCTGGCAGACCTTTGCCCGCGCGCGTGGCCTGAGCCGTCGGTGCACCCTGCACTTCAAGTTCGACGGCAATGCCACCCTTTACGTGAGGGTGTTTGGGGAAGATGGTCGCCGCGCAGGGTGCTTCCCTGAGGACGACGACCGCGGCCGGGGACCCAGCCCCGGCGATGACGGAGAGGACAGTGCTCGCGTGCCATTGCGGCGCTCAGGGTTCCTCGAGCTTCACTGGTTCTTCTTCGGGCAGCGACTCTTCTAGTGGTGGTCGCGGTCAGCCTCCACGCCGTCGTGCCTGCTTGGAGGGTGGTAGCGGGTCCGCCCGCCGTCGCGCCTCGGTGAAGTGCGAGAGGGAGTCCGCCTGAGCCCCGGAGGCGGCTCGAGTCTTCCCTGCGGGCTGGTGTCGGGTGAGCCGCGCCTGATTTGTTCTTTCTTTTCCTTTTTCCTGCGTAAAAAGACAGTAGTGTGGGGCCCCGTGGGGGCGTGTTTGGGTTATTGTTGTTAATCATCGCACTGTTTCCGTTATTCCGGTATTGTGGCTTCCGGCCGCACGCCCGCGCGTAGGTAGTTCCCAGCCTCAGCCGTGGGGGGCGACCGACCCAGGTCTTGTGTTCGTGTCGCGGTGCCCGTGAGGCACGGACTGGAGGGGTGCTCCTGTAGTGGACCCAGGTTGTGAAACCTTGAATGATAAGGACAGAAATACTCGCGAGGGCGCTCGGGCTGCCCCCTCGCGAGACCTTGCGCAAGAGAAATCGAGGCAGGAGAGCAAAAAGTCGAAGAGCCATAAGTCAAAGACGGCAACCGTTTCAATAAAACTCCAAATGAGAATGAACAAGCCAACTGCAGAAAGCAAATGAAAAGGCCGCGTCCGGCACCTAGTATAGTCTTCGACGTCTTCTCACCAGCGCGGAGCTAAGTGCAGCCACTGGGCATGGGAGGGAGCCCCAGGGCCTGAGGCCGGCGCTCCTGAGACTCCGGGGCGTGTACAGCCCCAACTCATTATTACGTGAGAGTGTCACGGGCGGCGAGCTTCACAGGCGTTGGCCTTCTTCACAGGCTCCGGGCCTTTCTTGGGGGAAGCAAGCTTCACGGGCATTGGCCCTCTTCACAGGCTCCGGGCCTTTTCCATAACGCGACAGCTTCACAGGCACTCGACTTCTTCACAGGCTCTGGGCCTTTTCCAAGAAGATAATCTTCACAGGCATTTGCCTTCTTCACAGGCTCTGGGCCTTTTCCAAAAAGATAATCTTCACAGGCATTCACCTTCTTCACAGGCTCTGGGCCTTTTCCAAAAAGATAATCTTCACAGGCATTCGCCTTCTTCACAGGCATTCGCCTTCTTCACAGGCTCTGGGCCTTTTCCAAAAAGATAATCTTCACAGGCATTTGCCTTCTTCACAGGCTCTGGGCATTTTTAGGGGTAAAACCTTCGGAGGTGCTGGATGTTCCACGCATTCTGGACTGGCACCCCCTCCTGAGTCTCCAAGCGCGCGGAGCCGGGCCTGGAAACATGAACAACCTTGAACGGGCCCTCCCACATGGCAGAGAACTTATGTAGTGCCTCCCTAGAGAGAACCCGCCTGAGCACGAGGTCCCCTACCTCAAGAGTTCTGGGGCGGATGTTGCGGCAGTGGTATCGTCGCAGTGCTTGTTGGTACCTCGCCGCTCGCAACGCGGCTTCTCGGCGACGCTCCTCCCCCAGCACGAGGTCCATCCCCCGCATGGCGTCCTGCTGCGCCTCGTCGAACGCCAGGACCCGTGCGGAACGACGTCTGACCTCGTGAGGGAGGACCGCTTCGGCTCCGTAGACCAGGAAGAACGGTTTCTCTCCAGTTGGCTTGGTCACGGTCGTGCGGATGGACCACAACACGGACTGAAGCTCATCGTACCAACCTCTGCCGCAGGCCTCCAGTTTCTTCTTGAATGTTCTGGTCTTGAGGCCCCTCAGGACCTCCGCGTTGGCCCGCTCGGCCTGGCCGTTGCTTCTGGGGTGCGCCACCGAAGCGTAGCATATCTGCGTTCCAAGGTTAGCATAGTATGTTTTGAAGAGGTTACTGGTGAACTGCGAACCATTGTCGGTGATGATGCGGTTCGGCACCCCGAACCGGCTCACGATGCCCTTGATGAACTTGACCGCAGAACCTGCAGGGATGGTGCGGACGGCTTCCACTTCAGCCCACTTGGTGAACTTGTCCACGACGACGTAGAGGTAGCGATAGCCCCCTGGCGCCCGAGGAAACGAGCCCTGTGTCCGGTCGAAGGAAGTTAGTGCTAAGCACTATTAATATCGTATCGAACCTGATGAGTATTTTAGAGTATCTTTGGACCCCAAAGAGCCCACTTTTTTTCAGCGAAGGTGGGATTTCTATGGTGATGAGGTTAGTGACTTCAGTTACCTTCTCGGTTCTTTTCAATGTGGAACAGGATATCCAGCCCCCAAACTGCGAATGGCCACGAGAGGGGTATAGTTTGCAGACCTCCTGCCGGCTGATGGATCTGCTTGGCGTGGAATTGGCAGGCTTCGCAAGCCTTCACTAGTTCGACAACGTCATTGAGCGCAGTAGGCCAATAGAAGCCGCTGCGGTATGCCTTGCCCACGAGGGTTCGTGATGACGAGTGATGCCCACAGTCTCCACCGTGTATATCCGCCAGCAGCTCTTTCCCTTGCTCCCTGGAGATGCAGCATAGGGACACATCATTCGGTCGCTTCCGGTAGAGTTCTCCATCCCTGATGCAGTATGCTGTGGCTTGCCGCGCCACACGCTCCGCTTCCTCCTCCTTCTCTGGCAGGTTCCCTTATGTTAAGTAACTCCGGAGCTCTGTGATCCAGCACCCCTCCTGAGGCTCCATCGTCAGGAGCAGGCGCGCTCCTGAGGCCGGGCCACAGACCGGGGCTCCCGAGGCAGGTGGCTGGGGGAGCTCCTCCCGAGGCTGCGCCGTGTTTGATAGTGATGGCATGGCCGAGGGCTTGAAGAGCCGCTCCTCGAAGACGCCAGGCTCCTGAGGTAACCGCCTGGATGCTCGTTTGGCGATGTCATCGGCCTCCTGATTGGTGCCGCGGGGCACATCCTGCAACTCCAACCCCCAGAACTGCTTGTCCATCCTGCGGACCTCCGCAAGGTAGGCTTCCATGTGCTCATCTTTTGGCTCGTACACCTTGTTGGAGAAATTGACGAGGAGCTGCGAATCGCCCTTGATGGTAAGGCGCTTCACCCCTAGGGCAGCTGCGGCCTTCAAGCCCGCTATTAGACCTTCATACTCCGCTATGTTGTTGGAGACCTTTTCACCTTGCTGGAAACAGAGCTGCACAGTGTAGTAGAGCTTGTCCTGAGCGGGAGATATAAGCACCGCCCTAGCCCCAGCGCCATGCCTGGAGAATGCCCCGTCGAAATACATGACCCAGCCTTCTGGCGCCTCGCTTCCCGGGGAGAGGGACCGATCCTCGTCAGCCTTGTGGCCAGGTGCCTCCGTCCATTCTGCCACGAAATCCGCTAATGCGGCCCCCTTGATGACTCTGGTCGTGCTGAATTCGAGCTGAAACGCTTGCAGTTCAATGTTCCGCTCAGCGACCCTTCCGGCTGAGTTAGGGCTCCTGAGCACCCTTTCCAAGGGGTATGATGAGACGACCTTGATGGGGTGACCCTGGAAATAATGCCGCAGCTTGCGTGAGGCCACTAGTAGCACGAGGAGGAGTTTCTGAGGCATGGGGTGCCGTGCCCTCGCGTCCCGCAACACTGTGCTGACGAAGTACACTGGGTGCTCAACGAGGTTTGGAGCGCCGGCACCGATGGCGCCCTCCGGAGACCGTGGCGCCTCCTGAGGCGATGGAGCCTCCAGAGGCTGGTCGTCTGGAGGAGGGGCCTCTTCCGTTCCCAGTGCGTTCCCCTGTGGCGACTGATCCTTCTCGGCCTTGGTAGTAGTTTCTGCGGGCCTTCCTTGTTCCTGCTTTGCCTTGACCCGGGCTGCAGCTATGGTTTTGGTTTGACGCTCCTACCTAACCGCCACCAGGGCTGCGCTGGCAGAGTAGGGAGTGGCGGCGAGGTAGAGCACCAGGGGTTCTTGCGGGCGCGGGGCCACCATTACCGGAGGGCTGGTTAGGTACCTCTTGAGATCTTGAAACGCCTTGTCGGCCTCTTCAGTCCATTCAAAGGGCCCCTTTTTTTCATTAGCTGGAAGAAAGGCAGCGCTCGTTCCCCCAACTTGGAGATGAAGCGCCCTAGCGCAGTCACGCGCCCAGTGAGCTTCTGCATTTCTCTGAGGTCTTTGGCGGGCTCATATCCTCGACCGCCTTGACCTTTTTTGGGTTGGCCTCGATGCCTCGGTTGGATACGAGGAAGCCCAAGAGCTTGCCCGAGGGGACTCCAAACACACACTTCTCCGGGTTGAGCCGCAGGTTCACTGTGTTGAGGTTCGCGAAGGTTTCCTCCAGGTCTTGTGTCAGGGTCTTGGCCTCACGAGACTACCACAATGTCGTCGACGTAAGCTTCCACATTCTTCCCGAGCTGCGGGCCCAAGGTGATGTGCATGAGCCGCTGAAAGGTTGCCCCCGCGTTGCGCAGTCCGAACGGCATGCATGTATAGCAGTACACCCCACACGGGGTCAGGAAGGCCGTCTTTTCCACGTCTTCCACCGCCATCTTGATCTGGTGATACCCGGAGAAGGCATCCAAGAAGCATAATAGGTCGCACTCAGCGGTGGAATCGACGATCTGATCGATGCGAGGGAGCGGGAACTGATCTTGCGGGCATGCTTTGTTGAGGTTGGTGAAGTCGATACACATGCGCTCCTTCCCTCCCTTCTTTGGCACAACCACAGGGTTGGCCAACCAATCTGGATATCGAACCTCGCGAATGAACCCAGCGGCTTCTAGCTTGCGGGTCTCCTGGACGACGAAGGCCTGCTTTTCAGTGGACTGCCGCCTCGCTTTCTGCTTCACGGGGCGCACGTTGGGGCACACGTTGAGGTGATGCTCGATTACGCCCCTAGGGATCCCCGCCAACTGATCAGGCTCCCAGGTGAATACCTTCTTGTTTGTGCGCAGGAACTTGACCAGGGCTTCCTCCTGCTCGGGCTCGAGGTTGGCGCCTATGGTGAAAGTGGCACCGGTGGACCCGTCCTCGTCGATGGGTATCTGCTTGGTTTCTGCCTTGTCTTGAGTGAACAACTGTTTCTTCTTGGTTGGTGCAGCCCCCTTGGGCTCGGGGGTCTCCACGTCGTCGGGCTGTGCTGACGCCGCTGTCTTGAAGGCGAGCTTGAGCACCCGCAGCGCATCTCCGGCGTCCCCGTGCACGGTGAGGACACCGTTGCTCCGGGGCATCTTCATGAGGTTGTACGCCGGGTGAGTCGCGGCCATGAATTGGGCCAGCGCTGGGTAGCCGAGGATGGCGTTGTAGGGAAGGCCGATGGGGGCGATGTCAAAATCGACCAGCTCCGTGCGAAAGTTGTCGTAGGTGCCGAAGGTTACTGGAAGCCGGATCTGTCCCAAGGAGCTGGATGACCCGCCCCCGACGCCCGAGAAGGGCCGGCTGGGCTGCAGCCGCTCTCGGGGTATGCAGAGGAGGTTGAAGGCCTCAGCTGAGAGCACGCTGAGGCCCGCGCCGCCGTCGATGAGAGTCCTGGTGATGGCCACCTGGCAGATGGTGGGGTGCCTGACATGGGGAGCGACCTGGCGAGCTGAGTTGGAGGGGTGGTCCTCCGAGCTGAAGGCCAGACTGGCCTGTGGCGCCGACCGGTCCGGGGGAGCCCCCTGCCGCGTGGAGGCGGCGCCGACCCGGTGGACGAATGGCTTGACATGGTGACTTGAAGGCGGCGCCTGCGAGCCATCCAGGAGGGCCGCGACGACCGGGGGCGCCGGCGCAGCATGGTGGGCGGGGAAGAGGCCGCGCAGCTCTTCCCAAGAGGCCACGAAGGCTGCTGGCAGGTGGAGCAGCCATGCGCGTGGAGCGCCGGTGAGGGCCTTGGGGAGCCAGTTGGCCATGACCCTGTCGTCACCTCCAGCTTCGAGGACGGCCTCCTCGTACGCCAGCAGGAAGGCCAGCGGATCGGTCACGCGCCAGCGCGGGCGGCGGCATCGTCGGCTTGAACTTGTCTGCCACCGCACCGTTGCAAAGGCGGGCCAGGCTCGAGTTTCGAGCCCCAGCCGGCGCCGGGCGGCCGGAGCGGGCGGCGCGCTGCTCATCGCGGGGTGGGTCGCGGCGGTGGCAGAAGGGAAAACTCCATTGCACCCCTACCTGGTGCGCCAAATGTCGGATTTCGGGTTCCGGCAGACCCTTGAGGTTCAAACACTGGGGTGCGTGCGGAGATTTCGCCCTCTACCTACCTGCACCCCGCCGCCTTGCTAGGATCTAAACTACGAAAGGAACAACACAAGAGGCGCAAGGTTTATCCTAGTTCGGGCCACCATTGTGGTGTAATACCCTACTCTAGTTTGTGGTGTGGTGGATTGCCTCTTGGGCTGATGATGATGAAGAATACAATGAAGAGTAGACTCGAGAGGGTCTGTTCTTGGCTGGGACGATGAACTGCTAGGAGGAGTTCAGCCGCCCTTCTCTCTCTCTCTCTGGATTCCAGATGCCTCTGTCTTGATTCTAGCTCCTGGATTCTAGGTGCCTCTACCCTGTGGGTGGCTAGTCCTATTTATAGGCAAAGGCCCTGGGCCTCTTCCCAAATATTGAGCGGGAAGGGCGCCAACAATTGGCCATTTTGAAGGGGAACATCTAGTACACTTATCCTCGACTAAAGTTGGTCCTCACTTTGTCAAAGGCTCCGTGGTGACGCCGCTTGGGCTCCACAATGACTTCCTTCCTGCCCGTTGGGCTGGTCTTGGTCTTGTTGCACGAAATGGATGCCTTTGCTTGATGCTCGTCTGCGCTTGCTCCCTTTGCACCAAAGAGGAAAGGAGGACACTGCGCGGGCTGGCGCCCGCCTGGCGCCCTTGGTCGTCATGGCTTGCGTCATGGGCACCTCATGAGGTACCCCGCCTTGATCTCTCCGCCTCCTCGCGAGCCAACCTGAGGAGGCCGCACCTGAGGAAGCTCCTTATTGTCCGCCCCACGAGGCTTGGCCCCTCGCGAGGGTCTTGAGCTTGTGTTGATGAAGATGGGCCGTGCTGGGCCCCCATTGAGCCACGCCGCAGGCCGCAGGCAGGCAAGTCTGGGGACCCCCGTTCCCAGAACACCGACAGAGAGCACCAGGGCGGTGGTCTAGACGATGGCGAGGCCTAGGAAGGGGACAACGTGGAGCCGGGGAAGACGCAGCAGTGGTAGCTCACGCGGAGAGGAGTATGAGGGTTCACTGGTTCGGCTGTGGTGTGAGGCCGCTGTCACGCAGAATAACAGGGGTGTGGGTGAGTAGAGGGATGGCACGGCCAGCGGTGGGAGTAGTCTGGTGGTGAGGCCTCCATGCATCACAGCCGGCCACGGGAGGCAGGAGCACGCGACACGACCGGTGCTGCTTTGGGCGGCTGGAGCAAGAAGACCAGAGGTTAAAGAAGCACTACGGCCGTTGGATGGACATTGGACGATCACTGCAGCTAGAATCGTTTATATTGACTAAGTTGACAAAGCCCTTCGTACGCGTCAACTTAATAGGCCCACAGCTCGGATTTGGCAGAGAACATATAGCCCATTTGCGATTTGTAAGAATGTACCGCCCATTTTTCAATTCTAATGGAATTACTACAGCCCATTTACGGGTTTGTTAAAAGTACAGCCCAACTTCTAGCTAGGACAACGATTAATAATTTCAAACAACCGCTCAAAACAGAATTCAAAAAAAAATTCCACATTTTGATGGGATCCGAAATGTTTTTATCCGAAATTTCTAGTCAGGTTAAATATAATTTCAAAATAAAGTTGTATCACGTTAAAATCCAAAGAAATATTACACAAGAACAAGTAATGAAATTAAAATTTCCAAATTCCAAAAAACAATATATTTTTCAAACTAATTACGTGTTTGGTGCATAGTAATTGCCAGTTATTATAATTACATCCCATTTATTATTTCTTAAAGTCCATTTTCTTGTTAAGCCTAATGCATACCTCCTAGAAAACTTTGCAGCCCAGTAGGGCGGATAACAAGTTGACCGGATATTGTGTACAACCTGTCGGCCCGATTGCATTGCTGATGTTGAAAAAAAGGCCTTTGTAGTACAGTACAACCTAACATGGTTACTCAGCCCACATTAGGGAATGGAAAGGCCCAAACAAGGCTTACGTACAACTTTTTGAAGTCAATGAGCTCAATTAATAACTTAAGAAAAAAGTTAGATTACAGTGGAACCTAATTAAAGCTGTCACGAGCAAATAAATAATTCAACGGGTCCCACTTGTGCGTGTGCGCGCGTGTGTGTGTGTGAGAGAGAGAGAGAGATAGAGAGAGAGACCCATCGGCCGATGCTCGTAAATACATCTTTCAGCCATATGCATTCTCGATGCTCAAGAAAACTTATATAATTGACACAATCATATAGAACATCATAGCACACTGAACTTGCATACAAAAATTTCACGCAGGCGGCACAATCAGGATGGAAGCAGTGGATCGCTAAGGGAAGGGCTATGTTGAAACCAACGAAGTCGTACATAACGGTTCATCGTCTTTATAAATGACAGGGAAATATCTTGAATGTTGTGCAAAGAAAACAGACAGACAACACAATAAGTTCTGCTAGCACATTAAGTTGACGTAGAGCCCTTTCTAAAAAAGTTCAGGTACAAAATTAGAACAGGTCACAATCAAATGTACTGGCATATCGGTGCTTCAGACCCATAGCTCGGATTTAACTAGTACTATCTGTGTCGGCGTTCTGTGAACGGGGGTCCCCAGACTTGCCTGCCTGCGGCCTGCGGCATGGCTCAAAGGAGGCCCAGGACAGCCCATCTTCATCAACGCAAGCTCAAGACCCTCGCGAGGGGCCAAGCCTCATGAGGCGGACGACAAGGAGCTTCCTCGGGCACGGCCTCGTCGAGGCTGGCTCATGAGGAGGCGGAGAGTTCAAGGCAGGGTACCTCGCGAGGTGCCCATGACGCAAGCCATGACGACCAAGGGCGCCAGCCGGGCGCCAGCCCGCGCAGTGTCCTCCTTTCCTCTTTGGTGTAAAGGGAGCAAGCGCATGCGAGAGCATCAAGCAAAGGCATCCATTTCGACGCAACAAGACCAAGACCAGCCCAACGGCTGGAAGGGAGTCATTGTGGAGCCCAAGCAGGCGTCATCGCCAGAGCCTTTGGCAGGCGAGGACCAACTTTAGTCAGGATAAGTGTACCCGCTATTCCCCTTCAAAATGGCCAATTGTTGGCGCCCTTCCCGCTCAATATTTGGGAAGAGGCCCAGGGCCTTAGCCTATATAAGTAGAGATAGCCACCATAGTAGAGGGATCTAGCATCTAGAGGGAGACAAAGAGGCGATCCGCCCCCGGAGAGATCCGAACCCTCATCAAGAAACCAGTAGCTAGAGCAACTGAACACCACCTAGCAGTTCATCACACCCACCAAGAACAGACCCTCATGAGGCTGTTCTTCCTTGTATGTGTTCCTCATCAGCCCAAGAGGCAATCCACCACACCACACACCTTTGGAGTAGGGTATTACATCACAATGGTGGCCTCGAACGATATAAGTCTCGTGTCTCTTGTGATGTTACATTAGTAGTTTAGGTCCCAGCGATTCGGCGAGGTACGAGACGGTGGAAGGTTGGATCTCCGCGCGCACCCAGTGTTCGAACCTCAAGGGTCTGCCGGAACCCGAAATCCGACATTTGGCGCGCCAGGTAGGGGTGCGCCGGAATCTGCCTTTCGTCGCCTCGTTCTTCCCCGACCACCGCAACCATGTCTGACGCTCGTCGGGCCCGCGCCGAGCGCCGAGCCGCCCTCGCCTCCCATGTCGCCCAGACAGCTCCCGTCGGCAGGCGCCCTCGTCGTTCCCCGTCACCTGCCGTCAACGCCGCCACCGGCCCGGCGGGGAACGAGCAGCAAGCATCGTCCCAGCACCCGTCCATGAGGCGGGACGGCCGCACCGCCACGCCTTCGCTCACCCCCGCTGGTTCTTCGTCACGCGCACCCCGCGCGGCCATGGAGGCCCGGGCTGCACTCATCGCGGCAAACGAGCTCCTGCGCTACCGCCCCGTCGACGACGTCTATGAAGAATGGCTCGACCGAGTCGCCGAGCTCGTCCAAGGCCAGAGGCGCCCAGCGCCGTCCGTCTCGCTGCACCGCACCCCGCCCCGCGCGGGCGATGAAGCTTCCGGGACGCCTCAGCCGGCTCCTCAAGAAGGCGCCCTGGCCCCAAGGCACGCGGCCCCTGGGCGGAACCCGTTCCGCCAGGCGCCGGCGCGGCAAGAGCAGAGCTGTCAAGAAGTTCCTCGCCCACAAGAAGCTGCCCGGCGCTCCCTGCCCGGCACGTCAAGACCTCGCGCTGCCCCCCATGGGCGCAGGGAGGCCCGCAAGACCAAGCTCTCGCCGTCGAGGCCCCCAGGCCACGGGCGGGCTGTCGCGCCTTCACCTCCGAGCTGCACCTGGCGTCGCGTGGCCGCCCAGTTCAAGCGGACCTGCCTCCTCGCCACGATGGCACGGTGACTCTACGGAGTTCCTCGGCTCTACGAGCTGGGCATCGAGGCTGCCAACGGGATGAAAAGGTCATGGCGAACTGGTTTCCCATGGCGCTCAGGACGGAGCCCGCACTGGCTCCTCGAATCTGGCCCTGTGCACGATCTCTTCTGGGCCGAGATGCGCACCCGCTTCATCGCCAACTTCCAGGTACTCGCGACCGCCACCCGCCGTGAGCGACATGCGCCGAATCAAGCAGCCGTGGGAAACTCGCAAAAGTACATCCATCGCTTCAACAACGCAGCGCCTCAAGATCCCTGTGGTAACGGAGGAGGCCATTATCTATGCCTTCTCCGACGGCGTGCGACGTCAAGATGAAGGAGGAGCTGGCGATGCATGAAGATCTGTGCACCTCCTTGGAGTTGTTCAACTTGGCGACCAAGTGCGCGCCGAGCTGAGGAGGGCGCCTCTCCTCCTCGAGCTGCTGCCGCGGATCCCGAAGAAAAGAAGTCCAAGGCCAAGGACGTGAAGCGCAAAGGGGCTGCCGTACTCGCGGCGAACCGGACACCAAGCGAGGCGTAGATCAGCCCGAGTCCTCCAAGGGAAGCGATGCTGCGTGTACCACGACCTCCACACCCACAACACCAATGAATGCCAAGAGCTCCGGTCAGACGTCTTGAAGGAAGGGTCGGCAGACGCCCCAAGCGCAGCAACCAGGGCTACGGCCGAGGAGGAGGAAGGAATGCAGGACGCTGGGAAGACCGCGGCCCGCGTGAAGGGTGGCGCAACCAACCTCGCGAGGACCGTTGGCAAGACCCGCCTCGCGAGGGAGGCCGGAGGGATCAGCCTCGCGAGGATCGCCTGAGGGAACGCATGAGCCTCCCTCCACTGCCGCCCGCCGCCAAGGAGAATTGAAGACCGTCATCGGGGCGAGGGGCTGGGGGCTTCGGGAAGCGCGTGCGATCGCTTTGCATCTGGGCGGAGCTCAAGCCCCGACCTCTCGGCCAGCATCTTCAAGCAGTTCCTGGCCGAAGTGAATGCAGTCCTCCCAAGCTCGAGGCCACGCGCCCACTCAGTGGTCGGCGTGCGCCATCACGCTCAGCTCGGCCGGATCAGCTCAAGTGCGCAGCCACAGCGGAGTTCTCCCGATGCTTTGTTCCCCAATCGCCGAACGCGTGCTGGTCACCAAGACCCTCATCGACGGCGGAGCAGGGCTCAACGTCCTGTCCGTGGAGACGTTCAACAATCTTCAAGTGCCTTACAGTCAGCTTCAGCCAACCAAGCCTTTCTCCGGAGTCATCGACGGCTCCACGGTCCCGATCGGGCAGGTCCGCCTTCCTGTCACCTTCGGGGCTCGCGACAACTACCACACCGAGCTCATCGACTTCGACGTCGCCCACATTCGCCTGCCGTACAACGCCATCCTCGGGTACCCAGCGTTGGCCAAATTCATGGCCGTAACTCCACCACGGCTACAACGCGTCCTCAAGATGCCGTGAAGCACCGGGGTCATCACGGTGCCTGTGAAGAGAGAGACGCAGTGTGCTCCCTGGAGCGAGCCTTTCGAGCCGCATCGCTAGAAGACCTGCACCACGCAGCAGGAGGCCTCCCGAGGCTGCACCCAAGAAGAAGAAGACATCGACCGCCCGGCTCCTCAAGAGACAGGCCCCTCGTGGCCCACACCGGTGGGGGAGCCTCCTTCCATCGCATAGGAAAGCGCGCTGGCGCCCTCCTCAGGAAGGGCTCGGGGCTCTCCTCGAGGGCCGCCGACCTCGCCAGGTCACGAGGGAGGCGTTTGGGCACCACGGGAGGCGTGTTTGAAGCACGCTTCCGCAAGGTGAGCAAGGCAAGGAGGGCGAACCCTCGGGGAGTTCGTCGGCCAAGGCCATTCAGAGCTACAGGAGTCAAGGGTCATGAGGGGCAGCCGCCACTACTGTGGCCCCCCATCCAGGCGAGGATGGTGGGCTACGCGTCTGCATCGACATACCAGGGCTCAACCGAGCCGCGTCTCAAGAGCGCCTCTGGCCCTCGCGAGTGGGACGTTGCGAGGGCCCGCCCCACAGCTTCGTGCGCATGCCTTATGGCCTGCCAAACGCGGCAGCTGCGCACCAGCGTCTCATGAGAGCCATCCTGGAGGCTCAATAGGTCAGGCACGCCGTAGCCCTGGCGGAGATGGAGATGGCCCGCGAGGAGCCGCCAGCGCCTTCGGATCCTCCCGAGGCCCCTGGGCACAGGGGCTCGTGAGGTCGGCTCCGCAGCCCACCGAGTCTGCTACACCAACACCCCTTCGTCCCCAACATCACCAGTGACATCTTTAAGTTTCGTTTCAGTGGGAGGCGCCTTGAGGGCGCATTATTCCCGAGCCGCATGGGTCCGTCCTGCGGCATGTATCCCTTTTATTTCATGTCATTAGCTTATCCTGTTGGGCGCCTGGCTGCATCATCCCCAAGCCGCTCGGGACCGTCCCAGCGGCATGTGTCCTTCCTACGTTTTCCTTAGGATTATGCTCTCGCCCCACCATGCTTGTTATTTGATGCCTTTTCCTGGGTGATGGAATCTTGCATGTTAATAGGGGGGTGCCTGAGCATCGCGACTCAGGGCTCCTACCGGCTCTCCGGCCCTCACCCTCTGGTCTTGTCCATGGCATCTCGACCTGGCTTGCCAGCGACGGCTGAGACCAGCCCGAGAGCCGGGACCCGAGGACGAAGAGTTACGTCATCTAACACAGCTTGCGCGTAAAAGGGGTGCTGAGCATCGCGACTCGGGTCTCCTACCGGCTCTCGCCCTCACCCTCTGGTCTTGTCCATGGCATCGCGACACAGCTTGCCCGACGGCCGAGACCAGCCCGAGAGCCGGGACCCGAGGACGAGAGTTCTTTGCATCGACCCGGCCTTATGCAGCGTTAAAGGGGGTGCACGAGCATCGCGACTCAGGGCTCCTACCGGCTCTCCGGCCCTCACCCTCTGGTCTTGTCCATGGCATCGCGACTGGCTTGCCAACGACGGCCGAGACCAGCCCGAGAGCCGGACCAAGGCGTAGAGCACCGCATCCGGCCAAATTTGCGTGAACACACTCGAAGATAAGGCCCAGAGCCAGGCGCAACCCGCCTAGAGGTAGGGCCCGTGAGCCTGCAGCTGGCTCACGGGTACCCCAACACACCTCGCGAGGCCTCTCGCGCCTCTCCAAAGCAACTAATGGCAGGACTAACGATCTCCACGGCGAGCTCTTGTTCCTTTTGTGGTGAACCTGCAGGGTCCCTCCAAGGAGCATGAAACGACGTCGCCACGCAATCTCTCGCCGGCCAAGGCACGAACCTAGCACCGCACCAGGAGGCATTGTCCTGACCCTCGAGATAAGTCACCCTCCGGACACACTAGTTATCGCAACACCATCCCCACACTCAATGCAACCCCGTGTTAGCAACGTCGCTCTCCTTTCTCACCGAATGATGGCCGCTTGAGCGCCAAGGGGGACCCCCTGAGCATCGCGACTCAGAGGCTCTTAACGGACCTCGGGCCGCTCACCTCTTGGCCTTGACCACGGCATCGCGACCTGGCATACCAGCGACGGCTGAAGCCGCCTTGGGACTGGGACCTGTCGGCGCAGAGCATCAGGCCCTCGTGAGGACTGAAAGGAGGAAACTGAGCTAGAACGGGATGAGCATCTCGCACTGCCTCACAATAAGGATCATATTGACAAACGAAGCTACAAACAACTTACAAGCCCCCGCGGGGTACATTCTTGGCTCCTCGCAGGAACAAAAGACACGAATCCTAAGGAGTCCTATCTACGGGGACCACCGCGGCAGATGCCATCATCAACAGTGGGCCACCCGGTCCGGAGCCAACCCCATCCAGATCAGGGGCGGCGACGACTGACGAACCCGCCACTGCCCGGGAGCGGCGCAGCTCGGAGGCTCGTAGGCTGTCGCCGCTCGTCTCCGGCATCCTTGAAGAGCTCGGCGGAGTCGCTGGATCCTCCGGCGCCTTCGTCGCCTGAGGAGCTGCCAAGGGAGTGGTCGGTCGGCCTCTGTCTCACCGCAGCAGGGCCCCGACCACCTCTCCCGGGGCAGCACTCCAACCGTCGGCCTCCACGATCACCGGTAATCATGACCGACTCTGCATGCAGGGACTTGTCGAATCCGGGTGGTTACCGAGGCATCGTGGGGAAGCAGTGCGCACGCGTCAATCAACCGCCACGCTGACGCCCAAGGCCGCAGCTGTTAGGGGCTCGCGATGCCCAGACTTGCCCTTTCGCCTCTCTGCTCGGCCAAGTCCGGGTGCGCCGTGGGCAGGGGGCTCTTGTCGGCGTTGCAGGGCAGGGGTCCCCAGACTTGCACACTGCGGCGTGGCTCAAAGGAGGCCCAGGACAGCCCATCTTCATCAACGCAAGCTCAAGACCCTCGCGAGGGGCCAAGCCTCATGAGGCGGACGACAAGGAGCTTCCTCGAGCACGGCCTCGTCGAGGCTGGCTCATGAGGAGGCGGAGAGTTCAAGGCAGGGTACCTTGCGAGGTGCCCATGGCGCAAGCCATGACGACCAAGGGCGCACCGGCGCCAGCACGCGCAGTGTCCTCCTTTCCTCTTTGGTGCAAAGGGAGCAAGCGCATGCGAGAGCATCAAGCAAAGGCATCCATTTCGGTGCAACAAGACCAAGACCATCCCAACGGCTGGAAGGGAGTCATTGTGGAGCCCAAGCCGGCGTCATCGCCAGAGCCTTTGGCAGGCGAGGACCAACTTTAGTCAGGATAAGTGTACCCGTTGTTCCCCTTCAAAATGGCCAATTGTTGGCGCCCTTCCCGCTCAATATTTGGGAAGAGGCCCAGGGCCTTAGCCTATATAAGTAGAGCTAGCCACCATAGTAGAGGGATCTAGCATCTAGAGGGAGACAAAGAGGCGATCCGCCCCCGGAGAGATCCGAACCCTCATCAAGAAACCAGTAGCTAGAGCAACTGAACACCACCTAGCAGTTCATCACACCCACCAAGAACAGACCCTCGCAAGGCTGTTCTTCCTTGTATTGTTCCTCATCAGCCCAAGAGGCAATCCACCACACCACACACTGGAGTAGGGTATTACACCACAATGGTGTCCTGAACCAGTATAAATCTCGTGTCTCTTGTCTTTGCTTTTAGTAGTTTAGGTCCCAGCGATTCGGGCGAGGTGCGAGACGGTGGAGGGTTGGATCTCCGCGCGCACCCCAGTGTTCGAACCTCAAGGGTCTGCCGGAACCCGAAATCCGACAATCTGACAAGATTCAGTTGTTACCTCAAATTAGAGCACATCCAGGCAGCCAGCCCTGCCTCTTCTCCCAAAGAAGCAGTGGCCTCCGCCGCGCGATGGAGTAGGCCCTGTGCCATCCATCGCTCCGAGCAACATGGGGAAAGTGTGACGTTGACTCCTGTAATGGACGTCATCGACGGACCCTGGCACCAGCGGCAGCGGCAGGACTTCGATTAATGGATTGACCACTTCTTCGACATGCACGAACACTCGATACAGGTATATCCCTAACGTGGTCCGCGGCGGCCTTGGTGGCGACAAATAGTACAACCCCGGTTCCTGCACCGGTATCTCAACACCAATCACCTTCGGTATGGTGGACGGCTTCTTCATCCATGCCATAACCGTCAGAGCCCAGCCGTCTGGAGGAACAAACATACTTACGAGCTCACCTCCAAGGTCGTTGATAAGCTCGTTCATGGACTCGCTATTCCAAGCACGTCGAGGCATGTCGTGGAAGGTAAGCTTTGTTAAAAACTCAAGCTCAAAGGGCACCGAGCCCCATCCTGGGTGCCACCGATAAAAGCTCACCAGCGCGCCATCGCAGAACAAACGCCGGGAAGATTCGAACACACGACTGCAGTCGAAAGTTGTTCGGAACCTGACAAAGAAATCAGCCGGTGGCGGACAGACTTCGACGAGCAAATCACTTATTTGGATGCCGTGCGCAATGCCAAGAGCTTTGACAAGGTCGTCCGGCGAGACGGGAGGCCGGTCGCCGTTGATGGTTACCATCAGCATTTTGCTTAAACAAGCGGTCGTCAAGCGCCGCCATGCCCTTTGTTGAGCGACGACACACGACTCTAGAAAGCGGGACGGACCTCGGGATCTCCGGCTCGGAGATCCGCGTTGACCGGCGACATGATAGTGCGCTTTGAGTACGGGAGCACAGGAGGGGGATTTGGGAGGCTGGAGTAGGAATCGAGATTCGAGAGGTGGGGAGGCGCGGAGGCGGGGATGAAAAGGTAGCATGAATTTCGAGCACGCGCCAATATGCTCTCGGCATAAGCGCACGAAAACACCACTGGGCGCCCACATGTCGGGCCTAAGAGTCCTTATTCTTTCTTTTTGGAGAGCCCGGCCTTTTTTAGGATCTTTTGAGAGCCGACCGAGAGTCATAATTGACCTGTTTGGCATTGCGTTACTACTCGGCCCATATTCAACGACACCTCACTGGCCCAAACAAGTGTACATCATCGAAAAGACAGTGAGCTCAAATTATATAACTCTAAAAAAGAAGATATACTCTGAACACTGGAGAATGGTGATGCCCTCACTTAGCCCACCAGTAGTTTGAGACAATAAACAGTTCGAAACAACAATATATACAACATTCAAACACTGACTAGTGACTACTACTGACATAAACAGCAAGACATGATCGTTCATAAGAAGTCTTGCTACACCACCAAAACATACCCATCTGCATACTCAGGACTCTCGTGATCCGCATTTGAGAATGACATTCTAAATAGAAGCAACTATTACATAGAAAGAGTGACATAGACGAGGATGACCAAATGACAAGGAATATGCATAACAAAAGAAAGACTACCCATCCAGAACCAGCAGCAAAGACAACAAAGTCATTCGGAGAGATGATCCAACACCATCATAATTTGCGGCCCCGCTTCAGCGACCAGTGATCCGGAGACACCAGTACTCCACCCTTTCGATGCAACAGCCCAATTACCTATCAACATGAAGGCTTGAACCACATCACTGCCTGTCGTAATGGAGACATCCAAGGATCAAAGTTAATCCGGATGCCTTTGTCATTCTCACCTTCTTTTGGCTGCAGGCTGTATCGTTGACAATCAGGGGAGTATGCTCCCGAACTCCTAGGGCTCGCCGTGTAGACACAATATTCCATAGCAAACAGAGCCTCTCTGCCATCAAGGTCCTTGCCAACGGTGATCTCCTGGTTAATTGGATAATTGAGTCCGAGAAACAGAGAGTGTGAACCAAGGCTGTTTACCCGCCTCCAACTAAAAAATCCTGAAGGCCCCAACAAGCTGGTATCCTGCTCATAGACGTAATAACCACTGTCTGGATACTCACGTATTTCACGGTTCTTGTATACAGTGGGGTTTTTGCAATATAACTTTTCCGGCTCATGTGACCGAATGATCATCGATCTTTTGCCATCGTCGATCGAGCGAGGAACCAGTTGTGCTTCCCTGTTTTTGGCAAAGGTGGTGTAATTACAAAGGCGATGGCTTGTAGGGACACCGCATCATATCAAAAAGGACGAGCATCGTTAATGTAAGATCAACATTGTTTAGAGTATGAGTAGGATAATGCAAGAAATAGCATTGATATGTCCCTGTTGGGCGGGAGGAAAATACAGGAAATGTATCTTGGGTTCGAAAATATAGAAGTGCCATGCATGGTTATACTCATGTTATCTCGCAATCGATTCTTCATAGGAAACTACCATGTCATGCATGTTATGTAATCATGTTACATCCTCACAAACAAATTCTTCAAGGTAACTAACAGACCATGCATTGTTATATACTCGTGTTCTGTGGGCAAAAATTTTGTGAGGATATTATTCTAGCCATTGATTCTTTGAAGAGGCGAATATAGGTATGTACACATGGTAAGCATTGCAGGATTTCACTACTTCCAAATATAGAGTTCTCCATATGCACATTTACTTCCCTAATGTATGGTTAGATGAAACCAACAGTGTGGTGCATGTTTCTACATCATGAAAATGAGGAAACTAACATGGTCGTTGATACACACTCATATTTAGTAGTAGTATATAGATTACTGTAAAATATAGGATAATATCCATATATTCCTAACCGTTTGATTATTCAGGGTACAAATTGGTTGTAATGACATGGTCACAATCGCATGAATTAACTCATTCCAAATATAGCTGATTTACGGCGTCTCTAATATATTGCCATAGTTCTACTCAAATTCTGCTCAAACAGGGATATGCCAATCATCACAAAAAGTTCAAACAGTGTCATGGCGTCATCATTTACATGAGACATGAGACGGAAACAACTTACACGCGCCGTCCCAGCAATACGTGGTGCCATCTACTTTGTCGATCGCGTAGATGATGTCATTGTGTTCAATAGCATCACAGAGGTGTGTATCAGCTTTGACGATGATCCACTGCGAGCCGAGTTGTCTCCAGCTAAAAAAGGCACCGGCGTAAAGATAGGCGAGTCCGCGGTCGAACAAGGCAATTAGCTTGAAGTCTGCGTAATTCGCATGTCGTGTGGGTACTTGGCAGATTACAATCTTATGCAAAACAAGGTCCGTCCAAGCGGCGTAGTAATCTAGATGACTTGGACGCGATGGTAATACTCTATATAATCCAACGGAGGAAGGATAATCTCATGGGAGGTCTAGAAGTTCACGAGCACCAACTTTTTACCGTCTTCTCTGAAGGCAGCCATCCAAAGGGGAGTTCATGCTGACCCAAAGTACATACCTGCCAAGAAGTTTGAGGCGATGGTGATCGGATCGATGTTGAGGGAAATGATGTATGGCGACACACTACATACACGCAAAGAAGTTTCGCTAATGGAGATCGGATTGAAGTCGAGGGGCATCATGCACGCCTCCATATCATGGTGAGCCAATCTCGCAAGACCGGATAGCAGCAAAGGTGGTGTCTTGAAAAGCTTAGGCCTCGCTTGACGATGGCCGTGTGCATGTCCCTCGAGCATGTAGCCACCGTTAGGCGGTCAACATATCCATACACAAACAACAGAGGTCGAGGATGTCACTTTGGGAGATTGCTCCAATCGCGGCTCATATGGATGATGCGCGGTTCGCGCTCGCCATGGTGGAGTTTGGAAGGGGCTTGATTTACGGGGAGAAGGATGTCGGTCTTTGGAGCGGCTAGCGAGGGAATAGTGGTACTTGGGGGAGGCGAGTGAGGCTGACGGTACACGGGGCACAAAGTGAGATGGAGACGGAGACGGAGATGGAGATGGAGTGGTGCTATGGAAGCGAAAGAGGGAGAAGAGGCAGAGGCGCCTAATGTGCTGTCTGACAAGCGGTGACAGATCGCGACACGCATGTGGTGAGGCTGACTTTGGTAACCCGAACACGCCGCCTCGGGACTAGTGTCGGTAGCAGGTGTTGTCACTTCTTTGTGAGGACTGGATGAATAGTATTTTGACCATCAAGTCTACCACAGTTGTACTACTACTACTACTACTACTACTACTACTACTACTACTACTACTACTACTACTACTACTACTACTACTACTACTACTAGTAGTAGTAGGAACATGAGTACTCCAGTATTGTATAGCGGAAATAGGTCTCCCGTGCTAGCATGCCTGTTCACTTCATCGTTCAGGTATCATCCATATTGCAAGCAGAACCAAATTATCGTGCATGCCCAATCAACGCCCTGCCGCGATGCATCCGATGGTCATTACGGTGCATCAAGGACGCATCTGAATCGTTCCACACTTGAGAAGAGGAAAAATGGAAAGGTAGAACGCGGCAGCAGAGGAAGAGAATGCTGGCTACCGAAATTGGGAGGGATTGAGCAGGAAGTTAATGCTCCACGCCTAAAGGTTTTGGGAAAACCTGATTTTCATAAGGTGACTTATACTCACCTAAACGGAGGGAGTATTCCTTAACCAGAGAATGTTGTGTCTCCCACTCACGCGCTCAAAAAAAAAAGCTACGACACATTTATTTTATCTGTTTGCATAGGTCCCACCTATCAGGAAGGATGGGCACGTACACGAACAGGTACGACCCCTCAGTCTACCTGCATAGCCTTTTCGTTTAGCCTACCTAGTCGTCTAATCAACTGCCTGCACGCCACTTCTCCCATTTACTTCTCCATCGGGAACCAATTCGCCTCGGCTTCTTCACCTCCCCTTCGTCTTCATTTGCATCCAAACCCCACTGCGTTCACATTGTTTTAACCTCTTGAAATAATCATCTACTACTTCAGTTAGGCTAGCCATCTAATCCTAATTCTCCAAACCATAGCCCTCCGTTCCAGCGGTTCCAAATGGCGAAAGTGATCGAGATGCAGGTTTTTAGCGTCCAACATGTCCTCGTCGAAGGCTCGATGCGCATAGTTGCCACCGTCCACCGTCCACCCAAGGGTTGTTCGGGAGTGGATCAACAATGTATCCAACTCCCTCAAAAGGTAGAGACAAGGGTCATCGGTCTCGGCAGAGTACACGGAGGCGTGCTCTGGAAGATCAGCGCCGCCGTCCTTCACCGTTGTGCCTCAAAGATGATGTTTTGGTGTACCAAATCATACACTCGCCCTCCATACCGGGTGAGCTTCACGATTTCTTGTCTCGGGAGGACGATACTTACGTGGGGCAGCCATCGAAGGGGACAAACAAGGCTGGAGCCTTTCAACCTTGATTTGAAAAGCATCGCTGACCTACAAACCAGAATCAAAATTCCTGTAGAAGATTGTGCTAAACATACACCATCCCTATTCGACGTAGCAAATTTTGTGCTTGGTACAAATCTTCAGAAGGGTGACGAGACGGTGGCATTAAGGTCGTCTGGACGGGAGAATTATCCCTTGACGTCTGGCGGATAAAATATGCTGCCCTCGATGCCCGTGTGAGTTTCGAGATAGCTGCATGGTCCAAAGAGCTTGTTGCAAAGCCGTCTCCCACAGAGAATGAGAACAAGAAGAAGAAGAAGAAGAAGAAGAAGAAGAAAACGCTGCACCAGCAGGAGGGCATTATGGATGGATGAACTATTTCCTCTTGTAAAAAAAGTATTCCCTCTCGGTGTATATTGATATAGATGGACTATTTCGATGTTGTGCATGTCTTTGGAATAGAGTACTAGCATGGGTCCGCTTGACTATAAGGAACTATTTATCCGCATATATAGCTTTCTTTTCTACTCCTTCCAGTGATCGGTATGCAGTGCATGTGTCCGTAGACATGACAGCTTGTCCATGGAAGTTCAACTACGGCGACCATCACGTTTCATCTTGCGATTCCCACGACGCCTCTCCAACCCACGGCACCACGCCCCCCGACGTGCGTCTCACCCCTCTCGGCCGCACCGCCCCTCTGCCTTTGTGTGCATGACATGTGGGGCACCTAAAATCCGGCGAGCATCAAGTTTCTACCACAGCCACCCGCGATTCCCACGATGCCGCTCGAACCCATGAAACCACACGTCCCCCGACCTGCGGCTTACCCCTCTTGGCCCCGCTACCCCTCTGCCTTCGGGAGCATTACATGTGGACCAGTCACCTATCGGGTCCACATGTTATTGACTCAAAGGTAGGTGTAGTAAACAAGCTCGATCCCGATGGCCCTGAGAGGGAAATGTAACTCCTGCGCTAGGGCTTGTGGTGCTCCCGCAGCATGAACTCGTGCCAAACTCGAGATTTGTTTCTTTACTATACATGCACGCAACGATTTAATGGACATTGTAATGTCAACATGTGATGGGGAGCTCTAAATTTGAATTTGAAACTTATAAAACAAAAGATTCAAAATAAATAAACTGGGAGAGAGGGAGTATATCGTAGGATGTGTCCCATACAAAATAAGTCCCCTGGTTTTGTCACATGAAGATGCGGTTAGAAAGGAGCACACATCTTCCTACTAAATGACGGCAACAAATCGGCCCTTGAGCGGCATGGTCCACCTTTGACCGCCATGTGCAAGGTTCGTGCTATCTTTTATTCAATCTCACCGTGGTTCCATTGTACCAATTCATGCGGCGGCCCGTTGCATGGCTGATCCCAATGTTGGACAAAGGTTCTACGGGAATGGTGTCACCGTTGTAAATGTTGTGCAAATTGATGTTGGTACCCACCCGTACATATGCAAGCCAATCTCCACTACCGAGCCTAGCTTTGTGAAATAGTGGGCAGGGGGAGAATTAGGAAATGGACACGGAAGTAGTCTTTAGAATGCATTTACTACGTGATCAAACTCATCTTACCTTCTCATCGGAGGAAATCCGAGTGCCCCTCAACATCGGCATCTCAAGGGCCGTCAACTTGCAACTACGGCCACGCCGCGCTGGAGAGACCACCAAGGAAACATCCTCGTGCGTTCCACGGAACATCAAGATGCATTTGTATGAGTAGTTTATCTTGTGAGAGAAAAGAATGAACGAGGGAAGGCCTCTAGAGATAGAGATGGACACTACTACTACCAATGTGCTGGCCCGTGCGTTGCAATGGACCCAAACTAGTACTAGAATAATACTTTTTCACGTGATTGAAATATAAACACTCTAGTTTTGATATACATGTGTCAGCAGACACGACAGCTTGTCCATGGAAGTTGAACTACGGTGACCATCACGTTTCTTGTTTCTACCAGTACCACACCCACACGCGATTCCCACGACGCCGCTCCAACCCACGGCACGACGTCCCCCGACGTGGACATGGATCCTCTGACATGGCTATCGCTGCCTTTCCCTGCCTTTCCTTCGCTGACAGGTGGGACCCACGCTTATGGGTCCCACATGTCAGTGACAGAATGGTAGGATTGTTCGTGCCCCTCATCCCTCTCGGCCCCACCGCTCCTATGTCTTTGTGTGCATGACATGCGGGCCAGCTGAGCTGGCGACCATCAACTTTCTACCACAGACACACCCGATTGGGCGCGGTTTGCTCGCCCGCTTCGTGCTCGATCCAGACTCCTGCACCATCGAATTTTCATCCAGCGGCTGTGACACATTTCATCCCGGGCATCAATCCTCAGCTGGAGTACTTATGTACTACAGGTAGTACCCGCCGGTGTGGCCATCTACGCCTCGTAACGCCCCGACGCCCAGCTGTGGTACCCTCGCCACGGCCACGCCACCACCGGTCGGTTCATCTCGAACGAGTCGCAAACCACGCCACCACCATGAGAATGACATGTGGGCCAGCCGCATTTAAGGCCCACATGTCATTGACTCATAGGTCGGGCATTAAGCCGAAGTTCGGTCCCGTGGGCCCGAGAGGGAAATGTAACTCTTGCGGCGGGCCTTGTGGTGCTCCCATGCACGAGCTCGTGCCAAAACTGGAATTGGTTTCTTACTACTACCAACTAGTACTAGTAAGGTACACGTGCATTCCACGCATGAGATTCTGGTGGTTTGTGCATTATGCTTCTACATGTGGAGTTTTCTGGATTCTAACATGTGGCAAAATCTGGTGGAATGTAAGGTTAGGCAAGTTAGATTAACTCAGGTGAGTGTTTGGTTCAAGCCACTCCTTAGGCAAGCCACACTGGCCCCACATGACATACACACAAAAAATGTGGCAAGATTCCCTTAGACTTGCCAACTTGTGGCTCTCATTTTAAAGAACTTATTAATAACTTTGCCTGAGCTTAGTTGTGGCAAAGTTAGTCATGAATTAAGTTCAACCATGGAGTCTTCTAGATTATACATGTGGCAGAATCTAGTGGATGATATCCAATGGCGATAGTGCTCGAATTTGCCATCTTTGTACCCGTCAGATTGGCTTCATCCAACGACCAACTTTCAAAGTTTTTCTCACTCTATATAGGGGTATAGATATAGATGTGCCGGTCCGTTGCAATGGATCCAAAGTATATCTATTTAGTGGAGTGCACTCTAAACACATTATCTATTTATTTTTCTCTAACCTTCCGTAGCCATGCAACCAAGCCACATAAGCTTCATGGGTGCCCCCCACATCATATTATTCATACTACGTTGATTGAAAAAAAGATAGATCACCCAAAACAAGATCTTCCCGTTTTTCGTTCCTATGATGTTGTGCCGTGCACGTATCTACTAGTTGTATAGTGGCAGTACTAGTAATATAGTATTAGGAGTACAAACTTGGTAAGTACTAGTAGGAGTAGTACTAGTACGGAATGCTCCTACTCTATCAATGAGCCCCGTCTGACACAAAATTTCTTGGCTTCCGTGCTACAGCTAGATCTTCCCTTGTTTACATTTTCCAACCCGGTAGGCGAGGTGTCGGTTTGTTCAACGGGCGGTCCCACATGAAAGTGAAAATGCTAGGCACAGGGGTAGAGCTACGTGAGGGCCAACACGTGCCCTGGCCCGCCCAACCTAGCAGGATTTTCGTAGTTGTACATCCAGTTTTGAGGCATGGAACGTCAACGCAAGGGTAATTTCTATAGCCTGGCTAGACTGGCACGCCCAACGTTTTGCTTCAAGCTCCGCCACTGCTAGGCAACACGCCTTCCCTAAGCTATGTGTCGTGCCGGACGGGCCTGTTGTACTCCCGATTCCCGAGTGTGTGGGGGAGCGACGCGAACGTGGCAGGCCTTTTCCTTTTACTAGCAATGTGCCCGTGCGTTGCGACGGATCCAAAGTAGTAGAATAGTAGCATTTGCTCACAAACTTGAAAGAAATCACTATTGTTTTGATATACTCCTAATATATTACTCCCTCCGTACCTAAATATTTGTCTTTTTTGAGATTTCAAATGGACTATCACATACGGATTATATAGACATATTCTAGTGTTTCTAGCAAGATGCCCGCGCGTTGGACGAAGTTGATGGAAAAGGTAAGCACAACTTATAAATTGACGGATGGATTACTAGTTACAGTGATGCATATAATTAAGCAAAGGGATCGCACATGTCGGTATTGAATGGAACGAGAATGCAACAGCACAATAAGAATTAAGGCCAGGATGATGCGATCGCAGTGGTGGTTACAGAAGGCAAGAAGAAAGATGGATCCACGAACGTACCACCTCCTCCTCCTCAACTTAGTGCGCCGGGCCACCGACCGTGCCAAGGAGCGGCGGCTTTTGTGGCAAGGTCGAGGTGCTTCTCAACAAAGGCATCCAAGGCTTCCGGCCATTGACGAAGGCCAACGCTAGAAGGCGTCCTCACCGGCCTTGTAGATACCTATGTACACGATTTGCTCGTGCAGCGTGGATGTGTAGGTCGACGAACTCTTGCAGGAGAGGCGCCTCGCAATGGCGTGACCTCCAGTGGACATTCTTCGTGGGCGTCGTGGCGGTCGCAGGCCACCGGTGCTTGAAAGAGGTTCCGCCATGGAGGCCGATTAGGGTGGCAGGCAATGAGGAGCCCGGTGTGCTGGGCTGGAGGACTATGGCGATGTCGTCCGCGAGCTTCTTGAGGACGGTGAACTTGTTGCTTTGGTGGCAACGATCATCCGGTCCAAGCGAGAGTCATAGTTGGCGTCGACGGTGGCCATCCACCAGCCGGTCTCCAACACCGCTCGGAGCGATCCTCGGCGCCATGCCGCAGCCGGCGTCGTGGACCATCTGGCGCAGGCTGGCCGCTCACGCCAGACGCCGCCATGGAGTGCAGGTGAGCTCTTTTGCGCTTAGTGTAGGTGCTTAGGCAAGTGCTTAGGTGCGTATGATGTGGTAGATGCATTGGAATGGAGGAGGGGCGCCTTTATATGAGGGCATACTGCGTTGCATTCACATCGTGCAGCCTCTTTTCCCGGACCTCCTCCCATTACTTCCCTCATGCATTAATTGAAGGAGGATGCATTGGTCGTTCAACATATCGGGAACCGCTACTCCCTCCCTCATTTGCATTAAAGGCGTATCGGGAATTGCACCGCCCGCTGTCAAATCGAATACTCCCTCCGTCTAGGTGAGTATTAAGTCATCTTACGAAAACCAAATACTAGTAAACACATAGGCATGGTGCATTAACTCTCACGTTGTTTCTTATTTTTTGACATAAATAGAGGAATCAACCAAGAAGAGATGTGGGGCTTGTATGCTTTTTAATGACTTGAGACTATCAAACATGACATGCGGTGGTCAGCTCGTTGCACAAGAACAAATACAACCCACGCCAAGACACACGCATCTTATAGCATCACATCCAATGGCTATAAAAGATGAATGAGACCAAATTATATCTCATCTAGATGAGTTCTAGCAAAACTATATTAATAATACTTAGTACTCTTGCGCCATGTATCATATAAGTATCATGTAGTACTTTATTTATTGTCATGCATGACACATAGTTCACGAGCGCTCTCTATATGTACCACCTTTTTTTTAATTTCAAGTTTTGTTCCATGGCGCAATCCATCGATACTACTACTGTACAAAAGTAAAGTATATACATTTTAATAGGCTAGAGGGCAGGGCAGTCTAGCTCGATCGGTTTCACGAGTGGCGAGGGCCTTTGTGATTTGACGGCTCATTAATGGAGTCAAATCGAATAATCTTGCCGCCGCCCGCCTCGGCGCCTCCATTAAACCCCTCCGTTAAACCCGCATGCAAACCGAGAATCCTACTCCAGCCACACATCCGTTCATGAGCGGGCCGGAATTGAACGCAACACCGGCCGAGCTCCTCCCGTTCGCCCTCAGTTTAAACGAGGCCAGACGCCGGCCAAGCTCCTACCGTCCGCCCTCTATTTACACGAGGCCAGACAGACAAAGAGCAAGAATCGCATCCTCCGCCGCTCCCCATCTCCTCCTTCACCATTTTCTCCACCCTTCCGATGGCTTCCGATGAGCCATTCTCCGGCATACTACCCGGCTGGGTGGCCCGCCGAGCCCTCCGGATACGGGCGAGGCCGCTCGGTGCTTCACCAACCTCGCTTGGCCCGACGGAGCCAGTTGCCGCCCCAAGCAGGCACGTGGTTCAGCAACTCGCCGCTCCAGTTCAGCTCGATGAGGAGTGGCGAGTTGCTCCACGCCAAGACGGGCGGCGAAAGCACGCCAAGACGGGCGCCATTGTTGCGCGTTGCATCGCGCGCCACCTGTCTGCGCGGTGGCCGCGCCTCCCGTGTCAGAGGCGCGCCTCCCGTGCTCGCAGCAGCGCCATGCAGGCGATGTAAGCCGGGTGCGTGGAGAGCGACGAGTCGGTGGCTAGCTTCTCCGTGTCCGCCGCCATCATCGAGGAGAAGTAGAACACGGGAGGCCGCCGCCACTTGGGACCCATGAAGGCCACCGCCGAGGCGACGACCGCGGATTCAGATGGTTTCTTTGCTGCTTCGTCTCTTCCGAGGACCTTCGTCGACCCCGCAAGTGTCGGCGGACATGAGGAAGACAAAGGGATCCTTGGCGGCCATTTAGAACTAAAATAAGTCTAGATACATCCATTTCTAGGACAAGTATTTCCGGACGGAAGGAGTATTAATTATACAAGAGAGCCGGATTGGCACCTCTTAGTTCATGTAAATGTAATGAAATCCATCATGTTTATATGAAGATCCGGCTTTTTATACGAAATCCTTCATGCTTATATGAAACAGTCCGTGTTTGCAACGAATTTCACCTGGTTGGTTAGAGTTGTAAAAATATGCGCATTTGGCGTTTGATGTCGATCCTCCACGGAAGGAAGCGGGAGGAAATTTGTCGGTTGCCGTTGGAGATGCTCTTTATCTTTGGAAATAATAGAGTGACATCCAATCCATTTGAGTTAATTGCATGTATGATTGTCCCTCTATAAAAAGTTAATTGCATGTACGGTGTACACGTGACTTGCGGGTGGCTACAACTTAAATACGAGAAAGTTAAAAAGAAACAAGTCCATCCTTAATATTCTAAGTACTCTGTGGGTTCCACTGTCAGTACAGTAGCGAAAGAAGTATATATTAAATAAGTAGAGTAATATATAATATACAAATCTAAAGTTAAAAGACAGAATTCGAACTCATGTCATCGCGTTGCGAGCATCCGGCGCTAACCAGCCCAGCACATTTTTGTTGTAGACCATGCTGGAGATATATCTTCATGTCTACTCTTATATATACTCCATTCGTTCCTAAATATTTGTCTTTTTCAGATTTCAAATGGACTACCACATACGGATGTGTATGTAGACATATTTTAGAGTGTAGATTCACTCATTTTGATACGTATGTATTTTCAGGAAGGGGTCAGATTTGTCCTTGATTTATTTATGAGGTATCCAGATGGCACTGCACCACCAAGAAAAGAGGGTAACATCAAAATTATGGACTACTTTTTGAGTATGTTGGTAAGGTCCGGTCATAGTCACTTGTTGAAATCTCTAAAGACAAATACTCCCTCCGTTCGGAAATACTTGTCATCAAAATCAATAAAAGGAGATGCATCTAGACGTATTTTAGTTCTAGATACATCTTATTTTATCCATTTTGATGACAAGTATTTTCGGACGGAGGGAGTAGAAAACAGAGTTAGTGATGATTGTGTGCGTGCGTCGGATTTATATCTAACGGATAGGAAAGAAACTCGCAATTTTGCAAAAATATACCCTACGTCTCTCCACGTTACGCAAATAAGGCCTTCCCTCGTTCAGCCTTTTCTCTCACAAGATAAACTACTCATACAAATGCATCTTGATGTTCCGTACAGCGCACGGGCAGCTAGCTAATTTCTTTTAAAATAGTTGCTGCGATAATTGGGTTGAAGTGATATATTTTATGTCCGCCGAATGATTTCAGATTCACTAGTAGTAACAAAGAAAAGGTTGCCTTGTTAATTAACAGAAAACAGGGTGAAAACTATCACATGAGGCCGGTAAAAACAAGGCATACTAGGTTCAGCGTCATCGTCACTACAGCTGTGCGCGCGCGAGAAGTCTACATATCGAGGGGGCTATCGAGCGAGGCACCGAGACACAATGTTTGAGAGAGAAACCAATTGACAGATTATGATCAGATCGAGTTGTCACCCTTCTGCTGTCATTGTTTGGGGGGAGGGAGAGAAAGACGTATCGAGAGTGTGCGCAGTAGGCACAGAGGCACAACTAGCGAGTGTGTGTGTGTGTGTGTTTGAAAGAGGAGTCGATAGATTATTATCAAGATCGATGTGCCACCCTACTCCTTCGGTGCCGGGTAGTGTGTGTGTGTGTGTGTGTGTATGTTTGAGAGAGAATCCAGTCGATAGATTAGTATCAAGATCGAGGTGTCACCCTACTCCTTCGGTGACGGGTAGTGGGTGTGTGTATGTGTGTGTATGTTTGAGAGAGAAGCCAGTCGATAGATTAGTATCAAGATCGAGGTGTCATCCTACTCCTTCGGTGTTGGGAAGTGTGGGTGCGTGTGTGGGGGCGGTGACACTCACATATCTCTACTCTTATAAAAAACAGAGTTGGTGATGATGGTGTTCACCATCATCCTGCAATATAGGCCATCTGATTTATATCCGACGGACGGGAAGGAAAATATGACAATTTTGCAAAAGATACCCACACCCCTCTCGCATTTGCAAATAAGGCATTCCCTCGTTCATCCTTTTCTCCCACAAGATAAACTTCTCATACAAATGCATCTTGATGTTCCGTTACAGCACATGGGCATCTTGCTAGTAGGGAGAAGGAGTTTGTGTGACACATATCTAGCTATATCAAGGGATAGGTAGATAGCATATGTGTGAGAGACATTATTATACTTTGAGACATTAGTGGCTATGGGTGGGCGGAATTAAAGGGGTGGGCGTGTTAGACATAGAGAGCGTGTGTGTTTACGTGTGAGAGACTTGTAGGGGCCAGGGGTAGAAAGGCGAATTTAACCACAGCGGAGGGAGAGAAATACATGAAGTGCGTGTGTGTGATTCCGATGCCCACAGGGAAATGAGATATGTATGCGTGTGAGAGAGATTGCACAATTCATTCACGTATCACTGTCTAGCGATCGTGGGCGTGCATCGCTTGAACATAAGTCAATATCTACTTGCGTGGCCAAAGGTACAATATCGATTCAACGCTATAAAGATTGGACACTCACATATCACATTTTTCCTATTTAAATAAACCTTTTCAGTTGTGCATGCCAAAGTTACAGTGATGTTCCTTCAAACAACCGATGTAGCTATCATGCACATGCACCATTGTTACTCTTGCATTCAAATTCATTAGTCTTGGATGATTTAAGTTTCTATTTTGAAGTAATATATGTAATATTCATATATTAATTCAGCAGATGCATAATTTATGAAATGGAGGCTATGTAATCATATGAGGTAACACTTTTAAGTAGCTAACTACAATATCCATTTCTTTTGTGCGTCTCTACACTAACACGTCAATGCATTATGTTTAAAGTAAATAACCAATGGCACTAAATTATCTATTTACACGAGAAATACATAGGCTGAGCGTTTGATCCCTTTTTTGTGAACGCGCCACTACACCCGTACGATTGGCCGCGCCCGTGTGAACGGCCAAGTTATCGGCGCATCATCCCGAGTTATTGTCTTTTTTTCTGGGTGGACTTCTTACCGGTTATTAGCTGGCAGCGTGCACCGTGTACACAGCCTAGCATGACCTTCCCACTAGCACGGTCCAAAATTAGTTGAAACTGGATCTGAGCGATCCCGGGTGGCAAAATCTCCGCCTCCTTCTAAAATTTCCGCCACCTTAGTCTTTAGCATGTGAAATCCCCTTTTGTCCTTGGTGCACGGAGACCAACAGTTACAATACCGCCCTCATCTACATGATAGCTCGGGGCTGCTTTGGTAACTGCCGGTTCCCCACTACACCGCACCCCATTTCCTCTCCCCTCCCCAAAAAACGACTAACTCCACAAAGACCAGTGAGCATCTTACATCACGGTGTCCGTACTTCATCGCCCTTTCTCCCTCCCTCTCGAAACCCTAGACTGCTCATCCACCGTACCATAGCCCATTCATCGCCGATGGCGTCCACCTCATTGGATCTGCCTGCGGCCGCATCTACCCTCCCACCTCCCCTAGAAACAAGTAGACTGCTCATCCACCTTGTACCACAGCCCATTCAGTGCCGGCCTTGTCCACGGCGCGGATCTGCTTCGCGGTACTCTCGTCAACCGCCCGGCGCATCTGCAGTGGCTCATTCAATCTCCCCGGAGACGCTTCGTCCACACCCCCGGAGCCGCCCACCGACGCCCCGTCGTGACGGCCTTTGATCCTCTTCGCCGACACCTTCCTCAACCCTACCAGAGCCGCTTCGCCGACACCTTCCTCAACCCTACTGGAGCCGCTTCGCCGACACCAGCGTCAACCCTACCGGAGCAGCTTTGCCTATACCATTCTCAACCCTACCGGGGCCGCTTTGCCAACTCACAAGTCCACGGCCTCAGATCCGCTTCCTCGCACCCTCATCCAACCTATCGGAGCAGCTTCTGACGCCCCGTCCACGGCCGCAGATCCGCATCATCGACACCACCCTTAACCCAGCCACCGGAGCAACCGGCGCCCGTCCACGGCCGCAGATCCGCATCGTCGACACCATCCTTAACCCAACCACCGGAGCAGCTTCTGACGCCCCGTCCACGGCCGCAGATCCGCGTCGTCGACACCATCGTTAACCCAACCACCGGAATAGCTTCACCTACGCCCTCGT
Organism: Aegilops bicornis; assembly: GCA_021605145.1. Taxonomy (NCBI): domain Eukaryota; kingdom Viridiplantae; phylum Streptophyta; class Magnoliopsida; order Poales; family Poaceae; genus Aegilops; species Aegilops bicornis. Next base: position 244,372,531 of record CM038674.1, read on the forward strand.
CCACGACCACAGATCTGCTTCACCCACACCGTAGTCCACCCTACCGGAGCCGCTCCACAAACACCCTACTCGACGGTTCTAGATCTCCTTACGGACCACGACGGCCAGTAGCGGCGTCATCACCCTCGACATTTCTAACCTGATTCCCACTGCGGAGAGATGCCAAGCACCCGCCACGGCCTAGGTACTTGTCACCTTTAAACCCGTCGACATCGCCTGCCCGATGTACTTCAAATATACTAACCGGTCATTACACTGTTATGCAACCGGCAAAAACTACAAGGACGATGTTTCTTACGGATCTAACAGCTTGGCCAACCAAGATCCTGGATCGAGGCATTGCTATGATCTTGTAAGCGCGTCTCTCTCTCTTATATTGTTACGTACTGCCCGACATGCTTTGCTAGGATTTTCGACCCGATAATCCCTTTGTGCGAACAATGATTTCTACTCGGCTCCTAAATTAGATATGTAGATGTCATACATGATACTACCTCGTACCTCCGTTCCTAAATATAAGTCTTTCTAGAGATTCCACTATAGGCTACATACGGAGCAAAATGAGTGAATCTACACTCGAAAATTCATCTATATACATCTGTATGTGGTCCGTACTGGAATCTCTATAAAGACATATATTTAGGAACAGGGGAGTACATTACACAAAATCGTAGGTGGCATGTAGGAATTCCAGTGCACTACATTTGGCTCCCTTAGAGTGCCTGCCAGTCCAGCATACAGAGTCATGGCTAGTTTATGGTACGCACACAATCGTTAATTGGTGGTTTAAGTATGCGCAAGGGATATGCAATGTAGTATCATGTAGAGATGTCTGAAATTAGCCGTGTCAATTTGCAGATAGGGTTACACAATGAAAAAGTACAAGATGTATGTGGCAATTTCATGGAACATCGCAAAAAGGAGAGGCAGCGGTGAGCCTATACTGATTGTGCTATGGTACGTCACTCCTCCATTGCAATCATCGTGACATGTTATTTGTATGCAGTTCTATTAGCCAAGTTTCTTAGGGACAGTTATTACGAGTTATCCTAAGAAAATAAGCACCTGTGAATATAAGCTCCATGTAATATGCCAACCAGTTCTTTTCATTGCGTTTTCAGCTTATCTTTGGTGTGATCAGTGGAAAGTCTAGATTGCATTATATATATTTTTCATTTTGCTGCCCATATGGAAATTAATTTGACTTGCAAACATCACAAATTGAACCCAGTCAAGTAATTAATATGATAGGAAAAGCAGACCATCACTATTTGCTCAAAATGCAAATACAAAGATACCATCTACTTGGCACAATCTACTTTGGTCAATGTTTTCCATAGAGATCCCATTGCCTAATTTAAACGAAGAACGCATGACCCACATTTAAATGAAGAACAATTATTTATTGAAATTCGATGGTCCAAGTGGCTGGTTATTATCATATAGCAGACACCACTGAAAGCATCATATAGCAACCTTGACAGCTCATAGCAACTCATCATACGGCAGCAGCAGTCTGCAATTCATCATATACCAGCAGCAGCTCATAGCAATTCATCATATAGCAGCAGCAGGAGCAGCTCATAGCAATTCATCATATAGCGGCAGCAGGAGCAACTCATAGAAATTCATCATATAGCAGCAGCAGGAGCATCTTGTAGCAACTCATCATATAGCAGCAGCAGCTCATAGCAATTCATCATATAGCAGCAGCAGCTCATAGCAACTCATCATACAGCAGCAGCAGCTCATAGCAATTCATCATATAGCAGCAGTAGGAGCAGCTCATAGCAATGCATCATATAGCAGCAGTAGAAGCAGCTCATAGCAATTCATCATATAGTGGATCAGAATGAAAATTTGGCAAAAAAACAGAGGAGATCCTCACCTTGTTGGATGAGCTCATCCTTCAACAGCACCTCAAGGCCATGTCTTGGGAGGAGGGGAGGGGGAACAAGGTGCCTTACGCATGATGTGGCATCGATCGTAGTTGTGCGGCGCCCTTGAGTAGTGCGTTGGACGGACCACAGTGGAAGCGATTCTTGGAGACCATCGAGAATGAGGCGGCGCCCGAGAGGAGGAGCAGCCGGGAGATTTGCCCCTACCACGCGGCCATGTAGCCTAGCTGGACATAGCATCGTCGAGGACCAGGTCAGATGGGACCAGTGGTGACGGCTCGCTGGAGGAACCCTAGTGCTGCAGGCAGGGGATCGAGGTAGAGAGAAAGGGGAGAGGAGATGCAAGCGGGCAGGGCAATGAATGCTTGCGTGGCTGTTTTTACTTGAGGGTCAGGTGTGACACGGGCGTCAACAGTTGCATTTTGAGTGTAATATAGGCAGACAACAAAGTCATTTCACTATTCCCCTTCCCTTCAATTTTTAGTGAGGTTCTACCCGAAACACCCCCTCAAGCGAAATTAGTTAAGCCCAAGCCCATAACTCAAAAATGACTTCTTTACATCTTTTATGGCTTATTTTGACAATATGCCACGAAAAGCGAGAATCGAATCGGCCCTTAACCTGCAATTCAATTGTGCGTGCAATGATGAATCACTCATGCCTGCTATCTGTACATTTAGGCATCATCATACATGGCATAACCTAATACATGTGCATTCCATTGTAGAATCTGAAATATGCAATGTTTATGTTAGTTCATGCGTTGCACATGATGTTTAAATGCCCCTTAAATCTGGTCAGTCAAGTGATGGTCTTTAAGCCTCCTTCTTTGCTTCTTTTCTTGATATGTAAGATTTTCTCACACATCTGTTCAATTGCTTGTTTGCATCAGCCAGCTATACTAGGACTGTTTGCTTTGATTACTTATTGTTCTTGACCTAACACTCTAACAGAGCTTGTCAACGATTTAAACACTAAGGGCTGCTGTAGTGGGGCCTTGTCTAACTCATAGGTGACATAAAGGTTTGGCTGTACACTGATGGGCTCTCCAAGAGTACTGGAGATCCGGTTTGAAGGTATGCCTAGTTTTTACATAGTGAGACATAGTAAATGCTCATTTCATTGTGTGCAAGTGCAAGAGATGCGGCATGTTTCATTATGTGGTGTTGTTTTGTTATAATCTCATCCTTTTGTGTTCACTGCATGTAAAGTATGCATATTTATCTTCCAAGGAGACGAGTAACTAGTTTGTGTCACCTTGCAGAGGGGGTGCAATGAAGATAAGATTGAGGATTTCCAAGTACAATATATTAGGAAGGAGCCTTGCAAGAGAAGTAGGAGCTGTGCTGAGCCTCTTCAACCTGCTAAGGTAAGTCACTGTATGCAACTCAGCAGTTCAATTCCTTGTTTGTTTCAGGCATAGTTAATTTTCTCTTTTCAATTGCTTTATTTGTCCTCACTTAATGAGATGCCCAAATAATTATGCACGATGTTAGGTACTTGTATCACTATTAGTTGACATAATTAAAGGCCTTACCATTTAATTACTCTTGCGAAGTATGCCTGAAGCTTTGAAGTCTATTAACCAACTATTATTGCATGAGGCTCACAATCTAGTTTATACTACACTAATGATTGCATAGTTTTACTGCTTTGTAGTATGTTTGTATGAAACCCTCTGCTGTTCATTATGCTCCGTAAGACTTTAATTGAGGTACAGAATGGCCAACTGCTTGCTTACTTATACATAACATGTTGTCTAAATTTGTAACTTGTACGTGTTTTCGATTGGGCCCCAACATCATGCTCCTCTGGTGAGCTAAGAGGGATTTCTGTATGCAGGCTGCACGGACTATCTTTTTTATAATTTTTAAAATATCACCTGCTTATGCTTCATGACGTGTAACATTCTTTGTTTGAAAGTGACGTGTAACATTATTGTTAGTCCTGTTTTGCCATGTAGTACAAAATAGTGTCTTGTTAAGCTTCACAGTTGTAACTATATTTTGCCCTAGTCATGTGTACTTACGAAACATTTCAGGATGAAGTGACATCAACACAAAAATCTATGACGATGCGGCATGGCCGTTACCGAATGATTATGGATTGGAATTGGAATGTGCTGATGTTCTCGAGCATCAACTAGAGGTGGCAAGACAATGTGTACATGATTGTCAACGTATAATCAACAAGTTGAGACTGGATATGCAGGTATTAGATGCAGGAGTCAAAAAAGTGAAACAAGACACCGAGGTAACCATGAAGGAATTGGAGATTTTGCAGACTGAAATTTGTGCTATTTGAATCCGGCCAATCCTATTTTCTGAAGAGATTATAGTTCAAATGGAGTTAAGTTGATGCGCGTCCATGATGTATGAGACGTATTTGCCCAGTGTATGTAATTTGCTTTGTTTGTGTATGCTTTATTATCACCTGTGCCGAACCATAATGCCCGGTGGGTATAATCGGCTGTAATTTCTTTATTGTATAGTGTAGGATTATTCTACCTTTCTATGCCTTGATCTCTTTGTTGTATAGTGTATGCTTTTTAGAGGTGATAGTATTGAGTAGGATAATTCTTTGAATATGCTATATCGTTCAAACGAGGGCCAACTCGCCCGACCATGGGCCTTCTACGTCTCGTAGGATCCATGGGCCTTCTACATCTCGTAGGATCCATGGGCCTTCTACGTCTCGTAGGATCCATGGGCCTTCTACGTCTCGCAGGATCCATGGGCCTTCTACGTCTCGCAGGATCCATGGGCCTTCTATGTATCACAGGATCCATGGGCCTTCTACATCTCGCAGGATCCATGGGCCTTCTACGTCACGTAGGATCCATGGGCCGCCGACTCATTTATGGGTCTTGTACTGGCCTTTAATGGGTCATAGACGGGCCTATAATGGAAATCATACGTTTTATGGGCTGACCATAACGGGCCGTTAATAGGCCGTATTTGGTGATGCTATGAAAATGGCCCAATAGACTAACGGACCACAAATGGACCGGATGTAACGACGGGCTGAATTTGGCCCACAAGCGAAAATGACGAGAACGGGCCGTAAGTAACGAATGTCGCAAATGAGCCCAAGAATAAATGGGCCCTCGAGAAGGCGAAAGTTAACTTGGGCTGAAGCATTAGCGGAATAACAGCCCGTTAATGGGTATAAAGTGTTACCTTTATTCATTACGGGCGGTTTCACCACGGGCCGTTAATGGGTGTAAAGTAATGCCTTGTATTCATTACGGGCGATTTCAAGACGGGCCGCTAATGGGCCAAGAGTTACAAAGGGCCTCATATGGGCGAAAGGCGTCATGGGCCATACATGGGCGAAGTGAAAGCGGTGGAATCATATTGGATGGCCCAGATCAATCATCGGGCCTAATTCGCATAGGGCGTAACGGGCCTTGGGTTAGCGGGTTGTAAATGGGCTATATGCTAACGGGCCGTTAACGGGCTTTCCATGGGCGGCCCGCCGACTTTGACCAAGTCAAGCGGGCGGCCTTTTCACATGAATGGGCCCTTTGTTGGGCGTGCCACGTGTCGACGTATCATAGGCGTATACATCCGGTGAGTGGATGACATCTGTCCCAATGATGATTCGACCGCGTGTTTCCTCCGACCAATGATGATTTTACACGTGGAAAATCCCCATTGGTCGGGCTGATAACGGTTATCGGATCCAAAACCCGACCCGATAGCTTAACGGCGTTCCGTTCACGGTGGATGCCACGTGTCGGTCACCCTTGACAAAAGCACTTACGTGACGCGCGATTTATCGTCATGGCAAGTGGACACTTCCGTGATGATAATTTTGGTAATGTCATGGAACACTTCTACGACAAAGACATGTATGACTATCTTGATTCTGTCATAAATTTGTCATGGATGTACATGCATGACAAAAAACGCGACCTACTGTGACAAACACGTATCATCACGGAAGTGTATTTTTTTTGTAGTGAATGTTGTATAGTTTATGAATATTAGTGATCCATATATTCTTTATATAGAGACAATGCATGGTTTATATGCAATTTATGTCTAAACGGGATTACACTATACATGTTTGAGAAGTAAAAGAAACCCGCATGAAACACACATTAATTGGAGACAGTTAGCGAGGAATGCATACATTGGATTTCAACATAAAGCGGTTTCAAATATTTGAAAATCCAAATTAAGATGGATACAGCCTTATGAATCTGATGTCATGCCATTTGTAAACCATATTTATGTATAAGGGGTGTTGTGGTTTTGAAAGTATATATATAAAAAATGAGGTATATAGAATTTTATTCCAATCGAAAATGGATCCTGCCCGAACAAAAATAGAATACAAACTGGATTCGAATCGAGTTGGCATGGTAAACGTGCACTCTTGCTCTGCAAAAATTTGAACGAAGTAGGGAAAGTTGCAGTAACCACCCGAAACCAAAATCTGCGAGATGGAAATTACTGCCTATCCCTGCCACGCAAAGCCTATCGGCTCGATTTCTATAGGTTTTGATAGGGGTAGGTTTGTAATTTCACTCAAACGTGACATAACCGCCTCTCACCCGGATTCATACACGGTGGGCGCCAAAACATAGTGTCTCCTTGGCCAAAATCGACTCCCTCCCCGATTCATACATTGTGGGAGCCAAAAACAAACTCTCGTCGGCAAATATTCGCTGTATGCAATATTATCGTCCTATCCCCAACCAACTAATATTGTTGTGATGTAGGAAATTTTAAACTGGGGCTAAGTTTGTAAATTTCCTCGCTTTTGAGACAAGCGCGCCCTGAAGACATGGTTCCCCCCTTCCTCTCTCCCTCCATTTCCCCATTCGTACTCCTTGGGCGCCAAAACACCCTCTCCACCCCAGCCTCCTTCGTCCGCCACCCCATCCACCGCTGTCCTCCTCCACCATGCCAGAGCTGATACCCCGACGCCGTCGGCCATTACAAGAAATCGACCTCTCTCATCCATGGCTTAGGACCGGGATCCTTGCATCCCGTCCTCTCGCTTCATCCCCGTCGTCGTCCACCTTGCCGGCACTGCTCCCACGACCGTCTCGTCCACCGCACCCTGTCGCCACCGTCTACCCTCCTAGATCTGCTTCCACGCCACCGATGTACCATCGCCATCGCAGCACCGTCCAAATTCTCAAGAGATGCATACACGGGCGTCACACCGCAGGCGATTTTTCAGATTCCGCTCAACTTATTTATCGCAGCAAGAAAATAGATCGCCACTGCTTTACTCTGATTTCTTGTCCATCACTTACTTGTTAGTTCGCAAACATTGTTTGCGAAGTTGCCTTTGTCCGGTTTGCACCTTCAGATCCGCCATGGCACGCTCAACACTACACTCGCAATGCTTATGGTTTTCCCCTTTTATATCCCACACTAGTAAAATGACAGTAGACTAAATTTCAAAATTGGGTCAGTCGATTTTTGAGAGCGACAGTAGACTAAATTTCAAAATTGGGTCAGTCGATTTTTGAGAGCTCGCTGGTGCAAAGGAAGGGGCTCGGGTGGGTACGGTGGTTGTGGGGGGTGCTACCTCTTGAGCACTGCGTTGGTTTTCCCTCGAAGATGAAAGGGTGATGCAGTAAAGCAGCGTAAGTATTTCCCTCAGTTTTTGAGAACCAAGGTATCAATTCAGTAGGAGGCCATGCATGAGTCCCTCGCACCTACACAAACAAATAAAATCCTCACAACCAACGCAATAAAGGGGTTGTCAATCCCTTCACGGTCACTTACGAAAGTGAGATCTGATATATATGATAAGATAATATTTTTGGTATTTTTATGATAAAGATGCAAAGTAAAATAAAATGCAATAAAAATAGCTAAGTGTTGGAAGATTAATATGATGAAAAATAGACCCGGGGGCCATAGGTTTCACTAGTGGCTTCTCTCGAGAGCATAAGTATTACGGTGGGTAAACAAATTACTGTTGAGCAATTGATGAAATTGAGCATAGTTATGAGAATATCTAGGTATGATCATGTATATAGGCATCACGTCCGTGACAAGTAGACCGACTCCTGCCTGCATCTACTACTATTACTCCACAATCGACCGCTATCCAGCATGCATCTAGAGTATTAAGTTCATAAGAACAGAGCAACGCTTTAAGTAAGATGACATGATGTAGAGGGATAAACTCTTGCAATATGATATAAACCCCATCTTGTTAGCCTCGATGGAAACAACAAAATATGTGCCTTGCTGCCCCTACTGTCACTGGGAAAGGACACCGCAAGATTGAACCCAAAGCTAAGCACTTCTCCCATTGCAAGAAAGATCAATCTAGTAGGCCAAACCAAACTAATAATTCGAAGAGACTTGCAAAGATAACCAATCATACATAAAAGAATTCAGAGAAGATTCAAATATTGTTCATAGATAAACTTGATCATAAACCCACAATTCATCGGTCTCAACAAACACACCTCAAAAGAAGATTACATCGAATAGATCTCCACGAGAATCGTGGAGAACTTTATATTGAGATCCAAAGAGAGAGAAGAAGCCATCTAGCTAATAACTATGGACCCGAAGGTCTGAGGTAAACTACTCACACATCATCGGAGAGGCTATGGTGTTGATGTACAAGCCCTCCGTGATCGATGCCCCCTCCGGCGGAGCTCCGGAAAAGGCCCCAAGATGGGATCTCACGGGTTCGGAAGGTTGCGACGGTGGAATTAGGTTTTTGGCTCCGTATCTGGTAGTTTGGGGGTACATAGGTATATATAGGAGGAAGAAGTACGTCGGTGGAGCAACATGGGCCCCACGAGGGTGGAGGGCGCGCCCAGGGGGTAGGCGCGCCCCCCTACCTCGTGCCTTCCTGGTTGCTTTCTTGACGTAGGGTCCAAGTCCTCTGGATCACGTTCGTTCCAAAAATCACGTTCCCGAAGGTTTCATTCCGTTTGGACTCCGTTTGATATTCTTTTTCTGCGAAACTCTGAAATAGGCAAAAAACAGCAATTCTGGGATGGGCCTCCGGTTAATAGGTTAGTCCAAAAAATAATATTAAAGTGTATAATAAAGCCCATTAATGTCCAAAACAGAATATAATATAGCATAGAACTATCAAAAATTATAGATACGTTCGAGACGTATCAAGCATCCCCAAGCTTAATTCCTACTCGTCCTCGAGTAGGTAAATGATAAAAACAGAATTTTTGATGTGGAATGCTACTTGGCATAATTTCAATGTAATTCTCTTAATTGTGGTATTAATATTCAGATCCGAAAGATTCAAGACAAAAGTTTAATCTCGACATAAAAATAATAATACTTCAAGCATACTAACTAAGCAATTATGTCTTCTCAAAATAACATGGCCAAAGAAAGTTCATCCCTACAAAATCATATAGTTTAGTCATGCTCCATTTTCGTCACACAAGAATGCTCTCATCATGCACAACCCCGATGACAAGCCAAGCAATTGTTTCATACTTTAGTAATCTCAAACTTTTTCAACCTTCACGCAATACACGAGCGTGAGCCATGGATATAGCACTATGGGTGGAATAGCATATAATGATGGAGGGTTATGTGGAGAAGACAAAAAAGGAGAAAGTCTCACATCAACGCGGCTAATCAATGAGCTATGGAGATGCCCATCGATTGATGTTAATGCAAGGAGTAGGGATTGCCATGCAACGGATGCACTAGAGCTATAAATGCATGAAAGCTTGACAAAAGAAACTAAGTGGGTGTGCATCCAACTTGCTTGCTCACGAAGACCTAGGGCATTTGAGGAAGCCCATTGTTGGAATATGCAAGCCAAGTTCTATAATGAAAAATACCCACTAGTATATGAAAGTGACAAAACAAGAGACTCTCTATCATGAAGATCATGGTGCTACTTTGAAGCACAAGTGTGGAAAAAAAGGATAGTAGCATTGTCCCCTCTTTTTTTGCCTTTTTTTATCTGGCATTTCTATTTTTTTTATTGGGACAATGCTCTATGAATGATGATCATCACACTTCTATTTATTTACAACTCAATGATTACAACTCGATACTAGAACAAAGTATGACTCTATATGAATGCCTCCAGCGGCATACCGGGATAGCAATGAATCAAGAGTGACATGTATGAAAAATTATGAATGGTGGCTTTGCCACAAATACGATGTCAACTACATGATCATGCAAAGCAATATGACAATGATGAACGTGTCATGATAAACGGAACGGTAGAAAGTTGCATGACAATATATCTCAGAATGGCTATGGAAATGCCATAATAGGTAGGTATGGTGGCTGTTTTGAGGAAGATATAAGGAGGTTTATGTGTGAAAGAGTGTATCATATCACGGGGTTTGGATGCACCCGCGAAGTTTGCACCAACTCTCAAGGTGAGAAAGGGCAATGCACGGTACCAAAGAGGCTAGCAATGATGGAAGGGTAAGAGTGCGTTTAATCCATGGACTCAACATTAGTCATAAAGAACTCACATATTTATTGCAAAAATCTACAAGTCATCAAAAACCAAGCACTACGCGCATGCTCCTAGGGGGATAGATTTGTAGGAAAAGACCATCGCTCGTCCCCGACCGCCACTCATAAGGAGGACAATCAAAGAACACCTCATGTTTCAAATTAGTTACATAATATTTACCATATGTGCATGCTACGGGACTTGCAAACTTCAATACAAGTATTTCTCAAATTCACAACTACTCAACTAGCACAACTTAAATATCACTACCTCCATATCTCAAAACAATCATCAAGCATCAAACTTCTCTTAGCATTCAGCACACTCATAAGAATTTTTTTACTAGTCTTGAATACCTAACATATTAGGATTAATTTCCCAATTTAAGAAAATTACCATGCTGTTTAAGACTCTCAAAATAATATAGGTGAAGCATGAGAGAATAATAGTTTCTATAAAACAAAACCACCGCAGTGCTCTAAAAGATATAAGTGAAGCACTATAGCAAAAACTATATAGCTCAAAAGATATAAGTGAAGCGGATAGAGTATTCTAATAAATTCTGAATCATGTGTGTCTCTCTCAAAAGGCGTGTACAGCAAAGATGATTGTGGTAAACTAAAAAGCAAAGTCTCAAATCATACAAGACGCTTCAAGCAAAACACATATCATGTGGTGAATAAAAATATAGCTTCAAGTAAAGTTACCGATGGAAGTAGATTTAAAGAGGGGATGCCTTCCGGGGCATCCCCAAGCTTTGGATTTTTGGTGTCCTTAGATTATCTTGGGGTGCCATGGGCATCCCCAAGCTTAGGCTCTTGCCACTCCTTGTTCCATAATCCATCAAATCTTTTACCCAAAACTTGAAAACTTCACAACACAAAACTTAACGAAAATCTTGTGAGCTCCGTTAGCGAAAGAAAACAAAACACCACTTCAAGGTACTGTAATGAACTCATTCTTTATTTATATTGGTGTTAAACCTACTGTATTCCAACTTATCTATGGTTTATAAACTATTTTACTAGCCATAGATTCATCAAAATAAGCAACAACACACGAAAAACAGAATCTGTCAAAAACTGAACAGTCTATAGTAATCTGTAACTAACGCAAACTTCTGGAACTCCAAAACTTCAGAAAAAATAGGACGACCTAGATAATTTGTTTATTGATCAGCAGCAATTGGAATCAATATTTTATTACGTCCTGGTGATTTTTAACAATTATTTTTGTGAAGAAAGTTTCTGGAATTTTCAGCAAGATCAAATAACTAACATCCAAGAAGATCCTATAGGTTTAACTTGGCACAAACACTAATTAAAACATAAAAACAAATCTAACCAGAGGCTAGATCAAAGATTTATTCCTAAACAGAAGCAAAAAGCAAAAAAAACTAAAAATAAAATTGGGTTGCCTCCCAACAAGCGCTATCGTTTAATGCCGCTAGCTAGGCATAATAGCAAGGATAGATATAGGTATTGCCATCTTTGGTAGGCAATCCTTCAATGAGACATCTATCACCGTTAGGAGTTTCTTTCTTTTTATTAATTATCAAACTTCTAGGCACAAAATTGAAAAATTCATTTGTAGCAAATGGTTCCTTAATGATAGCAAAAAGATTGGGATGAATACTTATAGATTTGAGATCCGCAATTTCCTTACTAGAGGATTCACCCTTATTTTTAGGAACATACATAAGCTTGGCAATTTTAGTTGGAGGACTTGGAGTATTCTTTACGGAAGAAAAAGCGGTTCCCAAGTTGGTAATGATACCCTCAAGTTTATCGATTCTAGTGGAATCCTTATGTGACGCCCCCGATTCAACCGTACAGTAATCATACACGCAAATGTGTACGATCAAGATCAGGGACTCACGGGAAGATATCACAACACAACTCTAGACACAAATCAAAATAATACAAGCTTCATATTACAAGCCAGGGGCCTCGATGGCTTGAATACAAGCTCGATACACAAAAGTCAGCGGAAGCAACAATATCTGATCTGAGACATAAGTTAAACAAGGATGCCTTAAGAAGGCTAGCACAAAAGCAACACGATCGAAGAGGCAAGGCCTCCTGCCTGGGACCTCCTAACTACTCCTGGTCGTCGACGGTCTCCATGTAGTAGCATCCATCGGCGGTGGCATCTGGCTCCAGGGATCCATCATCTGGTTGCATCAACCGGAAAGAAGAAAGAAGGGGGAAAGGGGGGAGCAAAGCAACCGTGAGTACTCATCCAAAGTACTCGCAAGCATCAGATCTACACTAAGTATGCATTGGTATCAAATGGAAGGGTTGTATCTGTGGACTGAACTACAGAATGCCAGAATAGAGGGGGAAGGCCTAGCCTAACGAAGACTAGCATCTTCAAGCAGCTCCGAGCATCTTGCAGCATGTAAAAGAGTAAAGAATAGCATTTTATAATTAACAAGCATGTTGTAACATTAATGCCTAGAGATCCTTCCTTGACTCCCTACGAGAAAGCGATCCCGGAGCCACATATCTTAAGTATCCATTCTAGTTGTATTAGATCAAGATATAAGTCTGAACGTCCATTACCGTGGACACGGTATTCGAATAAAGATCTTCCCTGCAGGGGTGCACCACGTTTTCCAACACGCTCGATCACTCTGGCCGGACACACCTTTCTGGGGTCAATGCCCGGCCTCGGAAGATCAACACGTCGCAGCCCGACCTAGGCTCAGCAGAGAGGTCCCCGTCGGTCTACATCCTAAGCACGCCGGGGTCTGGGCCCATCGCCCGTTGCACTCCAGATTGTTGTGTGCAGGGTGGATACCAGCACCACCCGTGTAGTGGATGGCACGATCCGACCGTGCCACAATGCTGAACTAGACATCTGAAAAAGCTTCGGCTGATACCACGACGTCGAGGCCCATAACTATTATCGTGTGGTGGTTAGTGCGCAAAGGCCAAAGGCCAGTTCAGAACAAATACCCAAACCATAGTGTATTGTTAGCTCGCGGAGACGAGCAGAGACTCACGATAATGTGACCCCGTCGCCCCATCTCGAGGAAATACGGCAAGGGAAATCCCAGCCCACTCGAGGGCTGCCAGACTTCCCGGCCGTGCCTCGTAACCATCTTCTGGTGCTCTCGGGCCGCCCGACTTTCCCAAAGGTCTCAAGTAATGTCAAGGTAACCGTGTGTCCAAACGTCAAGGGAAAACCCAAGGAATCACCCTCGGAGGATTCCACTCGATGTAATCATCAAGGTGAACGTAAGAGGAACCACCCTCGAGGTTCACACTTGAGGGTTGCACGACGCAGGCCGATCGGGAATGGTGAAGGAGGAAATCACCCTCGATGACCACGACCGAATAGCTACACTACAGAATTATAATCGAGTGCGTTATGAGCGATCACCCTCGGCACTCGATAGTAGCTCTCTGAGTCGAACAACTAAAGGCGTGGCGTGATGTGCGGTGTCGGGCTCGGTAAATCGATCATGTAGTTCGAGTCGTCGATGATGAAGCGGGGGCAACAAGGACAAGTGGGGGTCACTGATGGGTCACTAACCAACCTATACTAAGCAGTTTAGGATAAGCAGGTAATGTACAACATCAGGTACAAAAGCAGGCTATGCATCAGAATAGGAGCAAACAATAACGATGAGCAAAATCTAATGCAAGCATGAGAGAATAGAATGGGCGATATCGGGATGATCAAAGGGGGGCTTGCCTGGTTGCTCACAGCAAGGACGAAGGGTAAATCAACACGATGAGTCGAGCGGGGGTCACCGCGATCTAAAGTCTCTTGGAAAGAAGTAACGTAGGGGGAACACAATAAATAACTAAGCAATCAAAGCATCACAAAGCATAACATGGCAATACGCAGTCCTAGAGGTGACATTATGCGGTGCTAGGTGATACCGGCAAAGGGGGAAACATCCGAAAAAGTACCCCCTGTGTTCCGCGTTTTCGGACAGATGAACCGGAGGGGAAAGTTGCATGTTCACTAAGCTAGGGATGTGTGGCGGGCAAACGGGCTGCGTATTCGGATTCGTCTCGTCGTTTTGAGCAACTTTCATGTATAAAACTTTTTCATCCGAGTTACGGATTAATTTATATGATTTTTCAACGTTTTTAAAGATTTTCTAGAATTTCTGAAATTGTTTAATTCGAATAATAAGCAGAATAACGTTTTGTCACCTAGTGCTTAAATAGCCAGAGTGTATGATAGTGGGCCAGGGGGTCCACTCAGCATGCACACTCAGTAGTTGACCAGTCAACATTGACTGGTCAAAAGGGTCAGGGGGGCCTATAAGTCATTGACACAATGACTTATCATCTATTTTAACAGGGTATTTAAGTGAGGGGGCCACTGTCATAGGGTAGTAGTTAAACTAACCAGTAATTAGTCCCTAAATTGCTCGGCCGGCCGCTGGTGGCTGTGCATACACACGCACACCGCACGTGCTTGGACATGGCCACGGCCATGGCCATTAGCAGCATCTAGCATCGGCTGTTAGGAGGAATCAGCAGCGGCAAGCAGCACCATCTAGGAGCAGCAGTAAAACAACATCACCGTCAGCTAGCAGATCAACAACAATCAACAGAGTAGCATTGGCGACAGCTTAGCAGAAGCAAGGGGCAGCGGTGCTAGCAACGACAGCAGAACAGCGAGCGTGCGCGGGCGTGAGCGGCTGCTGGACACGGCGCGGCCGGCAGTGAACGACAGCGGGCGAGCAGCAGGAAAGGGAGGCGAGGGCACGCGCGGGCGCGCGCGCGAGGCGGCTCAGCCAGGCGAGCAGGAGGCACAGCCGGGCGCGGGGCTGTGCAGGCGCACGCGTGGGCACGACCAGAGAGTGCCCCGGGACGGCCTGGACGCGGCACATGCGAGGGTGAGCGCCGGTGACTTCGGTCGCGACGGTGAGCGTCGATAGCAGCCGCAACGAACAACAGATCGAATAGCGTGAAGAGGGGAAAGAAACAAAGCTCACCGAGGAGCACAAGGGGGCTCGGTGAAAGGCTTAGTAGCAGCAGACGGAGCGGCTCGACGCGGCGGAGTCCGACGGTTGCATAGGAAGAAGAAGGCGGCGACCTTGCGATGTAGGGCTCCCACTCGAAATCGATGTCCGAGGTAGACGTATCCGTCGGTGACGGTCCTTCCGGACAACTCCTCGAGCGCCGGGGAGCTCGATTGTCGGCGTTTTGGGAACGGGGGTCCCCAGACTTGCCTACCTGCGGCCTGCGGCGTGGCTCAAAGGAGGCCCAACAGGGCCCGTCTTCATCAACACAAGCTCAAGACCCTCGCGAGGGGCCAAGCCTCGCGGGGCGGACAACAAGGAGCTTCCTCAGGCACGGCCTCGTCAGGCTGGCTCATGAGGAGGCGGAGAGTTCAAGGCAGGGTACCTCGCGAGGTGCCCATGACGCAAGCCATGACGACCAAGGGCGCCAGCCGGGCGCCAGCCGGGCGCCAGCCCGCGCAGTGTCCTCCTTTCCTCTTTGGTGCAAAGGGAGCAAGCGCAGGCGAGAGCATCAAGCAAAGGCATCCGTTTGATTGCAACAAGACCAATACCAGCCCAATGGCTGGAAGGAGTCATCGTGGAGCCCAAATAGGTGTCATCACGGAGCCTTTGGCGGCGAGGACCAACTTTAGTCAGGATAAGTGTACCCGTTGTTCCTCTTTAAAATAGCCAATTGTTGGCGCCCTTCCCGCTCAATATTTGGGAAGAGGCCCAGGGCCTTCGCCTATAAATAGGACTAGCCACCCACAAGGTAGAGGGGACGAACATTCAGAAAGATAGCAAGAGAACAAGCGAGAGATAGAGAGAGGCGACTGAACACCACCTAGCAGTTCATCGCACCCGCCAAGAACAGACCCTCGCGAGGCTGTTCTTCCTTGTACTGTTCATCATCAGCCCAAGAGGCAATCCACCACACCACAAACTAGAGTAGGGTATTACACCACAACGGTGGCCCGAACTAGTATAAATCTTGTGTCTCTTGTGCTGCTCCATTAGTAGTTAGATCCCTGCGATTTGGCGAGGTACGAGACAGTGGAGGGTCGGATCTCCGCGCGCACCCCAGTGTTCGAACCTCAAGGGTCTGCCGGAACCCGAAATCCGACATTTGGCGCGCCAGGTAGGGGTGCGCCGGAATCCACCTTCTGTCGCCTCGTGTTCCGTCGCATCGTCATCACCATGTCCGGCGACCAAGCGGGCAACCAGACCCTTAGGCGGCATGGCCCGCCACAGAGCCGCTTCGCCTCGGGCGACCTGGTGCCCAGCAGCTCGCGGTCCGCAGGCGCTGCGGGCAGCAAGCGGCGCGGACAGCCGACGGCTCTCACGCCGCGGCAGCGCGGTTGGCAGCAAGGGCCTCCAATCACGTCGTGACCACGTCACCGTACACCCGCCGAGCAAAGCGAACTCGAGGCAGCGCCACGGCTCGAGAGCTGCTGCAGCAGCAAAGGCCTTTGGAGAGCGGCCGCGACGTCTTCTTTGGAAGCGAGTGGCGAGCTCTGGCTTCGCCGCCTCGGGGCTCACCCTTCGCACCCAACTTCCATCTCGGGCCCAGGGCGGCCCGACGGGGCTCCAAGGCGTCTGCTGGGCTCCAAAGCTACTCCAACACCGGCGGTTGTCAAGACTGGCCGGGCGTGGCGGGTTGCCCCGCCCCGGCCCGGAGAAGAAGGACTCGGCGTAACCCACGGCCCGGGTGGACCGCGCGCCACCACCCCACGGTGAGCGCATCAGCGAGCAGCATGGCACGCTCAGCACTACTGGCGTGGACTTCGGGTGTGGCGCCAGAAGAATACGTGCCCCATGGTGGACCAAGGGCACCCGCATGAGGGAGAACAAGGCTCGCTCCTCGGCCCGAGTGGGGAGATGAGGCGCCGGAAGCCGAGCTCTTCCAGAGCCTCGAGACGGTCCCACTGGTCACGCCTGGGCGAAGATTATCGGGTACCGCTACTTCCTCAAGAGCAAACATACGCTAACCATAGGTCGCAGGAGGCAGGTCGACACGACGAGCGGCTGCCCGCCTCCGCGATCTCCTACCCCTCGGGAGGGGGGCGCAGGGTCTGCCGGAGAGGGGCAGAGATCCGACATCACCACTGCGGCGTTCGAGCAAGCGTTCTCAGGAGGTAGGCCCTCTGCTGGGGAGGCGCCTCAGGGCCTGCCCCTGGCGGAGGACCCGTGGTCGTCGGGGGAACCGCTGGCGACCGCTCTACCCCATCAGCGGCGTCCTTGTTTCCGGTCGTCGTTGATGGCACTAGAGTGTGGCGCAAGGCGGGGCCCTCGTCTGGCGATATGAAGCAAGGCCGGTACCTGTGAAGAAGGCCTAGTGCCTGTGAAGCTCGCCGCCCCATGACACTCTCACGTAATAATGAGTGGGGCTGTACACGCCCCGGAGTCTCGAGGTGCCGGCCTCGGGCCTGGGCTCCCTCCCACGCCCAGTGGCAGCACTTAGCTCCGCGCTGGTGAGAAGACGTCCAAGACTAGACTAGGTGCCGGACGTGGCTTTTCTTCTGCTTTCTTTGCCTTTCCATTTGATTGTCGCTTTCCCCCGATGGATTTAAGTTGGATTCGAATTTGAGATTTGCGTGTGTTCGGGGAAGGGGTGCTTAGTCTCGTTCAAGCAAATCTCTCGCGTTTCGGTTACCACTCCGCCTCAGCTGCCTCCCCTCGCAAGCCCCTCGCGAGCTGGGCCAGGCCTAGCTTGCGCGCAGCCCAGCCTGTCGCCACCACGTCCTCTCCGGAGGGTTTTTACTGCAGATCCTACGGATTCGATCAGGAGACACTCAGGACCGCAACCTCCCACAGGCTATCTCAGGACTCGTACAAAACAAAGGTATACCAGCCAACCAGCACGTCGCTTAGCCAACCACTTGGCGCGGGGCGTATGGGCGATGTAACACCTACTAATACGATGAACACAAGTTTTACATGAGGGGCTCCCCCTCCCAAAATGCTCTCACAACCATCAGACCAAAACCTGAGTTCTATTCCTGCAGGGTAACGGAACAGGGACAATACATAATCAGTCGGATAAATCCCCCAATGCGTCCTCAGGAGCACCTCCCGAGCCGTTGCTGGCGTCGCTGGCCTCGCTGTCACCGTTGCAGGTGGCCATCGGCGGCGTCGGGCCGTTCACCACGCCGCCCTCATCGGTAGCCACGACCACGCCGTCGTTGTCCGAAGCAAAGGCCACAGCGAGAGCATCCACATTGTCTTCCACCCAGTGCGCCAGGTCGCCCCGGAAGGCCTGGGGAACTGGGGCGATGGCTGCGTCAAAGTCGAAGTGGGGGTCCATGTTCTGGAGATGGCTGAAGACACGAGAAAAGGTGCGCCCAAGCAACGGGTGGCTCCTCTCCTCCACCAACCTATTGGCCCTGACCGATCGCGCCTCCAGCCGCGCCACCACGTCAGTGAAGAACTGAAGGTTGCCGGCGTAGTTAACCGCGTGCGGCTCGCCATCAGCCGCCTCGCAGATGTTACCCAAGGCTGTATTGGCTCTTTCCGGGCGTGGCGAGCAGCATGGGGCCATGCTCATGCTCCAGATTCGCCACGGCGTACCTCGTCCACATTATGGCGCGCGACGGCCTCGGCCCCCTCCACCCGTTGGCGAAGAAGGAGCGCCTCGGCCTGAGAGGTGGTTGACTCCCCTGCGCCACCTCGAGGGCGGCCCGAAGAGCATCGACTCGCCGCGTCGCCTCCTCCAGCTTGGCCCTCAAGGCAGCAGTCCTGCCTTCAGCCTCGGCCTTGATCAACCCCAGCTTCTCCTCGAACTCGCGCTCAAGGTTCGAGCGCGCCGTCGCCACTCGGCGTCCGACCTCCTCCTGGACGCGGGCTTCCCGTGCAGCGACCTCATCCTCCACCCGCGTCACCAAGCGCTCCCTCGTCTCCAAGCGCTTCGTACTGCTGGCGTTCGCGGCTTCAGCGTCAACGCCTCCTCACGCTTCTGGAGCTCCGCCGAGTCGCCGGAGGCCACCTTCATCGACGCGAGGGCTGCCTCGCGCAGCTCCACTTGCTCCTTCAGTGAGTGACACCGGGCCAGGAGTTCCCGTGCCCACTCCTCCGCCGCCTCTTGCCGCCTGTTAGCTTCCCGGGCCTCCTCGACGGCCCGAGAACAGGCCTCCCGAGAGGCTGCCAGCGACGCGTTGGCCTCTTCATCATCAAGATCGCGCTGGTGGCGCGCAAGGGCGACAGCGCCCTCCAGCTCACGCCTCTCTGCGGCGGCGCAGGCCGCCTGGCCTCAAAGGCGCGTCTTCGTCAATGAGCTCTTCACCAAGAAGGCTCACCGCGTCAGCCGCCCTTCGAAGAAATCCTTGGCAAAGGGCGCGGCGCTCCCGGGCGTGCTCGTGCACGTCCTCCACACCATCAACCGCCCCAAGCGGGCGCCGGGAGCCACGAATCAGCACTCCCCCTCTAGGCAGGGGGCTTGGGGCTGGCACCCTCGCGACGGCCGGGCACGCCGCGCCAGAAGCCCGGCCTGGAGCCAGCCCACCCCCAGACAGGGGGCGCAGGAAGCACCTCAGCCAATCGCCGTCCACGACCAAGCGAGAAGCCCACGGCAGGCTAGCTATGCCACGAGAAGGCTCGCGAGGAAGGATCGCGAGGCGCGCAGGGCCACGACGCGCCTCGGGACGGTTCGCCTTCCCGGTCGCCCTCACCACAAGGGCTCCACTGCTTGGAGCACTCAAGGACGGGGGGGACGGCCCCTCACCCGTCTCCGTGAGCTCGGCAGGAAGGGCCTGTGGCAAGGATCAAGACAAGCAGCAGAAGAATCGGAGTCGGAGAAGGAGAAGGCTTACTCATCGATGGCGAAATACTTCCTACGCTTCAAAAGCGACAAGGGTAATCATCGCCCAGGCCTCCCTTCTCTTAGGAGGGCCTCAAGTCCACACGGAAGCGACCCAAGATTTGAGCGCAGGGTCAGCCTCACGGCGAGGAGAAGCATCAAGGCGACACTGTGGGCGTCACTGACCTTGCAAGGCTGGTCGCCTCACCAAGAGAAGCAGCAGGGGCCCCGGGGGCTCCATCCGTAGGCGCTGCGGGCGGCTGTCTGCCGCCCTCAGCCGCAGCGGCATGAGCCTCAGGAGCTGCCCCCTCATGAGCGCCGCCCGGCGCTGTCACCCTGGCGGAGGTCCCTTTGGCCTCTGGCGGCTCGTGCCTCCCTGCTCCGCCACTTGAGGAGGAGCCGCCTTGGCCGACTGGAAGGGCTGTCACCATCACTGGATTCTCGCGAGGCCCCTGGAGACCAGCGGGGCGCGGCCCCCATTCATCGAAGATAGGCATCTGGTTCACAAAATCACCCCTGTTCTGGCAGAGGTACATCAAGGCCCCTCCATGCCGGATGCCACCGGGGTTGGGGTCGCCAGTCAGGACCAGGAGCACTTTCCTTAGCGCTTCAGGCGTCAGGTCTTCTTCCTGGAGCCTCATACGGTCACCAGGCCCGCTGAAGGCCCACATCCGGTGGGAATGGCATTGGAGAGGAGCAACGCGGCACATCAGGAACTCCTTCACCACCTTGGGCGCTGTCACGCCAAGCTTCCTCAGGAACTCGAAGCGGTGCCAGACAAAAATAAGTCGAGGGCTTGAAAGCGTCTCCTGGCCCCAGCCTGAATTGGGGACAGCAGGCGAGGTTGGCTCCGATGGCAGGGGGCTGGGCACCCCCACATCCACGTACAACCACCTCTCGCGGAACTCAGCCGCGGGCGGAGGTAGGCTGAAGTCGATCCCTGAGGCCGCTGTCTCGGGCTGGCGAAGCTCACGCATACGCCGAGCATTGGGTGGGGTCGATAAAGCGCAGAGAGAGAAGAAGTGGCGCAGCAAGGCAACCGAAGGAAGGATGCCCATCATTGCTTCACAAACGAAGGCGAAGACCGAGAGGAGAGTGATGGACTCGGGACCCGGATGCATCATGTGGATCGATGGTGGGAAAGCACGACATTGAAGAAATCGAGAAGGGGAACCAGCCCGCCCACGTGGCGTCGACAAAATACCGGACCTCGGTGACTATCCTGCCGATGGTGTAGTGGGACGCGGGCCAGGCCATCGTCCTCCCGCATTCGTTGAAGGTGGTGGCCAGAGCCGAACTAACCTTGCCCAAGCCCTCTAGATTGAGTATGATCGACGGGTCAACGGCGGAGGCGCCGGCGGCGGCGAGCGAGGCGGAGGCACAGGTTTCTTCCCTTTCCCCTTCTTCGTCGGAGCCATGGCGATTGAAAGGGGGGGAAGATTCGAGATTGGATTGCAAATGGAAGCTGGAGTTTGAGAGGGGGAAGGACAGGGGCGCGCGAGCAGCAGAGAGGGGAACGGATGTGTACAGCAGCGTGTCCGCCTAGCAAGGCACGAAATAAGGAGGCGTGGGGGAACAGTGCCGCCCACGTCCAATCAACCGCCACGTGGCGCCCAAGGCTGCAGGCTGTTAGGGCCCGGGACGCTTCGCACTTGCCCTTTCCCTCTCTGCTCGGCCAAGTTCGGGCGCACCGTGGGCCCGGGGGCTACTGTCGGCGTTCTGGGAACGGGGGTCCCCAGACTTGCACACTGCGGCTGCGGCATGGCTCAAAGGAGGCCCAGCAGGCCCGTCTTCATCAACACAAGCTCAAGACCCTCGCGAGGCCAAGCCTCATGGGCGGACGACAAGGAGCTCCCTCAGGCACGGCCTCGTCAGGCTGGCTCATGAGGCGGAGAGTTCAAGGCAGGGTACCTCGCGAGGTGCCCATGACGCAAGCCATGACGACCAAGGGCGCTAGCCGGCGCCACCCGCAGTGTCCTCCTTTCCTCTTTGGTGCAAAGGGAGCAAGCGCGGCGAGCATCAAGCAAAGGCATCCGTTTGGTGCAACAAGACCAAGACCAGCCCAACGGCTGGAAGGAGTCATCATGGAGCCCAAGCAAAGGCGTCATCACCAGAGCCTTTGGCAGGCGAGGACCAACTTTAGTCAGGATAAGTGTACCTGCTGTTCCCCTTCAAAATGGCCAATTGTTGGCGCCCTTCCCGCTCAATATTTGGGAAGAGGCCCAGGGCCTTCGCCTATAAATAGGACTAGCCACCCACAAGGTAGAGGGGACGAACATTCAGAAAGATAGCAAGAGAACAAGCGAGAGATAGAGAGAGGCGATCAACACCACCTAGCAGTTCATCGCACCCGCCAAGAACAGACCCTCGTGAGGCTGTTCTTCCTTGTACTGTTCCTCATCAGCCCAAGAGGCAATCCACCACACCACAAACTAGAGTAGGGTATTACACCACAACGGTGGCCCGAACTAGTATAAATCTTGTTTCTCTTGTGCTGCTCCGTTAGTAGTTAGGTCCCTGCGATTCGGCGAGGTACGAGACGGTGGAGGGTCGGATCTCCGCGTGCACCCCAGTGTTCGAACCTCAAGGGTCTGCCGGAACCCGAAATCCGACATCGATGGCCACGTCCATGGCGACAGCAAGACGACGGTGGCGGCGGACGTGTGTGTGGCAGAGGGTAGCGGCGCGAGGAGGAGCAGACTCTAGGGTTCGGTCGAGGGGGCCGCGGGGAAGGCTTTGTAGGTGGCCAGGGGGGGCATGGATGGCCGCCACGCACGGCCATCGCCGGCGGATGGACGCCACGACTCCCCTCTGTGCCTCCTGTAGCAGTAGGAAGGGGAAAACCCAGGTGGACTGGGCCTCCTCTGCCACTAAGGCCCAGTCAGTATTAGGTTTAGGCCCTTTTCTTTTCTTCCTATTTTTCAATTTCTATTTTATATATTTTAGCTACTGTTTTCTATTTATTTTAGCTACAAAAATGATTTTTGTTAACTATGAAACTTTGCACGTAAATCCTAGTCAACACTATAAGGTTGCACAAAGAGTTTGAGGCCAATTGGAACCGTTCAAATTTATAGTTGAATTAAAAATGTGTTTATTTAAAATTGTTGTTCCACTAAATTAATTCCAGGGGCAATTTGGGAAACCAAATGAGGTTGGTTCCAACATGTTAAATACTTAGTGAATATTTGCAACCCATCGAACATTTTTATTTGACAGTTTGAAATAATAATAGTTTGACTGGCATTTTGATTTTAAATTTGAGTTTGATTTGGGACAAATGAGGTTTAGAAAAATAATTGCAATGGCATGGCACCATTAGTGAGTGGTTACTGTAGCTTAACTACCGGGGTGTTACACCTTATTTATTCTTCCATTAACTATGGGTTCCTTCTCCTTAATATTTTTCAAAGTGACTCCTACTTTAGATCCATATTGGGTAATTTGGTTGTGGATCTTTTTATTCAAATTTTCAATTAACTCCATGGTAGCAACTTTATTTTCAAAAATTTCAAGTCTTTGCATTACATGCTCCAAAGTTAACATAGTTCCATTAACCAAAAGAGGGGGTGAGCCAAACAAATCTACCATAGCATTATAAGAATCAAAAGTATGGCTACCCAAGAAATTCCTCCGTAATGGTATCAAGGATATATCTGTACCAAGGAGTAAGCGCCTACATAAAAATTATGGAGAAGAACGGAAGTAGATTGCTTCCTGGTAGATCTATTTTGAGCATTGCAAATTCTATACCAACCGTCTTTTAGATTTTCTCCTTCCCTTTGCTTAAAATTAAGAACTTCATTCTCGGGAGACAACAGAGAAGGTAGGGGACTAGCCATAATGACAAGCAAGCGAAAAAGAGGCAAACGAAAAAGAGAGGGCGAATAAAACGGCAAGCGTGAAGTGGGGGGAGAGGAAAACGAGAGGCAAATGGCAAATAATATAATGCGGGAGATAAGGGTTTGTGATGGGTACTTGGTATGTTGACTTTTGCGTAGACTCCCGACAGCGCCAGAAATCCTTCTTGCTACCTGTTGAGCACTACGTTGGTTTTCCCTTGAAGAGGAAAGGGTGATGCAGTAAAGCAGCGTAAGTATTTCCCTCAGTTTTTGAGAACCAAGGTATCAATCCAGTAGGAGACCACGCACGAGTCCCTCGCACCTACACAAACAAATAAAATCCTCTCAACCAACGCGATAAAGGGGTTGTCAATCCCTTCACGATCACTTACGAAAGTGAGATCTGATATATATGATAAGATAATATTTTTTGTATTTTTATGATAAATATGCAAAGTAAAATAAAAGGCAATAAAAATAGCTAAGTGTTGGAAGATTAATATGATGGAAAATAGGCCCAGGGGCCATAGGTTTCACTACGGGCTTCTCTCAAGAGCATAAGTATTACGGTGGGTAAACAAATTACTGTTGAGAAATTGACAGAATTGAGCATAGTTATGAGAATATCTAGGTACGATCATGTATATAGGCATCACGTCCGCGACAAGTAGACCGACTCTTGCCTGCATCTCCTACTATTACTCCACACATCGACCGCTATCTAACATGCATCTAGAGTATTAAGTTCATAAGAACAGAGTAACACCTTAAGCAAGATGACATGATGTAGAGGGATAAACTCATGCAATATGATATAAACCCCATCTTATTATCCTCGATGGCAACAATACAATACGTGCCTTGCTGCCCCTCATCACCGGGAAAGGACACCGCAAGATTGAACCCAAAGCTAAGCACTTCTCCCATTGCAAGAAAGATCAATCTAGTACGCCAAACCAAACTGATAATTCGAAGAGACTTGCAAAGATAACCAATCATACATAAAAGAATTCAGAGAAGATTCAAATATTGTTCATAGATAAACTTTATCATAAACCCACAATTATCGGTCTCAACAAACACACTACAAAATAAGATTACATCGAATAGATCCCCACGAGAATCATGGAGAACTTTGTATTGAGATCCAAAGAGAGAGAAGAAGCCATCTAGCTAATAACTATGAACCCGAAGGTCTGAGGTAAACTACTCACACATCATCGGAGAGGCTAAGGTGTTGATGTAGAAGCCCTCCATGATCGATGCCCCCTCGTGAGCTCCAAAAAAGGCCCCAAGATGGGATCTCACGGCATGTAGAAGGTTGCGGCGGTGGAATTAGGTTTTGGCTCCGTGTCCGGTAGTTTGGGGTGCGAGGTATATATAGGAGGAAGAAATGCGTCGCTGGAGCAACATGGGCCCCACGAGGGTGGAGGGCGCCCCCCCTACCTCGTGCCCTCCTGGTTGCTTTCTTGACGTAGGGTCCAAGTCCTCTGGATCACGTTCGTTCCAAAAATCACGTTCCCGAAGGTTTCATTCCGTTTGGACAACGTTTGATATTCTTTTTCTGCGAAACTCTGAAATAGGCAAAAAAAACAGCAATTCTGGGCTGGGCCTCTGGTTAATAGGTTAGTCCCAAAAATAATATAGAAGTGTATAATAAAGCCCACTAATGTCCAAAACAGAATATAATATAGCATGGAACAACCAAAAATTATAGATACGTTGGAGACGTATCAGGGGCGGTGGTGGGGCCTCGCTGAACGAAGAAAACTCGACACGGGTGGGGGCGGGGCTGGGGGGTGGTGGTGGCGGAGGAACACAGGAGATGGGGGCCGGTGGTTCGGCCGGCGGCCCATGCGGTGTTCTGTATGGGAAGCACAGTATGTTCCTTGTCAGGAAGGGGAGCAGGGACATCTGCAGTCGACACCTCTATTGGGCCGGTTCTGCTAAATGATTTCGCACTTTGAGTTGGTCTGCCATAATACTCCGGAAATGGTGGGAGCCGTGCGGCCTTTGATAGACTAAACTGATAGTAACAGCTGTGCGCCTTCAGATGAATAGAGCTGGCCTGTAGGTGATCGATAGGCTGCATATTAGTAGCGGCAAAACCCTATGTTTTCTAGCCAGCTCCACTTTCCCAATTTATTTATGGTGGTTATGGTGTGCCCCTATTATCTACACTATGATCTGTCTACTGGCTCTGCGCTCTCGTTATCATGGTTTGGCAATAAACTTTCTACACGGTATATTATGAATCTATCATCTGCCAACTATCCTTACATCTGGGGTCCCCCAACAGGGAGCCTATTTTTTGTGTAGTTGTGCCGGATTATATTAATCTACTCACCATATTACAGCACACATGGGCTCTCTCATCAGAATCCAGTGATAGCACACAAGGGTTTACAATGAGCCTCTATTATATTACAATATCCTCTGCATTACAAAGATAATCTCACTACTATTTGTGTTTTCATGCTTTACATATCTTGTATGTAATCACAATGAATATAAGAATGCGCACATCAGAAGAATATTGCGGAACAGTTCAATGGGTAACAAACTTGGCATCAAGGGATTGAGGTCCATTGTGGATGCAATGAAACCCACATGCTCCTGACCTATAAATTCGTATTCAGAATATGATCCTAATGACTATTCTGAGCTCAAGGAGTCAAAGGCAGATGGCCTATCATGTTCACCCAATAAGGTGCATGTTCTAATTTGGCAAGGTTTTGTTGGTTGCACATATCTTGCATAAGGTGTCTTGCATTTCTTTTGCTTCGTTGCACTACCATCTGCTTAGTTTACTCATGATATATGTGAAGATGCCATGCCCATCCATTATCAACACCTATTCCATTTGTCGTCATACCATGTTTTTCCATTCAAATGTTGTTCTTGTGTTTCAGACATCCAAAAGGAAGAGGGTGATTGCGAGAACTGAAGGAGTACAAGCAAAGTCCTTGAAAAGGTGGTGCTACGGAGAGAAATCACATAGCACCGGACGTATATTGGCGATAGAACGGTGCATGAAACCTAGGATATCGCAACTATGTTGGTCACTGCTTTGCTCTTGTGAGTACCTATTGTCCTATCGTTGTCCTTACATTCATACCTGGTGGATAATGTGACATCATTGTGCATTATAGCTTGCTTATCCACTGTTCGCTCCAAATTATCATATCTATATTAATGCTTAAATTAATGTAGAATAAATCCAATGCCTATGAAGAAATTTAGTTCTGCATTGTTCTTGTAAGTATCTGTTGTCCTTATATTTGTCAGCTAGTTCTTCATGTACACTTTGCAGCTTATTTTCCCTTGTCCTCCATTTTTCTACACATCAGATCTACATTTTCTCTTGCCAAAATATTGAATAAAACCAATGTTACTGAACAAGTTTAGCTCCGCATTGCTCTTGTCAGTGCCTTCTGCTTGTATGATGTATTTGCATTTGTACTCTACATATTAAGTTAAATAATCGCCATTTGTTCCTATATTTTCACATCTATATTTACTCTTAACAAAATGTAGAATAAAGGCAATACTCTTGAAGAAGAGTGTGAGGTAGACTTCTTGAATTGCCCCCCCCCCCATCAATATGGACAACGCCTTTATAGAGCCTGTCTTCACTACTAATGTAAGTTTGTCCTCCTCAAGCCTTCAAACTTTGTTGTTTATATTTGGATAACTATGAGTGCAAATGTTGTTTATTTTTGTCGTCTGCATCAAATTGCTTGTTCAAAGTTTATAAAGTAGAAGTACATAAACATAAGTTTGTCGTTCTCAATTTCAGTCTTTAGTTGTACAATCTAGTTCCTTATTCGTACCATGTAAATTAAAGTAAACATAGAAAGTTATCTTCTTTAGCACTATGTGTATGCTTGTGTTCTTGATGCAGAATCCATTGGTGTGGTGAGACTACCAACAACGGCACAATGTCATATCTGCTATGTCTCAACTATGAACAATGCCATATTATATTAATGTTATTTAAATCATGTCTCTTTATTTACCAATCTGAAATGGTATAAATTGACAGTACACTCACCATTCATGCTTATATGTTGTTTATAACTACATCTATGCTTGTGTTCTTGATCTGTAATCCAGTGGTCTGGTGAAGCTGGCTGCTCCTGCACAATGCCATTTCCCGCCGTCTTAACTATGAACAATGCCTATTATGTTAATGCTATTTTAAACCGTGTCTCTTTATTTCTGACAAAGAAATGAGATGAATTGACAACGCTGATGCTTATACGTGCAAAACCTGTTATCTACCTACTTGTTTCTCTTTCAAGGTGACAACACTGCTGCTAGGAAGAACTGCCACAATGATAGTGAGACGAACCCATTGTTTGTCCCTCTAACACATATTCCATAGGAGAAGGCAAAACATATTGAGCGTAGGGATACAACCACGAAGTCACATCTTGATGTAGTGTCAAACTTACTCAGTGACACAAGCTCGATGAAGTAAATCGCTTTGAATCATTTCGACTTCTTGACCCGAAATTCAAGCAGAAATACATGCTTCCGCTCAAATACGACTGGAACTCCAATCTCTATGCAAGATTAACCGTAAGCACAGGACGTTTATTGATGCTATGCAGCTTAAGTTGGTGGATATGAGCGCCAAAGAAGCGCAGTCTCATCAGGTTGCTAAGCTGCTTATACTGCAATTACCGGGCCGGGCTAACCTTTCTTGAACTGTGTTGAAGTGTTGTCGGTTCTGTCTATTATTTTGTCCGCCTGTTAACTTCCACTGGTGGTGACCTACCCAGTTTATGTAATCTACTGTCTGGTTGCCCTTTATTATCACTGGCGGCGAACTTTGATGCCGAGGGGATGTAATATGCTGTAATTTCTTTGTTGTATAGTCTAGGTTTATTCTTGGTCGATATGTTGTAATTTAGGTCGGGAGGTTCAGTGGATCTCAGTGTTGATGGTCTTCAGGGCAGCCCGTTACTCATATGGGCCAAAACGTGGGCCTATAATCATCTTCGGCCATTAGCAGGTCTAAACCTTATGGTTGTTTCCCTCCTTTAACAGGCCGAGTAAAGTTCTGGCCAGCTGGGCCAGAGAATACAATGGGCTTTTAACAGGCTAAAACCTAGATTAGGCTAGTGTTGAGCCGAAAAATTCACGGGCCAATACAGTCTGAAGCGCCTAAGGCCCATGTTTGGCCCAAATAGGACGAGCTAATGTGCCAAAATATATCTCAGGCACGTTTGGCCCAATAAAATTATGGGCTTTAAGCAGGCTGGTATCCACGCGGGCCATAGGCCCAAAAGTGTCACGGGCCATTATCAGATGGGCTGTAAGCAGGCCGGATTCAACGCGGGCTGTAATCAGGCCCAACTATTACACGGGCCATTAACAGGCTGATAGGCCAGTTGGGCTGAAATTTATCCACGAAGACTACGTGCCATTAAGAGGCCTAAAGTTACTTCGAACAAGAAATAGCCCAGTTTCTGCATGGGCCATTGAATGGCCTAAAGTTAAACCGGGCCGACAACGTCCAAGATACTCCACGGGCCGCTAACAGGCCGAAACTATTATCAGGCCGAAATGGTAAACGGGCATTTAATAGGCTGAAATACAAACCTGTCTTAGAATGGGCCCAAAGGTACAGTGGCCTATTAACGGGCGTGATCCGATATGGGCTGTAATTTGGCCCAAAACTCGGCATGTTGTGAACGGACCTGATCTGATATGGGCCTCAATTTGACCCAAAACATGGCAGACTGTTAACGGGCCAGCCCACTAGTGTCTGAAAAAACATGGTGGGCCTTTAGCTGGGCCGGCCTTTTCACCAAAATGGGCCTCTATTGGGCCGGCCACGTGTCGACGCATCATAGGCACCTCCTGTCCAGTGAGTGGATGACATCTGTCCAACGAGGAGCTGACACGTGGTTCCGTCGGCCAATGAGAATTTTACACGTGGAAAATCCCCATTGGTCCGGGCTGTTAATGGGTTATCGGATCCAAAAACGGACCTGGTAGCTTAACGGCGAGTCGTTACGGTCGATGCCACATGTCAGTCACCCTTGACGAAAGCACTTCTATGGCGCGCGATTTATCGTCATGGAAGTGGACAGTTCCGTGATGATAATTTTGGTAATGTCATGGAACACTTCGACGACAGCACAGGTATGACTATCTTGATTCTGTCATAAAATTGTCATGGATGTACATGCATGACAAAAAACATGACCTACTGTGACAAACACGTATCATCACGAAAGTGTATTTTTTGTAGTGCATGAAGAGAGCAATAGCAATGAAACTAAATGATCATAATGCTAAGCTAACGAATGGGTCTTGTCCATCACATCATTCTCTAATGATGTGATCCCGTTCATCAAATGCCAAGATATGTCTATGGTTAGGAAACTTAACCATCTTCGATTAGCGAGCTAGTCAAGTAGAGGCATACTAGGGACACTCTGTTTGTCTATGTATTCACACATGTACCAAGTTTCCGGTTAATACAATTATAGCATGAATAATAAACATTTATCATGATGTAAGGAAATATAAATAACAACTTCTTTATTGCCTCTAGGGCATATTTCCTTCAGTCTCCCACTTGCACTAGAGTCAATAATCTAGATTACATAGTAATGATTCTAACACCCATGGAGTCTTGGTGCTGATCATGTTTTGCTTGTGGAAGAGGCTTAGTTAACGGGTCTGCAACATTCAGATCCGTATGTATTTTTCAAATCTCTATGTCTCCCTCCTTGACTTGATCGCGGATGGAATTGAAGCGTCTCTTGATGTGTTTGGTTCTCTTGTGAAATATGGATTCCTTCACCAAGGCTATTGCTCCAGTATTGCCACAAAATATTTTCATTGGACCCGATGCACTAGGTATTACACCTAGATCGGATATCAAGTCCTTCATCCAGACTCCTTCATTTGCTGCTTCTGAAGCAGCTATGTACTCCGCTTCACACGTAGATCCCGCCATGACGCTTTGCTTGGAACTGCACCAACTGACAGCTCCACCATTCAATATAAATATGTATCCAGTTTGCGACTTAGAGTCATCCAGATCAGTGTCAAAGCTTGCATCGACGTAACCATTTACGACAAGCTCTTTGTCACATCCATAAACTATAAACATATCCTTAGTCCTTTTCAGGTATTTCAGGATGTTCTTGACCGCTGCCCAGTGATCCACTCCTGGATTACTTTGGTACCTCCCTACTAAACTTATAGCAAGGCACACATCAGCTATGGTACACAGCATTGCATACATGATAGAACCTATGGCTGAGGCATAGGGAATGACTTTCATTTTCTCTCTATCTTCTGCAGTGGTTGGGCATTGAGTCTGACTCAACTTCACACCTTGTAACACAGGAAAGTACCCTTTCTTTGACTGATCCATTTTGAACTTCTTCAAAACTTTATCAAGGTATGTGCTTTGTGAAAGTCCAATTAAGCGTCTTGATCTATCTCTATAGATCTTGATGCCCAATATATAAGCAACTTCACCAAGATCTTCCATTGAAAAATTCTTATTCAAGTATCCTTTTATGCTATCCAGGAATTCTGTGTTATTTCCAATCAACAATATGTCATCCACATATAATATTAGAAATGCTATAGAGCTCCCACTCACTTTCTTGTAAATACAGGCTTCTCCAAAAGTTCATATAAAACCATATGCTTTGATCACACTATCAAAGCGTATATTCCAACTCCGATATGCTTGCGCCAGTCCATAAATGGATCGTCGGAGCTTGCACACTTTGTTAGCACCTTTAGGATCGACAAAACCTTCTGGTTGCATCATATACAACTCTTCTTTAAGATATCCATTAAGGAATGCAGTTTTGACATCCATTTGCCAAATTTCATAATCATAAAAATGCGACAATTGCTAACATGATTTGTACAGACTTAAGCATCGCTACGGGTGAGAAGGTCTCATCATAGTCAACTCCTTGAACTTGTCGAAAACCTTTCGCAAGAAGTCGAGCTTTGTAGACAGTAACATTACCGTCAACGTCAGTCTTCTTCTTGAAGATCCATTTATTCTCTATGGCTTGCCGATCATCGGGCAAGTCAACCAAAGTCCACACTTTGTTCTCATACATGGATCCCATCTCAGATTTCATGGCCTCAAGCCATTTCGCAGAATCTGGGCTCATCATCACTTCCTCATAGTTCGTAGGTTCATCATGGTCAAGTAACATGACCTCCAGAACAGGATTACCGTACCCACTCTGGTGCCGACCATACTCTGGTTGACCTACGAGGTTCAGTAGTAACTTGATCAGAAGTTTCATGATAATCATCATTAGCTTCCTCGCTAATTGGTGCAGGAATCACTGGAACTGATTTTTGTCATGAACTACTTTCCAATTCGGGAGAAGGTACAATTACCTCATCAAGTTCTACCTCTCACTCACTTCTTTCAAGAGAAACTCCTTCTAGAAAGGATCCATTCTTAGCAACGAATATCTTGCCTTCGGATCTGTGATAGAAGGTGTACCCAACAGTCTCCTTTGGGTATCCTATGAAGACACATTTCTCCGATTTGGGTTCGAGCTTATCAGGTTGAAGCTTTTTCACATAAGCATCGCAGCCCCAAACTTTAAGAAACGACAGCTTACATTTCTTGCCAAACCACAGTTCATATGGTGTCGTCTCAACGGATTTAGATGGTGCCCTATTTAACGTGAATGCAGCCGTCCCTAAACCATAACCCCAAAACGATAGCGGTAAATCAGTAAGAGACATCATAGATTGCATCATATCTAATAAAGTATGGTTACGACTTTCAGACACACCATTACGTTGTGGTGTTCCAGGTGGCCTGAGTTGCGAAACTATTCCACATTGTTTCAAAGGAAGACCAAACTCATAAGTCAAATATTCACCTCCACGATCAGATCGTAGAAACTTTATTTTCTTGTTACGATGATTTTCCACTTCACTCTGAAATTCTTTGAACTTTTCAAATGTTTCAGACTTATGTTTCATTAAGTAGATATACCCATATCTGCTTAAATCATCTGTGAAGGTTAGAAAATAACGATACTGGCCGTGAGCCTCAACACTCATCGGACCACATACATCAGCATGTATTATTTCCATTAAGTCAGTTGCTCGCTCCATTGTTCCGGAGAATGGAATTTTAGTCATCTTGCCCATGAGGCATGGTTTGCAAGCATCAAGTGATTCCAAAAGCCCATCAGCATGGAGTTTCTTGATGCGCTTTACACCAATATGACCTAAACGGCAGTGCCACAAATAAGTTGCACTATCATTATTAACTTTGCATCTTTTGGCTTCAATATTATGAACATGTGTATCACTACAATCGAGATTCAACAAAAATAGACCACTCATCAAGGGTGCATGACCATAAAAGATATTACTCATATAAATAGAACAACCACTATTCTCTGATTTAAATGAATAACCGTCTCGCATCAAACAAGATCCAGATATAATGTTCATGCTTAACGCTGGCACCAAATAACAATTATTCAGGTCTAAAACTAATCCCGACGGTAGATGTAGAGGTAGCATGCCGACAGCGATCACATCGACTTTGGAACCATTTCTCACACGGATCATCACCTCGTCCTTAGCCAATCTTCGTTTAATCCGTAGCCCCTGTTTTGAGTTGCAAATGTGAGCAACAGAACCAGTATCAAATACCCAGGCGCTACTACGAGCATTAGTAAGGTACACATCAATAACATGTATATCAAATATACCTTTCACTTTGCCATCCTTCTTATCCGCCAAATACTTGGGGCAGTTCCGCTTCCAGTGACCACTCCCTTTGCAGTAGAAGCACTCAGTTTCGGGCTTAGGTCCAGACTTGGGCTTCTTCCCTTGAGCACCAACTTGCTTGCTATTCTTCTTGAAGTTCCCCTTCTTCCCTTTGCCCTTTTTCTTGAAACTAGTGGTCTTGTTAACCATCAACACTTGATGCTCCTTCTTGATTTCTACCTCCGCAGCCTTTAGCACCATGAAGAGCTCGGGAATAGTCTTTTTCCATCCCTTGCATATTATAGTTCATCATGAAGCCATTATAGCTTGGTGGCAGTGATTGAAGAACTCTGTCAATGACACTATCATCAGGAAGATTAACTCCCAGCTGAGTCAAGTGGTTGTGGTACCCAGACATTCTGAGTATGTGTTCACTGACTGAACTATTCTCCTCCATTTTGCAGCTATAGAACTTGTTGGACACTTCATATCTCTCAACTCGGGCATTTTCTTGAAATATTAATTTCAACTCCTGGAACATCTCTGTAAGTGCATCTAGTGCCCCTTAGTGATTTTGGTGGATTGAAGACTTATAGGTTAAGGAACTAATGCGTTTGTGAGTGTACACAGGTCTATAAGTCTATGAGGAGTTTGATATTTACAGAGAAAGTCGACCCTAAAAATGAAGTTCTTCGATGAAGACTTTGATATTTTGAAGACTTTAAAGACTTTGAAAGTGAAGAAATTGGTGTGACCTTGAAGACTTGGTATTCATTTGAGGAACATGAAGCGTGAAGACTTTTGCTTTTCGTAGTTTCATTTTCTCTTTCTTGAGTCATAGGAAACACCGTCTTTGTTAAAGGGGGTCGAGGAAATACTAAGGAAAAATTTCCATGTGATGCTCAACTCAAAATCCTACACCTACCAATCCCTTCGAGTGAAGCCTTTGGAAATCTCATACAGTTCAATCAATTTCTTCAAAGGATGAGACGAAGTTCTTACAGTCCTTGAGGAATTTGTTGACCGAGGAGTTAGGAATTCGCCAGGATTGCCTACGATGAGGAACATGATAGTACGAGGAATTTGAAAGTCAAATTTCCGACCGTTGTTGTCTTGTCTTGGCTGTCCCAAAATATCTTATCCACCTAACGGTCATATCATTGAAGGGCATTTATGTCTTATCATGTCGGGCTGCTCCCTAGGCTATAAATAGCCGCCCCTACAACCACTAGCTAGTTGGCTGCTCCAAGAGAACTTGACACTTGTCATTTGAGAGCAACCCATCCTCTGAGGACTTTGAGCGAAAATCATCGAGTGAGGAAAAACCCAAAAACCAAACCCCTACAACCCCAAAGTGATTGAGCATCACTGAAGAGATTGATCCTGCGTGGATCCGACGCTTGTTACCTTTGAAGACTGTGCTTCTTCCAGACGGTTAGGCGTCATGGTCTAGAGCATCCAAGAGGAATTGTGGATCGCCGAGTGACCAAGTCTATGAAGGTTTGGAAGTCGCCTGAAGACTTACCACGAGTGATTGGACGAGGTCTGTGACCTTAGTTCAAGGAGAATACGGTGAGGACTTGGTGTCCTCGAGCTGCATGCTTTCGGCCGGGTGTCCGGGGCTGTGTTTCCTCGAGTTTAAATACTCACCGCTCCAACCAGACGCATAACCGAGACAGCAGTTGGAACTGGTCTACCAAATCATTGTCTTCACCAACCTTATCGGTTCTATCTCCTCAACCCTTTCATTTCCTCATTCTTGTGTTGAGTGTTTGTTCATATCTGTGTTTGAAGACTTTGATGAAGACTTTCTCAATTTCCTCAGTTCAATTTCTTGATCGGTTTGTCTTCATCTTGTGTTATCCTGTGATTACGCTTTACGTACTCGTGTTTGTCTTCATTTCATCATGATGACCATGCGTGTATTTTGTTATGCTTACTTACGAGTACTTATTCCGCTGCAAGTATTTCTTCGCTAAGGAATTTCCTCACCGCAAATTCCTCGATGATGAATTCATAAAATCGCCTATTCACCCCCTCTAGTCGATATAACGCACTTTCAATTGGTATCGAGCAAGGTACTCCCTTGTTACGTGTGATTTTGGTTTAACCACCGGAGTTTTAGTTATGTCGACCGCGGTATGAAGAAAGTGACATGCTCTATCTTTGACGGTCACGATTATCCCAAGTGGAAGGCCATGATGAGGAAGCGCCTCATGGCAATGGATGAGTTGTGGATCGTCACCGAAATTGGTCTTCTTGATTCGTGCAAGATGGCGAACGCAGATGATATTTGCAAGTACACTCGACTTGACATCATGGCAAAGGATATCATCTGTTCCTGCCTATCTAGAGATGAATTCAAGCGCATTATGCATCTTTGCAATGCGAAGCTTATCTGGGACCGAATCTCCGACGTTTATGAAGGTCATCGAACCCGTCATGATCCCTGGTTTGAGGACTTCAAGAAATCTCTCAAAACGATGACTTTCGAGCCAGAATCATCATCGTCTGCATCATGTCTCATGGCAAAGGGTGACGAGGTAACCGAATGTTCCTCATCTGAATTTAGTGACTGTGAATCTGATGATGATGAATCTGATGATGATATTGAACTTAGCTATACCAAACTTGTTTGCATTGCCACTAAACAGAAAACGACCTTAGAAAAGGTTCAAAACATGTTAGGTAAAAGTGATGATATGTTAGGTGAATAAATGGATCGCACTAAAGCCCTCGATCGAAAATCTTGAGAGACTTGATCTAGGTTTGACAGCTTCAAGGTCATCATAACACTCTCTTATCGATCATGAGAAACTATCTTATGAATTTCTTCAAAGAAAGCAAGACCTTGAGAAGCTAAGAGTGAGTTATGAAGATCTTCGAAGGAGCGCGATTCATTACTTGCTCAACAAATCAGCGCTTCCAGAAGAATTTGTTCCTCCATGCTTAAAGTGCATTGAACGTGAATCGCTAATTCTTCACCTGAATGTTCAAATGCTTCAAATGTTACAAATTCTTCACCTGCCTCTGCTATCACTAATTCCTCATCCGAGGACATTGCTAGTATCCTTGACGATGCAGGGCTGAAGGAATTGTATATGAGGCATGTACAAAAGCCTCAAAGGGCATCAGACTCTCTGTGATGTGCTTAAAAGCAGATCCTCGACGGGAACCCTAGGAAAGAGGGTATTGCTTTTGAGAGGAAACTCAATCTTGATGGAACATATTGAAGCCCGAGCGGTATCCCAAAACCTCATGGGTTGTCGCAAAGGGACCTCGATTGATCCATCTAACTTATCTGGCTTTACATGCAAATCTCCTCATTCTTCCGATGAGTCATTTGACTCCAACTATAAACTGTTCAAAAATCAGAATGGTGAAGTATTTGCTAGATATGTTGGCACTAAGCTGCGAGAACGGTTCCCCTATGAAGAAAATCTGGGTTCCCAAGAAGTGCCTTGAAAGTCTTCAGGTGAATGTTCTCATGACACCACCTGTGAAGAATAGGAACCCCAGATCAAATTCTTCATATGGACCAAATTCTTCATATGAATCCAAGTCCTCATACGGACCAAATTCCTCACATGGATCAAATTCCTCAAAAGGATCAAAGTCCTCATATGATTATCATCGTGCTAACAACTCTGCT